>JAMWYP010000156.1:0-600000 GCA_025563575.1 Acacia pycnantha
TTGGGGCAGAGAGCTAGGTAGTGAGGAGTTAATAATGACAGAGAGGTAGTGTGAGGAGTTAATGAGGACAAAGAGGTAGTGTGAGGAGTTAATAAGGACAGAGAGCAGGAGAGATACGCATCTGATGATGAGAATTCAGATTCAATTGGTATAAATGAATTTAGTGTTTCTACTTTAAGAGCGTATTTTTATAAATATCCGGTCCTAAAAGTTATTATTTATTTTTTCAATCAATTCAATTACTTTTAAGGTCTACCTTTTACATTGTATCCGGTCCTAAAACTCTTTTTTTTTTACATTCAATTTTTGTTTTAAAGTTTTAATTTTTTGTTAAAAAATATTACTTTTAAGAATGGATCTTTTAAAGTATCTGGTATTAAAAGTTCATTCTTTTCAAAATACTTAGATAGCAGAGTCGTATCCTTACCCTATGTTGAAATGAATGATTCAGAGTCTCTTCGGCTTCCACATAAACTTCCCAAGAGTAAATACCCTTTTAGGTCCATGGAAAAACACGCTCTACCCATTTTGGTCACTGAGTAAAAAAAATGTCATTTCGGTCCTTTTTAGGGACTAAAAATGATTTTTTGGGAATTTGTGAGGGATTAAAATGCCCACAAAAAATGACTAAAAGGACTAAAAGGGACCTTTTTTTTACTGTTTAAGGACTAAAAATGACATTTTTTTTACTCAGGGACCAAAATGGGTAGCGCGTGTTATTTCAGGGACCAAAAAGGGTATTTACTCAACTTCCCAACTAGGCGTCTCCTTGTATTCTGAGGAACTATGCGTCTCCTCGTTAATGTTTCCGGTGTTTCACATTGTTTAGGATGGGTTCTCTATTTAAACCCGTTGTTACTTTACTTTCATCACATTCATCTCCATCACTTCTATAACCTCTACAACCGTAATGGCTGCTCCACCACCACGAGGTCCTCCTTCTCGGCGTAATCCTCTGCCACCTCCATACCCTCCTCCATTGCCTCTGTACCCATCATTCTACCACATGATGGAGCACCTCATAGCCCGCGTCGATCATATAGACCAACGCTTGGGCCAACTGTTTCAGGTGTATCACGCAGTCAACAACAAGCTGAACGCGGTACTCGACACCAATGACGTTGAATACCATACTTCTGATGACGACGTCTTCGACCCTTCCCTCCCCTCTGACAATGATGGGGAGGATTAGATATTTTTTTTGTACTACTACTGCCCTCACAAGGCAGCAGAAAAAAATATAATAAAATATAATTTTTAGTTTACATCTTCGATCGCCTTGTACTTGCACTTGTCTTTATCTTCTTTGTTTTTTCCGACAAAAAGGAAACAAACAAAACATTATCCTCATCGTGTGTGATCAACATTAAAAATTCACAGAATACAGTTAAGAGTTAAAACCATACAAAAAAAGCATTGTTTACCTTATTCGAATAAAAACAAACAGAGTGACAATTCTTCTCAAGGTTGGACCATCATTGTCGTCGATTTTACCTCGCCCTGCTTTGAACATTTTCAATGTCCTTTTCATTATCTTCCTTCTTTTTGCGACAAAAAGAAAAAGGACAAAGAAAAGGGACACCGATAATGATCTTCAAAAACAGGAGAGGTAAAAACGACGACAACGAAGCACAAAGCTTGAGCGAACGCCAGAAGCTCGGTTGTCTTGAACCCTAATGATTTGTCTGAAAACTGAGTCACCAATTCCATTTAAAGGAAGACTAATAGGACCCGACATTTAACAAATGCACGGTCCTAAACGTTAAGCCATATTTTTTAAAATAAACGAAAAATTGCTATTTAGGAGTGGACAATTAAAAAATCTACGGTCCTAAAAGTCTCACTATACTTTTAAAATAAACGAAGAATTTTAAGACCGGACTCTTAAAAAATATACGGTCCTAAAAGTCTAGCCATATTCTTTAGAATTAGACGAAGACGTTTAGGACTGGATCTTTAGCATATATACGATCCTAAAAGTCTAGCCATATTTTTTAGAATAGGACGAAGACTTTTAGGACCGGATCTTTATCATATATACGGTCCTAAAAGTCTAGCCATATTTTTTAGAATTAGACGAAGACTTTCAAGATCAGACTTTTAGCAAATATACGGTCCTAAAAGTCGCAAATACTTTTCAGAGTCTCTTACAACTACTTTACGACATCCTCCTGTACCTCAAATTTCAAGCACTAAATAGCTTTATCCACCATCCCATTCATTCAGAAACCCAAAATGGACACACAAAAATAGTTCGAAAAAATAAACAAATTTATTATTGAATTACACATTGCGTTATATTTTACAAATGAATGAATTGGTCGAAAAAATAAACAAATTTACACAAGACTATTGTTGCTACAACATATATTTACAAATGAATCAATTTAGGACATTAATTATTGTCCTAACTTTAAGACCTCATTATACAGATATTCACAAAACACATTGCGTATGTGCTCCACTTCATCATCAAAAAATGGCTCAGGACAGGCAAACCTCTGTAACATCAAAGATAGAAACAGAAGTAACTTATGTGCATATTTCATATGTAACATTAAGCCAGAGACTGAATTCAACCATAACATTTACCTTTGCAGGGAATTTAGTCCTTCCTTCTGTCACAATATCATATATGTGTTTCATGACGTACAGGCTACATAAGTTGGACCCCTTTGGTTGTCGACGGGTCTAAAAAGAACAAGAAATATATATAAGAGCATATATAGCTCACTGACCAAGTTCACAAGGCAGTTATGCCAGTGTCCAAATATGTACTAACCTTTGGTGTGAGCCATTTAGGATCTTTGGCACCATACACATGCTTTTTGTTTACCTGGATTTGGAAGGTCCTCATGCCACTATGATCAAAATAAAAAATTTATCAATAATGTTCACTAAATTAAGACAAAAGAGATTTCAGACAAGACAATCAAATTGACACGCTTACTCATTTATGGTCTGCTTCAACGTAGGCCCCGGACTGTTGTGAGTGGAGCATAAGAAGACCACTGTATGCTCCTCCATGCACATGAGGACCTACTGCCAATGGTGGTTGAAAATTCACAGCAGTAAAGTACTCAGTGATATATGTAGTTGAATTAAGTGCATTGCAGACAAGAATTGTGATATGTATCCGAGGTAGTATGGAAACAAGTACACCTTTCTTCTCACTTCACACAACCTCTTTGATATGTACTCCTGTCTCTCCTCCAAAGTTGTTGAACTTGCATAGACTGGGCACAAGAATCCAAAATTATTGATTCTGCCCTGTTGAACCAGTTCATCATGCATGAACCTACAAGAATGACATCGATCAGGGAATTAGTATATATGTATGTGTGTCTAAACGATGCATTTAAATTATGTAATCAAGGAAGAAGATACTTACTTTATAAACATTTGAACAATTGCACTAGTAACCTCCTGTCCAGGAAGCAGCAGGGACGTTAAATCCTCGGGGTCAATGTAAACTGGTAGAATATTAGGGAGGTCTACTACTTCATTGATAGGCCAAGATTTATCTTTGAAATACCAGTTGGATACCATATTGGATATTTTTTCCTTGGCAGTCAATTTAGCAGTAGGGGATAGAACTTGAGGAGGGGATGGAGCTTGAGGAGGAGTAGAGACATCTACAAGCTTCACTGGCCAAGAGATGAATGTTCCCTTGACATCACTCACAAGCTTCAGCTGATCAGTTGGGAGAGGGACAGGTGCATCAATGATCACCAACTGACACTCTGACTTCATCATCATCCATTTGTTGGTGGTGTATAGTTGATCCCAAGATGTGGACAGTCCCTTTAGCAACTAATTGTCTATGACTATCACGATCCTCCACATACAGGTGACAAGGTTGCTCTGACTGTCCAACAATGCAACTCCCTCTAGTGCTTTGCTGCATAGGTGCAGCTGAAGGTGTGAAGGGAACACTGGTCTCTGGCCGAGAGCTCAGGAGACACTTCATTTTCTCCATTTCCTCCTTCATCTTGCTCATCTCAGATTGAAACATTGCAGTCAATGAAGCTTCTTTGGTCGCAAGCGTCTGATCTATCTCCTCCCGGGAAACCATACTTTGTTTGTGGCGTTTGGATTTACCAAAGTATTGCTTTAGGCCTACCCATCCTCCAATCCCCTTTACACGCCCCGAGTGATCTGGTTTTCCGGTCGCAACGGTCAGAACATCATTCCTCCCGTCCGACGCAAAAGATCCCTCTGCTTCTTTCTTTTTAAGATCTTCCTGTAAGATACAAATAACGAGAAGCTTAGTAATGAAACATGTTTAGTGTTGCAAATTATGCCCTAAGGGCAAGTCATTGTACTTTAGACATTTACGTTATTTAAAGTATTCTCTTTTAGTTATCATTTTGTTTGCATGTTTACATTGATAACTGTATCCCTGGATATATCTAGTAGATTATCCTAAATGTCCCTGGAAAGTCATCTACATGGGAGCGAAGATGAGATAAGACCAGTATGACTTTGATGAGGTATGGAGATACGAATCAAAGTCATAGGCACTTGTAAGAGTACAAGGTGCTGGACCGACCCACTATGAGAAAGTTGCATGGAATAAGTCATAAGCTTTTCTCATGTATAACCACGTCACAACGCCCTTTGACCTGAGATCATCATGGATTCCTACATGATGAGTCACTGGTCTTTGACCTAGTCAAAAGTCACCTTTGACCGGGTGATGATAAAGGCTTGGATCGGGATCAATGGTTTTCATGCAGAGGAATGTGAATGGTCAAGATGGAATTTGTCCCTCATATTTGTAGAGAGATAATACTGGGCCCCTCGATGAGTGAGTCTGAGAAATGTATGGCCATACTACGATGTAAAGGAGTTTCCATTTCAATTGTTAGACTACTCAAGAATCGAGAAAGTAATGGTCAAGAACAGGAAGTTGACATCATCCATGCCTCATCCTTGACCAAGTTATCGCGTGACAAAAGGGACGTGACATGGTTGTACGATAGGTTATATCGCATCAACGATCCCCATATGAATTGGGTAGTCGCAATGTCTTGCTAGAGGCCGCTTACGACTTGTGGGCTGGTACAGTATTGGCCCACTGCCAATCTCATGTGGGCCTACAAGGTCGCACACAAGAATGGCCCAACACGAGCAAGAGCGTCCAGATTCATTGAATCTTAAATGTGTTTAAGATTTAATGAATACTTATTTAATCTAGGATCTGTGTGTGTGTGTGTATTATTAAATTCTAAAATAATAATGATATTATTATAATATTACTATATATAGTATTTAATTTATTTGATAAATTAAATAACTATAATAAATTGAGATATTGTATCTCAGATTTAATTTTGAATAAAGATATTGCATATCAGATTTAATTTGAAATGAGATAGATCTCATTTTAAATTAAATATAAGCATATCATATCTTGGTTTAATTTATAAATATAAATTAAATCTGAAGGCCTATTAATTCGGATCAAGTAGTTAGATTAGATCTGTTGGACAGATTTAATTAATATTATTTAATCCAAATTCAAAATTCGAAATTAATTGGATTAATTTTGAATAATTTAATACGACACATTATTAGGGTTTTAGAAACCCTATAACAGATGTTGATCTAGTCGTATTAAGCAGACGAATGAATTAAACGGTCGAAACAAAAAACCCTAGAGAGAAAAAGAGAGAGACGCAAGAATACTAAGGCGCTAGCACGCTGCCGTCAGTGTTGGAGGCCGTTCGTGTGGATACCGGTAGAGGGAGAGGACACGCGTAGTCAGCTCCTGTCTGATTGAACAAGAAGGTGCTAGCCCATGTGATCAAGAAGCACGGATAAAAGATGCCACCACGTTCGACACGTACGACGTCTGCGGCGCACGAGGTTTGAGGCACAAACGAGAACGAAACGCAAGCAAGCTCGCATAGGTACGGTTCTGAAATCTAACTTTGATCTAAACGCAGTTGAGCGATTCGCCTAAGGGATCCACAAAAAGTTTTTTTATTATTCCGCTGCGTGTACGGATCCCATCATTTAGTAACTAAAAAATAACAATATCGATACTTACAATTCTTTTAGCAACTAGATGAGTTTGTTCACTCGTGTAGGTGCCGATTGGCTTTTGCCGAATATAAAACCACAACTCCTCGCGACGTATTGGAGATGGCTGGTCAACTATCGCAGAAGGATTGGATTCAGCTTCATCTTCCAATCTCTTCCGCTTGGCTTCCATCAAATCTTTTTTGGCCTTTTCATATCGGCCGCGAGAAGCCCTATGTGGGCAATCATTCTTTCTCCCGATCTCCTATGCTTGTTCCCTTATTTTCTATGAATCAGGATTGAAAACAACTATCAATTATGAATTCCAGCCATGTCACTAACAGAAATTAGAGAATTGCTGCTTGATATGAACGTCAAACATTAGTCAAATTCACTTCATCAAGTTTCAACATTTGATGCGGACATAGGAGGCGGCATGACCAAGGCAACAAACTTGGAGGACATACAAGGTCTTGGAGGCCCAATGACAAGAGCAAAAGCTAAAAAGGCTAAAGAGGCTATAAATCTCTTGGTGACCACTTTACTTGAGACAGGCCCAAGTCTAAAGGAAGAAGAGACTGTAATGATACACTTATTTCAGATTGAAGACCTTGAAGAATAAGCCTCAATGGATATGCATGAAGGCTTCATTTTACTTGGCCCAAATTCTGCACTTAGTTTTATTCTTTTTACTTTTAGTTAAACTTTTGTAATAAGGCTTTGGGCTGGCTTATTGGGCTTTCTTATTTTCATTTGTGTGTAAGCATTTTAGGTTAAACTCAATATGGATGTTGTCCGCTATATAAGGGAACACCATAGTCATTTTGAGGTACGGCTGAATTCAGAATTAACCTTTTTGGTGAGAGACTAGCTTCTCTAGGGTTCTTTTGAGAATCTCTGAACTTATCAAGGGCATCGATCCTTGTGGCGTTCTTGGGCTTATCAGTTCTTCGGAATTGTGGCGCCTACCTATAATCCATATACTTCAGTTTTCTTCGATATTTCTTTGTTTCATATCTCCAGATTCCCTTATCGGTTTTCGGTGTTTCTTGAGCCAAATTCGCGTTTCGGAAAGCCATCTTTCGCCTCATTTTGGAATTGTTCAAGTCCGATGTCTATAGCGTGAGATACGTGCTGTTCTTTCAGGACGTGCTGGAGCCTGAAATTTTCGGTGCGAAATTCCATTCCTAGTTGATCCAATAATCCTTTTCTTTCGGGAATCATATCATCTGGTATCAGAGCTCTTGGTTCTAGGATTGGAATTGGGTTATATTTTCTCCAATCTGGTCACACATTTGGTAACCCTAATCCCTAAAATTCGTGTTTCTGATTTTGGATTGTGCAATTCTGTTTTAGCCATTGTTGTTTGTTCCTAATTTGTCTTTCAATCTTCTGGTTGTTGTCTCTTTCAATTTCTTGTTCAGTTCACATATTTCTGCACTTGGTTCTTGGTGTTCATTCCTTGTTCATCATTGTTCTTGAATTTTAATCCTTTCAATTCATGTTTCTTGAGTAGTATGTCGTTAGTGTGATAAGTAATAGCTCAGTTTGTGGGGAATTCTATCTAATTTAGTTTGAATTAGTACAATTTCAAAGTTTGATTCCAAAATCACAAATTCCTTTTGTTGAAGAATCAGGAGTTTAAAAAAAAAAAAGAAGAAGAAAAGAAAAAGAAGAAAGAAAAAAAATACTATACAACACCTTGCTATTCAATTACACACACTACTACTTGTGAATCAAGTCCAAAGTGTCTTCCTTGAATAATTCCTCCAAGCTGTTTTGGTTTTCTTTGTCTTGTCTTCCTTGACATCTTTTCCGATTTGTATTGTGAGTCACCACCAATTCTTGAGTTTGGGATTTGTGCTCTTGAGTGTTCTTGGAGATTCTGTTAAGAACTTAAAGAGAGCTATTGAGTGGTAAAAGGAAAGAGAGCATACTACACAGAAGCCTTATAGAGAGCAACAAACACGAGTGATACATTTTTAAGAGTGTAAACACGTGAGCGAGTGGTGAGGTCCTATTACTTTTATTCTTGTTCTTTTCCTTGAATTATGGCAGGAGCAGGTGGTGAAGGTGATAATAGATTTCTAATTGAAGCCATTACAACTCAAATGCAAAGGATGATGAGGGAACACACAGAGGAGTTATATGAGAGAATTGAGAGAATAGAAAATCAAGGGAATCATGATGAAGATAGACAGAGAGGGAGGGATGAAAGAAGGAGAAGAAGAGGTAATGAGTATGATGCTAGAGAGGATAGAATTAAGGAGTGAAGCTTAATATACCATCTTTTCAAGGAAAAAGTGTTCCGGAGGCCTATTTAGAGTGGGAAATGAAGATTGAGCACTTATTTGCATGTCACAATTATACCGAAGAGAAGAAAATGAAGGTGGCAGCCATGGAGTTTAGTGATTATGCTCTCATTTGGTGGGACCAATTGCAAAAGGAGAGGGTGAGATATGAAGAACCATTGGTGGATAGTTGGGTGGAGATGAAAAGGCTAATGAGAAGAAGATTTGTTCCTTCCCATTATCATCGAGACCTTCACAATAAACTTCAAAGGCTCACACAAGGTAACAAGAATGTAGATGAGTATTTTAAAGAGATGGAGGTGTCCTTGATTAGAGCAAATATTAGTGAAGAATGGGAGGCTACTATGGCACGTTTCTTGCATGGGTTGAATAGTGATATAAGGGATGTTGTGGAGTTGCAAAATTATGTGGAGTTGGAGGATTTAGTGCAGCAAGTTAGTAAGGTAGAACAACAACTCAAGAGAAAGGGTGTCATGAGGAAAAACTCTTCAAATTTTAATTCTTCAAGCTGGAAGGATAAAAATAAGAAGGAGGAGGTACTTCATCAAGCAATCCCACTGCTACACCTCAAAGGACTCAAACTAAATCCAATGAGATCCCTAAAAAGACAAGGAGTAGTGAAATAAAATGCTTCAAGTGTTTGGGGAGAGGTCACATAGCTTCAGAATGTCCAACTAAGAAGACTATGTTACTTAAAGAGGATGGAGAGCTTACTAGTGAGTCTTCTTGATTTCGCCTCATATGATGATGAAGATGAGTCTATTGAAGAAATAATTCCAGAAGGAGATTTGTTTATGGTAAGAAGGATGTTGGGTAGCCAAGCAAAAGACATGGATGATAGTCAAAGAGAGAACATCTTTCATTCTAGATGCCTTATCCAAGGAAAGGTATGTTCTTTAATTATTGATGGAGGGAGTTGTACCAATGTTGCAAGTGCTAGAATGGTGTCTAAATTGGGCATGGAAACCAAACCTCACCCGCTGCCATACAAGCTTCAATGGCTTAGTGAGGATGGTGAAGTGACCGTAAGCAAACAAGTGGAGGTGAACTTCTCCGTAGGAAAGTATGATGATACGTTTTATGCGATGTGGTACCAATGGAGGCTTGTCATTTGCTTCTTGGGAGACCTTGGCAATATGATAAGAAAGTTATGCATGATGGTTACACCAACAAGTTCTCTTTTGTACATAAAGAACGCAAGACTATTCTTGCGCCTTTGACACCAAGAGAAGTTAGTGAGGATAATTTAAAAATGAGAGAAAAAAGAAAGCAAGAGAGAAAAGAGAGTGGAAGAGAGAAAGAGAAAAAAAAGAGAAAAAGAGAGAAAAGCACCAAACTTGTTTATAAAAGAAAAAGAGGTGAAAAAGGCAATGCATTTGAAAAAGCCAATGCTCTTGCTTTTGAGTAAAGAGAATAATTCTACAGATGTAAGTCCTACTAACTCTCTTCCAAATGAGGTTTCTAATTTGTTGCAGGAATTTAAAGATGTTTTTCCTAAAGAGGTACCTCACGGACTACCACCTCTAAGAGGCATAGAACATCAAATTGATCTCGTTCCATGAGCTTTATTGCCAAACAGACCAGCCTATAGGAGTAACCCCCAAGATACCAAGGAGATTCAAAGACAAGTTGGAGACTTGATGCAAAAAGGGTGGGTGCAAGAAAGCTTAAGTCCATGTGCAGTTCCAGTCATTCTAGTACCTAAGAAAGATGGAACATGGAGGATGTGCACTGATTGTAGAGCCATCAATAACATCACGGTAAAGTATAGACATCCCATTCCTCGATTGGATGATTTATTGGATGAATTGCATGGTGCTTGTTTCTTCTCTAAAATTGATTTAAAGAGTGGATACCATCAAATTAGGATTAGAGAAGGGGATGAATGGAAAACAACTTTTAAAACTAAATATGGGCTGTATGAATGGTTGGTTATGCCATTTGGTTTAACTAATGCTCCTAGTACCTTCATGAGATTAATGAATCATGTGTTAAGGGAATTTTTAGGGAAGTTTGTTGTGGTGTATTTTGATGATATTCTGATTTATAGCAAATCCTATGATGATTATCTTGTGCATTTAAGGTGTGTTCTGGAAGCTCTTGGGCATGCGAAATTGTATGCTAACATGGAAAAATGTGTGTTATGCATAGACCATGTAGTTTTTCTTGGTTTTGTTGTTAGCTCACAAGGAGTGCAGGTTGATCAAGAGAAGGTGAAAGCTATTCAAGAGTGGCCAACTCCTAAGAATGTAAGTGAGGTAAGAAGCTTTCATGGCTTAGCTAGTTTCTATAGGAGGTTTGTCAAAGACTTTAGTACAATAGCTACACCTTTGAATGAAGTGATTAAAAGGCATGTTGGTTTTAAATGGGGGGGGAAACATGAGGAAGCCTTTGCTGCCCTCAAGGAAAAATTAACCAATGCACCTATTCTTGCTTTGCCTAATTTTGCTAAGTCATTTGAAATTGAATGTGATGCATCCAATGTGGGGATAGGGGCTGTTTTGATGTAAGAAGGGCATCCCATTGCTTATTTTAGTGAAAAATTGAATGGGGCTGCTCTTAATTATTCCACATATGATAAGGAATTGTATGCATTAGTAAGGGCTTTGCAAACATGGCAACACTATCTCTTGCCAAAAGAGTTTGTCATCAACAGTGACCATGAGTCCTTAAAGTATTTAAAAGGACAAGGCAAGCTTAACAAAAGGCATGCCAAATGGGTAGAGTTCTTGGAGCAGTTTCCCTATGTGATCAAGCACAAGAAAGGTACATCTAATGTGGTTGCAGATGCACTCTCAAGAAGGTATGCTCTATTCTCTACTCTTGAAACTAAGTTCATTGGCTTTGATCATATTAAGGCATTGTATGAGCATGATCAAGACTTTGCACAAATCTATAAAACTTGTGTGCATGCTGCTCAAAATGGATTTTTTAGGCATAATGATTACTTGTTTAAAGAAAAGAGATTGTGTGTTCCTAAAGGTTCTATTAGGGAATTACTTGTGAAGGAGCACACGAGGGGGGACTAATGGGACATTTTGGGATCCAAAAGACTCTAGACATGCTGCATGAACATTTTTATTGGCCACACATGAAGTGTGATGTACATAAATTGTGTGAAAGATGCATTGTATGTAAGCAGTCTAAGTCTAAATTATTGCCTCATGGGTTGTGTACTCCTTTGCCTATTCCAGATTACCCTTGGATTGATATTTCTATGGATTTTGTGTTAGGGCTACCTCGGTCTAAAAATGGCAAAGATTCTATTTTTGTTGTGGGGGACAGGTTTTCTAAGATGGCACATTTTATCCCGTGCAAAAAGGTAGATGATGCAATCCACATTGCTGATTTGATCTTAAAGGAAGTGGTAAGACTCCATGGGCTTCCAAGAAGAATTGTCTCTGATCGTGACACTAAATTCTTAAGTCATTTTTGGAGGACATTATGGAGTAAGCTGGGAACTAAACTTCTCTTTTCTACTACTTGTCATCCACAAATTGATGGCCAAACTGAGGTAGTGAATAGAACTCTTTCTTCTCTTTTGAGGGCTGTAATTAAAAAGAATATCAAGTCATGGGAACAATGTTTTCCCCACGTTGAGTTTACATATAATAGGGCTGTTCATAGTGCTACTCATTACTCTCCTTTTGAAATTGTTTATGGCTTAAACCCTCTCACTCCTCTTGATTTGCTACCTTTGCCTAGCAACTCTGTTTTTTCAGCATAAGGATGGTAAGAGTAAGGCTGAATATGTGCGGAAACTACATGAGAAGGTAAAGGCAAACATTGCAAAAAAGGTAGAGAGTTACGTCAAGCAAGCGAACAAAGGAAAGAAAAAGGTAGTGTTTGAACCAGGTGATTGGGTTTGGGTTCATTTGAGAAAAGAGAGGTTTCCTGCCCAAAGGAAATCTAAGCTTCAACAAAGGGGAGATGGCCCTTTCCAAGTGCTATCCAAGATTAATGATAATGCCTATAAAATAGATCTCCTTGGTGAGTATGGTGTAAGTGCTACTTTTAATGTGGCTGATTTGTCCCTTTTTGATGCAGGAGAAGAGGATTACAATTTGAGGACAAATTCTTCTAAAGAATGAGGGAATGATGCGGACATAGGAGGCGGCATGATCAAGGCAACAAACTTGGAGGACATACAAGGTCTTGGAGGCCCAATGACAAGAGCAAAAGCTAAAAAGGCTAAAGAGTCTCTAAATCTCTTGGTGACCACTTTACTTGAAACAGGCCCAAGTCTAAAGGAAGAAGAGACCGGAATGATACACTTATTTCAGATTGAAGACCTTGAAGAATAAGCCTCAATGGATATGCATGAAGGCTTCATTTTACTTGGCCCAAATTCTGCACTTAGTTTTATTCTTCTTACTTTTAGTTAAACTTTTGTAATAAGGCTTTGGGCTGGCTTATTGGGCTTTCTTATTTTCATTTGTGTGTAAGCATTTTAGGTTAAACTCAATATGGATGTTGTCCGCTATATAAGGGAACACCATAGTCTTTTTGAGGTACGACTGAATTCAGAATTAACCTTTTTGGTGAGAGACTAGCTTTTCTAGGGTTCTTTTG
Organism: Acacia pycnantha; assembly: GCA_025563575.1. Lineage (NCBI taxonomy): Eukaryota > Viridiplantae > Streptophyta > Magnoliopsida > Fabales > Fabaceae > Acacia > Acacia pycnantha. Next base: position 12,912 of record JAMWYP010000156.1, read on the forward strand.
AGAATCTCTAAACTTATCAAGGGCATCGATCCTTGTGGCGTTCTTGGGCTTATCAGTTCTTCGGAATTGTGGCGCCTACCTATAATCCATAAACTTCAGTTTTCGTTTGATATTTCTTCGTTTCGTATCTCCAGATTCCCTTATCGGTTTTCGGTGTTTCTTGAGCCAAATTCGCGTTTCGGAAAGCCATCTTTCGCCTCATTTTGGAATCGTTCAAGTCCGATGTCTATAGCATGAGATACGTGCTGTTCTTTCAGGACATGCTGGAGCCTGAAATTTTCGGTGTGAAATTCCATTCCTAGTTGATTTAATAATCCTTTTCTTTCGGGAATCATATCAACATTTTATTTAAGGAAGATGTAGCATTGTAGAAGAAATTGGGTGAAACAGAGGAAAGGGAGTTGCAAAATTGCTGCCAACTCAGTCAATTCATTCATTCATTCATTATAACTGGTTCCTACACATATTAGACTAACCTCTTATATATAGTTAGTGGCTTGACTCTTAAGGCCCAATAACACCTTGCACCGAAACCATTACACAATTAACATACTAACTAACTAACATCAATGTCTAATCATTACACAGTTTACATATCAGACTTGCATACAACCAGGACATGCTCCTCTGATGCAGGACAAAGGCAGGAAATGTATACTTCTATTCACACACCAAACCATTTAACTAACAGGATTAGATGAACACAATAACATTCACATATCCGCACAGGTTAATAAGCAAACAAAAGGGCAAACAGAACTAAATATAAACTCACCAGAGCTTCAGGAGTGGTCCGTAGCTGAACAAATTGTTGCCAAGTTTATTCATCAATAAATGTTACTTGTCCCAGAGATTATGGTCAGGCCGAACCTCGGCAAAAATATACTTGTTAGCTAGAAAGGTCTTAAACTTCCTCCACCGATTAGCACAATAAGACAATGTTGAGTCTTTCAACTTCTGACAGTCAGGGACGGTGTATGTAAGCCGGATAGTGTCCCAAATAGGATCCTTTACTGTGCGAAGGTCCATATTTTTTCACTCAGCTGTCAAGATGCTAACCTTGCTGCGTGCTAGACAGTTGACAAAACTAGTATATTTGCTTTTATTAGGACCGACAGGTTGCAAATTTTCATCAAACTGAATCTCGAGCTTTGTCCCAGAAGTTCGACTTAGGGATACATCCATCATTCGTGTGCCGCTTCTACCACGGCGTGCATTGTGGTTAGGAGGCTCATTGTGAGATGAAGAGGGTTCGTTCTGACACACATCAGTCACACCAGTAACTGGCGTTCCAGGAACACGACTAGAATCGTTTTCACCGTTCATTTTTGAGACAGTAAGAGAGGAATGCCTGAGCAAATAAGGGAGTAACAGAGGCTAATGGTACGTGGGTGAGGAAGAGAGGTAATGCAACAAGAAGGGTTTCGCAACGTGAACAGAGTTTCTTCAGTGAGAGTAACAAAAGCTTCCGCGCGAAGAAACATATATTTGGCGCCTTATTTTTAAGACCGGATGAATTAGTACACGGTCTTAAAAGTTAACCTTTAAGATTGGTCTTTCTATAACTCCGGTCTTAAAATTAATTAATTTTTTATTTAAACTTTTAGTACTGGCCTCATTTTATGTCTGGTCTTAAAAGTCTAACTTTAAGACTAGCTATTATATATGTTCGGTCTTAAAACTTTAATACCTTTATATTTAAATTTTTCCGTATTATTTTGCAGTGTAGACAATATAAGTCTGGTTGTATGAGATTTCTCCATAAAGTAATTGATATTTCAATTTTTTAATAACATTTTTAAGACCGGTTGTTTTTCTAACAGGTCTGGATAATATATTTAAGACCTATGAAAAAATGATCCGGTATAAGAAATTCTTTATATTTACAAAACTTCCACTGGTCATACCTTTAAGACCGGGCCGTCGATAGTTCGGTCTAAATGAGGCGGTCTTAAAGCCCTTTTTTGCACTAGTGTGCGATAATCATTTCAAAGATGATCCAAACTCCAGTTTGTGTTTTTAAACTTGAGTTTGTTACTTGAGTAAAATTTCTAAACTCCAGTTTGCTTGAACAAACTCCAGTTCAAGTCATCTCTGTTTTGAAATCATCTTATCCAAATTTGCGAAATCTTCATGAATGATCTATATACTTCATCTCATTTGTTACTACTATTCCTAACTATGTTTAATCAATTTGCTAGTGATTTTTAGATGATCAAACGTGCATTAAATTAAGGTTTAAGCATAAAGTAAAAAGTGATGTCAAAACATTAAATGCACTGTAGAAGCTCTAACGGCTAGTTCCAACTGATCTCCAACGGCTACTATTCACAACGGTCATATTCTCAACGATTAAATGATCTTCATCTATAAGTGGAGACACATTCAAGACGGAGAAAAATGATGACAAGAGATTGCACTGTCAAAATGCCAACATTCTAAATCCAACATTTATCTCATACACATTCTGTTCTCAATGCTTATATAGTTCATCGAGAGTGAAATGATTTGTATTGTACTTCAATGGTTATTCATTCACTTTTGAGAGAGAAGATTCATTGTAACCATTATATATGAGAGTTACTCAAGATTGGGTGATCTTGAGTGGGAAATCGATTGTATCCTTATTGTGTATAAGGGGGAGTATCTTAGTGAGAGATTTGGCTTCACAAGTCCCTGGGTGAACTTGTGAGATTGTATATGCTTCTCTTGTTCCCATATTGAACAAGAGGATAGTGGATTGAAAATATCAAGTGGAGCTTGGGGACTGGATGTAGGTCAAGGATTGGGCTAAACCAGTATAAATCACAGTTTGTATATTCTCTTCCCTTATCTCTTATATTTCCAGCATATATGTTTGAATGACTGACTATCGCTTTATAAATTATTACTGTCATACAAACTGCTTTCAGTAAGTTGCAAAAAGATTTTCTAAAGTTCCAAGTTTTTATCTTTCACCCAATTCACCCCTCCTCTTGGGTTCAACCGGTTCTTATATGATGCGCTATAAGAAAAAGCGTTTTTAGTGCGGAAAAAATCTATAGCAAATTAAAGAAAATACGTTGCAGACTAGTTTTGTAACAGAATTTGTGACGAACAAAATTTTGTCGCAAAAAAGGTCGTTGCAAACAATATTTGCAACAGATTTTGTATCATCCTTCATAAATTGCGACGGAACAAAAATCTGTTGCAAATTCCGTTGCAATTTGTGACAGAAAATAATCCGTTGCAAATTTTAATGGAACAAAAATCCGTTGCAATTTGCAATGGTAAATTATTTCGTTGCAAGTGGAAAATTGCAACGCAAAATAATCCGTTGCAAATTACAACGGAACAAAAATCCGTCGCAAGTGGAAAATTGCAACGGAAATTAATCAATTGCAAATTGCGACGGAAAATTTTCCGTCGCAATTTGCAATGGAATTATAGTTCCTTTGCAAATTTAGGAATAAAAAAATAATATAAAATATTATGTAGAAAATAATGTGATAATTTGCAACAGAATATGGAAAAATTCCATTGCAAATTGAGGAATTATTTTTAAAAAAAATTATAATTATTAGGGTTCTTCTTCAACAACCAATGAAATAAATGAAAAATATTACAAATTAAACAATATTGAATACGTATTAAAAAAAGTGTATATGAAGAAGTGTAACATCCCATTTTTAAAAGCAGAATAATTTTTTTTTCATCAGAGTAGAGCATCGGAGCAAAAGAGTAACTGATACATATATTCAAAATGCCAACTGTCGTATGTCTGGCTATTCGTAGTAACGGTACATTAATCCGAGTGTCTAACATAAACGTAAATACATAACAAAAAGAAGTCTTCAGCCGGGTCTCTAAGCGTGCTGCTTGCCTTTATCCTCGACCCTCGGTCCTCCTGACCCTGAAGCTATGTGAAGAGCTGAGGTCCAATGCACCGGACCTCAGGTAACGGTTAACCTCATGCTTATATACACAATATATGGATTACAGATATTCACAATATTAACAGCATATGAACACACAACACATGTATCACACAAACAAGCGTATCCTAACAGCACACAAGCCCCCTGGCAGATGTGTCACACCCAGCAAGCGTGTCACACCCAGTAATCATTTCACACCCAGCAGTCGTTTCACACCCAGCAAGCATAATCATATCAACAGTACATAAACATAACATAGAGCTATCAGCTACCACAATAAGCGTACAATATACATAACACATATACGCATTCAATAAACATCAGAGTTAGTGTTACTAGTACGCGAACGTACCTTCGTTGACGAAATACGGTACGTCTGTTGGTCAGAACGTAATCACAGATATCCTATAAGGAAAATATCGTACTTATTAATGATCAACATTATAACAGCCATTTTTAGTCACAAATGACTATTCTACCCTTGACCTTGCTAACCGACGAAATTTCGCCAGAGCTTCGCTACTTTGACTCTAATCTTCCAAAATTTTGCCATATCTCTATGTCCATCATATTTTCGAAATAAATACCATATTTAACCATAAAACATGATATCAACAATATATTGGAAGATGAAAGATCAAAACAACATCTAAGCTTAGAACTTTAAGAACTACCGAACTAAAGACTAGAACTTAAAACTAGGGACCGAAGAATTTACCCAGAGCTTTGCTACTTCTTCACTAGAGCTCCTCCTTCTCTCTTCTCTCTAGATTTTCAAAATCCCTCTTGAATTTGGTGTGAATAGGCAAATGTTGTGGTAAACTTGAAATTTTTCCAAACTTTCTCTTCTTCATTTCTAGCCTTTAGATCAAGGTTTACATACAAGGTTTCATCTCCACCTTTGAGCCATGTTGGCCGACCTCCCCTTCCATCATTCTTAAAAAAAATGATGTCATCTACATGATGTCACTTACATGCTTTATGGATTTAACCGATAAATTCCCCTGCTCAGTTTTCTAATCACGTATAGTTAATAATCTTTAAATACTTTTAGAGGTTCACTTTGGATCTTATGTACTCACTTGAGAAGTACTTTAAATATCAAGGATTACAGTCCAATTAGGGGTCTTTACCAGTCTTTTAGTCATTTTAGGATAAACCCCGTCGGTTACGAAAATGACATTGGAGGTAACCCACTTTGGGACAAAAATTACTTGTTCACAATATGTCCTGATGTTAAATACTTAGTTCATATATTTCAAGATATGATTTATTTTCTATCGGTTCTCATTTATCCTATTTGCTTTTAAACAAAATATCTTCTTTTTATTATTATTTTTCTCCCACTTGCATTTGCATTCACACACACACACATTCACTTTCTCTCTCTCTCAATTTCGTCCCTCTTCCTCTTTTTTTTTAATTAATTTATATCATTTTGTGAAGAAATTCCCCCATTGGTTGTTAGGGTTTCACATGGATTGCACTTTATGGTTGAATTCTAACCTTTAGATCTAGCTTTATGAGGTTTAATCCTAGCCCTTGATTTTTCTTTGACTTGTCAAAGTTGATTAGTATCTTAAACTTATGTTTAGTAACCTTTAACATGTCCTATGTTGGTTAATTAGGCTTTAGGGATTTTATGTAATTGATCTTATATATTTCTTAATCATGCTTAATTATTTAGCAATTATTCTTATGCTAATCTTGATCCTTCATTGGTCATTAAACTCAAATTAGGGGTCCTATATAATTAACTTTGGATATTCCTTTATTCATGTCTAAATAATTAGCAATTAATTCCTTATTTAATAATCTACTAATTGTTGACAATTTTCTTAATTGAGGTTAATCATTTCCTCACAACTATTGTGTTGACATTGGTCATTTATGCTCTATGTATTATATTAAAAATCATAGGGTCATTTATGGTCTCCAAAATAATATTTGATTTTTGCCCCTTAAATTCTTAAGGAAATAATTTAATAAATTGCCAAATTTAGAGACAACATACTTTCCTATTTTTAATAAATATTTAATTACCTCTTAAGATATATCATAATATTCTCAGGGTATTTTATGACCCACAATTGTATTTAGGGATTTTTGGCACTTTATTCCTTCTAATTTCAAAAGAAATTACCCTAGAAAATAAGACAAATACCACACAGGATTTGAGACCACATATTCACTTATTTTCAATAGGTATTATTTATCAAAATATAATATCCAAGATAAATCATTATCCGGGTATTACAAGAAACATATACAGTGGCAATCCTAAAAAATTATACATAAGGAAAACGAAATATAAACAATGTTGCCAACAAAATAAACTAAACAACACAAAAATAAAAATAATGTCTATATAGTAGTTGTATGGTCATGCTCATCATCATCACTAGGAGCCGACCGCTTATTCTTGTTCTTTTCCTGCTTGTCCTTCAAAAGAAACTGGAGTTGTTCCTGCATATGCTTCATAATCTCCTCTTGTTGATTCATCATCTTTGCTTGTTGATTCATCATCTCCATTTGTTGATTCACTAGCTGTCTTGTAGCCTCCAGCTGCTCTTTCACCCTTTTAAGTTTATTTCCAAATACAACATTAAGAAGTAAGTTTATTTTTTATACTTGATTTAAATGGACAAAGGAGTGATAATCTAAAACAATTAGTTACAAAAGTCATATGTTTATGTGCACCATGGATTTTTTTTCCTATTTTTCCAAACATATTCCTTACCCTTGATGCTTGCAAATGGTAATAAAACAAATTATGTATACCTAGTTCATTTCCAAATACAACATTAAGAAGTAAGTTTATTTTTTATACTTGATTTAAATGGACAAAGGAGTGATAATCTAAAATAATTAGTTACAAAAGTCATACGTTTACCTGCACCATGGATTTTTTTTCTTCCTATTTTTCCAAACATATTCCTTACCCTTGATGCTTGCAAATGGTAATAAAACAAATTATGTATAGCTAGCAAATAAAAAGAATGCATCTTGTTGTTTATTTTAATAAACAAAGAATGCATCTTATTAACCTCGAGTAATCTTAGGATTAAGGGGTTGAATGATATAGCTTGAATTAAAAGATACTGTGTATGCTAAAAACTAATATATAGGACAAGGCCTACAAAATAATGTGCGAGGCCTGGTAAAGAAAGAAGAGAACTGTTACGGACCTATATTAGGCCTAAATACGGATTGGCCCAACAAGGGGCAATCTGTATCAAGATCCTAACCAACCTACAATCAAGGCTACAATCGGGGAAGATCTCAATCAAGGGATTTTCCCTAGATTCGACAGCCAGAATACTTGGGCTACAAGGAACACAGGTCCCAAAAACCCTAACCCAAAGGTACATTCTATAAATAGGAGGTAAAACCTAAGGTATGCACACTGACTCTCAACTATTTACTATACTGCTGTCATTGTGCACACATACCACCCCCTTTGGCGAAAGCCTATCTGTGTACAATGATCAAGCTTCCTCGTAGGTATCTATCCCTAGATACCTTGGAGAGATAGTCAAAGATCCTATATCAACATACTAGTCTATTGGGCTAGACATCTGTGTTATACACCAGAACATTGGCGACGACCATGGGGAACCATAAACTTTTATCCCCGTGACTAATGATGGTTGGAACAAGAAGCAGTAGTCAGATCCCTCCGCCCAGGAATCCAAATCCAGTGGAGGCGAATCAACTACATCATAATCAAGAACCACCGCCACTTGAAGACATCCCAGATTGCAACACTGTGAATGATGGTGACGACATGGCTGATACGGCCTCCTCCCCACCACTCACATCGAATCATATGGAGGCTGTGATTCAACAGGTCCAACAGCAGGACCTCCTTCAGAAAATTCCAGCCCCGAGCTCGGACATCATCATTATGCAAAACATCATAGGCGTGGTGTTAAGGCAGATGGAGGAGATGGAGAAGCGTAACAACCTCTAGAGGCAAGAAGATCTTAGAGTAATGCAGCAACTGATGGAGGAGTGTTTTAGGAAATATAAAACCTCGGTTCGGCCAGAATGCCGAGATAAGCAATATGGGAGGAAAGAAAGGGCCACTCATAACGCCAATGATCCTTCTCTCACTGAACAACGAGGAGTTGTGCAAGGAAACACTGGAGGTCCTACTCAGGGAATGAACTCGGAGCGGGAATGAGTACGGACCCTAGCAGCTCAGTGACCCAGTTCTCCATTGAAGACCCAACGCATCGTGAAAACCCCGGCTGGAAGGGAATCAAGCCGCGGTGAAGTACCTCGGACGTTAAATGTCTCAGGGAAATATAAGATGAAATACAACATGGGGATGCACAACAACAGTCCCTTCTCTAAAGAGATTGCGAACGCCCCTTACCGGGACGATTTCGATATAGCAGACCTGGCGAAATACGACGGAAGTTAGGATACGCGGTCCCACTTGGATATGTTCGAGTTAATGATGTTTGTGTGAGGAATTAAAGGACCTATAGTGCACTGAATATTTGCTGCAACATTGAGAGGAGCCACACAAAAATGGCTCCATACTTTGCCGATCAATTCCATCCAAAGCTATGAAGACCTCAGAGAAAAGTTTGAGCTGAACTTCTCGACCAGCTAAAAATAACCAACATCCGAGTTCGCCCTCGATAAGATTAAGCAGCGGCCGAGGGAAACTCTCCAAAAGTACCTGGATCAGTTTAAAGACGTTGCCCTACAAGTACGTGTGTTGTTGGAAAGTGTGCACGTGTATTTACTCACAGCCGGGCTTGATGGATCATCTCGGTTAGCAAAGTAACTTTTCAAGAACCTTGTCAAGAGTCTGATTGATTTCAGAACTCGATCTAAACAATACTTGGAGGTGAAATAGATGGAGATAGCCAATGTCGTGGGAAACAAGAAAAGACAAAACTCACCTCCTAGAATCAGAGAACAGTCCGAGAATTGAAAACAAGATTGTCGTGGAAGAAACTCAGATAATAGACCCTGAGGGGGAAAGTTTGAGGCAAAAGTGAAGTATGACAAGTATACACCCTTGAATGTACCACGCTCCCAACTTTGGAGGGAGGTAGCACTGGCCGAGATGAAGAAAGTCGAATGACCTCGGATTTCCTATCGTAGAATCGAGGTAGACCAATCAAAGTATTGTGCATTTCATGATGGACCGAGGCATACCACAGATGAGTGATATGAGCTTTGAGACACCATTGAAAAGTTTGTCGAGATGGTAACTTACGACAATACGTAATAAAAACCCAGGGGTGGAACAACAAGCGCAAGTAGGGAAGCCGTAGTACAAGCCCAGTTTCAAAACAGAAAACGCGAGACGAAAAATGGAAAAAATCGGCTAGTGACGATGATGAATTCCAAGAAGCCGAGTTCAACTGTAATGTGATTAGTGGAGCTATGGGTGGAGGGGGAGATACAGCGAGCCAGAGGAGAAAGTATCTAAGAGAATTCCTTTCAGTGAGAGATCAGCCAAAGTTTAAAGAAGACCCTAGAAGACCAGAACCCCCCTATTATGCTTCACTATGGAGGATCTGAAGGACGTGGTCCCAAGCCATCAGGATGGCTTGGTAGTGACGGGAACCCTAGTCCATTGCCGAGTTAAGAGAATCTTCGTAGACGCTGGAAGCTCCGCGGACATTCTTAGCTGGGACGCCTTTAAGAGGATGAACCTCGATTAGGAAGACTTGAAGCCTTCTAAAACGATCCTCATAAGGTTTAATGGAGAACATGTTAGTTCTCTATGGGTTTTGATGATAACTGACAATTGTAAACACAAGATGAAGTTTTGTCTTTGGTAAGTTGAAAACTTACTGTCAAAGGCAAAACTCGATTTTTGATTTGCAAACTCAAGTTTTGGCTTGACAGAGAGTAGCACAATTTTTCACAAGTTAAGAAAACTCCAGTTTGCATAGGCAAACTCGAGTTTGTGACATACAGAGAGCACTCCAAGTTTTCACATCAAAGAAAACTCGAGTTTAGTTTTAGAAACTCGAGTTTGTACCTTACTGAGACACTTCAATATTTTCTAAAATGAACAAAACTCCAGTTTGCAATTGGCAAACTTGAGTTTTGGTCATACAGAGAACCATCAATGTTTTTGAACTAAGCTAAACTCCAGTTTCCATTTGGAAACTCGCGTTTCGCCAACACAGAAAGTTCTCTGAGTTTTCAATATTAATTGCAAACTCGAGTTTGATTTTGCAAACTCGAGTTTGTAAGTCACAGAGAGCCTTGCTCATTTCTGAGTTTATGAAAAATCCAGTTTTTGTTTTGAAACTCCAGTTTTCATTTGACAAAATGTTTATCAAAGTTTTCTCTTATGAGGAAACTCGAGTTTGGATTTGGAAACTCGAGTTTCCACTAGACAAAGAGTTTTCATGTTTTACTCACTTTGAGAAAACTCCAGTTGGTTTTTGAAAACTCCAGTCTTCACTTGGCTTGAATTTTCAAATGTTTCATACTTAAGAGAAAACTCGAGTTTTGTATTGCAAACTCGAGTTTGCGCCAAGCAGAGAGCTTTGCTCTATTTCAGTAATTTAAAAACTCCAGTTTGTTTTTAGAAACTCCAGTTTTGAGCTTTTGGACTTAAACATGTTTTCACAATAAAAGTCCAAAACTCGGGTTTGTCATTAATCAACTCGAGTTTTGCTCCACTGCTCAAAGTGTAATTTTAAACTCAAAATACGACCTTCTTCTTTGGAAGAAGAAAACTTGAGTTTCCCATTTGAGCACAGTGACAAACTCTATTTTGGATAAACAAACTCGAGTTTGTGTCGCTGATTTTGAAATCAAGTTACTCGAATTTGTGAAATCTTCCCATTTGATATTAATACTTCTTACCATCACTCATTACTATTCCTAGCTATGTTTAATGAGTTTTTTAATGAATTTCAGATGGATTGGAGGATATTAAATGAAGATTTAGACAAAAGTAAAAAGTGATGTCAGCTCATTAAATGCAAAGTTCAGAAAACTTGCATCCTTTTGGACAATCATTCTACACAAGATTGTAAAGGAATTAATGTTTCCTTTCCACATCCAGTAGCTGCTCTTCCAATGGATTAAAAGTCAAGAAGTCAAGCCTAAACTCATGTGCAGCTGGATTAACCAAAGAGTAGAGAGAAGAAGATCAAACCTTCAGCTAATTCATTCTCAATGTTGACAACGGTCATATTGAAGATTACAACAGTCATTTAATGCACTCCTGGTATAAATAGAGTTGCATTCAATTCTTCTGAACAACCAATCTGTAGAAAATGAAAGTTTCCAACTACTCTTTGAGTTTTCTTGTGAGAAGTATCTTTTGATACATTGTACTTAAGTGTTTAGCCTTATCCACTCTTAGAGAGAGTTCATTTATTGTAAATCATTTATTGTAAGAATCTCAAGTCTGGGGACTTGGAGATTGGGATATTGATTGCAACTTGTAAGGGGGAGTAAGTTCTAGTGAGAGAATTACTCTTGAGTTACAGAGTGTGTAATCAATTGTGATAGTGAAAAATCCTAAAGAGACTGGGGACTGGACGTAGGTCAAGAGATTGGACCGAACCAGTATAAATCCTTTGTGTCTTGCTTCTCTTCCTTAACCTCTGTTTATCCCTATTTTAGTATTCAAAAACAGAGCATTTCGAAAAAGTTTTAGAATCCCTAATTCACCCCATCTTGGTGATTCAGCTCCACTTTCAGAACGCTCTCCTCCCAAAGGGTACATCGACCTCAGATTGACTCTAGGAACAAATGAAGCGTTCAAGTTGGAGCGTGTAAGGTTCATAGTAGCTGACTTCCCTTCCCCATATAACATAATATTGGGGAGGCCAACTATTCACAATTGGGATATGCTGGTTTCCACGAAGCATCAAAAGTTGAGGATGGTGAGCAGTAAAAACACAGTTGTTATTATCAGTGGAGATTAGAAGGAATCTCGGTAATGCTATTTCGAAACAGTCAGAGAAGGTGAAGGTGGGCCTTCATCTCCACCCCAGATTCGTAAAGGAGATAGAAGCGTGAGCAAGGGGAAAAGGAGCCATCAAGGCCGACCTGTGAATATGGTGGAATTAGATCTGCGAGAGGAAACCGAAGATCTATGACCCGAGCTAGCGGGTGAATTAGAGGACCTAGTGTTAGGGGACCCTTTGCAAATCACAAAAATCGGTAATCACCCCCCCCCCCCCACCCCCCCCCCCCCCCCCCCCCCCCCCCCCCCCACCACAACCCCCCCCCCCCCCCCCCTTCCCCCCCCCCCCCCCCCCCCCCCCCCCCCCAACCCCAAACCCAAACCCCACCCCCCAAAAAAAAAAAAAAAACCCCCCAACGCCCCCCCCCCCCCCCCCCCCCCCCCCCCCCCCCCCCCCCCCCCCCCCCCCCCCCCCCAACCCCCCCCCCCCCCCCCCCCCCCCCCCCCCCCCCCCCCCCCCCCCCCCCCCCAACCCCCCCCCCCCCCCCCCCCACCCCCCCCCCCCCCCCCCCCCCCCCCCCCCCCCCCCCCCCCCAAAAACCCCCCCCCCCCCCCCCCCCCCCCCCCCCCCCCCCCCCCCCCCCCCCCCCCCCCCCCCCCCCCCCCCCCCCCCCCCCCCCCCCCCCCCCCCCACCCCCCCCCCACCCACCCCCCCCCCCCCCCCCCCCCCCCCCCCCCCTCCCCCCCCCCCCCCCCCCCCCCCCCCCCCCCCCCCCCCCCCCCCCCCCCCCCCCCCCCCCCCCCCCCCCCCCCCCCTCTCTTTCCCCCCCCCCCCCCCCCCCCCCCCCCCCCCCCCCCCCCCCCCCCCCCCCCCCCCCCCCCCCCTTCCTTTCCTTTTCTCCCTCCCCCCCCCCCCCTCCCCCCCCCCCCCCCCCCCCCCCCCCCCCCCCCCCCCCCCCCCCCCCCCCCCTCCTTTTTCCCCCTCCCCCCCCCCCCCCTCCCTCCCCCCCCCCCCCCCCCCCTTTTTTTTCCCCCCCCTTTTTCCCCCCCCCCCCCCCCCCCCCCTCCCCCCCCCCCCAAAAACAAAAACCCCCCCCCCAAACCCAAACCCCCACCCCCCCCCACCCCCCCCCCCCCCCCCCCCCCCCCCCCCCCCCCCCCCCCCCCCCCCCCCCCCCCCCTTCCCCCCCCCCCCCCCCCACTCCCCTCCCCCCCCCCCCCCCCCCCCCCCCCCCCCCCCCCCCCCCCCCCCCCCCTTCCCCCCCCCCCCCCCCCCCCCCCCCCCCCCCCCCTCCCTTCTTTCTTTTCCCCCCCCTTTTTTTCTCCCCCCCCTTCTCCCCCCCCCCTCCCCCCCCCCCCCCCCCCTTCCCCCCCCCCCCCCCCCCCCCCCCCCCCCCCCCCCCCCCCCCCCCCCCCCCCCCCCCCCCCCCCCCCCCCCCCCCCCCCCCCCCCCCCCCCCCCCCCCCCAACCCCCCCCAAAAAAAAAACCCAAAAACAACCCCCCCAAAAAAACCCAAAAAAACCCCCCCCCCCCACAACCCCCCCCCCCCCCCCCAACCAAAACCCTATTACTAATTAAGAAAATTATCAACAATTAGTAAGCAATTAAATAAATAATTAATGGCTAATTACTTAAGAAATCAATGAGGTGAATTATTCGCAAAATGGAGTAATTACCTATCAAGATGATTAAGGCATAATTTAAGTGATTAAGAAAAGAGTTGAAAAGCCAACAATTGAGGCAAGTGGGAAGGATGATTTGTTTGGTTAGTTTGAGCGGCTTGAGCTTGCACAAGTTTGCACTAGTTTAGAGGAAGAATATAGCATTCTCTTTGCATTTTATTTGTGCCTGTATATAGGTTAGATCATGCTGCTTTCATTAATTGTTTGGACAAAATAATGATGATTTGGGACCCATCAACATTGAGATCATTCAAATGAGATTCAGTATGAATCCTATTGAGTCAGAGATGTACAGCATATTAAGAATGTTACTACAATTACAACTATTCTACTGCCAAAGCGTGTCTATTGGAATCATATCATAGGTATTTCTGCACATTAAAAAAAAAAAACTTCAAAAAAAAATTTGGGGGGCGCTGCCCCCGAATCCCACCACTAATGTGCACCCACAAACCTAAAATCCTGGGTCCGCCACTGCCTGAATGGAATAAAAAAATTAGTTAACCAAGATATTTCCAAAAAGGAAGAATAGACCTTCAGGGCCATGTTGTCGGATTTCTAAGATTATGTAAGATTACGCGATTAGAACGCCGAACAGGGAACTTTATCGGTAAAAGCTCATAAAGCACATAGGTGACATCATCATGATGACGCAATTTTTGGCAAAAATAAAGGGGGGAGGTCGGCACCTTATGTGTGTGGAGGAGATTTGGAGTTGATTGAAAAGCAAGATCCAATGACTTAGATTAAGTTGTAAAAAGTGCAAATATGCCCTTGGAAAACACTATAAATAGGCCTCATTTCCTCTTCAATTCTTCACACCATCATCTCTCAAGAATTTCGAATCTAGAGAGAAGGAAGAGAAGAAGGAGGAGTCCGGAGAAATTTGTAGCGAAGCCCTGAGTAAGTTCTTCGGTCCTTAGCTTTTAAGTTCTAGTCTTTTGTTCGGTAGTTTTAGTAGAAATGTTAGTTAGATCTAGGAAGTAGGAAATGAAATTCCTATTTTTGTTTTTAAGCCTCATTGCATTGAAAGATGCCTGACGAGGTAAAAACATAGTAGGGATTGAGTTTCTGAAAGTTGGGAGTTAAAGTAGCGAAACTCTGGCGAAATTCCGCCAATTAGTGGGGTCAGGGGTAAAATGGTCATTTATGACTAAAATGTCCGTCATAATGCTTGATCATTAATAAATGCGCTATTGTCCTTATAGGATATCCTTGATTACGTTCTGACCAACCGTCGTACCGAAATTCCGTCAACGAAGGTACGTTCGCGTACTGTAACACTAACTCTGGTGTTTATTGTATATGTATATGTGATTTGTGGTATGTCTATGTGTGATAGATGATGGCTCTGCTGTATGTTATGTACTGTTGATATGTTTACGTTACTCTGGGCCACACATTTTATGTGCTATTGGGGTACGTCTGCTAAGGGCCATACGTTTGCTAACACTACAAAAAAAACGACAATTAGTAGCGGTTAAAATGACCTATTTGTAACGGTTTTAGGCGCAACTAACGACATTTGTAGCGGTTTATAAAACCGCGACAAAATCCCTTGTGGCAAGCTGATTTGTAGCGGTTAAAAAAAAACCGATACTACATACATATGAACCGCTACTACTTCTGTTGCAGTTACTAATAACCGTCACTAAATGAGTTCGGCTGACGTCTTTTTTGAGAGATTAGTCACGGTTTGTAACCACTACAAATACACTTGTAGCTGTTCAAGTAGCGGTTATGTACTAATGTTTTGAAAATTTTTGGCGCCATCAATTTTTATTATTTTGAATATTTGTCGCGGTTTCTAACCACTACAAATTTTACCGCCATTTTTTTGCAGCAAATATTTGCCGCCATGTCAATATTTGTAGCGGTTTGTAACCGCTACAAATTTTACCGCCATCAGTGTACTTTTGAATATTTGTAGCGGTTTGAAACCGCTACTAAGGCCACTACAAAATAACCCCGCCATTTTCTCCAGGCAAATATTTGAAAATTAGTAGCGGTTTTAGTAACCGCTACAAATTCATGACGGTTAAAAAAAATAAAACTATTATTTATCGGCGTAATTAAGTAATTATTAATAGTTTATCTTTTTAATAAAAATAAAAGGTATTAAATTATGAAATTTAAATATATAAGGTGCTTGTATAGATGCAAAATAATAAGAATATGTAAATATAATAAGAGCTAATAATCAGGTAATTAAAATAATACTGAATGTTTAAAAATTATGTGTGCAAATCATTGAATAATGTATGTGAAAGAATAAGGAAAGTTGAAAAATATATCCCGTTCAACTGCAAAATAACAAACATTAATTAGTATGAGAAACATTAGAATTGATCTGGACATTAATTAGTATGAGAAACATTAGAATTGATCCGGCTACACCGCACTCACCCCCTTCAAACAGTTTACCAATATGTTCCAAAACGTAAAAATATTTGAGAAGACGGAGAGAAAACGTGGGTAGAAAAGAAACTTATGCATATTAAATGAGGTTGGGTGGGGGTATTTATGGTGGTGTCTGTGCAACATTTTGTAACGGTTGGTGTCTCACTTTTTGTAGCGGTTATTATTGTTAGTAGCGGTTTGTGGGCGTGTTTGTAGCGGTTAATGTAGCGGTTGTTATCTGTCGCGGTCCTACAGTGTTTGTAGCGGTTATATAACCGCTACAAATGACTTTCTGGATTTTTTTTTTAAACTTAATAAAAAAAAAGATTCCATATTACAGCATAGGCATTAAGTGTTTCTCTCAATCTTCTTCGCCATCCCTACAAAGAAAGTTTGCATAAAATGTTACGCGTGAGGTGAATACGTTTGAACACAATTAAAACTTTAGTTAAATGTTTCCATTTCATAAGACGTAAATTAAAAAACGTACCGAACTATAGGTGAAGCACCACAATATTAAGTGAAGCACCATATTCCAATCCTTGTGCCTCTCATCGGCAACATAATAAACCTGATGGGCCTCTGAGGCAAGAATATACGACTCATCATCTTCAGAATAACCACTGTGAATAGGCCGGGAGAAATTCACAGATGTGATGCCTAAGTCGTCAGTCGTGAGTTGAATTCTGGTGAGTGCGGGTTGTGGTCGTTCATTATTCTCCTCCTAAACCAACCCTGGAATTCTCTGTGGACCTTTCTATCAATTTCGGAGGATGTCTGTGTATGGATCCTCAGTTCACGCTTTACATGACTCCTGAATTCCCTGCAATTAAACATGCAATCATGTGAGTATGTATAAAATGTAAGTAAATGTATATGATATATATATATATATATATATATATATATATATATATATATATATAAGTGAAATCCTTACTGAAGGTACGGTTCAACTTTGGTGCAATTAATCAAGACATGTCGGTGTGCTTGAAACTTCTCAAGTGCCGTGAGTTTGAATTTTTCACTCCCGCCAACTGGTTTACCAACACGAGGGATTAACAACTCTGTTGCCTCCGGCTCCGGCTCAGGCTCAAGACAATCGTCTACACGAGGCGGTCGGTTGAATGACGTCTCAATGTCATCAAATTACCTGGAACAAAAATACAAGACCTCATCCCCGATATAACCTTCTGCTATTGAACCTTCAGGCCACGCCTTATTCCTCACGTAAAATTTAAGTTTCCCAAGAAACCTATAAAGTAGAGAAGGAAAAATTTTGATGCATCAATGGTTAAACGTGCGACTAGGGAGTAATGTTAAAGTAATTATTTTTAAACCAGTACCACTCAATAGGATACATCCATCGATACTGAACTGGGCCAGCAAGCTTTGTCTAAGCTTTTACTTCTATAATTAACGTCCTATTTTTAAAAATAGAAGTAAAAAAAAAGGCGGTGGCATTTTTGTAATTATATATTAACTTTTAACGTCTAATTTTTAAACTTAGACGCCAAAAGTGTTCTTTTTACGTCTAAGTTCAATATTTAGACGGGAAAAGTGCCCAAAAATTAGCCCTAAAATTATCCCTGCCATCACCAGCGTCTAATTTAAGAACTTAGACGCCTAAAAAGTCTTTTTTTAAACTGTGCCCGCCTCTCACGCTCATTTCAATCTTCGATCAGTTCTCCTTCCTCTCTTCTTCCCTCTCTCTCGATCGACCCTCTTCTCCTCAAATCTTGCCTTCAGTTTGTGCCTTCGGTTCGTGCCCCTCCGCGTCACCGCCGCAGATCTGCTCCCCTCCGCGTCGCCACAGATCTGCACCATCTTCGCTCAGATCTCCGATCTCCTCACTGACGGCGATGGACGAACTTCGCTCAGATCTCCGATCTCTGCCTTCGGTTCTTGGTCGCTTAATGATGAAGGTGAGTTTTAGAGATGTGATTTCTTTGTCACAACAATTTATATGGTTGTAAATTGTCTTACTGGTTAAACAATCTGATGGGCTATTGCGAGAGATTTGATTATTGAGGCTTGTTGTATATAGAAATCATGGGCTTTGTTTTAGCTTAAATTAACCACAGGGAATTCTTTATTAGCATATTTGTTTTTGGGAAGCTTTCATTTTTGGTTTGACGAAGTTTGTCATACATCTTGTTAGACGAATTTAGCTAGTTTGCAGGTCGTGTGATCACTACTCTGTGTCCATTGCATCTCTTTCTCCTTGCTTCCTTGTGGCTGATTTTAGTATTTGAATATTATTTTGTACTAACTTATATAGGAAATCTAGGAAGCAACACTGACAGAGTTTAATTTTGTCATTTTCCCCTTCCTTTTCAGCTCTAATTCTCCAGCAGAATTTACCATTCGTAAGTATGAGGCTGCAACTTTATTACTGTCATTATTTTATATGTTCCTTCTTGGTATATGATTCATGAAGAAATATAACTAACTCATCTTATCTACTTGTATGACAGATGGACTCTGGCCTGATTATAATGATGGAACTTATCCATCCTGTTGCTCCCGATCTGATTTTGATCCAAAAGAGGTACTGTGGAAGTGTTTCTTTGTATCAACACTTCATTATATTTTTTAGTGGTGTTATATTGGGGCTTATGAGGTTATACATTCTTGGGCAAACACATTAAAGAAGTATTGAGGGTTTTGATTTGGATGAATGTTTAATGATGTCAGCTAATGGAGTTAGGTTCGGGGGTTAATGAAGGAAATTGGGGAAGAGTCAATATGAGTAATGGAACATGCATCACAATGCACCCTTAGCATCAGGGATTTCTTGAAAGCCTGCTCTTCTTTTTTTCTCTTTGAAAGAAAAGCTGAGCAGCTGAAGCTTCTCTTTGACTAAATCAATTAATCAATATTAATAGATTTTATAAATAAATTTGGGGTCGAATGAAATTCAATAAACCTGTAATTCTACCAACATATTCTATTTATTGTATTTACATGATAAGTATTTACTGAGGACACACACACATACACATTTGGCTCTCTTATTTCAGATTGTGCATGAGTTACTATAACTATACATTTGAAACTGGAACTGTTCTATATACTTTTGAAGTGTCAAATTTCTCATCTTCACCTCTTCTAAGTGCTATTGTTCCATCTTCATTGTAGATATCAACATTGACTAAAGCTTTAGAGCAATATTGGCCATCATTAAGTTGTGGCTCACCATCAACGTGTCATGGTACAAGAGGGTCATTTTGGGCTCATGAGGTGGTGGTCATTGGAAATTTCTTAGCTTTAATTTACCCTCTAGATTAATATGAAACTAATGATTTTTCATCTCTTTGTTTCTGGGGCTACCTCGTGCACATATTGACAGTGGGGTAATAATCTTTATAAATTTTGCTCTTACATGATTTAACAAGTTATGATTTCATCATAGGGTATACTTGAACTGCATTACTGATCTGAATGAGTCACAGAACCCTCTGTGATGTAAATGTTGCATGCTTTAATTAACATTGTGGTATTCTGAATTTTTTTCCTTTTTAATTTTGCTCGCAGAGAAGCATGGCACATGCTCATTTCTCGTGATTTGAGATGAATACAATTATTTCTTGACAGGACTGAATGTCTATTTCAAATATAATGTGACTGTAAGTTCAAGAAACATAGTTTATGCATCTCTGAGTTTCTTTCTTGCTTCAATAGAAAATAAGCTAACCTTATTTTGAAAAGGCGGTTCTTTATTCATACATGCTTGATTGCTTTGAGAGTTTGGTTTTATGGAACTGGAAACCTTTGTTTGCTACCAACTTTTATTAAATCTTTAATAGATAATTCTGGGAGAGTAAGATGGTTGGTTTTATCTCAACTGGTCCACTATTTATTATGGTGTGTTTGGCAACCAAAAAAACTCATTACAGCATTTTTTGAACTAGCTTATGTGATTTCTTTGTCACAAAGAATTTATGTTAGTGAAGTGTAACATTTTGCAGATATAAGTGAGTGAATCTACAAAAATAGTTCTTTTGCATGCTTTCTTTTATTCATTTTGGACATCGATATTTGGCAATGGATTGGTTGGAGCAATCTTTAATCGTGGATCTTATATTTAAAATTTGTCTTGCAGAAATTCCAAAACTCGTATTCGAGAAAAGGTTAAATTGAAGACCTTAGTGAAGATGGGGTACAAGGTTCAGGAGGCCACGCTTGCCATGGAAAGATATGGTGTGTATAAGGTTTCAATCTTGATTTGATATAGGTCTTGGTTAGTCATTTTGTCCCAAGAATCTACACATAAGCATGTTTATATTATGGGCTCTTTATTAATAGCTCTACATAATGTATCTACTGCAAACTCTGCCCCCTTGAAAGAGCAAAGAATGATGATTGTTGGGTATAGTGTGGCTGTGTGAAGGAATACAAGTGCTGATTTAATTGTTTTTTCTTTGCAAAATAGTGCTTCTAGTTGTCACATGTATTTTCTTCTACTTTGACAATGGATCGGTTGTTCATAAATGCATTTGAACTCATACATCTTTTCTCTCAATCTTTTGTATTTTAGGTGTTTTTACTTGTAAGGAAAAGGATGGGGTCTTCGTACCTTAGAGGAGCTGCCAAAAGGTGCATTTGTGTGAGAGTTTGTGGGAGAAATTGTTAGGTACTTATTTGTTTTTAGCCATTGATATTATCTTCACCATAAGTTCGAATAACTAAGTGACCATTTTTTTGCTCTTAATAGGATTTGGATCCAAGAACTTCAACAATTGAGTATTGTTGCACAACAAATGGTACATATGCAAATCTTGTTTATTTCATGTTTAGATCAAGCATTAATTTATACTTCATGTATGAATCCTAGTTGTGCATGTTTATCTCGTAATCATGTTGCTATTTTCCTTGCTTGAGGGAGGATATTTTGGCCTAAATCCTCGCCTAGTATAAGTCGGTTCCTTGCAAAAAGCTGATTTTTTTTTCAAAAATAGACTTACGACGTCTAATTTTATTAATTAGAAGTCGTAAGTCTGACTTACGACGTCTAATTAATAAAATTAGACGCCGTAAGTCCTAACTTATGACGTCCTATTTTGTAATTAGACGCCTTAAGTATACTTTGGAAGGTCATTTGTGCCATACTTAAGGCGTCTAATTCTAAAAATTAGACGCCGTAAGTTTTACCTACGGCGCCCCCCAGATAGACGTCCCACGGAAAAATGACGTCAAATGTGCTAAAAATAGGACGTCGTAGCCCTGTTTTGTAGTAGTGTCGTGAACAAGGTGTACTATCAGGTGAACCATGACCGTGAAAAATGACGGAGGAAAGATCATCTCCAAATGACACAGCGTAAGAATGATTTTCTCCTGCAGCTGGTCGAGCTCCTCCACTATCAAATCCTTGGAAGACAGCTTCCGAAAGACATGCAAGTCAATACATCGTGATATGTTACTTGAATACCCGTCAGGAACTTTTATTTTCTTCAAGGTAGCGAGAAAGATTTCCTTATTCGGTTTTGTCAGGGTGAATCTTGCCGGTTGAAATCTGTCATGCTCATCCGGCCACGCGTCTCCACGAACGCCCATCTCCTGTAGTTCTTTCCTGGCCTGCAAATGATCTTTGGACTTTCCTGGTTCGTTGAGAATCGTGTACAACACATTGCCGCACACATTCTTTTCAATGTGCATGACATCTAGACTGTGTCGGAGCAAATTATCTTTCCAATACGGAAGAGTGAAGAAGACACTTACCTTTTGCCATTGCTGGGGCGTAGAACCAGAAGCCCTGCCAGTCTTTATCCTGGCTCTTGCCAGATCGTCTTTTTTCTCATACTCAACATCAACATCCTGAAGTTGCTCTATGATGTCTTCGCCAGATAAATTCCGAGGAGGTCCTCTTTTTTCCTGTTTCCCATTAAAGCGATTGCGTTGCAACCTAAACCTATGCATACCATCGAGAAACCTTCGATGACCCATGAAGCACCACTTACGACTGTAGGGAAGGCGCACTGAGTCAGAGTCAAAATTGCAAGATGGGCACGCAAAGCCGGTATGCACATTCCACCCGGATAATGTCTCGAGGCCAGGAAAGTCACTTATCGTCCAAATCAAGGCCGCACGCAAGTTGAAAAGTGTCTTCTCGTGCGCGTCGTACGTCTCCACACCTACATTCCACAACTCCACCAACTCCTTGATCAGCGGTTGGAGATACACATCGATGTCATTTCCCAGTGCCTTCTTCCCTGGAATGATCATGGACATAATGAAGGAGCTTTGTTTCATACACATCCATGGGGGCAAGTTGTAGGGTATCAACATAACTGGTCATATACTATAGCTTGTGCTAAGATTCCCAAACGGATTAAAACCGTCGGTCGCCAAAGCAAGACGAATATTTCTAGGGTCCGCGCGAAATCTGGAAAGCCCGTGTCGAACGCTTTCCACGCTTCAGTATTACGTGGATGTCTGAGTTTACCATCTTGATTCTTATCATCATCATACCACCTCATATGCTGAGCTGTCTTAGACGACATAAACAATCTTTGCAAGCGAGGTTTTAGAGGAAAATACCTTAGAATCTTTACGGGTTTCTTCTTCTGCTTCTTCCCTTTCTGAACTGTCTTGAACCTCGAAGTGTGACACTTCTTACAAGTCTCCCTCCGATCGTCCTCTCCCCAATAAAGCATACAGTCGTTTGGGCAGGCATCTATTTTTTCTTAGTTCAAGCCTAATCTGTTCATTATCTTCTTCGCCTCGTAGAAGGATGAGGGAATGTCCGTGTCAGGGAATGCATCTCAAAGTAATTCCAGGAACATCGACATTGCCTTATCCGTGATCCCACACATGCACTTGATATGGTACAATTTGATCAGAAAAGATAACTTTGAGTATTTCTGACAACCTTGATACAAAGGACGATCGCTCTCATCCATGAGGTTGAAAAATTGCCGAGCTGCATCATTCCTGAAGAAAACAGGTTCTGGACCCTGCACTTCTGTTGTGAAGTTGTCGTCCTGAACACCAAAATCATCACGAACAGCTTCATTAACCGGATCATCTTGATGTACTTGATTTCCTACTTGTGAGGTTCGAAGAAGATGAAGCCCATATCCCATACCACGTTGCTCACCATGAACCTCCCAGAATGTATATGCTTATGGGAAAGGCTTTACAAGAAGATGTTCCAAAGCACAATCTCGTGTTTGCCACTTCTTAAACTTGCATCGCAAACAAGGACACAGGATCTTACCATTAATGCTAGTGTGATAGAAGGCGAAATATAAGAAAGTGTTCAATCCCGCTAAATATACAGGAGAACTACGCGGCATCTTGATCCATGACTTATCCATATGTAACAAACAAATCTTGGATAGAACATAAATGTGGATACAATGTTTAATTACATTCAAAGCAGAACTTGAGATCTTTAAATGCATGGAATGTTTTGTAGCGGTTACAAAACCGCTACAACAACCGTTGCATATATCCGAGACACATTTGTCGCGGATAAAAAAACCGCGACAAATTTGAATCCATAATCCCGCCAGAGTTCTGTAGCAGTTCTATAACCGCTACAACAACCGCTAAAAAATTAAATTTGTAGCGGTTCTAAGTGCGAACCGCAACAAACCTTGGCGCCCTTTCATCCATTTCAAAATCCAATTCTGTTGCGGTTAGTGTCCACAGAACCGCTACAAAATGATGACCGTTGACATTTGTAGCGGTCTGAGAACCGTACAAATAATGGCGCCCTTTCATCCATTTCAAAATTCAATTTTGTTGCGGTTTATAAATATTAACCGCTACAAAATTTAGTTAAATTAATTAATTTTAGGAAATATTTTTCAGAACGTTATTTATTCTACAGTATCTATTTGATTTGACTATAAGTCACATTAAAAACGTAATATAAATGAGTTATAAGTTTTAAAACAACGTACCAAGTATAACGACGACAAATATTTAACTAAATCACAGGTTAAACAAACCAAATATTTAAACCAAAGTAAACAAATATCCAGCGGTACAAAATGAAGTGTTCAAGATAAAAACTAAATATCGGGAGCATGATCATCAAGTCCCGTCTCGAGGGGGTCTGTCTCGGGGGTGGTGGTGCACGACCGCAGTCGACAACCTCGTCGTCATCAGTAGCACGGGGGGGATTCATCAAAGATGAACGGAGGGGGAGGCTCGGGAGATGGAAATACTTCGTCAGGTAACAGCTTTGTCAGAGCCCCAGTAACAGCATCACACTGCTGCCTATGACGATCGTACCAATGACCGACTCTCTCCTCCCTGCGCCTATTCCTAGCCTCCTCGTCGGCCCTCCGTGCAGCCTCATGTGCGGCAACCTGTGCGGCAACCAGCGCAGCAACCTTCTCAGCAATGATCGCATCAACCGCCTCCGCTGGTGGCCTTCTCGAGCAGGAGGGTCCGGTCTCAGAGGAGGAGCCCTGCCTCGGGTACACCATGCTAGGTCTGGCGCCAAGGCCCATGCCCCTAACGCGGCCAGGATGCTCGACTGGGCCCACAGCAGCTTTCAATAAGGCCGTAGGATTCACAGACCCCTGTGACTCCAGGGTCTGCGACGCTCGTATCTCTGCCTCGCTCTTCTCAATCTGGTTCTGACCCACAGAGTTCATGAACCATTAATAAAATAATGGACTATCAATATAAATATACAACATTCATTATATAAATAATGTTTTTTAACTTACTATTATCTCCTCTGCTGCCTCAGAGGTCGGCGTCCCATCACGGTGTCTATGGGTGCGTGTCCACAACTTCCCATAGTTTTTCTGTGTGTTCTCTGAAAGAATTAAAACAATATAAACTTTATTATTTCAAAAACAAAACAATCATCATGTTAAATAATAACATACCATCTCACTGTAGGTCACAGCAAACGTCTTGGTCCCTGCCGTGTGATGGACTCTCTGTTGTGCCCGGCTTCTTGTGTTCCTCTGCGACAAAGCCTACAAGGAGGAGGAAACAAAATTTAAACCCTAAACTCAATTTAAATTATCAATTAAGTGAAACTATTAATTAATTTAAACCATATGTAAACTATAAATTAATTTAAATTACATTTCAAAAAATTAATTTAATCTATATGTAACCTTCAAATAAACTAATGTTTACACAAAATTAAACTATAATGAATTAAAAAAGATACCTGTCCGTCAGCACCCCTCCTATATTGGACGAAACTCACCCAGTGAGTTGGTTCCAAACCGTCTGGGACGTTCTCGATCAGCTGCTGTAGAGGAATAGTGCCATCTCCATTCATACGATTGTAGAGACGATTCCTCCAGCTCTTCCACCCTTCCCCCACTTTCATCAGAACGTACCTCTTATGGCCATTGCGCGCCAAGGTGGCGCCAATTTTCTTGCGGTTTTTTTTAGTCAACCGCTAATATAGGCCGAAATCATGTCGTCATGGCTTCCGTTACTATTTAGTGGCGGTTTAGGGATAAAACCGCTACAAAATGGATTTTAGTAACGGTTTTAATTAACCGCGACAAAAGATGGTTTTTTTTTTGTAGTGTAAGGGCCATACGTTTGCTATGGGCCACACATTTTATGTGCTGTTAGAAATACGTTGCTAGGGACCACACGTCTGCTTGGGGGCTTATGTTATATGTGATACTTGTGATATGAATGTCTGTAATGCATATGTTGTATATGTAAACATGAGGTTAACCGTTACCTGAGGTCCGATTGCAATGGACCTCAGCTCTTAACATAGCGTCAGGGTCAGGAGGACCGAGGATCGAGGAGAGAGGAAAGCTGCAAGCTTAGAGGTCCGGTTGAAGACTATCTTTTGTTGCCATGGAGACACTTCTGTTGTTATTCAAGGAAACTCTCGGTTATCGTACCGTCTCTGTAACTAGCCAGTGGGCATTTTGAATATATATATCAGTTACACCCTTGTTCCGATGCTCTACGCTGATGAAAAAAATATTTATACTGCTTTTGAAAAATTGGGATGTTACATCATGGCTCTCCATAGGTCAACGGTGATGATAGAGAGAAACACTAGAATATGTATATAAAAAATTGTAAGTCAAACATTGTTTTAAAATTGCATTGCTATAAATAATTATGAGATTTGGTCATAATCGTAGCCTCTCTGTTTTTGTCTGTGCCTTAACAAATTGGTCAAACTTAAGAGACGTGCCCCAATATGGTAAGTCAAACGGCTTGTAACTTCTAAATGCCCCCAGGTAAGAATTGGAACAACAGTGTCATACATATATAATATTTTGAGATTAGCTTTTTAAATATGCTACAAGTATTTTTCCTTCATTAATTCATCAGAATCTTAACTACCACTGATATGGACACGGTAACTGTGAAGTAAGAACTAAGATGATAAAGCTTTGCATATAAAATTCATTCCCAAGAAAAAAAGAAAGCCAACAAACTAAAAGAAAATGTTCATTGTTATCTGAAGAATTTCAAAAAATCACTCAATGCCAGTTCAATTAGAGCCAGCAAAAGAGTAAGAAGAAAAGGAAAATGTGACAGGAAAAACAATTACCAGACAAAGCAACAGAAGGAGAGACCAAAGCTGGAGTTGGGTTCGGAACAGTGGGATTTGTTGCTTGGAAATACAGGAAGCGGAGATTGCGTTTGAAGCTGTGAGCAGTGGTTAATAATCAAGTGAGGGAACGATGGTAGAATACACAGACTCAGCACAACGGGAGGGAGTAAGCCGTAGGATAAGAATTGCCCTTTTTTTTTTTTTTGGTCAACGAAAATTGCCCGCTTCGGTTAAATGGAGGGAACGATGGCAGAATTACCCCTTTTCTTTTTGGTCATACATTGCTGAGACAAGAATTATTTTGGCTTTGAAAATTAGGAGTAGCTGCGTGTTTGAAGGAGATACTTTTTTTTTTGTCATAATTTTTCTTTTTGTTGGTAATATATTTGTAAACAATATATATAGTAAACAATTTCTTAAGAAAAAAGTAAAGAAAGATGTAGGGCCTAAATTCATTTGAAATACCTAAATCCAAATTCAGGCTTGCACTTTTAACAAATTCACAAATTCCTAATCAGGCTTGAATTTAACATTCTACAAAATTACTATTAAAATGTGAAAATAAATTCAATTTCAAAAATACTCCACAACTACAATTAAGAAAAATATAAAATATTATATTATAAAATGTTATATGCTTGCCATTCAAATTTTCATACAAAAGCTAAGAACTTAAGATGGGAAGTGGAGGGCGAATCCGATAGCATGAATGCCATTAGGCTAAAACACCATAATCAAATCTTTATATTTTCAAGATAGAATCTGCCTAAGAGATGAATAGAGTAGGAGGCCACACCTATTGTAGAGGGTCACTACTATATATTTCTCTTCAAATAATTGTGCCTGTCAAAGAGAATCTAAGTAGCCTTTTAATTAAATTTATTCAACGTTCATTTGAAAAGAGCTTATTTTTTCTGGTATATGTCAATGTTCAACTTTTGCTTTATCATCTGATGGTTTCGGATTTTGACATTCCAGAATTTTGTACCCAGCCTTTCTCTTCTACCAGCTTCTCCATACATACAAGAAGATCTCTCTAGTCACTATCATTGGATTTAAATAATAACAAACTAATAGAAGAAAGTTCTAATTTGATTAGATGTACATTGGAAATCAGGATCCACATTTGTTAGATGTGGATAAGGATTAGGGTTGGAAATTAAATAGGGTGGTGTTGAGTGAGAAAGGAGCAGGTAGATACAACAAGAGACAAAGGGGTAAGTAAAACAATAAAAATAAGTGAAAGAAATAATATATAATAATGAGATTCAAAATTCATAGAGACGATACACATCATTATATTGCTAGTGATATTGTACGAGTATATCTTTTTCTCATTCACTCATTTTGACCCCCACACTCATGAAGACATAGTGCTTAATTGATCCTATACTCTCACCTATTCTTTTTTCTTTCCTTCTAGAACATATTAATAGTGTCCTTTTAAAAAAATCTCATTTATACTATACATTACATAAAGAACGAGATCTTGTATAGATAATTAGAGATAGTGTTGTATTTTACTTGTGCTATCAACAACTACATACATAGTTCATTAAGTATACATTATTTGAGAGAATGTATTTATGTGATGAATGATTTTTATGGAAATCGTTATATTTATATGTAATGTATTACATTTCAACATGGTCGGTGGCCGATTAAATTGCATCAATAAATGTTTGGTGAAATATGTCAGTAATTATGATAGTCTAAATTAGGTAATAATGTTAGAGTGGAAAGAAGAGATTTTGTTTGAGTGATGATGAATAAATATAATGGTTAAAAAGGGGAAATAATGAATTAATAGAACCAAACATTAATTAACTTATGTATTAATTGTGTATAAAAGTAATAAGAGGTATTATATATTATTACTGACTCATGAATAATAGTATAATACTATCTCTTTTAGTATATATCATAGCTCTTTTAATGTTATAGTAACATTGACTACACGTGGCTTGAATGATGTGTAGAATCTAAGAAAATATTTAGTTACATTATGTATGGTTAATGAACTACATAATTTATTGTACATTTTATACCAATACATATATTTTTTGGAAAAATCAATATATATTAAATACATTGATAGTCTCAAATAGTCCATGAAAGCTTTAACATTTGATTATTAATTACCTTAGATAAAAAAAGTTGCAACAGAATAAAAATTCCGTTGCAAATTGCAACAGAATTTGTTTTCTGTTGCAAAAGTTTGCAATGGATTTGTCTTTTCCAACGGATTTGTCTTTTCCGTTGCAAATTGCGAATGAATTTGTTTTCCATTGCAAACTTCTGCAATGGATTTTTTTTTTTTTCTGTTGCAAACTTAATCCGTTGCAAATTGCGATGGATTTTTTTCCCTCACTATTTTAGTATTTTCTAGTTGTGATGTATAAATATTTGTAAAATGTAATTTTGAGTTGAAAATCATGTCATAGTTCATATGATAGCTCCAACTCAAGCTTTTACATATCAAAAGATAAAGATTTACAAAGTGGCACAAATTCTCTAGGGGAAGCATACAGATCTCAGCTTCTTGGTGGAGAAATGGTTAAAATATCTGAAGGACTACTAAAGAAAGAAATTCAAGGTGATGAGTTTGAAACTTTCCATTGGTGACGAGAAGTTGAAAGCCTATGGAACGACCTTCACCATGATGATGATGATACTATTCTTGAATGGTTTAGATTGATCTTGATACTGAAAAATAAATCGCAATATCAAATATTAAGACAAGTACATATCAAAGCATGCAAGCGTATATATGAGTCTATAGAACAACACTCACTTTTGGTGGACGTCAACATATAGATCGGTTTCATCCAATATATCTTCCTTCACAACAACAAAAACAAAAACAAAACATGAGTCATCTTGAAAATAACACTGTATAGATCAACCATTTAGTACGAAGCAATTGTAATATATTAATAATAACCTGAAGAAGCTTCTCCATGATATCTTCCAAAGTTATGATTCCAATAGCTTGCTCATGATTACTTTGAAGAGAATCAGAAACATTCTCTTGTAGTAAATCAATTTCATCAATTTGTTTTATTTTCTTATGTATTGGATCTGAACCACCCAACTCATTGTCCATCATATTCTTCAGTGTTGCGCTATAATATTCAGTTTCTAGTGAATTCCAGTCTGTGGAGATGCTCACATTGTCTCCCTTCTCAATTAAACTACCAACTCCTACAAAAGTACCACATTTTTACAACCTTAATTAAGTGCCATATGGTAAAGCCAACTTAGCGTTTCGTTTGAAAGAAGAAAGAACATCAAGCACAATTTCCATACAACATATGACTTTTGACAAAGTTAAAGGTTGCAGCCTAGTGTACTGTTATTAAAGCTCTCATGTAAGGGGGAGGTCGTGGATTCGATGCCAGTTTTAACCTCAGGCTATTAGTGATCACCTCTCAAAATCAAAAAAGGTAAATCTCTTCCCAACTGTGGATTTACGTACAGCTCATAGGACGGGTAGTTGAAATGAAAATGGCATGATTTGAGTTGCAAATTACAGACGGTTAAGATAGATTCCACCTCTTTCTAAATTCAAATCCTAATATTCTTACCTTGTGCATCAAAGGAGCTAGTTCTTGTGATGTCCTTTTTGTTTTTCACAACAACGGCCATGGGGCTTTGACCCTTCTGGAATAGAGTTAGTATATCATATAATGGCCAATCTTCACCCACTCTGTTTAGACATTCATGTGGAGTAATCATCAAGTAATGAAATAATTAAGAACAACATGTGTTATTATATTGAAAAAAGTTATAGAAGAATTGGACTACAAGAAACGGACCAAGCCATATGCATGATTAGAACAGACATGCAAGTGTGTCAAAGTTATATATGTATCATTCAAAAGCAAGTCATACATATTACTTTTTTAGTATATATAATTATATGATATTTATCACTATTGACTAATTAAATATCTAAATCTGAACTTGTGAAGCTCAGATAGGGGTACATTTATCACTCTTACTTTTTTACTTAATGAATAAGCCTAAACCAATTATAAGCGCAGCACAAATAATAATACGGAAAAGTATGGATTGTTTTTCTAAGTGTTTGTGGGTGTTTGCTCAAATAAAAGTAAAAGCGTGTGGGTGATTAAGGTAAACAACGTACAGAAAACACAAAGTAAGAAAAATAAGTTTTTCCTCTGCACTTAAACTATCTTCTTTCCATATTGCTATTTGCTGTGAAACTAAAATCAGTGTGTGAGTGATTCTTTTTTAAATCTGGAGTATGAGTGATTCTACTTATATGTGCAGGTTCAAGATCCAATAGCAGGAACTCAAACTCCCTTTCCTTTTCTATGGTGTTATTTGTTGTGAAACTAAAGTTAGAGTATAAGTGAATTATAGTTATACGTGAGGGTTTAAGATCTGGAGGCAGAAATCTGAGATATGTTTTCTATTTTCAATAGTATATCTCTTTGACTTTCATTCATAAAATTTTAATTCTCGACCTTGTTTTCGGAATATTGAGTCTTGTACACTTACTAATGCAACCAAAACATGTTTATTTAAGGGTGAAAGTGCAAAAATAGTAATAATGTTTTGCACTTTGAGCACCCAACATAATTATCTTTTGTTAGGTGCAAAAATAGTCATAATCATTTAAAAAGGGATAGCAAAACCATGTTAATTAGGACTAACGTCTGTCTTTTTTTTGCATTGTGGATCCCACAATGCGTCAACTGGCATATGGTGTGAACTTGACAATCAAGCTAGCTAGGTGGAAAATTTGACTGACCATTCCTATTGTAATACCCTAATTTTCATAATTCATGTAAACATTATATTTTAGCAAATAATTAGCGAAATACAAAGGTGAATATGTGTCTCAAAGAATTATAATCTATTGATTATATTTTTATCCAAATTTCACTAGGAAATTAATAGACAAATGGTTGGATTTGAGACCACATATTTAGGACAATAAAATGTGACATAATTAATACATTGAATAATGGTTAATTTATAAGCAAGAGAGGCAAGAAGGTAATATGAGAACACTTAATCAAATTAAGTGTTAATTAGAAAATTAAATGACAAGTTAACTTGGGCTAATTATTGGCATATGATATATGTTGATAAAAGAAAATAAAGACATCTATGAGGGGCTGTTATATTTCGAAATTTAAGGTGCCATTATGATAAGATAAATCTTGTCAAATAATATCCCAATGTAACTTGATAAGCTAACTAATCAATTACAAGTTGGCATCTAATTTCAAATGGCACTTAAGGCTTATCTTGTGGCATTAGTTGCATCATAAAAATCTGCCCAAAAGTATTTCCAATCAGCTAGGCATGTGGGACCATTTATGGGCAATTAATTCAAGATAAGAGCACATGTCTTAAGCCAATTGTTTCTAGAAACTTAGGGACACCTAAGCTATTATTTTTGGCATTAAAAGAGCTCACTAAACCAGCTATCTTAGTGTAAAATTTCGTTCAAGCAGCTGGCCAAGGGATAAGATCAGATTTTTTTTTTTTTTAAAACACATGCAATATAAGCAACTTTCTCAATAAGATAAGATATCAATCTATAAGAGCACATGTGTTTTAACAAAATAAAAATCTTCAATAGTGTTTAGGATTTTTCTAACAACAATGAAGGGTTAGGATTAAATTTAATAAAGTTAAATCCAATGGTCTTAATCAATCAAAAAATTAGGCTAAATCCTTGTGATAATGGGAGAACCAATAGAAAGCTTGGGTCTTTATTTATTAGACTCAAAGGAAACACATTTCTTGAGTCAAGAAAGAAGGGGGACGGCTAGCTCTAAAGGAGGGAGGAGATATCATTTATCATAGTTGAGTTAGAGCTTTGAAAAGTCAAAATTATCAACTAGCCAATGAGAAGGCTTAAACCATGGGATATTTTGCAAATCAAAAACACATTAAATGGTTATAGGAGGAGAGGCATGTCGGCATCAAATGGAAGGCAAGGATGAAGTTTCATAAAGCTATTTTTAATCCAAGAATTAGGATGAGATTTGGTCAAAATTTATTTCCATTTTGTGTCCTTGAATTTTCCCTATAAATAGAGAGCAATTCTCTTCAAATTCTTCACACCAAAATCAGTTTAAAACATCTGATTTTAGAATTAGAGAGTGAGTAGAGTGAAGTTCTTGGAGCAAGAAGGAAGAAGGAGCAAGCTTCAAGGGTAAGTTCTTGAGTTCTAGCTTCTAGTTCTTGGTAAATCTTAGGTTTAATCTATGAAATTCTTAGGAAAATTCCTTTGCATGTTTTTAAGTTCAAAAATAGTTTTAGAATTCAAAATTTATGAAAAAAATGTTGGGAAATAATTTTTGAAAATCAATAGATCAAGATTGTAAAAATTGTAGAATTTTCGGTTTGCAGTTTTCTAGAGTCAGCCACGTTTAGGATATTATTTTATGTATGAAATGATCTTTGAAAATCATGAAATTGTTCATGAATAAATTACACATCCAGGGATTTCCAAATATATAAATTATGAAACGTTTTGATCTATGGTCAAGGAGATATGAATTTTTGAAGTTAAGCCATTTTTCTGGAGTTATGAACTGGGCAGCGTTTAGAAAACTTAAAACCTGGGAATAATTATTGATGTTATAGCTTCTGGGAATATTTTTCCTTGAAACTAGACATGTCAAGGGTCATGAGGAATTTTGAAGCACTCAAAAAAAAATTGAATTAATTATGATTTTTCAAAGTTGCTGAAAAATCTGCCCAGAAAATCCAGTATTTCGTTTTTAATAAAATGTGAAGGTAAAAGTGGAATAACAAATCCACCATGGGTAGAAATGTCAAAATAGGTGAAAATATCCTTTTTGATATTATTTTAGGAAATATGGTATTAATTACAATATCATATAAGTTATGGGAAAAGGAAATAATCTGACGATAATGTATAGGATATCCGGGAAGTCCGGAATAGGATTCAAAGGTCGGGCATTTTGGTAATTACACGGTAAAAGGTACGTTCACGTACTGATAACTATAATCGCCTATATCTTGTATGATTATATGTGATAAGAT
The DNA here is from genome assembly GCA_025563575.1 of Acacia pycnantha. Taxonomy (NCBI): domain Eukaryota; kingdom Viridiplantae; phylum Streptophyta; class Magnoliopsida; order Fabales; family Fabaceae; genus Acacia; species Acacia pycnantha. The sequence continues at coordinate 46,390 of JAMWYP010000156.1, forward strand.
GATTCATAGAGTCATGGACAAGACTAGGTCTTAGGTCATGTACTGTGGCTAAGACTCGGTCTTAGGTCACATGTTTATACACATTCAACTTTATGCGGGTTATAATCTTGATAATACCGTATGGTTGTTTTCCTAGCGCTGAGGACACAAGGAGCGGTCGTGGCACTGGTTAGTGCAAACGTTGCAAACATTACATTTGTTGTGCGCTATGTAGTGTTGTGCTGTTGACATTACATTTGTTGTGTGCTATGTATTGTTGTAACCTTACATCTGCTGTGTGCTATGTATGGTTAATGCTGATATGTAGTGAATATCTGTCATATATTGTTATATCTGCTATATAGGTTAACTGTTACCTGGGGTTCAATTTCGGTTGAATCTCAGCCTTGACTAATAGTTCAGGGAAGGAACCTGGAGCTGAGAAGGCACCGATGGACAAAGCCGTGAGGAGGCACCGATAGACGGAGCCGTGAAGAGGTATGGATGGACGGAGCCGTGAAGAGGCACCGGTCGAGACAGAAGTCAGGAGAAGGACAAGAGGGTCTAGTTTCTGGCACGAATTCAATAGAGTGTATCAAACCATTTGGTGCTTAAACCAAGAAAGGGTCGGTCTATGTGGTTCAGTCATAAGTCGCCGTGAAAGACGGGGAGACTTCCACTAGACTTTACCCGGCCTGGCCAAATGGGTTTGATTAACTGTATTGGGTTCCAAGCCACAAGTCTAGTTAAGGCTTTATTTAAGGTTGTATAGTTACTATGTAAGAGTTGTAATTATACATATTGTATCACATGAATGTTCCTTCAGAATTTTCAATTTAACCAACATACGCTTGGGTATTTTATATCATTTACTCATTGTCCAAACGTTAGTGCATGCTCTCCATTTCCGCATTACTCTGATGTAGCACCTCAAACTCTGTTGATTTTTCTAAAACTAAGTGTCCACGAACACACTAAATGGTATGGAATTTGGGGTATTACATTTTTGAAATCAGAGCTAGTTTCAGAGCATGGTTTGGACGACTAAGTTAGGAGTACTGATATAATACTGGTAGTGTGATACAAAAAGGACGTACACCCTAAGGAAAAGGGTCAGACTCGGGTAAGTTAAAACCCTAGAGAATGAGGAGATGACAATGAATATGGGTTTTGTTGCTAAACTCTAGGACTTCTGATATGGAAATCGGAGTCTGAATTAAATTCCTGCCCAGTGTTTTAAGGGGAAGCGGTACAGAGAAGTCGGTACTGCTTAGGTTTTCCTGTAGCCAGTAACTTACTGTTTAGATTTCCCTGTAGAAATAGTAACTTACTAAGTTACCCTGAGGGAACAATCCCTGCCTTGTAGAGGCCGGACACCATGTGTGCAACAGGGCGTAGCTCCGGGGACGAAGGTCTTTAACTAAGTTATTGACGGTGGTGGTTGATAGATAGGAAAGGGAAAGTACCCAGCATTTCTGGGGAGGCAGTTATGTCGTACTAGTACCTATGAGAGTTGTCGGTACCCAGTGATATGTGTACCGGTATTAGTACCCAGATCCGATAGGCGCTTTAAGGTTAAGCGTGCTTAGGCGAGAGAAATCTCAGGATTTTTAACCCCTGGGATGTAGCATAAGGATTTGAGATCCTTTAAGCTAAAGCCTGAATACCTAGAGGCATGAAACATGGTGATCCTTTGGGATACCATGAGAGTAGATGGAGTGATAGGCTTAAACCTAATCGAAGCAAAGATAGTGCTTAGGTCAGGGTATGACTGAGCATTGCCTAGGTTCCAAATACCTAAGAATTAGTTCCTTAACGGAACCATACGATAGATGGAACCTCAGTAGTCATTGGTTATGGTTTCAAGGTGGGACCGATAATCGTAGTGATGTTAGTCGCCAATAGATTTCCCTAAGAAGTGGGTGGTTATCCGATAGGGAAAGTTGAGTTAAGGAATATGCCTGGAGCTAAACTGATAGTGAAAGTTCGTAAGTAGAATGACCCCAGATAAGATGGCAGAAATAGAGACAACAGATTACAAAACCACTAAAGGGTAGAAACCTGATAAGATCTGAGTTCTCGTTATAATGATTCAGAGACGATCAACTGAAGACAATACTGCTTATGGAAAGTTTGATCGGAGATGGCTACCTACGGGGAGTTCTGATCGGAAAAGGATACCTACGGAGGGTTCTGACCGGAGGAGCTGACCAGTCTGAGGGATTGAGTGAAGCGTCGAGTGAAGTATCGTGGAGTGGAGCCACCGTGATGACAAACCGAAGAGTGCAGCCGTCGTGACAACGAACCATAGAGTAGAGCTACCAGTGTATCGGTTCTCAAGGTAAGTACATTATAATGAGTCTTACATTGAATAGGTTCCCTAGAGAAAAGGTTTACGTAATCCAGTATATCGCCATGGGGTGCTCCAGTGCAGTAGGACCTTTGGGACCAATGTGTCCATAGGTCATTGGACATGTATATGTTCAAAGAAAAGCCCTAAGTCCTGTGAGACTATTGTATCTATAGGCTGGCAGAAGCCCACAGTTGTTAGACAACAAATACCGGGAAGTGTCCCAAAAAGTTTGTGAAACCTGAGGATAGCAGGCAATGTCCAGAATAGCCAAAAGACTAAAGTAGAATAGACTAAGCATTCTACGGATGGCTTGAGTAGCCAAGGACAGAGGTCTGAATGTGTTTAGTTAGTAATGACCTTCTAAGATTAGTTGTCTGGTTCCTGAAAATGTATAAAGATGGATTTTTTGAAATTGATTTTTTGAACTTGTGAATTTTCGAAATTGAGTTTTCGAGAAAAATGTTTTCAACGGAATTTGAGACCACAGTAATTGTCAGTTTTTAAATGATGTTGTCTTATAAAAGGAGTTAGTGAGAACCCAGAGTTTGAAACTGAGTTTTCAACTATGTTGTGGTAAAGTACAGAACTAGAAAGACAGAAGTTGTTGTAGATGTACACAGTTTGCTGGATCTTGCCAGATGTTTTGAAATGTTTGAAATCGCTGGCCTTTGATAAAGGCTCTTTTGAAAGGATGCATGGGAGAAAGATAAGTGGAGGTGAGGATCTTGAGTTTGATCTAGATGTTTTTCCCTCAACTAACTTCCTTTCCCTAGTATACCAAACAACTCACATTTTTAAAGTTCTCTCCTAATCTTCATTTCCTTCCCTTCCTCAAATCTTCCGCGTAACAAATAGGGCCTTAGTGGTTAAAGGGTATCACAATGGGAAGGCATGTAAATCAGACACCTTCTTGCTCGTTGTGCATTTTAACTATGAAGGATCAATTTTGGCTATAACAGTAAGCTTAGTCTTGAAATTACATCAAGATGATGTGAAGACCATTTTCCAAATTGGAAATTGGATGATGAACACTACATGAAGTAGCTTGGGGGCTTTGTAGAAACAACTATCTAGGCAGTTGTATATAAGATTTCACAAAGTGAAAGCCTCACTAACTTCAAGATAATTGAAGGACGCTAGATGAGTGCCAAACAATCTTGAGATGATTCTTTGTGAATTAATCCTTTGAATGAATGACATATGTATAGCTGAAACAAGTCTTAGGGGAGTTAAAGGATTAAAGTTATCCTTGAATTTTGAGTTGAAAGATCATGGGTAGAACAAAATATATCTTAAATGACAAGATAAATGGAGATTTCACAAGGTGCAATTTTTACCACCTAAGACATGTACAAGTGTAATCCTTAAGCATCTCAATGTGATAAACTACAAACCCATAAACACCCTTGGATTCAAGGGCACAACCTAAGTAAGGTTATGTGTTGTATGAGGAATCCAACACATAAAAGGTGGATAAAGTATCATAGTAAGAATATGGTTGGCAAAATTGATTGTACACATTGTTGTATAAGACCAAATATATTTGGTCGGACATGGAATCTACTTTTGGCCTAGCTATGGAAAATATTATGAGAAAAACCATGGATTGAGTAATCAAGGCAATGACTTACATTTGAAGGACGCTCCAATGCAAGACTTAGGCAAGCGATAATGAAGTTAAGGAAACGAAGAAAAACAAAGTGTATCTCTGTCATCCTTGGAATCATAACACAAAGCCTGTTTTGCCACAATTCATGAAGTTGAATGGCTAGAGATGTTCCTATGGGTAATTGCAAACAAATGGTGAATAGAAGAATCAAAATGATAACATCTTATGATGTGGATCTTAAGTACCATGACAAGACGAAACATATATTTAACATATCTTTATGAAAAATGCACTTTCAGAGAAAGAGGAAAATATTTCAATGACCTTTTACTAATAGAATGTTGGCAGGTCCCCTTACTAAGCTCATGTCTTGATATTCATTGAGTAAGCGAAGATCTTAGGCAAAAATAGAATATAAGCTCTTGAACCTTTTTTATTTGAAAATAAAAGAAATAGTATGTTTGTTATGAGTGAATATATTCAAGACATACAAGGTAAAAAAATGTTGGTTCACTCACACAAACAACCATCTTCCTACAATTCGTAGGGGCATATGAGGGTAAGACGAGCAATAGATTACCACAAGTTGGTTAAGAAGAATACTTGTGTAGAGTCACCTTAACTAAACAAAGATGAGATCCATATGAAAAGTGGATCAAAGAAAGGATACATAAAAGTATTATTAGACCTATAGCCAAGCAAAGAACTCTTCTTCACAAATGATATTGTATAAGAATTATTCCTAAAGAATTTTTGGTTTGAATGTTGAGTTCATTTTAGAACTAATGTCTATACGATGAAAAACAAGATGAAATTGATGTACACTACTAATCGATCACTATAAAGCTTGCAATCTATACTACATGTACTTGAGAGTAAGACTACAACATGGGATGTAGGTGGAAGATCCCTAGCCCACTACGGTGTGAGTCCTAAGAAGGAAAAATCCTTCCTTGATTCCCTTAAGACTTAGGAGGCATCAAGAAGGCATGGTTTGATGCTAGTTACTTTAGCCGAAGGTCTATGATTGATCACACACAATTCGATTAGAGGAGTAAAAATTGGGAAAGCCACTAAGTCGAGACGAATTGATATTTAGTTAAAAAGGAAGGTTTACTCCTAGATACACAAGCTATGCTAGTATTTGTGGTCAACCCATTACTAGTCATTTGAGTGATTGTAAGTATGGATACTCTGTGCATGGAAGGTAATATGAGTTAATGTTATATTAACTTAAGAGGGATTAGATATGCCATGAGTATATGAACTACAAAAAAATTGTCAATTAGTAGCGGTCAATATGTTGTGGTCAAAGTAAACCGCTATGAATATGAGATTTTATAGCTGTTTACATCAAATCTGCTACACATTTGCAATGACAACACTCAAGTCAAAATGCACGCTTGTTAGGCAACGAACTTTGTAGCGGTTATAAGTAATTAGCCGCTACAATATTGGCACCAATTTTGTAGTGGTCATATTAGTAGCGGTTTATATATACGTAACCGCCATAAATGTGGCGCTAGCTTGGTGCGTAATGGCACAAAGGTAGAAAAGGCTCTTATTGTGGTGGTTTTAAGGTAAAAACCACTACAAGATTTGAAGAGTCTAAAATTTTGTAGCAGTTCTAGGTTAAAACCGCTACAAAATTTTCACATTTGTTGCGAATATGCCAAATAACCGCTATAAAATGCAAAAAGTATTTGAATTTTGTGGTAGTTATTTTTAAAACCGCTACACAGTTTGAAGCTATATAAACCCTTTAGCCTTGAAATAATTTTATGAAGATTTTGCAACATACAGCAAAACATTGGTTGCAACATAGCTGACTCCCTCCCTTGAAAAAAGACAAATTTGACTCTTTTCATCGGAAATTGGCATCTACCTTGCAAACCAATATTTGCTTCATGCTGCACTATCTTCATAAATAACGAAAGTTTGTAGCGGTTATTTTAGAAACTACTACAAAAGACCACCTTTGTAGTGATCACATTAAAAAATGGCTACAGGATGGCAAGAGACTTCACATTTTTAGCGGTTTATTAACCGCTACAAATTGGCACATGGAACGATGTATTCTATATCGGTTCATGTAGCGGTGCTATGCTACAACCGCTACAAATTACATATGGAATGACATTTGTAGTGGTTATATTCTAAAACCGTTTAAATATTTAAGTCTTTAAAATCGCTCTCTTTCACTCTCACCACGCACCTATCATTCTCACATGTTGTCTTACAACATTTAAGTTTAGTTTTTTTTTAGTGATGATTTCAAGGAGAGGTAAGGGAAAGGAGGTGATACAGGGAAGAGTGCCTCGACGAGGGGGCAATAGTACTAGAGGTCAGCATAAAGGTAGAAATATCCCAGTGCCATCACGGAGAGAACCCAGCATCAACAGATGTTCCCACAGGTAGAAAATACTAAATGACCACAACCTGCACTCACTAGATTTCAGAGCTCTCGCACTCAGCCCTCTTGACCATGCAACCAGGTTTACGTTGTTTTACATAGTTTCATGAGATCAAGGATTGCTAACCCAAAATTCAGGTGTTTATGGCACCTTTGGAATAAGGAGTTATGTGAGCAGCAATGACAACAACATGCAGTTCAACGACGCCTTGTATTATGGAAAGCTTCTTGATATCGTCAAAATAAATTACCAAGGCCATTTCCGCATGATGCTTTTCAAGTGTTTGTGGGCAAATACAACAACTTCCTGGGGACTCACAATTGACGACTTAGGCATCACATCAAACAATTTCTCCCAACCATTTCACACCGGTCGATCTCAAGATGAGAGCCATATATTCTTGCCTCAAAGGTACACCTTGGTAACTCACTTAAAGCCTTGGGACCTTTACGACATAGGCGATGGTGATAACATCGCCTATGAGAATGAGTTGTTCTAGTCCATCAATTTTGAAGACTTCTTCTCAGAAGGCAATGAGAGTTTACCTATCGTTCAATGAGTTTTTTTTTTAGGTTACGTTTTATTATCAATTAATTTAAGTTTAATTTTTGTTCAAACATATTAAACTCATAACTAACATTTTTCCCACCTTTTTTGTAATGATGGAGACGAAGGATGATTAAAAAAAAAAGCTTATCTTATAGTAATCCATCTATATTTTCTTTATAAAAAAAGTATTTTTTGTAGCGGTTTTAAACAAAAACCACTACTAAACTCAAGACCGCTACCAATTCCATTACATAAACCGCTACAAAATTCGCCTTGTAAACCATTACAAGTTTGATGCATAAAATAAATACCACCACCACACCTTATTTCACACGCTCCTTTAATTCTTCCTTCCCAACTTCTCTCTCATTTTATTTTTCCTATTAGTATTTTCTGGAGAGGTATCGAATATGGTAAAAAAAAAATTCATATGTTTGATTTTTAATTTCTTATTATTCTTTTATACTAATTATTTTTAATTACCAGAATGACATTCCCTCAACATTCCTCTATGATCATCAACATTCATTTCATAAACAAATATCATCTAGTGAACAACAGAATAATTTTACATTATCTATATTTTCTTAATATTATACTTGTATAATATCCATAATCAAATATCATCTAAGAGTATTATTTCTTAAATTATTAAAAATTATCATATAACTAATAACAATAAAATGAGAAAGTAATAAATAAAAAATCACTATAATTACTGAATTTTTTACAAAAAATCTAATTTTATTTGTAGCAGTTACTTAACCGCTTCAAAAAAAAAAAATTGGTGCGCTTTTTAAAATTTTTGAAATTGGCGGCAAACATTTGTAGCGCTTTATTAAACCGCCACAGTTGGAATTCAAACTTTTTGGCACCATTCCTGAAATTTCATCCGATATTGTAACAGTTATGAAACTGTTACAAATATTTGCCGCCAATTTTTAAAAGTATTTTGTCGCCACTCAATATTTTCCCGCCAAATTGTAAAAATTCTTGGACGTATTTAGTCACGGTTAGTTGACTGCTACAAAAAATTTCAATTTCATCTTGTTGCAGTTTATTCACCTCTACAACATGTACTTTTAATATGGCATCCCGATGTCATCCGATAGCAGTTAATCTGAAACCGCTACAGTTTCAGTAGCGGTGAGTGTATTTGAGTAACGGTTCATAGTCACCGCTACAAAATAGCTTGCCATGGTGCTTTTTGTAGCGGTTTCTCTTACTGCTACTCATGTTGTTAGTAGCGGTCAAAACTGCTACAAACACGCAGTTTTGACCGCTACAAAATGTCGTTTTTTGTAGTATGTAATGTGTATGGGAAAATATGGGCATCTAAGGCAACAAACAGATGGCTTACATATACATAAAAGGTGTCCTTAGATGTTGATCCGATATGAGAGATTTCTAGCATAACAAGCACCAAAAGTTTTGGAGATGTTATGCCCATGCATTCACGACAGACACCAAAATAAGGACTAGCAGTTGCATGATGAGAGGCCCATCAAATGTGAGTAGGAGATGTTGGACTTTAGGTCTAGGTTTGCCCTTGTTGGACCAGATTATTTGATTGAGAAATAAATAGCCTTATCAAATGAGAAACAAATCATTATTAATTAGCGATTTGTCAATGCAAATCAGCACTGATTACATATTTTTCAGTTGAGAAGCAATTTATTACATATTAGGAAATTAATCAGAAATTAATTTCCTGATTTTGGCTTAGAGGGCTAGCAGGGCTAGCGATGTGTCGCCCTTGCTTGATCTTCACCCAGTGCCATTGAACTTTCTGGCAATCTCTTCTCTCCTACCATCTTTCTTGTTCTAGTGTATTGTTGTGCCAATCATATTTAGGCTCTAATAATATAATATTTGTGTGAACTCCAATTACTTGGATTCGATTTGACCCAGTACGCATCTCTTGCCCCCTCCTAATTATTTTCCTCCATATAATGAACATATACATGAAAGAGGTTGATTGACATTTATTGAAGATGTAAAAAATCGTTTGAGGTGGTACAAAGAAAGCCATTGGATATGCTAGTGAGGAGAGTAGATTGAATAAGTATGGAGTCCTATGAAAAGATATAGAGGAAAACTAAAGAGAACAACCAATTAATTAAGTTATTGAGGATGACCTTTTACTTAATTTACCTATGCAAATATTTGATTGCTGATGGAGCATAATGGCACTGTGCAATCTATAGCCAACCCCATTAATTAGTAGGATAACGGTTGTCATTGTTGTATAAGTAGATCTATTATATTGTTGATTAGATCAAGCGAAAAAAGAAAAATTGATAAAACAACGACTTTTTCTTAGGAATAATTAGAAGAAAATGAAGAAGCCATTGCATCTATACCTTGGAGTTCTTCTGAGAGTGAGATATTTAATAGGGGTTTCATCTTCAGGACGACAGAATATTAAATTCTTGACCTAATCAATAATGAAACAATATATAATCATAAACCTGTAGTTTGCGAGTATTAAATGCTATAAGAATTACATGAAAATTATTTACCGGTATTTACTGAACAACTTGAATTTTTGTGAAGTAAATTATATATATATAAACATAAACCAGTAATTTCTTGAGCATGATATTTTTGGACTACATAACATCGAAATGATTGTACTAATTCTACAAAAGAATTTGGAAGATATGCGAAATAATGTAATTAATTATATGGTAACTTTTTTTGGACAAATTGATTGTTCGGTAACTTACCAAAATAAGACCAATAATGTTTGTTGGATCCCCAGAATAGACTGGCACTCGACTATGACCTTTGCTCATTATCAAGCCCATCGTATACCTATAGAAAATAGAATGAGTATACAGTTAATTGATAACTGTTTTTTTCCCCCTTTTACATTGATTGAGCAAAAACAATTGATGATGGAAGTTTTCTGATGTTCTACAGTTTGAGAATGATATACATGTAAGATGTGAAACTTATCAAAAGGATGAGAAAAGTAGAGACATCTATAACTTTTGTTGAGGTTATACTAAACTCTCATTTCCTTTTTAAAATCAATATATAACTAAGATTATACTAGCTTCGTATCTATTTTTACTTACTAAAAATTTCCTATGAAACAAAGATTCAATTACACAGTTTTTTCTTAAATTTTGTCAAAACCACAGGCATTATTCCTTCTATTATCAAAATATCGACACAATAAATTCCCTCTAATTATGCATGTGTGATAGATGAATGGGTAATTTTATAGAACTAAAGTCTGTGTAATTTATTTTACATTTCCACAAGGAGCTTTGGGTAAATTTCAAAAATAAAAGACATGCTTGTGTGATTAATTTGAGAAAATTCAATAAAAATCTTTGTAATTATTCCGTTTTAAATAAATTTTTAGTATAAATAAGTTTTACGTAAGTTTAACAATATTCAAGAAAAAAATCATACTAGTATATTGAATTTTATTAGCCAAATTTAGAGGATTATATTCAAGAACAAATCAATAATTTGACACACACATGTTTTTTATTTTAGCATAAATTATTTTTAGATTTCATCTTCATAAGAAGTTGGTCACATACATGTCAAGTTTGGAGTTTATATCAAGAGAAAATGTTTCACTTATTGGAGTCATTGCATCTTTGGCTGTCTTGAGTGTCAAGTCCAAGGCTCCACCAATTATTGAATTTTCGTAGTGAGACAATTCTCCACCTTTCCCTGCCTGACAAATCAGACTCAACATATATATATATATTTGGTCAAGAGACTCTACATAATAAACCCTAAGGCAATGGGTAATTTCCACGATATGATAAAGATTGGACTCGTCACTGAACGGCTAAAATAGTAGTTAGGGTTAGTGGTCTAAGTGGAGTTGAATCAGGGTGAGATCGTTTTAGGCGCAAAGATCGAAATAAAATATATAATCCACATGTAAATAGAACACATGCATAAATCACACATAATCCTATCAAATAGAGTTGTAAAACACAAATTTAATGGACTACAATTTTTTCCTGATTCCATATTTATTCAAAATGATATCATTTTAGGCACAAAGATCGAAATAAAATATATAAAATCCAACCCAATGGGCCTGTCTAATATGCCAAGTTACACCAAGTTAATTTCGACTCAGCCAGGTTGATCTACTACTATAATAAAATGAGGCAGTAGTGCTTATATTTTTAATTTTAGTAGCAGTTTTCAAATGTTACCTATATTAGTGCTACCATAATGTTGGTAGCGTTTTCTGAGTATTTTGTAGTAGTGATCCTGGATTGGTTATTTCTTAGTTAAGTTGATTGACTAGTGGTCTGATCCGCACAATACTATATAATTTATCTTACTAGACACTTTATCATGTGTGTGAATACTAGTTGCAAAGAATAAGATGAGGCACAACATCTTTAACCTCGATATGCACATATTTGTTAGATAAGTCTGTGTTAAACTTCCTCTAACATTCAACACAATATGACTCTATATCTTTTTTTTTCAAGTTCTCACTTTCAAGAACATCTTATGTGTAATATCCTGAATTTTGGACCTAGAGACTTGAGAATAAGCATGTATCAGTCATACGATTAGACCAACTTCAGGAAGGGTGATATTAAATTTTGGAAACGTTGTATGGAATCTTCATGAAGTCAATAGTAAATGATGTTTATTTTCTAACATGAATAATTAATGTAAGAGAAAGTCAAAAAGCTTGTGAAAGAAGCTATATATGAAGAGAAAGTCAAGAAGCTTGTAAAAGAAGCTATGCTAAAGGAAATATTTTGAGGACATTTTGGTCAATTGCTATGAGGGACACATGTGCATACAATTAATATGAAAAGATGACTCAAAAGTTTCCTTAATAAGCCTCACATTTGTGCAAAGCAAGGGGGGAGAGAAAAGTTAACAAAACTTGCAAAATAAGCCAAATTAAGAGGATATTTTGTAAGGGCGCTTTGGTCATTTGATTTGGGGGATTTTTAAGTGCCTTCTTGACATATTTTAAGACATTTTACACTCCCTTTTGCATGAGTATTTTGACCAAGTGCTTAAGGGCCAAAGAAGAGTAAAATAAACAAGAAGTGTGTCCAATAAGCCTTTCTCATAATTAGAAGTCAAGAGGCTTGCTTGAGAAGTTACATGTGATTTGAAAATGCTTAAGTCATGCTTATGTAGTATTTATGACATCATTATCATGAATTTATGCACATAAGTTTTAGAGCTTCTAGAAGGCAACTCAAGCTTCCCCCACAAGCCATAATTTTGGTCTTCAAGGAGGAAAAGAAGACAAGACAAATGGCTTGTGTAAGAAGCCAATAAATCATCTAGAATGAGAAGACTTATGAAAGAAGCCAAGTTTTTTAGAAGCTTGTAGGTAAATTCAAGAGAAATCTTCTAGAGTAAAGCATGTGTTACTTGGGGAACAATAAGAGAAGTGTATGAAGCAAGCCAATCTCTTTTTAGAAACTTGTGGAGAATTCAAAGATAGGAGTATTGGAGAAGCTTCATGGTTACTTGGAGATTAAGGAGGACTTAGAGGGAAATATTTTAAAGACCTAATTCTCTCATTTCCCTTGCTGAATTTTGAAATCCATAGAGAGAGAGAGAGAGAGAGAAGCAACATTGTGAAGCTTAGGATCTCCAAGAGCAAGAGAAGGATCAAGATCAAGGTAAGTTGTAACATCCCGTTTTCACAAGCAGTATAATTTTTTTTTCCTTTAAACATCATTTGTAAACCTCAGAGTAGTGCACCGGAGCGATTGAGTAACTGATATATATATTAAAATACCCACGATAGCATGTCTTGCTGTTTAGACAGTGGTACAAGAGTGTTTCAAAAGTATAACGAAATAAGTCTTCACTGGGACTCCTAGGCGTCTTGCTTGTCCTTCTCCTCGATCCTTGGTCCACCCGACCCTGAAGCTAAGTTAAGAGCTGGAGTCCATGCATCGAACCCCAGGTAACGGTTAACCTCATGATTACATACATCATATATGTACAACAGACATTCTTAGACTTTTGGCAACATTTACTACGGTCAGACATAAGGTATACATATCAAATATGTATAGCAATAACAATACAGTCGGATGACAGACAATCATACAGTCGGATGATAGACAACAGTACAGTCGGATGATAGACAACAGTACACATATGCATACAATAAACATCAGAGTTAAGGTTACCAGTACGCGAACGTACCTTCGTTGACGGTCGTCGGTATTTCTAGCGAATACGGTACGACAAAGAGGTCAGAACCTTATCAGAGATATCCTATCAACATAACAATATATTTGTTAAGGATCTATCATTACGACGGACATTTTTAGTCAAAATGACCATTTTACCCCTGACCCCCTAATCGGCGGAATTTCGCCAGCACTTCGTTACTTTGACCTTATTCTTCCAAAATTTCAACATAACTCCTCCTCCAACATAATTTTCAAAACATAAATCATATTAATTAATGATTCACATCATAACAGGGTAAAATTACCATTTTGCCCCTACCCTTACTAGTCGGCGGAATTTCGCGAGCTTCGCTATTTTAACTCTAATCTTCCAAAATTTTGCCAGAACTTCGACCCCACCAAGATTTTCTAAATAATGACTAAAATACCCCTATCATATGATATCTAATCATACTTGGAAGATTAAAGACTAATATAGCATTTCTACCCCAACTACCGAAAGAACTACGAAAGCTTAAGTACCGAAAAACTTACCCAGAGCTTCACTGCAATTTTCCCCAGAGCTTCTCTCACTAAAATCCTCTCTCTATTTTCGGATAGGAGGTTTCTCCAAATGGTGTGAGATTTCAAGAACACTACATGCCTATTTATAGAAAAATTTAGGGATATAAGTGTCATTTTCCAATTTGATATAAACCATGGAAACCTAAGGTGCTTGGTGGATGATTTGCAGCCAAGGAAAACACATTTTCGGTCAGCTCCTCATGAGTCACCAACTTGTGAGACAAGTTGTGAATTCTAGAAGGATTCGGACCGATAAAGCTCCCGATCGGTACCCGATTCGCGTAACTTCGGAAAAATCTCAAAATTCTGGATTTACAACTTTGAAGACATCTTCTCACTTACTAGAAATGTCCAAGTTAACCTAAATTTTGATTCCATATAGGGCTCCAACAGTCAGTCTGAAGTTTTCTCGAAAAACGTGTCCGAACGCGTCCGGTTTCAGAACGCATTTCTGAAATCATCAATTTCTTCAGAAAAATTCACTGATTCCAAATATGTTCATATAAATTCAAACTCATTCCTAGATGTTGAGTTAGAATTTATTTTCTTCGATCCAAAAATGTGCCTACCCGCATTTTTCCCTATTTCGTCTTATTAGGAAAATGCGCTAACTACCTCTAATTAACTTAGGAAGAGGTCACTTAAAGGTAAAAACTCACCGATCAATATTTTACCTTGACTTTGGAAATCTCATTCCTAGATCTCCAGATAGGATCCGTTTCCTAATTATTGAATTACTATTCACCACATTAAATTATATTATATAATAATATAACTTTAATTAATTATATTATAAAATACTATAATTTATAAACTAAGTTTCTATTTTTATTTTTTTTTCTGCCCATTATTTTTTTATTTTCGTTTTTATTTTATATAAAATAATTATTTAATAATTATTTTATATAATTTTTCACAAAACTTTCCTATTGGTCCATTCTTGTATTTAGGCTTTAAAAATACCTAAACTCATCCATTTTTCTCAAAACTTTCCAATTAATTAGCAAATATATTTTTACTAATTTTAAGCCAAAAACCACTAATTTTTAGGGTTTTACATAATTATCTCTAAATTTCCTTTGCTTATGCTTAAGTAATTAGCCAATAATTTCCTAATTACTTTCTTATCAATAGTTGATAATTTTCTTACTTAGGATGCCTCATTATCTCATAACTTTTGTATTGACATTTTTGCTTTATGCCTCACGCATTATATTAATATTTACGGGGGCATTATGGTCTTTTCAATACTTTTTGAGTATTCTCCTTCAATTTCTCCAAGTTTGTAACTTAATAAATTACCTAAATTAGAGACAATATCCTTCCCTATTTCAAATATATTTTTACTTGCCTCTTTTATAGCTTTCACAGGGTATTTATAACCCACAATGTGCTTAGGGACCTATTTGTAAATTTTCAATTTGTTTTAGGGACCTATTTGCAAATTATCTAATTTCAAGAGAAATTACCCTGACAACAAGGTAAACTCAATACAAGGTGTTTGAGACCTCATATTCACCTATTTTTAATAGGTATATTTCCCAATTTTGATATTTACCCTAAGTGTGAATTTTAGGGTATTACATTTCTCCCCCCGTTAAATAAAATTTCGTCCTCGAAATTTGTACTCTACCCACAAAACCTCGTACGAACTAAACTTCGTTCTACTCGGACTTTGGACTCCACGCGTCGGATCCTTACTTTGTCTGCCTGCTGCTCCTCTTGATAATCGAGAATTCGCTTTGGTTTGACCATAAAGATCCTGTCATATCGTACCTTGATATATAGTGTCTCCCGTGGCTCATACACCGCGGTCAACACCACAAATACCAAAATGTCTCCTTGGACTACACCATGGCAACACAAGATACTTTAAATGTTTCCATGGTTCCCACACACCATGATAACACAAAATACCTCCTACTCAATGACACGATCACGGTCGAATTGTAATAACGAAGAAACATGGAACACGTCACATAGATCTACTCAAGTTTCGGGGGTAAAGCTATCTGAAAGTTCGAATGGTCTTACGTTATGAAGACTACGTGTTCTCCTTTGAAGTACTCCACTGACACCGGCCACCAAGGATATTCGTAAAAACATATGATTATCGTCTCCAAACCACGGAGCCAGGTTTCGATCCTTTCCTTTGTTAGATTCTCGTTGGTTCTTTCTACTCAAAACGGGTCTTTATTGGTCTCAGAGTTTCATCCAGCGTGGCCTATCTTCGCATATAAGCTTGGTGCTAGGAAAGAATCACCATCCAGCACGAACTGGTGATTATCAGAATGATCAGAGACTGATATTAGAGTTATCAGAAATATCAGAGTTCAGAGTTATCGGAGACATCAGAGTTATCAGAGTCATCAGACTGATATCAGAGCTATCAGAGCTATCGGAGATCGATATCAAAGCTATCAAAGCTATCGAAACCGATATCGAGCTATCGAGCTATCGGAGATCGATATCGAGCTATCAAAGCTATCGAAACCGATATCGAGCTATTAGAGCTATCGAAACCGATATCGAGCTATCGAGCTATCGGAGACGATATCGAGCTATAAAAGCTATCGAAACCGATATCGAGCTATCCGAGCTATCGGAGATCGATATCGGGGTTATCGAAACCGATATCGGATTATCGAATTATCGAGACCGATATCGTGGTTATCGAAACTAATATCGGGATTATCGAATTATCGGAGACCGATATCGGTGTTATCGAAACCGATATCGGGATTATTAGAATTATCGGAGATCGATATCAAGGTTATCGAAACCGATATCGAATTATCTGAGATCGATATCGGGGTTATCGAAACCGATATCGGGATTATCGAATTATCGGAGACCGATATCGGGGTTATCGAAACCGATATCGTAATTATCGAGACCGATATCGGGGTTATCGAAACCGATATCGGGATTATCGAATTATCGGAGATCGATATCGTGGTTATCGAAACCGATATCGAATTATCGTAATTATCGGAGACCGATATCGAGTTATCAAAACCGATATCGTGATTATCGAATTATCGGAGATCGATATCGTGGTTATCGAAACCGATATCGGGATGAGTAAATACCCTTTTTGGTCCCCGGAAAAACACGGATGTCCTTTTGGTCCCCGAAAAAAATAAGTCACTTTTAGTCCCTAAAATGGAAAAATAAGGTCCCTTTTAGTCCTTTCGATCATTTTTTTGCACATTTTAATCCTCGAAATTCCCAAAAAGGTCCTTTTTAGTCCCTAAAAAGGACCAAAATGACTTTTTTTTACTCAGGGACCAAAAAGGGTCAAATGTGTTTTTCCAGGGACCAAAAAGGGTATTTACTCTATCAGGATTATTAGAATTATCGGAGACTGATATCAGGGTTATCAGAAACTGATATCAGAATTATCGGAGACTGATATCAGGGTTATCAAAAACTGATATCAGGATTATCAGAATTGATGTACCGACAGAAAGTGGTACACCTGTTCAGAATGGTATACCGGTTCAAACTAGTACACCGAAATGAGGTGGTACACCGACCTTGGGCTATATCAGTACTCATTTTCAAAATATGCTCCAAAATTTTTGAAAAGGCTTTTGAACATAACTCTGTTAAACGAACAGAATGGCCAGGTAAGTGTCTACCATGGGGCCTCACCGACTTATACGGTGACTTATGGCACACCCACGTAGACTAGCCTTGCCTTCGGCACAACATTCTTAGACTTTTGGCAACATTTACTACGGTCAGACATAAGGTATACATATCAAATATGTATAGCAATAACAATACAGTCGGATGACAGACAATCATACAGTCGGATGATAGACAACAGTACAGTCGGATGTACAGACAATAGTACACATATGCATACAATAAACATCAGAGTTAAGGTTACCAGTACGCGAACGTACCTTCGTTGACGGTCGTCGGTATTTCTAGCGGAATACGGTACGACAGTAGGTCAGAACCTTATCAGAGATATCCTATCAACATAACAATATATTTGTTAAGGATCTATCATTACGACGGACATTTTTAGTCAAAATGACCATTTTACCCCTGACCCCCTAATCGGCGGAATTTCGCCAGCACTTCGTTACTTTGACCTTATTCTTCCAAAATTTCAACATAACTCCTCCTCCAACATAATTTTCAAAACATAAATCATATTAATTAATGATTCACATCATAATGTGCATTTTAGGTAAAAATTACCATTTTGCCCCTACCCTTACTAGTCGGCGGAATTTCGCCAGAGCTTCGCTATTTTAACTCTAATCTTCCAAAATTTTGCCAGAACTTCGACCCCACCAAGATTTTCTAAATAATGACTAAAATACCCCTATCATATGATATCTAATCATACTTGGAAGATTAAAGACTAATATAGCATTTCTACCCCAACTACCGAAAGAACTACGAAAGCTTAAGTACCGAAAAACTTACCCAGAGCTTCGCTGCAATTTTCCCCAGAGCTTCTCTCACTAAAATCCTCTCTCTATTTTCGGATAGGAGGTTTCTCCAAATGGTGTGAGATTTCAAGAACACTACATGCCTATTTATAGAAAAATTTAGGGATATAAGTGTCATTTTCCAATTTGATATAAACCATGGAAACCTAAGGTGCTTGGTGGATGATTTGCAGCCAAGGAAAACACATTTTCGGTCAGCTCCTCATGAGTCACCAACTTGTGAGACAAGTTGTGAATTCTAGAAGGATTCGGACCGATAAAGCTCCCGATCGGTACCCGATTCGCGTAACTTCGGAAAAATCTCAAAATTCTGGATTTACAACTTTGAAGACATCTTCTCACTTACTAGAAATGTCCAAGTTAACCTAAATTTTGATTCCATATAGGGCTCCAACAATCGATCCAAGTTTTCTCGAAAAACGTGTCCGAACGCGTCCGGTTTCAGAACGCATTTCTGAAATCATCAATTTCTTCAGAAAAATTCACTGATTCCAAATATGTTCATATAAATTCAAACTCATTCCTAGATGTTGAGTTAGAATTTATTTTCTTCAGATCCAAAAATGTGCCTACCTGCATTTTTCCCTATTTCGTCTTATTAGGAAAATGCGCTAACTACCTCTAATTAACTTCGGAAGAGGTCACTTAAAGGTAAAAACTCACTGATCAATATTTTACCTTGACTTTGGAAATCTCATTCCTAGATCTCCAAATAGGATCCGTTTCCTAATTATTGAATTACTATTCACCACATTAAATTATATTATATAATAATATAACTTTAATTAATTATATTATAAAATACTATAATTTATAAACTAAGTTTCTATTTTTATTCTTTTTTTTTCTGCCCATTATTTTTTTTTTTCGTTTTTATTTTATATAAAATAATTATTTTATATAATTTTTCACAAAACTTTCCTATTGGTCCATTCTTGTATTTAGGCTTTAAAAATACCTAAACTCATCCATTTTTCTCAAAACTTTCCAATTAATTAGCAAATATATTTTTACTAATTTTAAGCCAAAAACCACTAATTTTTAGGGTTTTAAATAATTATCTCTGAATTTCCTTTGCGTATGCTTAAGTAATTAGCCAATAATTTCCTAATTACTTTCTTATCAATAGTTGATAATTTTCTTACTTAGGATGCCTCATTATCTCATAACTTTTGTATTGACATTTTTGCTTTATGCCTCACGCATTATATTAATATTTACGGGGCATTATATATGGTCTTTTCAATACTTTTTGAGTATTCTCCTTCAATTTCTCCAAGTTTGTAACTTAATAAATTACCTAAATTAGGGACAATATCCTTCCCTATTTCAAATATATTTTTACTTGCCTCTTTTATAGCTTTCACAGGGTATTTATAACCCACAATGTGCTTAGGGACCTATTTGCAAATTTTCAATTTGTTTTAGGGACCTATTTGCAAATTATCTAATTTCAAGAGAAATTACCCTCACAACAAGGTAAACTCAATACAAGGTGTTTGAGACCTCATATTCACCTATTTTTAATAGGTATATTTCCCAATTTTGATATTTACCCTAAGTGTGATTTTTAGGGTATTACATAAGTAGTAATGGATTCTCTTTCTATTCTCTTCTACCTTCTTCAATGTGTTAAGACCCTAATGAATAAATTTTTCATGGTGATTTGGGGGTCAAGGCCGAAAGGGAGATAAAGGAATATAAGGAATGAAGGTCTCAAGAATGCCAAGGATCCAAGACAAGAAAGCTTCATCTTTAACCTCCATGTGATTTCAAAGTGGTTTGTGTAACATCTCTAAAATCTTCATGTAAATCAATTAGTGGAATATATGAGAATTTTTCACCAAGTAGTAGTAGTAGTCAATGGTATTTATTATTTTGATAGGATATATTAATTATGGGAAATAATGTGGAATTATTCGAGAAATATGGTCATTAAATTTGGTTATAAACAAATTGAGGTAAATAATGTCAAAGAAGCTAAATATGTGTTTTACCTCATTATTTATTTATTTATTTTTTACCACAAGAAGAGAAATATGACACTATGTAATAGTACAATATAAAGACTTAAGAAGAGATGGAAGTGTACTAGAAGATACATTTTTATTCCCTAAATGCCCCTTAATTTTCGGATTTTTTAGAGCAAAAGAAGAAGGAAAAGTAGGTAAGGTTGATTTATCCTAGGTGTACTTATTGATCTAGGAGTAAGGATGGAGGGAGCAAGATAATTAACGAAGGAGAGAGGGATATGTACGTTGGATGAGATAAGGGAGATTGAAGGTCACACACAATTTTCTTTCCATACTTTCCTTAGATTTGATTGGAGCAAAGGAAATAAGATTTGATTGGACAACACACCATTAATGAAGTAAAGAGGAGTATGCATGTGGGTGAGGCAAGGAGAATATTTTTTTTCTCTCTCTTTTGTCCAATAATTCCTTAGGAATTTGATGAGGATGGATGATCAAATGAAGAAAGAAATGAAATGAATATTTCCCCATAATTCCTAAAGGTGCTGGATGTGTGAGGGGGGAAAGACTAGGTAATTGTAATATGACCCTGGGAGTATTTATGAGATGACAGATGGGAAGGATGTGACAAGGATAATTAATGAAAGATAAGAGGGGCTGAGCACGTCATTTTAAGTAAGGAGATCACACTATTTTTTGTATGTTTCCCAAATGTGCCTGACGTGAGAAGCCAAAATAAATAAATAAATAATAATAATAATAATAATAAATAAATAAATAATACTCCTCCAATATTTATTTAAAACCGCCTGGTGTGTGAGAAAAGGGAAATGGGAAATTATAATCTGGCAAAAGGAGTTACTTATAGGATGTATAATTGATAAGACAAGCAATATAAAAGAAGAAGAAAAGTAGTGATCCAGCACGAGGAACTAGGAAATACGGATCACACATTTTTTTCCAATGTGCTGGACGAGTGGAAGAAAGCAAAGGAATATATATATATATATATATATATATATATATATATATATATATATATATATATATATATAATCTTGAATCTTTCTCCAATGCTTCTTAACCGCTGGCTGTGATAGAGAGCAAGTTAAATCAGAACTTTTCCCAAAATTCTCCTATTGCACCGGCTAAGGGAGAAATTATTAGGAACAAAGAAAAAAGAAAAAAAGAGAATTTCCTAGATTTTTCTAGAGAAATAGGGAGAGATCAAGAGGTAATTAGATCAGCTTGGGAGATCTATTTAAAGAGCTCACCTTCACCCATTTTCTTTGTTGGACGAATTTGGAGAGGCAGAGAAGAAGAAAGAAATTAAAGATTAAGAAGAAGACATAAGGTGAGCCAAATAAAACATCCAATAGGAAGATAAGGTATTCGGGTATTTATTCCACCTTCTTCTATTCCCTTTCATGTAAGTCAAAATTTCTTTAAGGAAAACTCCCCATTGACGCATGAAGGTGAAGACCGAAGAAGGGAGAGGAGACACTGAGGATCAAGTGTCAAGCTAGTGGGTCAGGTAAGTCATAGATTTTAACTATCTTATAAATTCATGATTTGCCAAGTCCAAAAATTAGTGGTATCCTGTTTTTTGTTCATTATATGGGTCTGATTAATAGATAAAAAGGATGAATAAAGGGTTGAACCCAAGGTTTGGAGTTTAGGAAGAAAGATTATTATGATAAGAAAGTTGATTGTTGGAAATGAAATTTTGGTTGTGCAATCTAAGGTGTGCGTTTCGGCTAGCCTCTGGAATGTGATAAACTGATTCATTGTTGGTGTGTTTAATGCCTTTCACGTGTTCAAAATAGGATGTCACTATAGGATTGAGAGATTTTTATTTAAGGTTGAAGAAGGCCTATTTTTAAGTCAGCAAATGAATATTCTAAAGAGGAGTTACTTATATTTATATTTTGGTTATTTTAGGGTCGCTTTGATTTTGTGCACTCAGAGAAAAATTATTATGATGAATTTTGGTCAACTATCAGGTAATAACCTTAATCCTCATGTGTTATGTGTTTCTTTGTATGTTTGTATTTTCCATGATTGTGGACCCGTGTCTCCTGAAAAGGGACATGTGTTTGTGTGCACTCAGTGTGGTCTGGGTTCAGAGCCCGACTACTGTGTCTTTCCTATCCCTGTGGATCCGGGGCTTGCTTTGTTGAGCAGTCCTGCGTTTTTTTAGGACATTTAGTCCTTCCGCAGTTAACACGGTACACATGGTATGTTGCATTTGTGTTACTGCGCGTTTGTTACTGAATGCTATTTATTTGGTGTTTTTCCTAATTATGGTTACATACATACATTGTTTATGTATTACATATGAGATTAATGGTTACTCTGGGATCCATTTATGAATCCCAGATTTTTTGTAGAGCTTCTAGAAGTACCTCAAGGACTGTACATGGTGAGAAGGGTAAGAATGCGGAGCTGGAGTAGACGGTGTTGATGGTGGTAGAAGAAGATTTTTTATTTATTTTATTTTTGAGATGAGATAACTATATATTCTTTTGGCCTCATAGGCACTAGTGGATGACTGTATATTTTACCCTTCAGGATTATATTTTGCTACCCGCATTTAATTATACCAGTATTGTCTGAAATCCAACCGGAAAATTCTCTGCTGGGATAAACTCTGGTGCATGCTAATAAGTAGTAATTAAATGATATTTGGTAATTATAAAAGGGAATCCCACTATCCACCACCCGAAAGGGCGAGGCCAGTAGGGGTGTTATAGTTTGGCTTGAATATGGGTATTTTCTTGAGTTTGATATATGTTAAGGTTTCTGTTTAGATGATGAAGAGGTTGATTAAAGGATTAAAGTTAAGATTTATGGCATAGAAAGAAAGATCAAGCATGAAATAAGAAGAATAAGATGTGAAAAATGAAAACTCCATTTGTTGTTTGTGGAACATGATTTTCGACCAATCCCTTGAACATGAGGATATGATTTGATTTTGGTGATTTAGAGTGTTTAGAATGATATTTTGTATGAGTATGAGCTTAGATCATAATTTTCGAAACATTAAAGTTAATTTCCAAAGAATTGCAAATCTGCCAATTTGAATCCCTAGATGGCAGTCATGCTTACGTTGTGTTTTTGAAATGGTTAGTGATGTCAAAAAGCCATAAAATTTTACAAGCATAAATTAGACATCTCAAGCTTTAATTTGATAGGTAACTCATAATTGTTGGAGTTAGATTCAAGGAGATATGTATTTTTGAAGTTAACCCTTATTTCTGGAACAAAAATCTGGACAGCAAGGGTATTTTGATAAACTAAGAAACTTACGACTTCTTCTGGACCCATAGAGTATTTTTAGTCGAAAATAGACATGTTAAGGGTTGTATAGCCTTTTGAACCACTTCATTTAGATGTTTCTATAATTAGTTATGAAGTTTTAAAGTTGGAAGACGCTTTTTGAAATTTCTGTTTTGGCCGAAAATGAAGGGAATTTGACCAATAATAAATTCCTTATTAAGAAAAGAAATTTAAAGGGTTTGGATACTTGAGAAAAGCCTTGTTATAATATTTTGGCTTTAAAATTGAGACACCTAAAGTTCACTTTAGGCGTCCTAATATGCACGCCCAAGTCATAAATTGGAAAACAGGTTTGCACACCCATTTCTTTTTCTCAATTTTGAAACAGCTTTCATAACCTCCCTCGTGACCTACAACTTTTCATTTTTCAAATAGCGTTTCTCATTTTTCTCTCTTCATATTCCTTTGGTGAATATAAGCTTAACTGCATTTAATC
Source organism: Acacia pycnantha (assembly GCA_025563575.1). NCBI lineage: Eukaryota > Viridiplantae > Streptophyta > Magnoliopsida > Fabales > Fabaceae > Acacia > Acacia pycnantha. The sequence goes on from JAMWYP010000156.1 coordinate 70,254, forward strand.
TGAGCAAAAAGACATTAATCCATTATATAGGGAACTTAAGGACGAATCTTACAAATCAAAATAAATTGCATACGCATCCTAAACATATGCTAAGAAAAGATCGAGTTTTGAGATTTTGAGTGAAAGGCACACAGCATGGCTGATACAATGCTATAGCATCAGGACAGCCTCATCAAAGCGCAATACAACACATCCCTGAGGCTATAGCAGAGTAAGTGAAGTAATGCTATGTGGCATTTGTTCTGATCTTTTATCAAGGTTGTTTCAGGAAATATAGTGCAAGTCGTTAAGTAACGGTTAGATTGCTGACGTATTGGAATAGAAGATGCGGAGAATCGAAACTAAGATTTGAAGAATCCCACAGGATCAATAGAATCAATCTACCGAGATTAGAAAAGAAAGATCACGATTGGACCCCGACGGATTTGGAAAGGCTCAATTCGTTGGACGTACGCTGCAAGTAGACCTGATTATATAAGAAAACAATAGCCAACCTTAAAGGCAGTCAAAGTCGTCGAGATTCAAGGACCATTCCCATACGGCCAGACTCGAAAGAAGAGTGAGAAAAGTTACAAGGCACGAGAACTCCAAGAAAGCCCAGCATCGTTCCTTGCAGTGAGACGGAGACAAGAAGACGTGGAGTTGTGACATGATAAGACTTCTTCCATGCCGTCAGAACCTCCATCAACTTTCTTTTTTTCTTTATTTAATTCTAGTTAATCTTTTGATCATGGGCTATTCTGTTGTACTCTGTTTAGTGATTCCCTCATCAGTCATGAACTAAACTTCCTGTGGCTGAGCGAGGATGATTTCCTAAGTTTAGAATGAACCCAGTTGCTAGGTCTTAATTGTATATATTCAGTTTGCTTATCAGTAATTTAATTTCTTGTCAATTAGCGAGAGCTAAGGGCTAGATCAGTGGCCTCGGCTTAATGAGAGGGAGTCGGGACTAGACATCTGAGAAACAGTGATTGCTAGGCAGGCTGGTGCAAGGCTTGACCTATTATTGTAGGCTTCAGGAATGGGTCTACCGCTCATGACCATAACACCTTGATTTGTAATGATAACCTAACTAGAAAATCGTCATAGACATATAGGAGAAGTAAGTTAGGATTGTACGTATCAGACGCGAGAGCTTCGGTAGATTAGAGTGGCCGGTTAACTGAATAACATTGTAAAAGGTGTTTATGTTGTAGCATTGCGAGAGCTGTGCAGTATAAATGCTATAGCAATGTGTATAGGCAACTAGGGGATTGATATGCTTAGGAAGGACTCTGAGCTCAGCCTATCTTTTTACTGATATCTTCTACGACTACGATCATTTGTCTATTTTCTTGTTTATTAGTATAACTATAGAAACTCCCAAACCAATAAACTCTATTTTCTTTTTAAACACAACCAATTATGTAATTCGGCGTCATCATTCAGTATCTCAGTCTCTATGGGACGATACTCGACTTACTCTTTATTACTTGTTCGACTGGTTCACTTGCCAGCAAGGAAATCTACCAACAGTGGTCGGAGAGGCGAATGCCTGAGGGAATGCAAGAGTAACAAATGATGGCGGTGGTGGGCGAGGAAGAGAGATTTCGCAACAGGAAAATAGGTTCAAAGAGAGCAATTTAGTTTACGGTGTGAAGAAGTGAGGATACAGTGAGTGAGTTGTAATTTGCGGCTAATCTTTTAGACCTATTATTCTCAATAGTCGGTCTTAAAAGTTCACCTTTTAGACTGGTTATTCTTTACAACCAGTCTTAAAAGTAATAAATTTTTTATTTTTCCCTGTCTTTTAGACTAGTTATTATTAACAACTGGTCTTAAAAGTTTCATCTTTTAGACCGGTTAAACATAACAACCGGTCTTAAAAGGAATAAACATTTTGTTTCAACTTTTTAGACCGATTGTTTGGGAAGCATGTCTAAATAATATCTTTTAGACTACATATTAAAGGTACCAGTCTAAAAATTTCTTTATATTTATGAGACTACCACCACTCATACTTTTTAGACTGTTTCCTCTATATTCGGTCTAAATGAACCTATCTTAAAGCTCCTTTTTCTAGTAGTGTTTGTACTTGATGGCTATTGTGGGAAGTGTCAATTAGGAAAAGATGGGTAAAAGATTTATTTGATTATAAAACACCTGCAATAAGTTTCTATGTATGACCTAGTGGCATTTCCTTCATCCACCTTCTTGTTCCATGTTTTCGATCTCAGCACCATTTGAAATTGTTGCTTCATGCACCACATCATTCTTTCTTTCTTTCACTACCACAAACCAGAGATTTAACCTCCCCAACTAACGTCTACTTTTTTTAAAATAGACGTTAAAAAGTAGGCTGTAGCATTTTTGTAATTTCACCTTACTTTCTTGAGAAGGCTAGGAGGCCACTACGTACACTCTTTTTTTGGTATTTTGTGACAAGCAAATACTTGAAGGATCCCCACTATACCAATGAGTTGCAGGATCCTCCATTGTTGTAGAAGGGGTCATATTGGAGCGTTGAAGTGCTTTTTTACACTTACGACACGAACATGCATTCAAAGTAATATTTATTTGCAATTCATAAGTCAACTATCTTGAATGTAACACTTTAACTTGAGTGTTATGTGTTTTCACAGGAATCAAGCGAGTAACACAATGCAAGGAGAGCGTGGAAAAAAAGAATATCCCTACACGAAAGGGTGCTTGGGGCATGCAGGCCTTGGGCAAGAGGTGGCAAAGAAGGAGGGATTATATGTTACTTTGTCCCACTATATGGTATGGGCATTTGATGGCAGGCAAAATGAAGACGACAGTATTGACAATCCTCATGTGAAGGAGATTGCTAACAAATTAATTGATTACTACAATCATTGTCTTGAATTAGCAATATTAAAATGATTACTACACAAGAAAGCATGCCCAAGGAAGTCACAGGAGGCTAGCTTCCTGCTAATGAGAATTTGTTGAACATGGATTTGGGGACTCTTAACCACCTTGGTCTTCTTAAGGGTGTTAGCTTTGGGGTTACATAACAAGCCTACTATGGGTAGCACTAAAAGCCCTCCACACAACCTGCACCACCTCGGCTTAAACATTGGAAGCAAGTTATCCAATGTTGTGGTAGTAGGTTCAACAATAGTAAGTCCTCATTGAAATTTTGCAACAACAACTACAGGCACAAATGGGGAAGCATGGGGTGAATCTCAGTCCAAGCGGGAAAGGAAATTGTCATTCCCCTCTCAGCATATAACTGAGGTAATATTGGTCATGTTTAAATCATCATACTTAATTATCTTAGCATCACACTAAATAATATCATTTGTTTGTCTTGGGTGAGCGAAAAGTTCACTGTGTAACGGATAGCCTTAAATGCGTGTACAACCTATAGTGGGGGGATCATGACTCATTGTGCAGCTCTCCCTGTTGACTATGCAAGGGTAGAGCTAAACACTACCCACGACCACAACTATGCCCTTTTAGGGACCACTCTAGATGTGGAGAAAATGAGACAAGCTAAGTTGTGGTTAGCCTAACCGTCTACTTGCAAAAGCAAAGCCGACAAAGGTGTATATCAGCTGAAACTTTCATCTAATTCAATATGTATAAAGTCTATTTTACTAACTGATATGTTACTCAGTCTAAGAGAAAGAAGAGCACATTGAGATATTAGTTCACCCATGTGTCAATATAATGCTAAAAAATAGTAAGGACACTTTGTTTTTAGTGCCTTATTGTCAAGGGTGAGTATATCACTTAATTTTGTTAAATTTATTTTTTCCTAACAATTGCTAATTTTTCGTTTTGGCGCCTTACCCAATATGAATGGTCAAATATTCTCTCATACCTTGTATGACTCATAATTATTTGACAGTTCCTAACCGTTAAATATATATATATGAACAAAAATAACGGTCAAATATTTGAAAATTTGTAGTAGTACAATCATAATATAAAGGCAAACATATGCAATTGATGATGCGTCTAACCTCATTAGCATGTAAATTTACTAAAGTCTTCAGTTCTACCCGTCCTAAAAGTGCAGTATGCCCTTTGCCAAGAAACCTATCCAGCACCTATTGTTGCCATCATAAAATATTAATGGAAAGTAGTTAACACACACTATTTATTATGCGTGTAGTAATATTCTTCTTGGAGCTAATATATATATAACATGATAACTTCACCAGTTTATAGCTCGACATTTCTCAGCTAAAGATAGCTAGGTCAGGTGGTGAGAATTATATGGAATGTGAGCGAAGATCCAGTTGTTCAAACCTTAACTTATTTTAAAGTGAGAAGAATGTATAGAACATGTCCACAAACAATCAAGATCAATGTTACCTCTTTTTTATAAAACAAAAAGTTTAAGTGAGTTGGATTCTAGTGGCTCACTTAGGTTAAGGCATACCTCCACACTTCAGGAATACTTGAAGAGGTATTTACAAATAATCTACCAACTAAGTCCTCAAATCGGCAATGAGATTTTTATTTATAGCCTTATGGGTTATAAGCCAACTCCTTATTTATTAGACCAACTTTTTTTTAGAAGATCAATGTTATCTTATTATTTAGTTAGAGAAAAACTAATATCACATGAAAAATAATAATGTTGACTAATAAAAATAAATTATTAAATCAAGAGCACTTATGATTATTAGTTTGTTGCATATTAGACAGGAAAAATATAAATCAATAATAATGTTCACTTTACTTTAATTCAAATTCAGAAAAAATAGATTTAAAACTCTCATTATGTCAAGAAACAATTTTACCTAAACAATTAGCTTTTGACTTATGATTTACTTTCTTTGTTTCTTTTTTTAAAGAAAGATGAGTTACCTTACTAATTGGATATGCAATGGGAAAGAAAACCAGCAAAAGTGCTCTCACAAAAGGAGACAGCGTGGCACCAACACTTAATCCATATTGAGAACACAAGGCTTGAGGGATAATCTAAGATATCAAATTGTATGATACAAATAATTAATAAATTTAGGAAGCAATGATTAATAATATCAATAAGAGATAAAATCTATACACACTATTCATGCAGCCATGGTATATATATATATAGGTCATAAAATTATATCCAATGAACAAATAAAATGTGTTTAGTTTACAAAACGAAAATTTACCTCTGTAACCAGCCCTACAAGTGTGCATGCGAAAATAGTAGCAAGCCACCTAGGAAACATTTTCTCCATCAAAATAGACACCCCCTTCATAAATAACAATTTTCAATTCATCATAAACAACAACAAAGGTTTCATCCTTACTTCACTACTACAAAATCATACATATATAACGCTAAATAAATAACAATTACAGCAAATAAACGGTATATATGTCGAGGTGGAGTTCACGCAATAATATATAACACTAATAATTATAGGTTCAATAATATACACACCATTGTGTATTAGGAGGCGGAATTTAAAAAAAACATAATGGTTGTAATTACTAACCGTCATGTAGTGACTGACAAAAGTGATGGTTCTTATGGAAAAAAAAACACCCATTATGTAACACTTTGAAATATTTTGTCTTCCTACTTTATATTAGCAAAAACAAAAACATAACAATTATAACAATTAACCGTAATGTATGAATGAAAAAACTTATGTTTCTTAAGAAACAATCATCATGTAACACTTTCAAACAATTTGTCTTCTCCAACTTTAAACTCTAAAGCACCTTTTCATAACCCTTGTGTTCAATCTGACACGAAGTACTAGTTCTCCTAAGTAAAACCCCATGTAATTTCATTTGAAGAACACTTCAACTCTCTACTTAAATTGACCTATTCCTTTTGCTTCTTACTACTTTTCATCATCGACCTTGTCCATCTCTCATTCATCATCATGTTTAGATGTTAGAGAGATCTTTTCATTCTCCCTATTCCTTCTCCACAAGCTCCTCCTCCTCTTCACCCTACTCCTCCACAAGATCCTCCTCATCCTCCAACACAAGCTACTTCCCCTCCGGCCTCCTCCACCTCCTCCTCTTCTTCCTCCTTCTCAAATGAAGGCTCTGTTACAGATGTTGGCCAGCCTTAATCACTCTACAAGGCATCTCACTACATACACCATCAGTCAGAATAGGAAATTGAACCTTATCCTTCATCACAATAAGGTTGAATATGACTTCTAGTCAGACCCTTCATATTCTTCCTCTAACATCGATGATGAGCTGAGTGAGGCAAAGGGACGGGAGGAGGAGAAAAATAATAGAAGTGATGATTGAAAACTACGACTATTTTTTTTCTAAATATTTAAAATTAATTATTAAAAAAAAAGTATACCCAAAAAATTTATGAAAAAATCTTTTGATACTTCACGGTTATTCGTAAACAACCATTACTATTGTTGTATTTTTTTATTTATAAGAATTAAAATGATCTTTAATAGTTAATGGTTCTTAATTAATAACCGTGGCAATTTACTAAGACATGTTTGGCACGAGAACCTACGAAACCCTTTCCATTCCTCTTCTTTTTAAACTTTAACAAAATAATTAAGATAAATTTTGTTGATAATTCACTGTTATTAGTAAACAATTGTTACTATTGCTGTCATTTTTTATTTATAGATCTTTAATACTAAAAACATGATCGATACAATAATCCACAAAGCCCTTTCTATTTAAACATCTAAAAATTGAACTCCACTTCTTCACCTCCATTTCAATTTCTCATTGCAAACTGTTGACTTTTGTTTGTCATATCAATATTATGCATAAATGCTAGAGAACTTAAGCTGCTCCCTCTGGTCCTTATTATAAGGCACCAACTAGTAAGTTTATTTGGTCCTTTTTATAAGCGACTTGTTTGTTCCCAATGACCATTAATTATTATTTTCCATGTATGCCCCTAATAAATAAGGGTAGTGGGTGAGAGTAATAATTAATATGATATTGGAGTTTAGTGCAGTTAGTAGGGGTAATATTAGAAGTTACTTAAATTATAGGCTAACTTTATTGACTTTAACTGTTTTTATTGGTTTGTGAGAATTGTTAGTTGGTGACTTATAATAAGGACCAGAGGGAGTACCTAGTTCATCTTCTTGGGAAAACGCAAAAGATGAACTTCCTCCACCGACACGCATTGAAGGACTTGTCCATGCGTCCTATGAGCTCCATCATATGGTCTAGGTTAACATAAGAGAGACGACACACATTGACAAGTGCTTGAAGGACTTGTCCATGCGTCCTATGAGCTCCATTGTTTTTTTTTTTGTAATATAGGGGATGCATAATCAACCCCCAGCATTAAAAAAAAAAATATTTCATAAACTTAACCGTTATAAAGTAACACTATTACAGTTAACACTTGTATTAAGTTGAACATAAGCCACAAACCTCAGACCCATAACTTTGGTTGACTTTTCCAGTCGTCAAGAGTCTTTTTCAGTCAAACCATAACTTCCAAAGCTTTCGTTGGACTGCTAAGCAAAAGCCATGCAAGTTGCTTCACTTGCCTTAACTTGAGTTTTTGTTTTAGATCCCTAGCTAGGAGGCATTCCTTATCATGCTCTGTTCTCCTTATTTGTATGTATGATTCCCCTTTTCTATTTTGCATTGTTTATTCTGCATTCTCAATTTTTCACTTCAAGTTATGTAGCTATGTATTGGTTATAGTTGTGCTAGTGTATTTTGGAAAATCCATCAGTGTGTTCCCTTTTGGATGATTCTAAGAGTTATGTCTTTTTTGATTCATTTAAGATAAAATGGCTAGTAGTAGTTGCTCCAACACTAATAATCACTTGAAGAAAAACAGAAAAAGCATGACCCAAGAAGAGGCGATCAAAAAATGAAACTATGGTAAAGAAGGGGCCTTTGTGCCTTGCAGTTCGTTTGCAAAGAAGAGGTTGATGGGAGAATACTACATGTGAGAGGGAATTCAAATGGCCAAGTTGTTAAAACCCCACGCTTCATCAACTACATCGGCTTAATGGCAAGGACCAATATGTTGATATCTTTATCTCATTGGGGTTGGGCAATTAAGTACCAGCGAGATATTATTTAGGTCTTTGTAGTGGTAGATATATATGCCAGCAAATTACTTGTCATTAACTTGTTTAAAATGATAATGTGAGTTGTATGTTTTGTTAGTTCTCTATGTGTTTTGATGATAACTGATAATTGTAAACAAGATGAAGTTAATGGTTTAAGTCAAAATGCTTTTAACTTGATCAAAACTCAAACCAATAGCTTACTGTCAATATTAACTCGAGTGTTGGGTTGTAAAACTCGAGTCAATACCATATAGAGAGCTCTCAAAATTTTTTTAACATAAAGTGACTCAAGCCAGTCACACAAAACTCAAGTCAAGAGCTCTTATGAAATATTTTGTAAAATGATATTGCCTCGAGTCTGTGAGAATTGACTCCAGTCATATTTTATGGACTTAAACTCATTTTCAAATTCAAAGTCCCTAACTCGAGCCTATGACTCTTAACTCAATCATACTTTTTGGAATCAATTTTTCAAGTAAATAGAGTTTACTCGAGTCATCACTTAATGACTCGAGCCTACACGAGTTCAAAGTTTTTTCCTGAAAGGTATTTCAAAGTTCTTTTGTGAAATGAAGAACTAAACTCGAGCTAACCTTAATTGACTCGGGTCATGCACTTGAGCTAAACGTTTTAAACTCGAGCCTAAGCCATATAGAGACATCTCCATTCAAGTTTCAAACTTATTTTCAAAGAAGATGAAGTAATGATTCGAGCCTAGAATGCTTAACTCGAGTCATATGCTTGATTTTGCTTGAACTTAACTCGAGCATAATAAATCTATGTTTTACAATCACCGTGTCCGTAATTCTTAAATATTTAAGTGTGATTTGTATACTTCATATCATCACTCATTATTGTTCCTAACTATGTTTAACCAGTTTGTTTATGAGTTTCAAATGATTAGATAATGGATTAACTGAAGATTAATCAAAAAACAAGTGATTACGTCAGAAGCATTAAATGATGGTTCAGAAAATGAAGCATGGATTTGATTAATAATTCTATTCACATTCCAAAGGCTTTAGTGCTTTCTTTCCTCATTTCGACGCCAAATCATTCAACGAGAAGAACTTAAGGAATGTCAACTAAGAATGTCTGCGAACAAATCAAACATCGAGTAACCAACGAGACTAAAGTCCAAAGGCTATATTCATTATTCTCAACGATTCATTGAAGGCTTCCAACAGTCATTAATTGTCCTCAAACCATTTATAAGCTAAAGCATTCAATATGTTCTAACAACTAAAAACACGAACAATCAATAGGCATTTACTATTCCATTCATTTGTGTAATATCTTTGAATATGTAATCTTCAGTATTTATCAATCTACTCTTTTAAAGAGTTTCATTTCTAATTATAAATCATTGTAAGAATCTCAAAGTTGTGGGACTTTGAGATTGGGTTATTTTTTACAACTTGTAAGGGGGAGTGTATCCTAGTGAGAGGATAACTTTCGAGTACAGAGTGTGTAATCGATTGAAGTGATAGTGAAAATCTCAGAAAGTCTGGGGACTGGACGTAGGTCAAGGGTTGAAACTGAACCAATATAAATCATCTATGTCAACTTATGTCTCTCTCTGTTAAGCTCTGTTTTCATGAGTGGATTTCAAGGATAATCGAAAAGTTTTTAAATCACCCTATTTAGCCCCCCTCTTGGTGATATTTTGTCTTTCACATTTGGTATCAAAGCTAGAACTTCTCTGAAAGGATTAACATCCCGAGAATAATCAATATGGATGGAATACTACCAGACAGAGCTTCTATCAACAGACCCCCCTGGATTTTAATAGCGAACATTATTCATTCTGGAAAGACAAATTCAAAGTCTTTGTAATGGCTACTAAATATGGTTTGTGGAATGTGTTCAAGAGAGGAGACTATCAACCATCTACAGTAGAAGACGGAGTTCGAACTCCCAAGCTTGAAGAAGAATACGATGAGAATGATAAAAGGCAAGTCACTCAAAACAGCAAGGCAATATTAATGCTTCAAAGTGCCTAGAGTTAGAAAGAGTACTTTCGAATCTGCACATTGTCAACAACAAGAGAAATGTGGAGTGCACTTGAAATTGCCCACGAAGGAACCTCTGGAATTAAAGAAAATCGTGTCAACACATTAATGACCGAATACGATTTACTTCGTATAAAGTCTGGAAAGTCCATTGGTGAATTCCATCTCATATTCACTCATCTGATTAATCAACTTGCTGCACTGGGAAAAGAGTATGATCAACAAGTCTAAGTGAGAAAGATTCTGAACATTCTCAACAAGGAATGGGAAGCTAAAGTCACTGCGATTGAAGAGGCTCGTGGAGAGCCAATGGGATCAGTGGCAGCTTTGTTTGAAAGCTTGTTTGAGTATGAAGGAAAAATCAAGTTCAGAAAAGGACTTGATGAAATTGGCAGCAAACATAAGGGAATTGCCCTTAAAACTGTCAAAGAAGACAAAGAATCAGATAATGATGATGAAGACGATGATGAAAAGGTCGGGATGATGGTCCAGAGATTCAAGAGATTCAATAATAAGGATCAAGGATTCCGGAAGTTTCACAAGGGTAGCTCCAGAAATGAGCCCAAGAAGCCTATTATCTGCTACGAGTGTGAAAAGCCTGGCCACATCAAGTATGAGTGCCCCCAGCTGAAGAACAAAGAGAAAGATAAGAAGAGATTCAATAAATTCAAAAAGAAAGCTTATGTCTCAACTATATGGGGAGATAGCTCATCTAATGAAGATAAAGCTGATGAAGAAGAAAGAGCCAACATTTGTCTTGTGGCTCAAGAAGAATCAGAGAGTGAAGAATTTTTTGTCTAAGAGCATCAAAATCCAACAAGTGGTACATTGATAGTGGATGCTCTAGACACATGACGGGAGATCAATCCAAGTTTGCTACAGTCAAGCCAAAGGATGGTGGCAATGTGACTTTTGGTGGAAATCAATCCGGAAGGATTGCTAGTATTGGTGAAGTTGGAAGCAACGATGGACCACAAATTAAAGATGTCTACCTTTTGGAAGGCGTATGCCACAATCTCCTCAATGTGAGTCAAAGTAAAAACATAGGTAACTTAGTTATCTTCGATTCTGAGGAATGCCTGATTGTTAGTAAGGATGATCTACCCTTAGACAATATTAAGTCTAAAGCCTTATTCAGAGCTCCTAGAGAAAGTAATTGTTATACTCTAAATCTTCATAGTAATAGCTCTGTTTCTGAAAATTGTTTTATTGGTAACTTGGATAAAAGTTGGTTGTGGCACAAGCGATTAGCTCATGTCAATATGTTCCACCTTGGCAAGTTACTGAAAAAGGATTTGGTTATTAGTTTACCAAAACTTCGTTTTAAAAATGACATGATTTGTGATACGTGTCAAAAGGGTAAACAAACCAAATCATCTTTCAAATCAAAAAATGAGATATCAACTAATAGACTACTTCAACTACTCCATATGGATCTAGTTAGACCATCTAGAGTGAAAAGCCTAGGTGGAAATTTATACACTTTAGTCATAGTTGATTATTTCTCAAGATTAGCATGGACTACATTTCTATCTTCTAAAGATGAAACATTTGATCATTTTGTTGTTTCTGCCAAGATGGTCCAAAACGAGAAAGGTTTCTCTATTGTAGGAATTCGTACTGATCATGGTCGTGAGTTCGAGAATCATGCTTTCGGAGAGTTTTGTGATGATATGGGGATTGATCACAACTTCTCAACCTCAAGGACCCCTCAACAAAATGGTGTTGTAGAGAGAAAGAATCGATTCCTCACTGAGATGGCAAGAGAAATGTTAAACGAGAATCAAACCTCCCAAGTGTTTTGGGCTGATGCCAGGAGTACCGCTTGCTACATCTCGAATCAGGCATACCTCCGGAAGAAGCTTGACAAAACTCTCTATGAGCTGTACAAAGGAAGGAAGCCCAACCTAGCTCATTTGCACATCTTTGGTTGCAAGTGTTTTGTGCATAATAATGGTAAGGAGAACTTAGGGAAATTTGATCCCAAGTCAGATGAAGGTATATTTCTTGGCTATTTTAATAGGAGTAAGGTATATAGAATATCTAATAATCGTACTCGTGTTGTAGAAGAGTCTATGCATGTTGTATTCTGTGAAGCCAAATCTGACAAGTCTTTGGATGATGATGAACCTATTGTTCAAAACCAATATGTTTCTAAAACTTCTTCTGTTTTAAAAAATTCTGAAAAACATGAGGAAACAGAACCTGAAGTTGAAAAAAAAATTGTGAAAATGATGATCAGTCTCAACCTAGATCTTGGAGATACAGTAGGAGTCATCCTCTGGACCAAGTGATAGGTGATGTAAATCAAGGAGTGAGAGCCAAAAAAAGTACCTAGGCCTAAAGATCATCCGGTTATTGGTACTAAATGGGTATTCAAGAACAAACGAGATGAATCCGCAATCAATGTCAGTAATAAGGCAAGATTAAATGCCAAAGGCTCAAATGATCAATACGCATTTACTATTTCATTCATTTATGTAATATCTTCGGATATATAATCTTCAGTGTTTATCAATCTGCTCTTTTAGAGAGTTTCATTTCTGATTATAAATCATTGTAAGAATTTCAAAGTTGTGGGACTTTGAGATTAGGTTATTTGATTACAACTTGTAAGGGGGAGTGTATCCTAGTGAGAGGATAACTTTCGAGTATAGAGTGTGTAATCGATTGAAGTGATAGTGAAAATCTCAGAGAGTCTAGGAACTGGACATAGGTCAAGAGTTGAGACCAAACCAGTATAAATCATCTGTGTCAACTTCTCTCTCTTTCTTTCTCTCTTTTAAGCTCTATTTTCGTGAATGGATTTCAAGGGTAATCGAAAAAATTTTAAATCACCCAATTCAACCCCCCCCCCCTCTTGGTGATATTCTGTCTTTCACATATTTTGCAATTGACTTATGATGTAGACTAAAGTCAGAGGGGCTTTGTCCTCGACAAGGCTAGGCATGCACCATGCACATTCTGGTATGTATTGACTAAGGCATACTTGCAAATTCACGATGAGGTTGATGAGACAATAGTTTCTAATTGTTTGTGGGCCACGATCAAAGTGGACAATTGGAGAGATTTTTCCCTCCAATGTCGAGATTCATCATTCAAGGTAATTGTTAATTACAATTCATAAGGCAATTAGCCTTCATGTATCTAATTAATATTAACTAAGTGTTGTGTCTTTTCATAGAGATTAAGTCGTGAGTATAGGGAAAGGGTGAAGAAGAATAAATATCCCTACAGGGGAGGTTGAAAGGGGTATGCAGGTATTGCTGAAGAGTTGACAATTCAAGATGGGGTAAAAGAGATTAAACTTGACTGTCATATACTTTGAAAAGTGGTGAGGTAAAATAAAGATGACATTATTGAAAATCCTAACATGTAGGAGGTTTTCGATAGAATGGTAAGTATTCAAAGTAGTCCTTGATTAATGGAAGGAATTTCTTAAACAAACTATCAATGTTAACATTATTTGTTAATGAACAAAAAACCATGTCCCAGGAAGTTAATACATAGGGCAGACTTCTTACAGATGAGGATGTATTGCCCAAGGCATTGAATCTTGACCATCCTGGACTTCTTAAAGGAGTTGGATTGACCAATATAGCAGATTATGGTCACCAAAAACCTCGTAAAAAAAGCAACGAAATTGAAGAGCTCTAAAAATTTGACCACTAAAAAAAAAAAAAAAAAAAAAAAAACAAGAGTTTCTAACACAAGAGCTTGCCAAGGAGCGTAATACAAGGCTGTAGATGCAAGGGAAAAATGGAAGCCCAAATACTAAAGGAAGTTTCACATTCCCACCTTATGATACTTCAAGGAAAGGAGGACTTTAAATGTTTGCTAGATAACCCTAAATGCCATAAAGTTGCAACGAGCCGCATGTACAACTGCTCGAAGGATAGCAAGATTCATAACTTGCCTATGGCTCCTGAGCATGTGAAGGTAGAGCTCAAGACCCACATGGACCCCCACTATCAACTCCTTTTGCCCTCTAAAGATGTTAAAAAAAAATGAGAGAGGTTGTGCGTAGCTTTGTTGCTTGGCCTGGCTATCTAATTCGACTATCTAAGAAGCGAAAGAAGCCCACCCCTCAATCCAAGTCCCCATTAGTCCAAGGAGACGAAGCATTCCACACTCAATGATCAATTCGGGAACGAGTCAATCGCAACAGAAGCCTGTTGATCAATATGGTTGGAAGAGCCTCAGGGAATTTGCTGATATGTTCTTCCACGTTGGGATAAATTAAAAGTATCCAATGATTATCTTTGAGCTAGGGGTCTTCAACTAAGAGGGAAAGTAGAATGTGTGAGCCTAACACTATTAGTTAGGTCCTGAATAAGGAGATGACAAGTACAAACTTCGTCAACTTCTTTATCAGTTATTTCTCCAGCCATGATTTTCATTTCTTCATAGTGCCATGGAAACCATCAAGGACCAACAATGGTGGGTACTGCGTGATGCGGTACATGAAAGATATAATCACACACAATCCGGTGGAATTGATCTTGTAAAGGTATATATATGCTCATTCATTCAGATATAGATTCCATTAGTTATATATTACAATATCTAACTTGATCTATTGTTTCCTTTTGTGCATAGTATTTTGAGGATATATACTGTAGGATGTATAGCCTGTCACAAATGGAAGATGTAGATGAAGAGTTGGCAACAATAATTCAACTCCAGTGGGGGAGCGTAATATATATATATATATATATATATATATATATATATATATATATTGGCTTTAATATGTATATATTTACATTAATGAATGTAAATATGTTCTGATTTATTGTATACATAAATAATGACTATAAATATAAATACAAGTTTGTGTACTATTTTATTATATATAAATGTATATGCAGGGGATATCGAAAGCAAAACCCCCCATTTTTTTGAAAAAAAGTTAACTTCGATACTTCACGGTTATTTCTTAACAATCGTTTTGTATGTAAATAGATAATAATGGTTTTAACATAACAATTGTAATGTATTTAAAAACTACACGGATATTACTTAGCAACCGTTATGTATGTCAACTATATATAACGGTTATTTAAATAAAGCCATTAGCATTACTATAAATACATAATGGGTTTTGTGAAAGAACCGTTATTTATGATACTTAATATATAACAATTGTTTAAGTGAGGACTATATAAATGCCAGCACTATTGAATATATAATGGTTGTTTATGTGTTCCCGTCATTTATTATTCTAACATTATGCACATTATAGCCTCAAAAGGTCTCCATACATAACAGGTTTTCTATTAGAACTGTTATATATTATTGAATACATCATAGTTTAGAACCATTATGTATATGCGCTGAGAATATATAAAGCCACCAAACATAACAGTTAGGAACCATAATGTGTGGTTGAAAATAACTGTGATTAAAGCCTTCTTTTTGTAGTAGTTCTTAGTCAATAGATAGACATATATTTCATTAATATAATAATAAACGTTTCTCATTTTTTAAAAAAAAAATTAATAAATTTTATTTAAAAGGTTTAAATTAGATAACTAAGTATCTTGGATATATCGAAGGATTTATAAGAAATTTATGTACATTCTACACAAGCTAAAATAAAAATTCCTTTGATATCCTAAAAATCATATATGATAATAACATATATGCATGTGCAAGGACAGTCTACAGGTAACGATTGAATGAGAGCAATTTGTTTTCTGAAAAATTGTTACTCATAAGTTTGATGCAAAAAAATTAAATACATATAGCTCTCGATATTTAATATATATATATATATAGCTCCTCCACATTTTATTTAATACTAACATGCATGTTTCAAACAATTTAATATTTATAACTTTGGCTTGTAAGGGACACAACTCAACTTGTAAATATGAAAGTTTGTTTTGTAAATATTAATTTGTAAACTTGACTTGTCAATATTAAATTCTTGGTATCTATTAGTACTACATGAAATTTAGGGCTTATATCCATAATTATTTATTTATTAACCGGAGATTTAAAAGTATTTTTCTCATTATAATTTTTTTATAGAAAAATTGAGTAATGCATTTAATTTGATGTTGTTTACTTTAGTCATCTATTTTTTTGCCATCGATTTTAGTCATCTAATTATAGTTCAATGCTAGCAAATAGTTCATTGAGGATGATGGAGTAAAGTTAAAATGAATAAAAATAACATAATTAATCAACTTCAAATTAGAGAAAATCCTAAACATAATTTAAATTATATTTTTAATCACTCTCTTTGTCTGTTATTCTGACTTCACATGTGTAGGAAGCTTATGGAAATAGGGTTGATCATAGATAAGACCGGACTGGATTTGACCTCAACCCGAGATTTGATCCTGATAGGACTTCGGGCTGAACAACACAACTTGAGGCCCAGTTCTGTCCAGCACTAGCCAGGCTGGACCAGACTGATCTTGAGGACTGGACTAGTCCAAAACCTATTTGGATTTTTCCCCCAAGAAATTGTTTCCACAAAAACCACCTAGCTAATTTGGTGATGAACAGTGACCCAAAGCTCAAAGGAAGCAGAAAACTCCAGAAAGCAAGAAAGCAAATTGAGAAATCGAAGAAAAACACTAGAAATTAAAGACCAAGCTCGAAGACCCAAAGGTCCGATGACCCAAAGTAATGATGAACGATCAAAACACCCCTAACCAATGACCAGCGGCGAACGCGATCGAAAGTGAAGAATGACCCCGAAGCTCTGACCTTGCAAACAAAATGCAGACCCATAAGATTACGACATAAGCAGAGCACCTAAAACTTGTGAAGAGGGAGAAAAGTGAGAGATTATCATCTGTTTAAGAGGAAGCCAACGACGAAGCAATTGGAAGTGAAGAATGAAGCAAAAGCTTCAACATTTCAAGCCAAATCGGTGAGGGCAGAGGTGAGGGCATAGCTAGCGGATCTTCATGAGTGAGTTTGAGCTGATTGAGGATCTTGACGAGTGAGTTTGAGCTTTTGCCAAAATCGCTTTACTTAAGGGGTTTTGCTAAGATGCATAACACTAAGAAAAGGAGAAGAGGAAATTCTGCTTCACTTTGTCTAAGGATGAGATTGAAGAAGACATATTCGCTATGACTAGGTCAAGGCCCTCTTGACGGCCAAAAAAACATTATCTAGTCAGACCGGACTAGATCAAGGGATTTGAGCCCTTGGCCCAATGTTCGATCCAGCCTAAGCAGACCAGTTTGGTCTAGTCTACTCAATGCAGCTCAGGCAATTTGTTTTGCTACCTGACCATGTCGGGTCAGGCTCCCCGAACCACTGAGTTTTTGCCTCACCCCTATATGGAAGCACTTCTAATATCTCTGCTCTAGGAACAAGAACGGTTGTTGGATAATTCTTGTCTATTAGTCTTATTAGCTGAGAGTTTTGTTTCCTGTTTATGTATTTTTGTTGTTATTTTGCTTCATTTCTAGACGATGTCGTAAGCTTTTCTGAGTTATTAATAGACGTACATTTTGATCAAAATCCACTAATTAATTAGCCTAAAGAAACATTTGGCACAAGCAAAAAATAAAGTGTCATACATCAATATATCAATACCGATATATAAAATTTATAAGTAATATTTTTATTACAATAATGTGACTCTCCATTGTATCAAAACGATGGAACCTACCACAAACAAACAAAACGGCGTATATTTTGATGAAACAGCAGATTCATTGTGTGTTTATGTGTGAAGGACATTTGTCAGTGAATTATATGTTCATATTACAACTTTATGAATAAGAAAATTATGCCTAAACCCTAAATTCACAAATCTATGAAATTTAAAAATCACTAATGATAAATACTCATTATTGTACTTGTAAATCTGTGATGTTTGGGTGATATGTTAAATATGTTTTTATCATAAATTTGCATTATGTGAAAGGTAAATGTAAATTTGCGTTATGTGCGCAGTAAATTTGAGGGCCTTTTTAATAATTAATTTGTGAAACTTGTCTTTTATCATAATTTTCCCTTGATGAATCATTGTATACGTATTTTTTTTATCTAGTCCATATATATATCAAATAAATTTATTGAATACAGCTCACAACTCACAAGAGTCAAGAATTCTAAGAATTGAAGATTTTGACATACCTCTAGGGCTAGTGTTTTAGCTAGGAGGAGAGTACATAGAACTAAATGCCCATTCTTAACAATGGACATAATCTTCACTGCCAAAAAAAATGAAAAAAAGAACAACAACAACGTCGTCATTAATTAATTTAAATTACCTCCATTATTGTCCCCCTCCCTACAGGGGCAACAACTAATTAATAAAAAATAAACTTGATTTGGTGAAAATCTTTTCATATACTACTATGTTACGTTCCTTTTTATACGTCATTTGTACTCAAAAATTTTGTTTCAAAATATAAATTATTTTTAGGGTAATGAATGAGTTTTTGACAATTTTATCCTTAATCTATAATAGGAGGAAAACATATGTAAATATAGAGAGATAAAGAGAAGTGAGAGAAGATATGCACCTTTATAAATAAGGACAAAATAAAAAATTTTATCTATTTAATGGTTTTCTTTTTTTGCAAGAATGGAGTACAATTGATTTATAAAAAGGAACAGAGTAGTATGTTTATTTGTTTGTTTCGTTGAAATAATTAAAAATATATATATAACAGTTAATTTTTCTGGTACTTTTATATGAGAAAATATTTTTAAGAAAAAAGGTTGCCCATATGATATAGGACTATTTGATTTCATATTATATGGTACTCCTCCGGTCCTTAATATAAGACAACTTTAGGAGTTGATCTTTATCCTAAATATAAGTCATAATTTTTATATTTGTTAATCTTTACCTAATTTACCCCTATAGATGCTCCTTCAATAATTATAAAATGGAGAAAGGATGAGGGAATTAAGGAAGATTATTATGGTGTTTTAGAAATATATGTCATATTAACCAACTCAACCAACTTCTTTAATATAATCAAATTAGGTAAACATGTCTTATATTAGGGATCGGAAGAATATGTCAAAATAACGAAATAAAGAAAGATAAACTTGGATGTAATTTTTCTTAACATTAATCCTCGAAGGTATTTGAGATGCCAAATAAGGGGAAAAAAGGAAATTATCGAACGATAAAAATAAAAATTCTTGAAGAAAAGTTTCTAATATAGTTTCTTTCTTTCTTTTTTCTAGAGTAAATACCATTTTTGGTCCTTTACATAAAACGTGATCCCCATTTTGGTCCCTGATAAAAAAAAATAGTCTTGTAGTCCCTCACAAATTCAAAATACACTCAATTGGTTGACATTTTGATCCCTCACAAATTTCCAAAATGTCTTTTTTAGTCCATAAAAATGACGAATAAGGGTCGGTTTTTTTGTAAGGGACCAAAATGGGGATCGCGTTTTTTTGTAAAGGACCAAAAATGGTATTTACTCTTTTTTCTATCATGAAAAAAGGGTTTAACCGAGAGAACACAAACCTGCATGTTTTTGGACTTTAGGTTGACCAGCTTTAACAAAGAGCTCAAGATCAACTTGACTGAAGGACAAGAGCCCTAGTGCGAGTCCAGATGTGGTAGCAGCAAACAGCACTAAAACAAGACTCATCAAAAGTGAGATCCAAAAAAAAACCTCACAACATGGTTCCTCATCTTCAAAAAAGTTTCTCATTTCAATTTGCTAAACTGTCACTTTGAATAAGAAAGACATACTTGAACTAAGTGTGCAGATCAAAGACTATATATATAATGAGAGCTTAAATATATATAAAAGAGTTTGTGACTCGTTGGAGTTTTAAGAGGCAAGTTGTTGTGCATGGAACTCAATTTGACTTTAATTGCCCGTTTAACAGACAAAACAAGAAAGGTTTGAATATTATATTAATTATTATATATAATATATTCGTTTGAGTTATTATTATATTTAATACTAATTAATACAACAACAGGTGCAGTCCTCATAATATTATTGGTTGACATTGGTATGTGGGCATAAAATTGTGTGTAGTTAACATATTTTCAATCAAATTCCTTGATTCTGTCTGCCGTAAGGATGATTAGGGCATATATATTGCTGCTAGGTATACCTTGGGGAGTTTATTTTGCGCATGCTGTTTGTTTATTATTTCTGTGCAAGTCAAAAGAATCTCAAATATTTGTGTTAATTATTATCAAATTGTTATTGGTTCCATGACTACTTCAACTACTTTGAAGATATTACTATTGGGAATTAAAAGAGAGTATTTTGGAAAATGTTGATTTAATTGTTTATAGTGTTTTAACTTTTCATTATCATTCATGAAACGCTAAATTCAATTAGTCCAATAAGCACAAATACTCTCTTATAAGGCACCTATAACTAACCACTCACATGAACTAAAGAGAAGTTGTTGATTAAGTCTTAAGTTTGTCTAAAAGTGGAATAAATTTTTGATTTTACCCATATTTAAATAAAAATATTTTAAATTTGCATTACATTTCTCTCTCATAATTAATGACTTTAAATAGGGGTGATATTGAAAAAACTAAGGCTTGTTGTTTTTTGTTTTAAAAATAGCTTTTTTTAATAACAAAAAATAATAAAACTTGTTTAAAAATTTGTTTTTAATTAGATGTTTTTAAAAACACTAAGTTGTTTTAAAAAAACTAAAAACTCCAAACAAGTTTTAGATGTTTTCTTGTATTTATTTTTATATCTCTTATTTTATATTTTGGGGAATGGGAAAACTCTTTCTAAAAACTTGCTTAAGACCTCCAACAATCCACCATCAACACTACACCACAGCGATGATCATTGCCACATCCCTGTCGGCGTCGATTGACTCCATGTCATTAATGCTAAAGGCCAATGCCCATCGTACTTCCAAAAAAAAGGGTTTTTTGGACCGCCACATCTAGAACCTTTATATGTGGAGATAGTTTAAGACTACAATCAGTGGAATTTTTGTAAATACCGATACAACTTTAGACCACATCTAGTGTGTGAGAGTGTGAGGAGTGAGGTTAGGTATTTAAAGAATGGGGAAAATGCAAAAGGTGAGGGTGAAGGGTTTGGTGAAGAGTAGGGCTGGCTAAAGGCGAGGACTTTACAAAGAGAGGACAGGGCAAAATGGAGGTTGGACGGCACGTTGTCAATGAGATTGGAGAGATGGCATACGGAGCAGTTAGGGCATGCAGTTTTGGGGGCTGATTCTCAATTGGGGGAGAGAGAGGCCTTCGTGTGGGAAAGTGGAATGGAGGGAAAAGTTTGGACTTTTGGAGGACTTTATGGCCCAGCCTTGATGGGGTCTTAATGTAACAGATTCTGTTGTAGCACCTCTGGAGGTAACCTGATGTATAACATACCAATATCCATGCTGGCTTGCTAAATTCAGCTGCAAGTGTTTCTACAACAACTCAATAGTAATGTTGTAGCAACTCTTCCCAATATTCAAACTGCCTTATCCCATTTCTCATTATTTCTCTACTGTTGTGCTACATGTATTTGTAATGTTATCACCATGCTACAACAATCTTCATAACTCCTCTAATCGTCGTAATTCATGCCCTTATGTAGCAAAAACTTGTAGTGCCATCCAGACTTTATCAATTCCTCATTTGTCACTCATATGGTTCCTTTGCTGTTATTTGGAAAGTAACAAACTGAAAGGGCAAAATTTCAGAAAATTGGGCTGCCTCCCAATTGCGCTTGCTTTATAGTCTTCAACCTAACTGTGACGTGTTCTCTAATTAGGAGATTGACAGGTGATGATGGTCCTGTTCGTGCTCAAGTTCACGTCCCAGTAGAGAATTAAAGTTAGCTTCCAATCAGAAAGAGCAATAGCAATAATTACTGGCAGTGTACATTGTTAGTTCTCAGTTTATGTTTTAATGATAATAAACTTGAAAAAGCAAGAGGACTTGATGATTCAAGTCACTCGAGTATATGTTTCAAGACACTCAAGTGAGCAACCATTATATTAACTAAGACTTGAATCTGGAAACTGTTTTGAAGTGTTCTAAGAAAAACACTTGAGTGCTGTAGAGTTTTACACATGACACTTTGAGATTTTGCTTGACACTCACTTCATTTCTGGAAGTGTTGTGTTGGACACTCAAGTGCTAGTCAATTCTTGAAGGAATTTTTCCTTACACTCGCTTGATTTATGAAAGTATTATGTTTAACACTAGAGTGTTGGCTAACACTCACAGGAATTTGCATGATACTCACTTCAACCATGGAAGTATTGTGATGGACACTCGAATGTGAACTCCAACACTTGAGTGCAAGGTAAATACTTGTAAGTTTAGTACAAGACACTTGCTGATGAATCAAGAGTGTTGTCTCTTTTATGAGATATACTCGAGTGTCTCAAGGTGACACTCGAGTGAAGCATTCGAGTGTGGACTTATGACACTCGAGTGTCTGGTAGAAGTTGAAACAATTTTTAACTTATACTCAAATGTGTTTTTGATCAAAACACTCAAGTATCCTATTCATCAACTGTCTTCTACCAGAAAAAAAATTTATCAGCACTCGAGTGTGACATCAAGTCCACTCGAGTGTATCTGCAACAACACTTGAGTGTCTATTCCTGCTGCACTGAACCATTATCTTCAAGAATTCAAATTTACAAACGATTTGAATTTTGTAAAACCTCAAAGTAGTGGGACCTTAAGTGTGATTGTTAGATTATAACTTGTAAGGGGGAGTTAGTCCTGGTGAGAATTACTCTCTACTGAGGTACCAAGAACTCGTGTAACATTGGAATGATAGTGAAAATCACAGAGACACTTTGACGACTGGATGTGGGTCAGTAAACAGTTGTGCACACTTCAGTGATATCTCTCTCTCTCTCTTTGATTTAATTGATTGACATCTTTGTTTTAAATTTTTAATATCATCCAATTTACCCCCTCTTGGATGAAACGTTGACACTACCATTTGGTATCAGAGTCAAGTCTTCTCTTTACATGAGTAAGATCCCGAGAAGGATCCATTGAAGGAATCTTATCCAATGGTGCATCTATCAATAGACCTTCTGGCTTCAATGGAGAACACTACTCGTTGTGGAAGGAAAACTTTAGATTCTTTGTTATGGCTACTGAATACGAGTTGTGGGAAGTAATCAAAAACAGAGATTACATCCCAACAAAAAAGGTGGAAGAACATTTTGTGCTAAAGCCTGCTACAAAATTTGATGAAAACAACAAAAAGGTGATAACACTAAATAACAAAGTCATTTTAATGATCCAAAGTGCGCTGAAGTCATAAGGAGTACTTCTAAATATGCAATCTTACAACAGCCAAACAAATGTGGCAAGCACTCGAGATTGCTCACGAATGAACTTCTGGCATAAAGGAGAACAGAGTCAAAAAGCCTTATGACTGAATATGACTTACTTTGTCTGAAGTCTGGTAAATTCATTGTTGAGTTTGAATTTAGGTTTACTCATCTGATAAATCAATTATCAGCCTTAGGGAAAACATATGATCAAAATTCCCAAGAAAATTTTGAACATTCTCACAGAGGAATGCGAGGCAAGATTTACAACCATGAAGAAGCTAGGGAGAATCAATTAGGTCTATAGCTGCTTTATTTGGAAGTCTTTTCGAGTATGAAAGAAAGATTAAATTCAAAAACATCCAAGATGAAATCAATAGCAAAGATAAAGGAGTGGCATTCAACGCCATTAAAGACAAAGAACTCAAACAAGAAGAAGAAGACGAGCTCAAAATGATCGTCCAAAGGTTCAAAATGTTCTATAGAAAAGATCAAGATTTCCAAAAATTTCATAAAGGTGGCTCAAGTAGCAAACGGGAATCAAACGATCAAATTATATGCTATGAATGTGAAAAGCCTGGATGTAACACCCCAAATTGCATACCACTTAATGTGTCTGTTGACACGTAGTACTGTGGAATACAATATTGACAAATCAGAGTAATGCGGAACAGAGAGTATGCATTATCGTTTGGATGATGAGTATTTGATAAAATGCCCTGGCATAAGCTGATATATCAAAAATCTTGAAGGAATATTCAAGTCAGTACTAGTCCTTCTTCCAAACTTCGTTCTGTCTGGTGTCCCTTCACGCACTCCGCTCATCGGTGCATTTTCATGGCTTTGTCCATGCTATCTTCTCAAACCTAGGTTCCATTCCCGAACCTTTAGTAAAGTCTAAGATTCAAAACAAATTGAATCTTAGGTAACAGTTAACCTTATATACATGTATGAAATGTGAATAACAGTATAACACATGTACAAGCATAGAATAATTTACAGTAAACAAGTCACACTGTTAACCGCAGCTAACAGCCAAGGACCTCAGCCCTTTAGGACACGCAGCCCTATGAGACACGCAGCCTCAAAATCCATAGCTAGGAAATAAACATGTAAATTATCTAGCAAACATGATCAGTCATCCATGAATACATACATACATGCTAATAAGAGTTAAAGTTACTGTACGCGAACGTACCTTCCTTCCATGTGAATAGTAATACGCCCGTCCTTTGAATCCGACTCCGGATATCCTAACATATTACCATATCACTTAGAATAATATCCTAAGGGTTATTTATTCCACCTTTGACCATTTTACCCTTACATTTGTTTAAAAACGCTAATTCCAGCATTTAACCCAGATTTTTCACTAACTTTGAAAAATCATAATTAATTCCAAACAAATCGAAATGGGGTTCCGTAAAATTCCAAACAATCCTTGACATGTCTATTTTTGAGGAAAAATAACGGAACAAACTTGAAATCTCTGTATCATTCCCAGTTTTAACGTTTCTCCACACTGTTCAGATTGTAACCCAGTAATAAGGCTTAACTTCAAAAATTATGATCTCCTTGTCCAGAGCTCAAAACGTTACAAATTATATATCAATGGAAAGCCCTAGATGTCTAATACACATCTGGAAAGTTTCATAATTTTTAGAAATTTTTTACTTATTACGAAATGCAACGTCATATAACTGTCTCCAGCATCTTTCCAAAACGTTACCAGATTCATAACTCAACTTCCAAAAATCATAACTGGAGTTATAGACCTTATTTTTAGGTGATCCAAAGCTCATATTAAACCTTAAGGAGACTAATTTCTCCTGTAAAAATTTCAGAGACAAAATCAAAGGTTTACCATCCCAAAATGGAGCCCAAAAATCACTGTTCATTTTTGGAAACAGACGTTTTCCAGTTTTCAACTTCCAACTTTGAAACATCATAACTCCCATTATACACATCCGTTTTGGGTGTTCTTTGGCTCGTTTTGAAGATTAAGAAGTCTACTATATGCCCATAAACTTTCATGGTAAAACTTGGACATTTACCTCTAAAACAGACATGCCCATGAAGCTTTATTACAACACTTAAAACAGAGTAATCAACGTGCATGCTTTTTCCCTTATCCCAGACAGCAGAACTAATGTGCAGAGACAGTAGAAACTAGGTGAAAAGAGGTTCCAAACTCACCTTCATTAGTTCTGGTTTACATGAATTTGTTCGAACCTTCTTCCTTCCAACGACTCTCAACGCTCTTGCGCTCTCACTCTCTCTTACTTCTTTTTTTTTTCCTTTAGACAAAAGAAGAATAATGAATTGAGTGAGTATGGGCTGTCCATTTAAGTTCCAGCGTTTCTGCATGTACTGCTATGCTCATTTCCTACTTTGGCTTAATGCTGAAATGACGAAATGGAATATAGTGTGTGCTCACATGTAGTGTGCATGTGAGCAAGTATGCAAAGTGATTGAAGAGGAAGAAGAAGTGTTATATTGTGGGGCCCACTCCAAAATAATCTCATTTGTCCTCTCCAAGGCTTTTATTTGCAACATGGTATTTTACTCAATAAGTTGCAAACATTAAATAAGTGATAGAAATAATTCCTTAAATCCATATAAGGACTCTTCTTTCTCAATTAGCTCCTCTAAGCCACAAAATATTGACTCTAAAAATATTCTAAGCCAATATTTATTCTCCAACTATTTTTCTCTTGATGATTAGGAAAATAGGCTTTAAATTCCAAATAATAGCTTTACCGCTATTTTGGCCCAATCTTCATAATTAATCCTCTTATAATATTTCTATCCTCAAAATACCATTTCATAATTTTTCCCAAATTTTAAAATCCAAGATAATCATAATAATTATCTTTCAGCTTTTTCTCAAGTCTTTAGGCCCAACTTTCGGGATATTACACTGGACATATCAAATCTGAATGTCCACTTCTAAAGAACAAGGAGAAGAAGAAAAACAACTACTTCAAAAAGAAAGTATATGTCTCTGCAATTTGGGGAAACAACTCTGGTGAGGAAAGTGAGGAAGAAGACAATATTAAGAGCAATATTAAGGATAAAAACAACTACCTCCCCTCTCGATGTGTTTTAAAACTATGAGGGGTGATGAGGCCCCAAGTAGACAATATTAAGAGCAAGGCGGTGAGATGTTACAACCATCGAATTTCTTCTCCTTTTTCACTTCTTCCTCTTTTTCATAGTCGTTATTCCTTACCTGTTTCATCTTCGCTAATTACCGCCATCGATCTACACTTTCCATCATCAATTTCAAATATACACCAAATCTACATCATCTTTTGGACTTCAACCAACCATTCTTCTTTGTCGCATAAGTTGTAGTTACAATCCTCCTTACATTGGAGCCCAACCACATTTGTCCTTTGTAGCCCCTTTCATGGATCATTACATCCTTTTGTTTTATGACTTCCTCTTCTTCAAATAGTGTATCAATCATATAATTTTGATTCTAACCAAACCGAACCGAAATATTCCAATTTAGTTCTATTTTGGTTAATGATATAATTCAATTTGGTTCAATGTTGTTAAATGCCTTATTTTGGTGTTTCTATTTTTAGTACTAACCAAACCGAAACACTAATTTCTCACCCTTAGACCTTTAAATAGACCTTGACCTAGCCTTTTTTACAAATAGGTTAGGCCTAACCAGGCCAAACTACAAATCCTTAACAGGCTTCTTGACATATTTCCACCCTCAATGGTCCTGGTCCTTGCTATGGTTCTCTCCCCACCTAGGTGTTTCTAGTTGCTTTTTCAATATCATTAGGATATAAATGTGTGTTGGGCTTTGGCCTATAGTAGTATGGTTCAAAGACTAGAGTGGTGCTTCTCTTATCTTGATCCATATATATGCTCATGTTGTTCTTCATCTTCTTTGGCGCATTCGTGCAGGATTGTGTAGTATATTGGTGGTTATAAGCTTCATGTTTATCTTTGTTGCTTTTAGTGTTAGGGTTTCAAAGTTACTTATCCCAATAGGTTAATTCTTGAAACCTTTTCTTTGTATTGTTTGATTTAGTTAGTAATAAAGTCGTACTAAATATGGATAGAGTTGAAAAGTTATTGAATTTTAAGACAACACTAATCAAGTTTAAGGTTTTCTTTGGTCTATAAAACATGTTGAAAATGACTTATAATTAGAACCAGATGAGTATTTGCTAGTCTCTTTTAGTTAGGGAAAAAAACTATTTGGTCCAACTAGCATATTATTAGGGTTAAGGTGCAAAAATATATATATGATTTTCCCAAAAGTGCACCCAACACGGCAACACCAAGTGCTTTTTTAAGGTTTAACATTGACTATGTGGTTACAAAAGTGGAGCAAAAATACCTATTAACCGTTAGTTGACTTTTTATGTACTGCAAATGATGACATGGACGTTGAAAAGAGTAAAAGCTACTTACTGGATTTTAAACATCACCTCTTCCTTCCTTCCTCCACCTTCCTCTTCTTTTGTCTCTGGCGGCGTTCATATTCCTCGATCACCATTGTCGCCGGCGGCCCACACTGTGAGTGTGAGAGACGGAGCTAGACAAAGTTGAGACAGAACTCGAGAGCTCCAATTGCATTGTGGACCTCCGTTCCAATCCCTCATCCCTCGCTCTTATTGGTTCTAATATCTAATCCAAAACCTCGTGTAGATTCATCGAGACAAAACCAGAGAGCTCCAACAGCACCGTCAACCTCCGTTCCAGTCCCTCGTCCCTCACTCTCATTGGATTTGATATTTAATCCAAAACCTAGCCTAGATTCATCAAGATAGAATCAGAGAGCCCCAACAGTACCATCGACCTCCATTCCAGTCCCTCACTCTCATTGGATCTGATATCTAATCCAATACCCCGCCTAGATTCATGCCCTTCTTTGTCTGATCCCTTTGGTTTTCCATCTACGTTCTCCAAATTGAGCTTGAGCAATATTGTTTCTAAGGAATAATATCACTGTGAGCTCATTGCTATGTTGGTACTGATATAGTGCTTGAAATTGTTGATAATACACTGCTATGATAAGCTCTCTTGTTGTCACTGAAATATTGCACTTTGATTTAATAGTTGCTTAACTTGCTTGTCATTAAAGGCTCCATGCTGTCAAAATAATCACTGTTACTTGCTATCATAAATCATTCTAGCTGTCTTATTGGATCAAAATCAATTATGGCCACCTGCTCAATTTTGGCTAACTTTGTTGTTGCGGCTGTTTGTTTGATTGCTGTTTGCTTTAATGTGGACTTGAAATGATTTTTTTACTTTGGAAAAAAGTCTTTACCAAACACTTGAACTTGTGTTCATTACTATTTAACTTTGATTTGCGGTTCATTTGGAAGCTCATTACTGTGATTTTCAACTAGGTAAAAGCCTTGATTTGACTTGAGTATTCTGAAACAATAGCTCCTTGCTAATTTGCTTGAATATGAGTTTAAGGAATGGCATCATCTTGCAGCAAGTTTGTTACAAGCTGGATTCAAAAGTTGATTTTCTTCGCTAGAGCATTAAGACATAGCTTGCTGGATTCAAATGTTTTTTATTTGACTTGATGAGGAATTTTTGGCTTGAGTCCTCATGCATGCACTAGATAAGATTTCTTAATAGACGAACGGTTATGTGCTATATATTTAAATCATGTTTGTAAAATAATTTAAAATAATTTTTTATTGACAGAGTTACAATCGCGACCTCTTTCTCTACATTCTGTTGATTATAGTCTCATCGACCTCCATCACCATCTTCTTCATTTCTAGCAAGGAGTTGCAAAGAGAGCAACCTGAATAGAACAGCGCATGTCGTGAAGTTTAGAGCTTCTTTTTCTCCGGCAACCTAAAACATAGACACCAGGAGAGATGGAGAGACATGATTGGTGGAGGAAGAAGAGAAACCACCGCCATCGTCAGCCTTCTATTGTGATTTCTAGAGAGAAACCAAAATTCCAGCAAAGTGCTTTGATCCTCCAGTGAGTTCTTTAAGTTTTCTAGCGCTCTTCCACCCTCCATTAACACTGGCGACCTTCAAACCTTCACCATCGTTCCTCGTCTTTTCCGTCTTGATAACCATCGGAGACAAAAGAAAAGGAAGGTGGAGGAAGGAAGGAAGAGGCAATGTTTAAAATCCAGTCAGTAGCTTTTACTCTCTTCAACATCCACATCATCATTTTCAACATAGAAAAAGTCAACTAACGATCAATGAGTATTTTTGCTTCACTTTTATAACCACATAGTCACTGTTGCACCTTAAAAAAATACTTGGTGTTGAGTGCACTTTTAGGAAAACCACATGTGTATTTTTGCACCTTAACCCATATTATTATTATATGAAAGTGAGATTGATCTATTTTCCAAATTACTTAGTCAAATTGAAGATATAATAATAAAAGAAAAAATCAAATCCATCAAACTATGTAGATTTTATTAATTTACCATACTTAAATTACCATGGAATTTCTAATATAACTCTTATTCAATTTCTAATATAACTTTTAAATGGATGTTCGGTATGATGATTTAGAGACCGCAAAAAATTTTGAGCTAAATTTAAAAAAAATTAAAAAGTGAAGTAAAAAGATTTTAAATATTTTTTATTACTCTTTTATCCTACATATTCTCTTAATTAAAGTATTATAATTTCATTTAGGTTTAATATAACTGTTGGTCATTGTACTTTACCTTCATTTTAATTTTAGTCTCTAAAATTTGAAACGATGCTTTTAGTCTATGAAATTTATTATCCCTATAATTTAGAGCCGTGAAAAATGTCAGAGCCTGTCAAGCCGGCCCGTTTAGGCCCTAAATTTACAAGAGTCAAACTTAAGATTTTTGCCTCAAAAGTGAAAGCGGGTGTAAAAAGATCGAGGGGCTAAAAGAGCCAGTCTTGTAGGGATAAAGGCTGGCCCTTTTAGGCCCATAAGTTTCTTTTATAAAAAAATTATTTATAAGATAATAACATTACTGATTTTTTATATCTTCTTAATAATGTTGCAAATTTTTAATTGTTAAATTAAGTTTCATAAGAACATATTATATTAAGAATCCTAAAATTTTAAAATTTATAAAATATATTCTTATTTCATAAGCATTTTTACTAGTTTTGTATTTTCTGACTTATTTTCAAGTAATTGTTTTGTTCATATCTTGTGTTCTTTATTTTGTTGACTACTTACACTTTTCAAGACATATTTATAAGAAGTATTTTTTATTTTGTTAAGCCTTCTCATTAATTATTTGTAATTATGGTAAGTGGACAATAGTTTACCTTTGATTATGACTTAGTGACTATATTTATTTGTTGCATAATGCATGTTTTTCAGACTGTAATGTGTTGACAATATTTATTTGTTAAATTATAACTTCAATTGTTGTAATTTACTAATTATATTTCTTTTAAAAAACATAGAAAAAATAATTAAAATTCAGAAAAATGACTTCCAGCCATATATATTTATTTATTTATTTGATAGAAAGGATGGCTAGAAACAAATAAAGTGCATAATGGGATTTTGGTATTGACCGAATCTCCTCAACAAGTAGTGGATAAGGGAATTTTGCAGTCGGTGGAGGTACAAAATTTGTTGGGTAATGAGATTGTTGAAGTGGAGGCAAGTCGCGGTCTTATGGTCAGAGCCGTAGGTGGAAAAGGAGGAGACATGGAGAAGTTTGCTGTAAATGACAATTCATTGCAGGTGGGATCCGACACACACATTGATGGCGGTGTAGATGGGTCAAATAAAGGGGTGACTGATGCAACAAATGAAGCTCAAAGTGGCTTGTTGTTGTTGAACGAAGCTCCTCAACAGGTGGTGGAGGAGGAAATTGTGAAGTCGGTGGAGGTACAGAAATTGTTGGGCAGTGAGCTTGGTGACGTGGAGCCTACTCTCGGTCTTAAGGTGAGCGGTGTTGGTATATCAGTAGGAGACGTGGAGAATTTTGACTCAAATGACAATTCCTTGCTAGTCAGTTCCAAGACACGAATTGATGGCACGGTCGATGGGTTGAATATAGAGGATGGGGGGATCTCTCAAACTATTAAGTTGGCATTTCCCAATGTGAACCATGGAAGAAAGGTGAGTGCATGTGGGGTTGAGGAAGCTGATGCCGAGGAGACTAATGAGCCAATCATCAATGTTCGTACTAGGGGTGGTAGCCATTTGGTTGAATCAAGTGGGAGTCTAATGAAGAATGGTGATAAAAGAAAAAGAGGTAGACCGGTAGGTGGAGGAAAGGCTAAAGCAAAGGTGGGAATTAGTGGTAAAGCGTCTCAGGTGCGCGGTTCACATGTCCCTTCTTCACAGTTATTATGATGTCGTTCCTCATTTGGAACTGTAGGGGGCGGCCAACGCTGATCTGGGGTGCCAGTTGAGGTTTTTGACCTCAAAATATAATATTAGTCTATTGGTGCTAGTTGAGACGAAGACTAGTGGAGTTAAGTGCTTGAGGTTGAGGAGGAAGGTTGGGTTCGATAACTCTTTTGTGGAGGAAGCGAGGGGTTTCTCTGGAGGGATTTGGATCCTTTGGAAATCGCAGGATGCTCAGGTTATTATTCTAAGTAATTCTTTTCAGCATGTTCATATGAGAGTGGATGCTATGGGTCACATTTTCCATTTTACGGTTGTCTACGGAAGTCCTAGGGAGGAGGAGCGTAAAATACTTTGGGAGTGCCTGGATACTATTGCAGGATCTACTGTAGATCCAAGGGTGGTTGCTGGAGACTTTAATGAGATTGCAGATGTGAAGGAAAAAAAGGGGGTAACGTTGCCGCCATTGGCCCATGTCGGGTTTTTCGGAATCGCTTGTTGGATTGGCATCTTGATGATATAAAGGTGTCGGGTAGCTATTTTACTTGGATAGGGCCAAAGTGGGGCCACTTGGATCGTGTCTACAAGAAGCTCGACCGTGTTATTGCTAATGCTTCCTGGCGAATGTCGTTCGATAAGGCAGATGTGGTTAATCTTCCGCGGTATAACTCGGATCATTCGCATATGCTGTTGAGGTTGCCTGGTCCCTCATAAGGTAAACAGAATAGACCCTTTCAATTCCTAGCTGATTGGTTGAATCACTCTTAATTTCCTGATTTTATGAATTCTCAATGGAAGACTAGTCTTGATCTTCCTACTATGTTAGCTCGTATGGTCACGCCTTTTGGTCGTTGGAATAGGAAGGTTTATGGTAATATTTTCCAGATAAAGAATAACTTGAGCTCAGAACTAGATCTACTACAGCAACAACGTGCAAGAAATGATTCTGAGTTCTGGGGGTTAAAGGAGTTAGAATGCAGAAATCGATTGAATGAGATTTTAAAGCAGAAAGAGATGTTTTGGTTCCAGAAGTCTCGTCATCAATGGCTAACTGAAGGGGACCGTAACACTAAGTTCTACCACCTGAAAACTGTAACTAGGAGGAGTTTTAATAAAATAGCTCGGCTAAAAAACGAGCACAATATTTGGGTGAAAAATGACGATCAACTCAAAGGCATGGCCCTTTCTTATTTCCAGAACCTATTTTCGGATGGGGAAACTAACCGTAGGTGGCTTTCCTCTACCTGGCCGAGTGGTCCACATAATCTATTGGTTGATTTGCATCGGATTCCGTCATGTGAGGAGGTTCGGAGCTGTCTGTTCAGCATGGGAAGTCATAAAGGCCCTGGTCTTGATGGTTTCCCTGTGGTGTTCTTCCAGAGACAGTGGAGTGTGATTCGTCACCAGATTATGAGATTGATTGTAGATGTTTGGCATAAACTTTCTCATATTCGCTTTTTGAATGCTACTTTGATTGCTTTGATTCCTAAAGTGCAGGTACCAACGTCGATGTCTCAGTTTCGGCCCATATCATTATGCTCAATATTGTATAAACTGATCACTAAACTAATTGTGAGGCGCTTACAACCGGTAATTGAGATTGTTATTTCGCCTTTCCTATCCAATTTTGTCCCCAAGAGACAAATACATGACAACATTGTCATTGCTCAAGAATTGATTCACTCAATGAACAAAATGCGGGGGAGACAATTTATGGCAATTAAGATTGGT
Organism: Acacia pycnantha; assembly: GCA_025563575.1. Taxonomy (NCBI): domain Eukaryota; kingdom Viridiplantae; phylum Streptophyta; class Magnoliopsida; order Fabales; family Fabaceae; genus Acacia; species Acacia pycnantha. The sequence continues at coordinate 103,559 of JAMWYP010000156.1, forward strand.
CTAGAAAAGGCGTATGATCGTGTGAACTGGAATTTTTTACATAACATGCTTGAGGAAGTTGGCCTTCCACGTGCTACAATTGATTTGATTATGCAGGCTGTTTCCACTTCGTCCTTCAATATCTTATGGAATGGGGGTAAAACAACATCATTTCAACCTTCTAGGGGCATCTGGCAGGGTGACCTCATATCCCCCTACCTATTTACGCTAGCCATGGAAATATTGTCCCATATTATTTCCATAGCTATTAATGGTGGTCTTTGGACCCCTATAAAGGTGGGCTAAGGAGGGCCCCTATTTCCCATTTGATATTTGTTGATGATCTTATACTATTTGTAGAGGCAAAGTCTGATCAGTTGGAGACTATTATGAAGTGTCTTTCTTTGTTTGAGCATATTTCAGGTTTAAGGGTAAGCATTGAGAAAACTGTCATTTATTTCTCCAAGAACATACCTGAAGATTTGGCTGGTTCCTTGGCGACTAAAAGTGGCTTTAAGAGAGTTAAAAATGTGGGAAGATATTTGGGGGCTTGGATGATACATGGGCGTGCAACTAAGCAGTGTTATCAACATATTGTGGATAAGATACGGGGGAGGTTAGGTGGATGGCAGCAGCATTGTCTGTCCCAGGAAGGTAGAATAACTCTTGCCAAATCAATATTATCTACTATTCCTGTATTTCATATGTAATATGCTAGGCTCCCCCTAAATATATGCAATGAGATTGATAAAATTCAAAGGAATTTCATTTGGGGTGATTCACACCTCCGTAAAGCTCATCATGCTTTAAGTTGGAAAGTGTTGACTAGTCCTAAGTCTATGGGCGGGCTTGGGTTAAAATCGGCTGCGATTATGAATGATGCTCTCCTTATGAAGTGTGGGTGGAGGTTCCAAAATGAACATGATGCCCTGTGGGTTAGATTTTTACAGGGAAAGTACAAGGTACAAATTGGACACTTGCTGATACTTAAAACTGGGTGCTCAACGTTCTGGAGCTCTTATGCAACATTCTCATTAATATGAAGGATGAGGTGGTATGGGAAATTGGAGATGGGGCTACTATTTCTTTTTGGAAAGATAAATGGGTGTCCTCTTCCATTTGTCTTCAGGATTACATAGTGAGCCCCCTTCCTGCTGAGATGCGAGATGTTGGGATCCGTACACGCAGCGGAATAAAAATTTTTAACGAATCACTTAGGCGGATCGCCCAATAGCGTTTAAATCTGGATTTAGGGTTTCTGAATCATACCTATGCGGAGGGTTCAACGTATCATTCGTGTTTGCGCCTCGATCCTCGTGCGCCTGAGACGTCATACGTGTCGAATGAGGTGGCATATTGATCACGTGGGCTAGCGCCTTCTTGTTCGATCAGACAGGAGCTGACTTTGCGTGTCCTCTCCCTCTACTGGTATCCACACGAACGGCCTCCAACACTGACGGCAGCGTGCTAGCGCCTTCTTGTTCTTGTGTCTCTCTCTTTTTCTCTCTAGGGTTTTGTGTTTCGCGGCCGTCTAATTCATCCGTAGTTTAATACGACTAGATCAACATCTGTTATAGGGTTTCTAAAACCCTAATATGTCGTATTAAAATATTCAAAATTAATCTAATTAATTTCGAATTTGGATTAAATAATATTAATTAAATCTGTCCAACAGATCTAATCTAACTACTTGATCCGAATTAATAGGCTTTCAGATTTAATTTATATTTATAAATTAAATCAAGATATGATATGCTTATATTTAATTTAAAATGAGATCCGATATCACAGTTCAAATTAAATCTGATATGCAATATCTTTATTCGAAAATTAAATCTGAGATACAATATCTCAATTTATTATAGTTATTTAATTTATCAAATAAATTAAATACTATATATAATATTATTATTATCAATAAATAATATCATTATTATTTTCGAATTTATTAATATACATATATATATATACACACACACATCCTAGATTAAATAAGTATTCATTAAATCTTAAACACATTTAAGATTCAATGAATCTGGACACTCTTGCTCGTGTTGGGCCATTCTTGTGTGCGACCCTGTAGGCCCACATGAGATTGGCAGCGGGCCAATATTGTATCAACCCACAAGTCGCAAGCGGCCTCTAGCAAGACATTGCGACTACCCAATTCATATGGGATCGTTGATGCGATATAACATATCGTACAACCATGTCACGTCCCTTTTGTCACGCGATAACTTGGTCAAGGATGAGGCATGGATGATGTCAACTTCCTGTTCTTGACCATTACTTTCTCGATTCTTGAGTAGTCTAACAATTGAAATGGAAACTCATTTCCATCGTAGTATGGCCATACATTTCTCAGACTCACTCATCGAGGGGCCAGTATTATCTCTCTACAAATGTGAGGGACAAATTCCATCTTGACCATTCACATTCCTCTGCATGAAAACCACTGATCCCGATCCAAGCCTTTGTCATCACCCGGTCAAATGTGACTTTTGACTAGGTCAAAGACCAGCGACTCATTATGTAGGAATCCATGATGATCGAAGGCCAAAGGGCGTTGTGACGCGGTTATACATGAGAAAAGCTTATGACTTATTCCATGCAGCTTTCTCATAGTGGGTCGGTCCAGCACCTTGTACTCTTACAAGTGCCTATGACTTTGATTCGTATCTCCATACCTCATCAAAGTCACACTGGTCTTATCTCATCTTCGCTCCTGCGTAGATGACCGACCAGGGACATTTAGGATAATCTATTAGATATATCCAGGGATACAGTTATCAATCTAAACATGCAAACAAAATGATAACAAAAAGAGAATATTTTAAATAACATAAATGTCTAAAGTACAATGTCTTGCCCCTAGGGCACAATTTCCAACACGAGAGTGTGTGGTTAGTAGGTTTGTTGATCACCATGGTCGATGGGATCTGCCTCTATTAAACAGCCTACTTCCCCAAAATGTGGTTGATTTAATTAGAGGTATGCTTCCTCCTCCTTCTGATGATGGGCCAGATCATTCTTTCTGGTTGGCTGGAAACTTAACTGGTGTTAGTGTTAAAAGTTGCTATCTTTATTTAGCTGAATCTGGATTTCAACAGTCTCTTGTTAATGGTGACTTATGGAGTAAGATATGGAAGTGGGTGGGACCACACAGAGTACAGGTATTTGGGTGGAAATTATTCCATCGGAGACTCCCTTTGAGGTCATGGATTAGTGCTTGGTCTGACAACGATGGCCTTTGCCCACTTTGTCATCATGAAGCAGAGTCCAGTCTGCATGCATTTAGAGACTGTCATGTGGTTCGTGCTTTATGGTATGATGTGGTACCTGCTGATCATTCCCTCTCTTTTTTTAGCTATGATTGGACTGAATGGGTAACGGAGAATTGGAGGAATGATGAAATTACTCTTGTCGGATCTTATTGGCATGAGTTATTTATTGTCTCCTGCTGGTTTATTTGCAAATGGAGAAATGAATTTATTCATAACACACAAGATGCACATTTAAAATATTGCCTGAGGCCCATTCTTGAGTTATTGGGAGAATTTAAAACTGATGAAGGGGAGTTCCAGCAAGCAACACAGAATCATTCAAATGTTTACTGGTCCTTCCCAGAAGCTCCATTTGTGAAACTTAATTCAAATGGGGCATCAAAGGGTGCGGAACAGGTGGTGGCTTGTGGGGGTTTGTTGCGAGACTCCTCTGGTAAGTGGCTTGGAGGCTTTGCTTCACGTCTTGGAAGGTGCTCAGCAATGTTAGCTGAGTTATGAGGAGTTTTGAGTGGATTAGAGATGGCATGTGAGACAGGTTGGAGGCATGTAGTTGTTGAAAGTGACTGTCAATCAGTCATTGTATTACTATCCAAACAAGGTAATGCAGCTCGTGAGTCCCATCTGGTGTCTCGGATACGAGCAGTAACCCGCAGACAGTGGGTTATACGATATAGCCACGTTCTAAGGGAGGGCAATCAATGTGCAGATTGGTTGGCTAATTTTGCTTTGAGGCATGTGGAGTATCCGGACGAAACCCATTTCTCTGATCCCCCTGTAGGTCTTCATTGCTCCCTTGTTGCTGATCTGGTGGGAGTACGTCATGCAAGGAGAGGCCTGAGACTTTAATCTCTTTTAGTTTTTTGGTTTGTTTAAGTTCCGTTTGTTTATCTTTCCCTCTATCAAAAAAAAAAATCAAAGGTTACACAATAGGGGAATTAATTTCCAAACACTCACGGTCCAGGGCCAGCCTTGGCCTCTACATGCGCCTAACTTTAAAAAACATATGTTTTTTTTTTATTCATGGCTTAAAAAGCTAGCCCTTTGGGGCGTGGCCCTTTAGGAGCAAGCCTTCATACCCAACTCTACTATAATTTGAAAATGACTTGGAGTTAGGTGTGGGAAAAGCACTATTGTAGCAAATTTTATCAAAAATTGTAGCCAGTTAAAGCACATGGGAAAAGATTCACCAAAATAGAACAGTTAGTGGCGTAGAGGGAGTGGACGGAGTAGCGTCACACAATGTGACGCCAGTGGTGCCGTCCACTCCCTCTATGCCACTAACTACTCTATTTTTGTAAAAATTTTCCCATGTGGTACAATTTTTTGTAAAAGTTGCTACAATCGTGCATTTCCCAATTAGGTAGAGGCATGTGTACTCTCTAACCCAATATGCCATGTGGACTGGGCTCCAAGCGCCCTGCCCTGATTGACGCAACCCCTTTCCGAAATTTTTTTTTATCCCAGTTAGGTGTTGAATATGCTTACATGTCACTAATGCCCTCAATCGAATGCTGACTGTACAAGCTGGGGTGGGAAGATAAATATGTCGGCCCATGAATCAAATAAAAATAACAAAAAGTCTATAATACATTAATACCCCTTAATAAAAAAAAGAAAAACTCCTCCTCTGGATCCTTTGTCTTATTTCGACAAAAATCATTGGCAGGATTTCATCTGTCTCCTATAAACAATCCAAAAATTCATACAGAAAAATCTTGGTAATCTAAATGAAGAATTTTTTTTTTTAAATAAAAAAAAAAAAAAAAAAAAAAATCAGATCTGGAAAGTGACGGCAAAAAGCTACCATCACAAAAGCATTCATTGAGCAACCAGCGAATCACCATGCTTCCATCAGACTTGAAGAATGAGAAAGCATAAACTGAAGCCCAAAAAAAAAAAAAAACTGTTTCTATCAGCAAACAACTCTTCACAGATCCAAAATTCAAAAAACGTGAAGCAAAAAAAAAAAAAAAAGAGTTCGAAGGAGGTCTCCGCAGGAACTGTTCCGATCTCGAGCTTCGACCTTCAGATCCACCGGCCCAAAATTCAAGCTAGGCATGGCTCCATTCCGGGAAACACATACTCACCGGAGTTCAGATCTGGACACTCCACATCCTTCGAAGAAATCAAGATGTGATTTTTCCGTCTTCGTTGCCGTCGAAGCCAAATGAAGAAGAGGAAGTCGAAGTTGAAGCAAGAAGGCAAATCTTCTTGTTCTTCTCATAAATCGTGATGTACTCAATTTTTCCATCTTGGTCATCGTCCTGTAGAGGTGGTCGTCGTTGAGGAGGTCTCCTCACCTTTAGGCTGTTGTACCGAACTTGGGTCATCGCCGGCGATAAGCTTGAAGGCCACAGTTGGCGCTGGTTGAATGTTGAGGGTAAAATTATGCTTGATGTGTTTCGTTTTAGCTTTCTTTTCATTGTTCACATGTCAGGTCAGCATGGGTCAACACACTGGTTTTGCCACCTCAGCTCACCCAGTCAGCACACATTTAACGGGTTAGTGACAAGTAAGCAGATTTAGAGTAAATTGAAAGACAAAAACTATAAATTTTCAACTTTAGTAATCAAAAGGAAAAATAAAGATAAACTACAAAGATTAAAAGTTATATTCACCATTTCACTTATCTAATTTTTTTAAAATCTAATTCATACAAATCTTCCTACCATCCCCTCTAAATCTCAATCCCTTGTGCCAAATACCCCCTAAAAATAATACTTTGTCACACATTATGCATTTGCCGTGAAAATACAAGTAAACTCCAAAAAGTGTTTGACAAAAAAAAAAAACAACTCCAAAAAGTGAGCATCAAAAGAAGAAAACAAAATTACGTCGAAGGGAAAAATAAATAAAGGGTTAAGGTGCGATTTGACCAATAAACTATTCGTTCAGGAGCGTCCAACAAAATTAACTATTAAGTGGACCAAAAATACCAACAAACTTTTAAAAAGAAGCGCCCAGCACAACGCTGTTAATACCGTTAACAAAAAGTTAACCTCCGTTATCTAAGGTGCAGATTGGCCAACGAACTCTTACTCCAGGAGCGCCCAGTACAAAATTCTAAATTTTACTAAATTAAATAATTTTTTTTCTCAATTGACATTATTCAAAACTACTTGTATAGATATCTATGGACAAAAATTATTCATTCTTTAATTTTGTCAAAATTATAATTTGCTAAAATAAACAAAAGTTTTAATTAAAAATATAATTCTATGATTTAAATAAAAATCAATGTATTTTATAATTTATTATATATGTTAAACAAAAAATTATATGATTTATTTTTATAATAAAACTCACATAAATTTCTTCTAAAATAAAATAATAATTTTTATGAGAAAAAGAATGTATGATAAATGATATGAGAGAAGTAGAGTAACATATGTAAAAGTGCACTTATTAATCAAATAATGTTAGATGGAACCTCATAAAAAAAAATCTTATATATTGGAATGGGGGAGACAACGTAGAGCTTAACATTTTTATGCTTCTCTTGCAAATAGGTGTGACTATTAAGAATTTTTAGATAAACATATAATAAAAAGAAGCTCTGGAAAACTCCAATATAGTCAATCATTGAATTGAATGATGATATTTGTATTTGTCTAAGAAAATTTCATCCATTAATTTGTCTTGTTCAGATTAATAGATACATTTTTACTGGTCAAAAAACTTAAAAAGATACTTTTTTTGCCCCTATTTATAAAATATGATTTTCATTTTTATTTTATTTCTAAATATAAGTCTTATTAATCAAAATTTATAAGTATAATTTATTTCCATCTTTAAATTATAACAAGAAATTTATGTTAGTAGGTTCTTAAAGCTCAATTGTGTCAATTGCCGTATAGCTTATTCCCAACGATACACTATCTATCTTGAATATATTGATATTAAATTAATGGCAAAATGGAAAGAAAATAATAATTTTCACATGATATATAAATTTATGTATGTATTTTTACTCTATCTTGAAAATAAAAATATTTATAATTGCACAAAAAAAATTTATTATTTAATTCCACAAGTTAATTATACGCAATTAATTATGGACACACCCACACACACATACACTCTAATAAACAACAAGGTATAAAATAATAATTTATGTGAGTTTTATTATAAAAATAAATCATATAATTTTTTTTAACATATATAATAAATTATAAAAGATCTTGAGTTTTATTTAAATCATATAATTATATTTTTAATTAAAAATTTTGTTTATTTTAGCAAATTATAATTTCGACAAAATTAAAGAATGAGTAATTTTTGTCCATAGATATCTATAGTTTTGAATAATGACAATTGAGAAAAAAATATTTAATTTAGTAAAATTTAGAATTTTGTGCTGGGCGCTCCTGGAGTAAAAGTCTGTTGGCCAATATGCATCTTAGATAACGGTTAGATAACGGAGGTTAACTTTTTGTTAATGGCGTTGTGCTGGACGCTCCTTTTTAAAAGTTTGTTAGTATTTTTAGTCCACTTAATAGTTAATTGTGTTGAGCACATTAACCCATAAATAAATAAAAAATATCTTTGCATAAAAAATCCCAAACTAGACCGGTTTGTCGAACGCCATCAAATATCAAACAAGTTATCAAATTCAAACCACGAACCGTTCCTGCACTTTTGCGGATAAGATTCAGAACAACAAGAATCTCCCACCTCAAATCAAAACCTGAAATCCCAAATTCAAAATAATTATGAAAACCCTAATTTTCTCTTCAAACCCAATTTTCAATCTCTCAGAACCTCCCACCAGAAAACTCAAAATCCCATCTTTTCAATCCACCAATACCAACACCATCGTCAAGCACAAATTCAAGCCACACACAAATGCAAAAGGCTTTTCAGCTTCCGACGGATCAATCAAAACGACAAGCAAGAAGGCAAACGACAACGACGACAACAACAAAAAGAAGAAGAACGATGAGGACGATGAAATACCTCAAGAAGTATACAACAGAATGATAGTGAGGATCTTAGTTTCGGTGGGGCTTCCAATGGGGTTGGGTCTGGCATTTCTTCAAATATTTGGCGTGCTAAAGGAGAAGCAAATCTGGGATGTGCCTCTATGGCTTCCATTCACAACAAGTCTGTTCACGTTTGGAGCTTCAGCTCTTGGAATAGCTTATGGTTCATTGTCAACTAGTTTTGATGCAGAGAGAAAAGAGTCTCTTCTTGGATTTGAAGAGGTTCAGAGGAACTGGGTTGAGATGTGGAAGGAAGAAAATGAGTAGGTTTCGGAAAGCTCTGTAGTGTGTTATAGTTACTCTGTGGTGTGTTATATGGATTTCACGTAGCCTTTTGGGAATTTTCTGGGAAATACTCAATGTGGTTTATTTGATTCTGAATCAGGTATAAATATAATGTTCTACAATTGCTTTAATTTGTGTGGGATATGTTTTTAGGAACGAAATTAAGAGAACTAATAGTCTAGTTTGCATAACGTGCATACCGGCAATGCTAATGTTCTTACGGCCTTGAACTGAATTATACTCTGTAATGTCAAGTTTCTGCAGAACTGAAACTAGCAACAGTCAAGAATTTTATGTTGATGTATTCACTGGGAATTGGGAAACATTACATGTAATTTTTTCCATCAAGGACATATCTGGAAAGCCATAACTTATTTTCCAGCCATCATCCAAGATTGAATCCAACATTATCTTTGGTGGTGGCGTTGGAGAATGGAGATACACAATAATATGACCCAATGAAAAGCCTTATCCAAGTCAAAAGCCTTATCCAAGTCAACTACGTTGGAGATAAATAAAGCTACTAAATAATACTCCTTCCGATCCTAATTATAGGATAATATTCTAATTTTTGTAAATTTATTCATAATATACCTTTATTGATATTTTCTCAATAATAATTAAACACAATAATAATTTAATAATACATTTCTATATTCTATAAAGTAAATAATGTTTGCAACTCATTAATACCATATACACCTAAATTCTACTATTTTTTGTAATAAAAATAATTTTAAGCAATTTTTGTTATATATTTCTCATATCATCCCTACTAATATTTCCTTCACACAAAAAATTGTACATAAGTTTGCTTTCAATGGATTGGTGATGATATGAGCAACACACCCTTCTATTTCAATTATTATTATATATTTTCTAAATTCTAAATCTAAATGGGAATACGAATTTGACATTTTGAGGATGGGTTTTTTTTTATAAAAAACAAATTGATATCTGTTTTACAACTTTCCAAGTAACAAAGAGTTTTTGATAGAAAGAGGAGCGTCTTCAAAGTTCAAACGCAGATAATACAGTCAGTCAATAATCCACAGAGAAGCCCGCCAGCATTTTCTTCCTTACTAGCTACCGGATTCAACAAACTTTTTGTTAATGTCATTTTAAATTCTAAGCAAGGGTCTTTTTAGGAAAATCAATAAAATTAATTAATTTAACTTTTTTTTTATATACCAAATTTTTCTCTTTAATTTCTCCAAATTCTGATAATTATATCCTTTCATTAGGACCAGAGGAAGTAATAATCACCCCAATGATTAGAAGGTTTGTTTATGTTATAAATCTAAAAGCTAGTAGGGATTTTATTTTAGTTTGAAATATGTAATATTTCAATTCATATTATTTTCTAAATTTATAATATTTTTCAAATCATCTCTATTGATTGGCCATATTAACGAATTTTTATTAATGGGTAGTTTCAAACACAAATAATTAAAAATGGTATTTTCATAAAACCAGCACACATTTTTTATAATTAACTAATTTTTTTGTAATCCCTATAAATTAGTTATTTTGTTTCTACATTTAAAATTGAAGGGAGCAATATTTAATTGAGCAACTTTATCCCAAGTTTCGAAAACCCAAGTAGGTTTTTTCCCAAGGATAACTCAAATGCAATTTAGGTTAATATAATTTTTAATCAATAAATATTATGTTTATTTAGAATCTTAAACAAATATCTCAAATCATATTAATAGGTTGAACTAAAATTTGAATTTTTAAAATAAAGGAAAAGTTTGCAATTTTTTTTTTCTTGAAAAAGATCACATTTTTTTTATTATTTTTTTTTATAAGAAAAAGTTTTGGAGGGGTTCGACATCAGTCCCCCACCAAGGCCAGGGTACGGCCCCGGGCTCTATGAGCACTTAGTGGGGACTTACGAGATCGCCTACCAAAGGAGTCCCAACGACGGCAAAGGGGATCGAACCCACGATCCAAGGGCCTAATCCTGGATCCCTTATCATCTATGCCAACTCACATTGGCAGATCACATTTTATTCAACATAACTAAAAAGAGAGGACCACACAAAGTTGGGCCTCTTTATAACAAAAGGACTAGAAGCGCAACCCACGTCCAAGTAAAAAACAGCAAGCTAAAAGACACATACCGAAGATAAGCCCCAACTGAACTGGAAAAAGATACCCTTAACCCAGTAAGAAGCAACCCATCAACAAAAATTGAACTCAACACCAGCTTGGATAGATTGTAGACAACGTATGCCGTTAGACTTAGAGGCCACGAAGGTGTCTATTAGCTTCTTTCGTATCATGAAAGATGCGGAGCATTATTTCGTAGGATAAAGAGGTTGCAACAGAAAAGAATAAGGGAAAATTTCATTGAGTCCAAGGATGTGACATAATGTTAATAAACCCCAAAAATTTTCTGAAACTTTACTGCACCTTAAGGGTCAAAATGAAATTAAGTTTTGTGGGTGAAAAAATAATGATGTCCTTCTTTTATTTTTTCTATAAGAGTATTTACAAGATAAATAAAAACATTTATAAGGAAAATAAAACATTTACAAGATAAATAAAAGATTCAAAAGAACCTAAGGAATTAAAAACAGTTTGGCTATTTACGAGATAAATATGGGTATTTATAAGATAAATAAAGTAAATGTCATTCAACCTCCAAAATTTTCTGAAACTTTATTGCACCTCCTCCAAGGGTCAAAATGAAATTAAATTTTGACGGTGACAAAACAATGATGCTCTTCTTTTATTTCTTTAGAAGAGCATTTACAAGACAAATAAAAACAAGTTAAATGACAAATAAAAACATTTACGAGACAAATAAAGGGATTCAAAAGGAATTAGGGAATTAAAAACAGTTTGACCGTTTACAAGACAAATATAAGCATTTACAATACAAATAAGACAATTTACAAGACAAATAAAGTAATAGAATCATTGTATTTTCACTTCCAAAACTTAATTTCATTTTGACCTTAGGTATTGTAGTGAAGTTTCAAAAGATTTTGGGTTGATTGAAATTATGTCACATCTTTAAAGATTAGAGTAAATACTATTTCTGGTTCCTGACAAAAAACACGGACCCCATTTTGGTCCCTAACAAAAAAAATGTATTTTTTAGTCATAAAAAGGACGAATAAGGGTCGATTGGTGGGCATTTTGATCCCTTACAAATTTTCAAAAGGTCTTTTTTAGTCCCATAAAAGGGACGAATAAGGGTCTTTTTTTTTTTGTCAGGGGCCAAAATGATGTCCGTGTTTTTTGTCAGGAACCATAAAGGGTATTTACTCTAAAGATTAATTCTCTCAAAAGAAAAATCAGTTGCAGGTGACCTAACCAAGAGGTTAGAAATGACCAACCTCGAAACAAAGTAGTAAACACACAAAAACAACACCAACTAGAGCTATAAAGACAAAATAAATGAAGAAACAAACAAACCAATAAGCTAAGGGAGAGAATTAACGATCAAAGGCACTTGATGCCTTGATCGTTAGCAACCCAAAGTTTCGTAATTTCGTGAGCATTTTGCCCTAAGAAACTAGAGACTGAAGAGAATTAAAGTGCTCCATGGCACCAAAGTGAAGCTTAAGTACCTTAGTATGGAGAAATAATGTCCCAAGCTTCCTTTTTATAGCAACCTGAACAATATAGCTAGTTGGCATTGTAGAACGAGACATAACCACGAAGTGGCCAAGGCGATTGTGCTGTGCGGGAGAACAATTGCTTGGGGAGAGATGTAAACCCCAACTCGGGGCAGAATTAAAGTTGAATAGAAGGAAGACCAAAGTACTTTACTTTTTTATTTTTGATACGTAAGTCCTTTATGTATAACACAAAATTTGGAGAATTCTCAGCTATATTAATAATGTAATTTGACATTAAAAAAAAATTGTTTTACTTTTAATTGATTTGATGATTTTTTTTATATATATATAAGATGGCTAAAAACCTGACATTACAAGGGAAATAAATTATATTCCCTCTGGTTCTAATTATAATTATAAGATATCATTTGGGAGTTGGTTTTGATCCTAATTATAAGACAACATTCTAATTTTTGTCAATTTCTTCATAAAATAATCCTATTTTATTCTCTCAAGTGTGTTTGGTTTTTTATGAATATATGTATGTAAGTGCGTAGACTCTTATAGTCAATGAAACTTTTAGATATATGTATGTGTGTATCTATGTATGTATATATGTATGTGTCTACACACAAATATATATAGACACGCACACGCACGTGTGTGTGTGCGTGTGCATATATGTATGTATGTATATATATGTGTGTCTACACACAAATTATATAGACACACACATACACAAATATGTGTGTATGTACATATATGTATATCTGTGTGTCTGTCAATATATATGTGTGCGTACGTACATATATAAACACACACACACATCTTTGCATATATATGTGTGTAGATATACATACATACACACATACATACATACATACATACATACATATATATATATATGTGTGTGTGTCTATATATATATATATATATATATATATATATATATATATATATAATATATAAACATACATACTATATATCTACACATATATACATATATATATACATATTTCATTAGATACAGGAAAATTCATACATACAAAACATACATACATACATATATACATACATACATACATACATAGTTAAATTAGTTAATTTTACTCATTTTCCTAAAATGTCCTTATATAAATAAATACTTTAGTACATACAATAGCTCCATACATACCTAATTTTTACATACATATCATGAAATAATGGTCTTACATACATACATACATACATACATACATACATACATACATATATACATACATACATACATACATATAAACACACATACATACATACATACATACATACTATATATATACACACATATATATATACACACATACATACATATATATAGACACACACACACAAAATATATGTGTGTAGACACACACATATATACATATATGTAGACACACACATATATGTGTGCAAACACACATACACAAAATATATGTGTGTATACATACATACATACATACATACATGTAGACACACACATATATGTGTGTGTGTCTATAGTGTCTATAGATATTTGTGTGTAGACACACATATATATACATACATAGATACACACACATATATCTAAAAGTTACATACATACATACATACATACACACACATATATCTAAAAGTTACATACATACATACATACATACATACATACATACATACATCTAAAAGTTACATACATACATACATACATACATACATACATACATACATACATACATGCATACATGCATACATGCATACATGCATACATGCATACATACATACATACATACATACATACATACATACATACATACATACATACATACATACATACATACATACATACATACATACATACATACATATATACATGCATGTGTGTGTGTCTATAGTGTCTATAGATATTTGTGTGTAGACACACATATATATACATACATAGATACACACACATATATCTAAAAGTTTCGTTGACTGGAAGAATATACGCGTCCAAATATATATAGTTACAAAAAATCAAACACACTTGAAAGAATAAAGTAGGGGTATTTTAGGAAAAAATTGACAATTATTAGAATGTTGTCCTATAATTAGAACCAAAACCAACTCTCAAATGTTGTCTTATAATTAGGACCGGAGGGAGTATTATTTTAAATTTATATAATGACATTTTAGGAAAATGAGTAAAATTAACTAATTTAACTTCTTTCCTTAATCTCCTCAAAATCGGTTAAATATGTTCTATAATTAGGACCGGAGGGAGTACATAAGGGAAAATTAATCCAAAGCACTCTAGATCTACCCATGTCTTCAAATTAATGGGACAAACTTCTAAAATTGCAGAATTAAAAATACCCATTTTTATTAAGGCATCTACCAAAGTACTTTACTTTTCTTTTTATACGTAAAGTACTCCATGTATCACACAAAACTTGGATAATTCGCAGCTATTAATAATGTAATTTGGCATAAAATTCATATAATTTTTAACTTTTAACTGATTTTTTTTTTTATATAAAATTTTTAGGAGAGGGGTTGGGTCCACCTACAGTCTAAGGACAGGGCGCTATGACTTTGCTCCTCAGGGTATACAGGACTGAGAGTACACATGTCTCCACCTCAGCTTGCATTTCCACAAGTTCACATCATCTAGGATGCCTCCCCCAGTGCCTTGACCAACTCCAGGATCGAACCCCCTCCCTTTAATGAGAGTGTCCAACTCCTTTGCCAATTAAGCCCAAGGACGAGGGGTAACTTTTAACTGATTTGATAATTTTGTTGAGCCCTTGACTTGTTTTCATTTTTTTTTTTTGATATAAAAAGGTTTTGGAGGGGTTCGGCATTGGTCCCCATCAAGGTCAGGGTACGGCCCCGGGCTCTTTGAGCACTTAATGGGGACTTACGAGATCGCCTACCAAAGGAGTCCCAGCGACGACAGCGGGGATCGAACACATATCCCTTTGGGACTTGACCAAATCCCTTACCATCTATGCCAACTCTCTTTGGCACTTGTTTTCATTTTAACATATTTATAATGCAGATGTAGGCTTCAACATGGGCTTTGCTAAAAGAGCCGGCCAGCACTTGAGTTGGACTATCATGCTGGGCCTTTTGCGGACGGCATATTTGCAAAGTTGACTCTTTTGTTTTTTTTCCTCGTATAAGATTAAAATACCAACCAACAGCCATCCTAATTTTTAGGTATATAGGTTAACACCTGATGGTAATAGATGGTTCGCCCTGCCCAACATTGGTATCGCTCAACAGGAGGAAGGGAGATTTCGCCCTGCCCTTGGATCATGGGTGAGCCCAACCTCTTTCCTAAAATTTTTATATCAAAAAAAAAAAAAAACAGGTGATTGGTCCAGCATAATGTGACGTTGGATTGCCTTTAGAAGTCTAAGGTTTGAGCTGCGGTAACGCAATTGTAATCCGCCTTGTATGAAGCTACCACTGTTGGGAGGGTCGTTATTCCCACTACAGAACCTGAATCCGGATTAGTTAGAACCGAAGGTTCTGATAAACCGGATGAGATACCAAAAAAATAAATAAAAATAAAATAAGATTAAAATACCAACATAGAGTATTCTAGTGATGTAAGGCCTCATTAGATTCCTTTGGGTCTCAAGCTCAAATCCTAAAGCCATTTATGTTGGAAGAGGAAGCAACGAACCCTAAATTATATACCAGATGATAATATAAAATAAAATTATAAGATTAAAATAAAATTTTCTTTTTACTTAAAACTAAAACTAGAAATCACTTATAGATAAAATAATCATTTGTTGAACCAATACCCTAATTTACCTTCGAAAGATCTCCTAAACTTCGAGAATCATAGGGGTAAACTATTTGATAATTTTATGCTTAGAATTTAAATTAAAAACAATCTTTCAATTGAGTTACGGCTCGTTACATAAGGTTGAAAAGGGCTTGGGAGGATGGATACAAGAAAGTGGGGCTTTAAAGTAAGGGAAAATTACGTGCAGGTCCTAAGGACCATAAATAAATATAATTAGGTCCTTTGAAATCACCAAATTACACCGAAGTTTTTAGGGATTTTTTTGATATTATTTGTATTAACAACAAGAAGTATCATATTTACAACATAAAGTGCCATATTTACAACAACATTTAAACACCTAACTATTTACAACAAAAAAGTCATATTTACAACCGAAAGTACCATATTTACAACAACATTTAAACACTAGGATTTTTTTCAAACTCAAGTCCATAAACGTACAGAGGTCATTTACAATAGAAAAAAAGCTATATTTACAACAGGAAGTGCTATATTTACAACCAAATTTAAAATCTAGCCATTTACAATAGAAAAGGTCATATTTATAACAAGAAATGCCATATTTACAACAAAATATTCATGAAAGTCCCAATAGAAATTCACATATATATGATATTATTTGTATGGAAACAAAATCCATGAATATTTTTGTTGTACCTGGATTTTGTTAAATGTACCTGGATTTCATGAATATTTTGTTGTAAATATGATACTTCCTGTTGTAAATATGGTTTTTTTTTTTTTTATAAATGGCCAGATTTTAAATTTTGTTGTAAATATAGCATTTCCTGTTGTAAATCTATCTTTTTTTCTGTTATAAATGACATTTGTACGTTTAGAGACTTGAGTTTGAAACAAAATCCAGGTATTTAAATGTTGTTATAAATATGACATTTTCTGTTGTAAATATAGCTTTTATGTTGTAAATGGTCAGGTGTTTAAATGTTGTTGTAAATATGACACTTTCTGTTGTAAATATGTCACTTCCTGTTGTTAATACAAATAATATCAAAAAAGTCCCTAGGGACTTCTGTGTAATTTGGTGATTTCAAGGGACCTAATTGTATTTGTTTATGGTCCTTGGGACTTGCACGTAATTTTCTTGAAAAAAAAAAAAATTACAGCCAGGTCCCAAGGATGAGAAAAAAATATAATTAGGTTCCTTGAAATCATCAAATTACACAGAAGTCCCTAGGGACTTTTTTGATATTATTTATATGGAAACAAAATCCAAGTTTTTAAATTTTGTTGTAAATATGACACTTCCTATTGTAAATATAGTTTTTTCTGTTGTAAATGACCAGATTTTAAATTTTGTTGTAAATATGACACTTCCTATTGTAAATATAGTTTTTTCTGTTGTAAATGACCAGATTTTAAATTTTGTTGTAAATTTAGCACTTCCTGTAGTAAATCTAATCTTTTTCTGTTGTAAATGATCTATGTACGTTTAGGGACTTGGGTTTGAAACAAAATCCAAGTTTTTAAATTTTGGTGTAAATATGACACTTCCTGTTGTAAATATAGCTTTTTTTGTTGTAAATGGTCAGGTTTTTAAATTTTGTTGTAAATATTGCATGTTTTGTTGTAACTATAACATTTTCTGTTGTGAATACAAATAATATAAAAAAAAATCCCTAGGGACTTCTATATAATTTGGTAATTTCAAGGAACCTAATTGTATTTTTTTTTTTCCTCATCCTTGGGACCTGCGTGTGATTTTCCCTTTTTCCCCCTTACAAGTCATTGAACGATTTCAATGATTCAGCTTCATATCATTTTATTTATTTTTTTAAAAAAAAGAAAATTGTAAGAAAGGGATTGGACTTACCCACAATCCAATGGCAAGATTAAGTCTCATTTCCTCCTAAGTGATACTAATTAATGTTGGGCAAGGCGAACCGTCTATTACCCTCAGGCATTTACCTAGGCATTCAGGAGTTATGATGCCTCCTTCAACGCCTTCACCAACTCCAGGTCGAACCTCCTCCTTTTAGTGAAAGTATCATACTCCTTTGAACCTAAGGACAAGGGGTAGGTTCATATCAATTTTGTCCTGGGTTAAACAGGGCTTTTGTTGAACAGCAAATAATGGCCCGGCTAAACCTAGACTGATTCATGGAGTCATTCTGAGAAAATTGAACAAATGATATTTGGGGTCTATTTATATGTAAATAAGGCAGAGACTATTTTGGGCTTTCAAAACGACAACCAGACCCAACAACTAACAACAACAACTGTATCAAAAAAAAAAAACTAACAACAACATTAAGGAAACTCAGCAGTCCCCCTCAAGTTTTGTTTTGTTTTTTTGTTTTTTTTTACCATGAAATATTTTCCATTATATAATAATGTAACAGCCGATAGAAGTTCAACAAAATGCCGAAAACAAAGCTACAAGTCCAGAAACAAATAAATGTAAAGCATAAGTAATAACAGCTGAGTGCTCCTTCGAGCATAATCACATATCCTGTAACTAATCTTGTTGCCTCTCTTGTTGCCTCCATGTGAGATTTGTGCAGCTGCTGTATAAATTAAATGTGCACCTGCAAAAAGGATTCTCATTACATGCTTCTCCTTTAGTGATTTTTACATACTTATCCCTCTAATTATAAGGATGTGAAATGTTTATTTTTAATTTTTTTTACATATTTTATTTATTTAGATTAAATTGTATGTTGAATCTTGAAATATTTTTTGCACCCAGTTTCTTAAATTAATTAATTTTCAGGATACTGGTGTTATAGAAAAAATATTTATGAATGCAGAATTAAAAATTAATTAATTCAAGATATTGAGTACAAAAAATATTTCAAAACGCAACATATAATTTAGGGTTAAATACCATTTTTGCTATGAAGTATTGGCTAAGAAACATTCAGAACCTGAAAATTTTGTTGGTATCATTTTTGTCCCAGAAGTTTACAAAAAAGAGCAAATATGCCCCGAAATTTTTTTGTAACAGCAAATTTGCCCTGGAAGTTTTTTTTAGGAACAAATTTGCCCTGAAAGTTTACAAAGAAGAATAACAATCCAACAGTCCAAATCAACCGATGGGGAAGATTACTATGTTTTCATACTTCTGAGGCAAATTTGGTACGCAAAAAACTTCCGGGTGTTGAATGCTCTCTAACCAATACTTCCATGGCAAAATTGATATGTAACCCTATAAATAATCTAAATACATAAAAAATAAAAAAATGTCATATCCCTCAAATTAGAGGGAGAAACATGTAAGAAGCATAAGAAGAAGCATGTCATAAGAATCCACTGCACAACAAAGCCAATATCAGACCTAGTCATACTAAGTGAAAGTAATATTCTACCAACAAGATATCTTTATCCCTCTGATTTATTAGCCAAAAATGTTGACTCAGCACACTTAAAATGTTGCCTTAGCAATTAAATACTTAAAAATCTTTTCAAATTTTAATATTTTAATAATCATATCTAGACGTATATTGACTATCTTCTCTAATTCTATCCCAGCCGCCGTCTCGGAATTTGTCCTCTCTCTCCTCCTCTCCCTTTCCTTCTTTTCTTCCATTTATTTCTTGTCGAGGTGGCGGCTTTGCAATCTCAATTCTCACCATCATTCCTATAATGGGTGTCGCTCTCATCCCCATTGTGCCACACATATATATATATTATTGATTTATCATCATACCCGCAACCCTATTATCTCCTGCTGGACTTACGTTATCATCTCAGAAAACTCAACTACGTCGCTCTCATCCTTGTAAATTTAAATAATTATATTGTGGCCACAAATAAATTTAATAATGATATTAAAATTAGATATGCTTCGTAAGCATTTGATTGCCGTGTTAGCGTTTAATTTTAAATTCACCAGAAATATGGATTTGAGGGGGGCTAACAATACTCCCCCAATAACCACTCCATGTAATTCTTATATTTTCTTAATATAAGGCCTAATTAATTAATTTGAGAGGATTTATTATGCTAGTTAAATTCGTTAATATGGTATGTTTTTTTTAAAACACCCAAATCATTATATATCCTTAACATTGTTGTCAAACTCGCGAGTTGACTTTCCGAGTTTACCGTCTTTACGTTTCTACCTACTAAATCGAGTCAAGTCTCTAGTAAACTCGTGTCAGCTGTAAACTCATATAAACTCACGAGTTTACCCACCGAATTTATCGTTTTTACGTTTGTAGCTTACAAAATTGTGTTAAGTTTTTTCAATTTTGTCATCCTCAACGACTTTATATATGAATTTTATAGAAATTTATTTATTAAACATAATAAATTATGAATGTTGATATATTTAATTTCAATTATTTGGATTTAAAATATATTTAAATCAAATTGTTGTCATTTTTACATTTTAATTATTTAATTATACATTGTTAATACATGTTTAATGATAAAAGTAAACTCTTATGAGTTTACCGATTCGAGTTCACGATACGAGTTTACATCACTGTCACGAGTTTGCTTAGACTCATGAGTTTGACAACCTTAATCCTTAATTTTATTTCTCTCTTACATGATCATTGTTGAGAGAATATCAATAGCTTTTATTTAGAAAAAATAGATAAAAATGTGAAATATCAAATATGTATTACATTTAAGATCAACGTAAACTCCTGAATTAGATCATATATTAAATATTAAAGGACTCCATGAAGTATTATAAAGCTAGAGTACTTAGAGAAAGTTATAAAACAGAAAGAGACATGCACGCAACACGCAACAACATATATGGTAACTATAATTATTTCTTAAAAAACAATACTATTATCGAGAGAATTGCATAGAAACGGTCATGAGTGAGTGGAATTATGGGGTTAAGAATTGACCATTTAATTAGAGTATATATAGAGAACTTACAGAAATGGGGTCAGAATCCATACCTAATAATCAAACATTCACATTTTCTATTACAAGATCAAAATCTAAATTGAGAGGGCAGGGAACTATATCTAGATCTATCGCTTTCATTTCAACTATTTTATTATTTATTTATATTATTAACCATTAACTTCATATCAAAAATTTATTAACTATTTATTATTTATTATTATTATAAACCATTAAATTCAGAGATCCAAAAATTATTAATTATTAACCATTAATACTGCCTACATAGAAACCCTTTATGTGGATTCTTATGGCCTTTTGAGTAAGGTTGCCTAACTCGCACATTTAATCAAATTTGTGTTGGTAACGTAAACTTAAATTGTGAACTTGTAAGAGTTTTACTTTTATCATTAAATAAGTAATAATAGTGTATAATTAAATAATTAAAATATAAAAAATGACAAAAATCTGATTTAAATATATTCTAAATATAAATAATTGAAATTAAATCCATCAACATTCATAATATATTATACTTAACAAAGAAGTTTTTATAAAATTCATATATAAAGCCATTAAATATTATCAAATTGAAAAAGTTAATACGAATTTAAAAGTAAGTTAATATAGTTTTGTAAGTTAGAAACGTAGAAATAATAAACTCAGTGTATAAACTTGCAAGTTTAATCAAGTTTAACATTGGTACAAGTTTACCTGTGACTCGACTCAATTTTATAAGGTAGAAACGTAAAAATGATAAATTTAAAAAGTTAATTCGCAAATTTGAGAATAATGCTTTTAAGTAGTAAACTGTACAGGTAAAAATTTTATCAAAATACTTAATAAATCGTCTGGAAAACAAATTTGTCCACAGAGTAAAAGAATTTGGTCCTTTTAGGGATGCTTTTAAAAGTAGTAAACTGACCTTATTTTTCCATTTTAGGGTAAGTGACTTATTTTTATCAAAATACTTACTATTGGAAATATTTATCAATTGAAATTGTTGACATTGTGGACGATTTTAAAGATTAAAAGACTATCGTTTAGAAGAAATGAGTCTCTTTCAATTAGTATTTTTATGAAGTTAAATATTTTTTTCCAAGGTAAAATTTTACCTGTAATCTTTTAATTTTACAAAAGGATTCATTTTGGTAATTTAATTTTATGTAGTGTCTTTTTTGTGCTTTAACCTTTTCTATATTAACTCATACACTCTCACGTCTTGTTTTTGCGTGGAGTATCTGGTATTCTAGACCTACGTCTTTTTAGTTCAAAGGATTTATCAGGAGTTCAGACTAATCTGAATCGAACAGGGTAGAATCACAAGGGCGACAAAGCTCTGCCACTAAGTATTGTGTATATTGACAATCTTTGCCTTCAAATTTGCTTTCATTTTGATTTTGGTCCTGCAAGTTTAAATCATGGCTTTTGGTTCCTCAAGGGGTCAAATAAAATTTAAGTTACTAAAACCTATGGTTAGAAACTTGAGGGACCAAAATTAAAAAGAAAGCAAATTTAAGAGATCATATCAACCCAATAAAATATATACCCCACATCACTCTGTAAACTAAGTTAGCGCTATGACCTAACGAAAGCATTATGTTTAGAACAATACAACGTTCTTTTATAAACTTTAAGGAAAAGATTGCACCACTTGATAGTTTAGAATACTTCGACCTCACAGGAAAATCCAACTGTTCTCTTAACACTCTTGAGAAAATTAGGTTTAAGAAAAAATAAAAATTAGTGTTTGTCTCCAAGACTCCAACCTCATGCCGGTTGGAGAGGTTGGTGATCATGGTGTATTCCTCATGTTATGTGATACCATATTTAAGTGTCCGTATGTGGTTGTGGTTTTCTTGATGTAATATGTAACCTTTTTATATAATATAGAGTTGTCCATTTTTACGTTAAAATTACGTAGATAAAAATGTTATTTTGACCAATCACAACGTGCAACCCGAAAAAGTTTTTTGTTTCCTTTTCTTTTTCTCTGTTGTGGTTGATCTTATGACACTTTTCTCTCAATCTACCAAGATAGAGGGTATAATTAAAATAGTACTGTCTGTTTTAAAAATAGGATTTTGGTTATAGTGCAATTTTGTGCAACAAATTAGGTCTTACATTTATGACTAGAGGTAATACAATGCTGACAAAATTGGTAAATCAAAGTATGTTGAATTTCAACAATTCTAAAGGCATTGATTTTGAATTTTGAAATGTTACAAAATTTGAGAAATTACCTAACTACCCTTAATTTTTCTTAATAAAAAAATGCTCAACCCCCTATCAGACGTCGAAGCTCTAGCGCCGGTGACCAATGGCAGCGGCTGTCACCACAGCTTCGGTGACCTTGCCAATGATCGGCCCTACTGGAGAATATATGTTTTATTGAATTTCTCAAGCAAAATTCGTCAATATGGATACTTGAGTTGTTAATAAAAGAATTAAAGTAATAAACAGGGTCGACCGGAGATTCAGCGGTCTCATATTGTTTTGATTTTCTCTAGTAAAAGTCGTCAATATGGATACTTGAGTTGTTAATATAGGTACTAAAGTCATAAAAAGGGTCGACTAAAGCTCTAGTGATCTCATATATTTTTTGAATTTATCAAGGAAAAGTCGTCAATATATATATATATATATATATATATATATATATATATATATATATATATATATATATATATATATATATATATATATATATATATTTTTTTTTTTGAGTTATTAATATGGATACTAAAGTCATATATAAGGTTGACCGGAGCTCTAGCGGTCACATGTATTTTTTAAATTTCTCAAGCAAAAGACGTCAATATGGATACTTTAGTTGTTAATACGGATACTAAAGTTGTAAATGAGGTCAACTGTGTAAGAACCAGCTGAATCCAAGAGGGGGTGAATTGGGTGAATGATTAAAAATTTAGGAACTTTGAAAATCCTTTTGCAACTCAGTAAAACCAGTTTGTATGACAGTAAAGAGTTATAAAGCGATAGACAGTCATTCAAATATATAGGGTCCACTAGAGCTTTGGTGATCTCATATATTTTTTGAATTTCTCAAGCAAAAGTCGTCAATATATATACTTGAGTTATTAATATGGATACTAAAGTCATATATAGGGTCAACCGAAGCTCTAGCGGTCTCATATATATATATTTTAAATTTCTCAAGCAAAATGCGTCAATATGGATACTTTAGTTGTTAAAATAAATACTAAAGTCATAAATAGGGTCAACTAGAGCTCCAATGGTCTCATATTAATGTCTTTTGCTTGAGAAATTCAAAAAATATATGAGACTACTGGAGCTCCGGTCGACCCTATATATGATTTAAGTATCCATATTAACAATTCAAGTATATATCCATATTGATGACTTTTGCTTGAAAAATTCAAAAAAATATATGAGACTACTGGAGCTCCGGTTACAGCTGTCGCCACTGGAGCTCTGGCAACCGACAAGGGGTTTAGGATTTTTTTTATTGAAAAAATTAAGAGCAGTTTGGTAATTTCTCAAATTTTACCACATTTCAAAATTTTAAATCTATCCCGTTAGAATTATTGAAATTCAACATACATATTTGTCTTTTACCAATCTTGACATTTTTTTTTGGTCTTTTTTCCTATTATTAACAGATATTTTAAGTTGATATATTGAGTTTGTAGTACCCCTCGATATATCGTCATGCATCAAAGTGATCACATGCAGTTCAGTGGGTAAAATAAAAATAGCAATATTTACTGATATAACATTCTTGATTACATTATAAAAATACCCATAGGGTTTATACATATTATTTACAAACTTTAAACATAAATACAGAGTTCACATCAAATAATGCCCCGACCAATCGAAAACAAGTCTACCATCTCCATTTGCTATCATCTGCTGCCTTGCCTTAGGAGCCGTATCCAATACGCTATATAAATCATAGGTTGTAACAAGGGTTGGGATCCCAAGGTTTTCAAAGCAACAATTAATCTCAAGCACAAAGTATAAACAATATATGACAATTAACCACAAATAGAAAATAGTCCACAACAACATAACAATATTCAGAACTCATATTATAGATCATATGCAGCAATATCGACATACATAGATCACAAAACCATAACACTAGGAATAATTGACTAGAAACCTCCCAAGTCGTTTGAATGCAACTAGGTTTGTTACCTATGGACTAACCATCCTATAGGCCCTAGCCTCTTGAAAGGATCTCTATGGTGAGCCCTTCCGCTCAATCAAATCACAGGTGGTGCTGGCCCCACACAGGATAGGACGTTCACATACATGGTTCAAACAAACATACACAACCATACAAAGTGTGTGAAATTAGAGTTACTACCTGGACGCTTTACCAATCCTCGCTTTGGCTCCCAATCCTTTGGTCATCTCGGGCAATTGTCGGGTCCTATAAACATACATTTACAGATGACGAGATATTGTTATAGAATTTTCTAGTTTTTATGACCAAACTTAGAAAATTCACAACTTGGGTTTAAGGCCTCTGATAAACACGTTTTAAAGCTTATGAGGTCTACTATCCTTTGACCAAATTTCACAAACAAACAAGGTCATTTGCTTGGTCAGAATCTCCCACGAAAATAGGAACCCAAATATGAAAAACAGGGACTTTACAATTTTTATGGTATACCTTTGAGAAATCATAATTAAATCTACACAAACCCAATTGAGGTGGTTCTAAAGGCTATATGACCCTTACTAAGTCTAGTTTCAGGAAAAAATATCATACTTAACCAATTGGGCGTACAACATTCCAGAAATCTCAATCATTCCAACTGTCCCCAAATTGGTTCCAGTTCTAGTGCCCAAACTTTAAAAATCCATAACTACCAATATGCAGATCCATTTGACCCTTATTGTTTATCAATTTAAAGCCTACTACAATCCTGGAAAGTTTCAGGGCTATAAGACAATAGTTACCCAGTCAAAAACACGATGCAAACTGACTACCATGTAGAAACAAATCTAGCACCATAACTTGAATTTGTTAGCCACTTCATATAGCTTTTCTTCACGAGTGACTCGAGCCTAGCTCTTACCTACCTTGAGCCTGGATTTGTTAGCCACAAGTCAATTGCGTCAAAACTTGAATGATTAATTGAATTAGACTCGAGCCATGCATTTGTTTGACTCGAGCCTAAGCCTTGACTCGAGCCAAGATTTCATCTACCTCGAGTCAGATAGTGATTTCAAATGTTCCCTATGCTGTAATCGATGGATTGACTCGAGCCTCTCATAGAACTGACTCGAGCCAATATTGCTCTGTTTCTTGAAATCAATTTCGAACTTCTGAAATCTTCGAAGTATATTTAGGGATTATTCATATCATCAATAACTATTGTTCCTAACTTCATTTAACCAGTTTGTTAGTGAGTTTCAGATAACTTGAATGCGGATTAACTCTGATTTTGAATAAAGCAATCCGACGTGTCAATGCATTTATTGCACTTACCTTTTCAAGACACTCATCCATCAGACAGACTCTTGCACCCAGAAAGACGTTTTTGAGCAAGATGAATTCATTCCTTTTGTTGGGTTCTCCAACGGTAATAATCACAGAACTAAGGAATTAAAAAATATCATGACCGTGATACAGACCTTCGCGCTTCAACTCTAACGGCTATTTTCAAGAGTCTCAACGGATATTTTATCAAGCTTCTCAACGGTCATAAATGCCAACATCTATAAATACCAGAAGCATTGAATTCTCCACCTACCGAAACGTTGTGCATTCAACTCGAATTTATTACAATCTACTTCTTCATCAGTTTCATTAATATCTTCAGATATATCTTGTACTTCAGTGTTCATTAGTTATCTACTCGTGAGGAGTTTGTTAAACACTTATTCATTTCTCTATGTAAATCTTAAGGTTGTGGAACCTTAAGTTTGTGGGTGTAAGATTACAACTTGTAAGGGGGAGTGAGTCCTAGAGTGAGAGGATCATCCTAAGTTACAAAGTGTGTAATTGCATCTGAGTTAAAGAGTTAGTGAAATCTCAAGGTGTGCTTGAGGACTAGACGTAGGTCGTTGAGTTAGACCGAACCAGTATAAATTGTTTTGTATCAATTTCCCTTCCTTTGTCTCTGCTCCATTCGTGTTAATAATTTTTTTTAAAATCACCTATTCACCCACCTCTAGGTGATATTCCATCTTCATTGAGTTACAGGTTCTCATGAGTACCATAAATAGTTACGGGTTATAACTCATGAGCACCGTAAAAAGTTACAGGTTCTCATGAGCACCCGTAAAAACTTATTAGCTTCGCAATGATTACATATTTTTGATATTTAGCTTCATGAGCACCGTAAAGAGTTATGGGTTCTCATGATTACCGTAAATAGTTATGAGTTATAAATCTAGATTCTGTTGCGATTAATGAAGAACAAAATTTTCGTTTTTCTACCTCATGTGATACATCACTCGAGTGCATTCACTGCAACTTGAGTGATCTTCTTTTATCACTTGAAATGTTCTCGAGTGACTTGATTCAAATTTTCTTCAAAAATAGTTTTATCACTCAAGTGCTTAGAAACTCACTCAAGAGACTTTAAGTTGGAAAAAAGACTTAAAGAGCGTTTTGGTGACTGATCATTTGCCAAATTTGGAGATACAATTTAAGAGTTATGCACATTGGAAGCTAACCTTTGTGCTAAATTATCAAATTGGAAGTGTTCAGCGAAAATCCTTCTTCATCACTTGAGTGATGAAGGATACTCCAGTGAGGTGCCTTATCACCAGGAAGTTACCTGATGCTAACTCTTTGTTCTTAAAGGAAAAATTGACCAAGCACTCAAGTGACACATAGCACTCGAGTAAAGCTCAAAATTCTCTAGTTACCATCTAGTAACTGGATATTGAGTCTTTTGAAAATCAAGAAGCACCCGAGTGCAACAATGTCACTCGAGTGATATTTGCAAACATGAGCTACCACTTTTTAGTGACTATCCAATGATCAAGTTATCCTTTGAATAAAACTCGAGTGACCTAAACACCACTCGAGGGGAATAGTGTTTCATTGGAGAGTTACTAGACAGTAACTTGATATTTACATGCTATCTTCAGACTTTAAGTAGTTACCAACTGGTACATCTCTGGGATGCAATGTTACTCAAGTGATAAAATTTCACTCCAGTGATATTGATAACAGACTTTTGAATAACCTGAAGACGAAATATCACCTATGAGGGGGTGAATTGGGTGATTTCAAAAACTTTTGCAATTAAGGCAAAGAACTAAAATGACAAAGCAATTGATAGAGGGATATGGACACAGAAGATTTATATTAGTTCTGTCCAAACTCTTGACCTACGTCCAGTCCTCAAACTCTTTGGGTTTTCCACTATCACACTATTACATGATTATACACTATGTTTCGAAGTAATCCTCTCTCTCTAGGATTCACTCCCCCTTACGAGCTATAATCAATACACCTATACTTAAGGTATGTTTACCTTGAGATTATACAGAAAGACTGATCAGATAATAACTCTCTAATAGACTAGATAAAGAATCACTGAAGTACAAAATATCCTAAGATATTACAGAGTATTGAATGAAACAGTGATTGACAATAAATTTGATTGAGCGTAGAATGTTTCGGTAGTTGCTTCGTATTGAATGCTTCGGCTTATATTGGTTGTTACAATTATTGACCTTTGGGAAATTTCAATGAATCCGTTGTGAGTATTGAATATGACCGTTAGATTGTTGAAGCTCGTTCGTTACTCATAATGTTGATTTCGCAGAGCTATCACAGTAATTGTGCCGCTATGACATTCCTTTTGTTTTGCTCGTTGTGTTGCAGCATTAATACAAAATGGGAATAGTAGAAAAGTCTTTCTAATTGCTCAGAGAATGGTTGCCTTGTTGGTGCTTGATTTCTGCAACCGCATTTAATGCCTTCTAACACAAAATTTACTTTATGATAGTCTACTGTTAATCCTTAATATAATCATCTAAAAATCATGAATACATTGATTAAATATAGTTAATAATAGTAATGAGTGCAGAGAAGAAGATTATATATCACAATCAATGATTTCAATTTTACGAATACGTAGTTACTGAGACATATTTGAAACACTCGAGTTATCATTAATTGACTCGAGTTAATGACTTGAGGTGGTTCTTTCAACACTCGAGTGAATATTGTTAGTTCTCTATGTGTTTTGATGATTAATAACAATTGTAAACAAGTATGAATGTTTTAATAAGACAAAAGAGTCAAAAACATTCTGTCATCGCAAAACTCGAGCCTAACTAGGCAAGCTCGAGTTTGCTACAAACAGAGAGCACATCAGGCTATTTCAAAGATGACAAACTCGAGTCCGAATAAATAAACTCAAGCCTAAACTCCCATGGTATAGTAATAAAAAGTTTACAAATAAGTAAACTCGAGCTTGTATAGACAAGCTTGAGTTTGCCTCTGGCGGGAACATTTTCCAATTGAAAACCATCTCTTTAAACTTCAGAGTTTATATTTTTGTGTAGAGTTTGGTTATTCCTATGGTCAGAATTGATGAACACTCGAGCCCAAATATATGGACTCGAGCCTAATACTTTTGTAGAGTTTACTCTATGGTTTGACAAACGAAGAAGAGTTTACAAAACAGGTAAACTCGAGCCTGTTATTACAAGCTCGAGTTTTCCCCTGGCAGAGAGTTCCCAAGGTTTCCTTCATTCACAAACTCCAGAGTTTAAGTTCAAACCTCCAGTTCACTCCGATAAGCCCTAAAAGAAATAAAGTCGAACTCGAGCCTGAGATTATGAACTCGAGCCCTTCATTGAAAGAGAGTAAAGCAAATACACAAACTCCAGAGTTCCTATTTGAGCTCCAGCCCACTCTTTCGAATGACCAAATCTCTTAGGCATGAATAGTGTTAAACTCGAGCCTAAACACTAATGGACTCGAGCCTGCCTGGTTTGTGAAATATTATCTCAGGTGCTCGCACGATAAAAAGCTCAGATGATTCGAACTCGAGCCTACCTTTGTGAACTCGAGTTTACATGTTGAGACAACTTACAAACTCCGAGTTTACATCAAAACTCCAAAGTTTGCTCCTCACGTAAGATAAACCAGATACTCAAAGTTCCTTACGAACTCGAGCCCGACTTGGCGAACTCGAGTTTAAAGCGACAAAGAAATATGATCGTTCATGGTTTCATCCCGATTAGTTTGAACTACAAACTTACCAATTTTATGCGAGTTAATTACATTCATTTAGAGAATTCATATGTATATTTAACCACTCTAAATTCAGAATGTTTCAGGTATTAATTGGATCAAACAAGGCATTGAATACACGCAACGAATCAGAAACGAAAAGCAAGCTCAAGAGTTACATATACATTCAGTTTTCTTTCTGTATTGTATTTGATATACAAAGAGCCTCAGTGTTTATCAATATCTTCTCTGTGAGAGAGCTGTTATACAAACTATTCATCCATTGTAATAATCTCAAGTCAAGGGGACTTGGAGATTGGGATTTCAGATTACAACTTGTAAGGGGGAGTGTATCCTAGAGAGATGATAATCCTTGAGTACAAAGTGTGTATCTGAAAACCAGAGAACTGGGACCTGGACGTAGGTCAAGAGTTTGGACCGAACCAGATAAACTTTCTGTGTCAAGCTATTCTTCCCAATCTTTTTACGTTCAGCTTCAGCTTAGGTGCAAAGTTATTTTAAAAGGTTTTAAAATCCCCAATTCACCCCCCTCTTTGTGATTTCCTTCTGTTTTCATTTGGTATCAGAGCCAGGTTGTCTATTTGATGGATTAACATGCTAGAAAAAAAGATCCAATGGAAGGAATTCTACCCGATGGAGCCTCAATCAACAGACCCCCAGGTTTCAATGGAGAACACTACTCATTCGGAAGGCTAAGTTCGGGGTCTATGTAATGGCCTCGAGTTTGGTTTATGGAGGGTCTTTGAGAAAGGAAACTATGTTCCTTCCTCAATTGTAGCCGATGTCGAACTCCCAAGAAAGAAGAAGAGTACGATGACAATGATAAAAGCTAGTTACTCTCAACATGAAGGCAATCCACATGCCGCAAAGTGCTCTTGGGCAAAAAGAGTATTTCAAAATTTGCACTTTGCCATCTCGCTAAGCAAATGTGGGATGCTCTTGAGATAGCCCATGAAGGAACGACTGCAATCAAAGAAAATCGTATCAATACTCTCATGACTGAATATGATTTATTACAGATGAAGCCCAGAGAGTCTATTGGCGAATTTCAACTCAGTTCACTCATCTAATCAATCAACTCATTGCCTTGGGAAAAGAATATGAACAACCTGCCCAAGTGAGGAAAATACTAAATATTCTCACCAAAGAATGGGAAGCCAAGGTCACCGCAATTGAAGAATCTCGAGGCGAATCAATGGCCTCCGTAGCAAGATTATTTGGCAGCCTCTCGAGTATGAGGGGAAGATCAAATTCAAGAAAGGGCTAAATGACATCAATGTCAAAAACAAGGGAATAGCTCTTAAAACCATCAAAGAGGTAAAGTCAGATGACGATGAAGAAGATGAAGATGGTGAACTAGGAATGATGGTCCGAAGATTCAAGAAATTCTACAAAAAGGACCAATCTCACAGAAAGTTTCACAAAGGAAATACTAGCACTGAAACCAAGAAACCAATTATATGTTATGAGTGTGAGAAACCAGGCCACATCAAATCAGAATGTCCTCAACTGAAAAACAAAGAAAAGAAATTCAATAAGTTCAAGAAAAGAGCTTATGTGTCAGCTATATGGGGCAACAGCTCATCGATGAAGATGAGGCGTAAGAGGAACAAAGTGCCAATCTCTGTCTTGTGGCTCAAGAGGAATCAGACAACGAAGAAGTAAGTAATTCTGATTTACCTTATGATGAATTATCTTCAACATATGATTCTCTTTATACTGAATTTAAGAAAACTGCAAAAAAGCTCCTATTTTCAAAAGAAAAATCAAACTACTAGAAGAACAGTTCAAACGATTCCTACATCTGTTTCTACTTGTGAAAAGGAAAATTCTACTTGTTCTAATCATGATACAAAACCAACTTATAATGAATTATCTACTGAATATAAACTTGTTCAAAATGATTTTGATGAACTTGCTGAAAAATATTTTGCTTTAAAAAGGAAGAATACAACACTTTAACAGAAAGTAGAAAATCTTTCGGTTCCGGAAAATCTCATATGTGATGACTGGCTTATTCTGAAAAAGAAAAATGAATATCTTACAAAGACTCTTGAAAAATTCACTAGAGGAAGTGAAATGCTTGAAATAATTTTGAAACAAAGAAAGATTCACAAATGACAAATCGGGAATTGGTTACAAACCCGATTGTGACAAAAAGAAAGGCAAAAGAAACATGGACAAAGATCTTACATGAATTACTTTCAAAAATCTGTCCATACTTCAAATCCTTTTGCACACTTGCAACTATTGTAATAGAAAAGGTCATACCACTTCTTCATGTTTTCATAGAAATGATAGAAAAATTAAACCTGTAGGAAACTACCAATGGGTGCCTAAGGGATCCTATATGATTCCTAAGACACAAACTAACCCAAAAGGACCCAAAGAATATTGGGTACCTAAAAGATGATGTCTCCTTTTATGCAGATTTGTCTTAGAGCATCAAATCCCAATAAGTGGTACATTGACGGTGGATGCTCAAGACACATGACTGGAGACCAATCCAAGTTTGCTTCAATCAAACATAAGGAAGGTGGCAAGGTAACATTTGGTGGAAATGAGTCGGAAGAATTGCTTGGCATTGGCAAAATTGGAAACAAGAATGGACCTCAAATCAAAGATGTTTATCTTGTAGATGGATTATGTCACAACCTCCTCGGTGTGAGTCAAAGCACGACAAAGGAAACCTAGTCATCTTTGATTCGAAGAATGTTTGATTGTAAGTAAGGATGCTCTCTCCTTAGATAGTATTAAACCCAAAGCATTATTTAGAGCTCCAAGAGAAGGTAATTGCTACACTCTTAATTTGTCTAAAAACAATTCTGACTCTGAAAAATGCTTTGTTGGTAACTTAGATGAAGGTTGGTTATGGCATAAACGTTTAGGACATGTTAATATGATTCAACTTGATAAACTACGTAAAAGGAATTGGTTATTGGTTTACCAAAACTTTCTTTTAAGAATGATATGATCTCGTGATGCATGCCAAAAAGGTAAACAAACCAAATCTTCTTTCAAATCAAAACTGAAATATCAACTAATAGACCTCTTCAATTACTCCATATGGATTTAGTTGGACCAGCTAGAGTAAAAAGCCTTGGTGGCAATCTTTATACATTGGTTATAGTAGATGATTTCTCAAGGTTTACATGGGTCATTCTTTTATCATCAAAAGACAAAACATTTGATCAATTTATTGTGTTTGCCAAGAAGGTCCAAAACGAGAAAGGATTCTCTATTGCGGTATTCGTACAGATCATGGTGGAGAATTTGAGAATCATGCTTTTTGAGAATTCTGTGATAATATGGGAATCAATCATAACTTCTCAGCTCCAAGAACCCCACAGCAAAATGGAGTTGTTGAAAGAAAGAATAGAGTGCTTACCGAAATGGCAAGGTCAATGCTAAATGAGAACCAAACATCTCAAGTGTTTTGGGCTGATGCTATGAGCACTGCTTGTTACATATCAAACACGGCATATCTCCGGAAGAAATTGAACAAAACTCCCTATGAGCTCTACAAAGGAAGAAAACCCAACTTAGCTCACTTACACATCTTTGGATGTAAATGCTTCATCCACAATAATGGTAAGGACAGCTTGGGAAAATTTGATTCCAAAGCTGATGAAGGTATATTCTTGGGTTATTCAAGTAGAAGTAAAGCATATAGAGTGTATAATACCCGCAATCACATTGTTGAAGAATCTATGCATGTTGTTTTACGTGAAACCAAAACTAACAAATCCTTGGATGATGATGATGATTTTCCTATGACAAACCAAACTTCTATTTCAACAAATACCGAAAATGCTTTGCAAAAAGATTCTAAACCGAAAAACATTGTGAAAATGCTTGTGAAAACAGTGTTCAAACTCAACCAAAATCATGGAGATACAGTAGGAGTCATCCTCTGGATCAAGTGATAGGTGATGCAAATCAAGGAGTAAGAACCAGAAAAAGCACTTTAAATGAAGTTACATTTTCAGCTTTCATTTCTAAAATTGAACCCTCTAAAATTGATGAAGCCCTTTCAGACAATGATTGGGTTATAGCAATGCAAGAGGAGTTACATCAATTTGAAAGAAACCAAGTTTGGGACTTGGTACCAGACCTAAAGACCATCCGGTCATTGGTACTAAATGGGTATTCAAGAATAAATGTGATGAATCCGCCATAATCATTCGTAATAAGGCAAGGCTAGTTGCAAAAGGCTATAATCAAGAAGAAGGAATTGATTATGAAGAAACTTATGCTCCAGCAGCAAGATTGGAAGCTATAAGAGTTCTTTTAGCCTTTGCCTGTGTTAAAGGATTCAAACTTTTTCAAATGGATGTGAAATCCGCCTTTTTAAATGGTTTTATACAAGAGGAAGTTTATGTTGAACAACCTCCAGGATTTCAAAATGAACATCATCCAGATCATGTTTATCATCTCAAGAAAGCCTTATATGGTCTTAAGCAAGCCCCTAGAGCTTGGTATGAGAGGTTAATCACTTTCCTTCTTGATCAATGATTTGTTAGAGGAAAAGCAGATACAACTCTCTTTATAAAGAAAAATAAACTTGGTGATGTCTTAATAGCTCAAATTTATGTTGATGACATTATTTTTGGTGCTACTAATGATACTATGTGTGAAGAATTTGCCAAGACAATGCAGGGAGAGTTTGAGATGTCCATGATGGGAGAACTTAATTACTTCCTTGGACTTCAAATCAAGCAACGTCATGATGGAATTTTCATTTCCCTGGACCAAGTATTTGAAAGATCTATTGAAAAAGTATGGTCTAGCCGATCGTAATGGAGCAGATACTCCTATGAGTTCAACCGCAACTCGGATGCCGATGAAAAGGGGACTGACTTCAACATCACTAAATATAGGGGAATGATTGGATCATTACTCTATCTTACAGCAAGCCGCCCAGATATTCAATTTAGTGTTGGAATGTGTGCTAGATTCCAATCTGCACCCATGGAGTCTCATGCTGAACATGTTAAAAGGATTTTTAGATATCTTGCTGATACGAAGACTCTTGGATTGTGGTTTCCCAAAGATCAACCAGAACACTTGGTAGCTTATACTGACTCAGATCATGCAGGCTACAAGACTGACAGAAAAAGCACCAGTGGCCAATGTGAGTTCTTTGGAGGTTCATTAGTATCTTGGTTCAGCAAAAAGCAGACCACAGTGGCTGTGTCATCCACTGAAGCTGAGTATGTTGCTGCCTCAAGTTGCTGTGCTCAAGTTCTTTGGCTCAAACAACAATTGTGTGATTTGGGAGTTCATCTCAAAGAAATCCCAATTCTTTGTGACAACACAAGCACAATAAGCTTGGCAAAGAATCCTGTTCAACACACTAGAACCAAGCATATTGATGTTAGACATCACTTCATAAGAGATCATGTTCAAAAGAAAGATGTCAAAGTCATGTTCATCCCAACTCACTTGCAACTTGCTGATATCTTCACCAAACCATTAGCAAAAGAACAATTTGTGTTCATAAGAAGAGAATTGGGAATGGTAAATCCCAATGAGTTGTGAGTAATCTCTACCCAATTGAATGTTAGTTATGTTTTTGATGTTTATTGTTTTACTAACTTAAGCATCGGAGTATGTAGATATGTTTTGTGCAGGATGTGTATTGAAATCTATATTCCAAACCATCGACTACAAGTAAGCTGTCACAAACTCGAGCCTACCAAAGTTAGACTCGAGCTCGGGAGAACCAGAGAGACGCAATTATCTCAGGTCACCAAACTCGAGCCTATTAGTTAACGGACTCGAGTTCGCGGGAGACAGAGAGCAACCCATCTCAGAGAATCTGACAGACTCGAGCCTATTAGTTGAAGGACTCGAGTTCGCGGGAGACAGAGAGCAACCCATCCCTCGAGCCTAAACCTAATTTTCTCCCAAAAATCTCTCAATCTCCTCGACGAAAACCAGAAAGCATGGCTTCCAAACGATCTGCAACTCAAGATTCCCAATCCTCTGATCATCAAGAACCCCAATCCGATCAACCGAAAGTCCTCGGCGTCCCCCGAGCAAAATCGTTTCCCAAACGATTCAAGCACGGAATTGACAAGCAAATTCCTGGAATCCCTTTGACCCATGCTACCCCTATAACTGAAACACCACCTAGAAGGGGCAAAGAGAAGGTCTATAAAACTAGAAAGACCAACACGAGTCCTCTTGCAACCGGTCAGGGTAGCTCTCAAGCTCAATCATCCTCCCATCATCAACAACACTCTGTTCCTCAGGTATCTAGAGACACCCCAGCCTTATTTGAAATTTACAATCACTCTTCTATTCCTAAGGGATTCTTTAGTGAGGCTGTCACTCTCACTGGTGAGGATGCCATAAGATTCAAGGAGAATTATGAGGCTAAGAGTTTTTGTCCTTCTGTCTATGTCAATTTAGATACCTTAAAAGAGGAATGTAGCCTTGATCTCACCCATTGGCTTCGCCAATTTGAACCTCTCATATCCATTAGAGCTTCCTATAGTCCATCCTTTGTCAAAGCCTTTTATTACTGCATGCAAAGTAACAATTTATTGGATGAGGATAGAAATCTAGTTGAGGAAAGGATTACCACAACCATTAGAGGCAAACAGATTACCATCACTGCTGCATATCTTAATGCCCTCCTCCAAATCCAAAATCCCCCTCCTGTTGCATCCCCAAACTATACCGATAGGCAGATATACTCACTCCTCAAACCCGATGAGCCTGTCCCCGATGGTTTAGAGATTCTCAATTTTCCTCCAGTATCAATGCCCCCTAGGCAAAGAGCTGCCTGGTACATATACACTAGAAATCTCGTCCAAAAAGGAGGTAACTTCACCCATTTTGCAAAGAAGGACTTTCCTATCTTTGCCTCTATCATAGATCAAGTTCCTCACAATATAGGAGATTGGATCTTCAAAGAGATGTTCAAATTTCGTTTTCATGGAAGGAAAACATCTCAAATACCCTTTGCTAGTCTTATCTCAGTAATCATGTTCCATGAAAGAGTATGGTACCTACCTGCCGATGAGAAACCTGAAAAACCAGCAAAATTTGGTCAACATATCCTGAACCTTATGAGGATAAGTTTTGATCAAGGTAGTAATCACTCCAGAACTCAATCAAGACCTGCTAGATCCAAAGCCAATCGCCTAGAGTTCAAGAGGCTCGAGTGCACCACCTCCACCACAATCATTCCCTTCTGATTTGGATGAAAGAATCAAGACTTACATTGCCCAAGTTATTTCTGATATCTCTTCCAAGATGGAATCAGGATTCACGCAAGTGAAGAAAGGATATGAGGAGTTGACCGATGCCCAAGAAGATCTAATTCTTGAGCATGAAATTATCAAAGACAAAGTTCAAGGCCTCCATGACCAAATAGGGGATCACTCAGTCAGCATTTCCACCCTTTTGGTGTCTATGGCTAGCCTTCATGACAAAATGGACAAAATCTTACACCATCAGTCCCTCTCTTCTGCTGGCCCTAGCTCCTCGGACCCTCCACCTACTTACGCACCCATCCCAATCCAACCAACCACATCCATAGCCCCGAACCATCTACACATGATCCTCGCTCTTCACCAACCTCTACCCCATCCGATCCTCCCTTGTTTGCCGATGACAAAGGGGAGAAGAGTTGGAGTAAAGAAAGACCACATTTCTTAATGTTTCGATCATTTTTGGTTATATGTATATTTGAAACTCTAAATGTCATTTTGTAATCTATTGGATACTTTAGCTTATGCAATATGACAATATGAATTATGCAATGAACAATGCTTATTTGATTCATGTTTATGTCTGCTGCTAACTCTGATCATCAGAATCGATCTCTAATGTTAAAATCCAATTCTGATGCATTTTCACTGAACATTTATGCTTCACTGATTTCAAATGATCAAACAAATGTTTTTAAAGAAGTTAATTGTTTACAAGTGTTGTCATCATCAAAAAGGGGGAGAATGTTAGTTCTCTATGTGTTTTGATGATTAATAACAATTGTAAACAAGTATGAATGTTTTAATAAGACAAAAGAGTCAAAAACATTCTGTCATCGCAAAACTCGAGCCTAACTAGGCAAGCTCGAGTTTGCTGCAAACAGAGAGCACATCAAGCTATTTCAAAGATGACAAACTCGAGTCCGAATAAATAAACTCGAGCCTAAACTCCCATGGTATAGTAATAAAAGTTTACAAATAAGTAAACTCGAGCCCTGTATAGACAAGCTCGAGTTTGCCTCTCAAGGAACATTTTCCAATTGAAAACCATCTCTTTAAACTTCGAGTTTATATTTTTGTGTAGAGTTTGGTTATTCCTATGGTCAGTAAATTGATGAACACTCGAGCCCAAATATATGGACTCGAGCCTAATACTTTTGTAGAGTTTACTCTATGGTTTGACAAACGAAGAAGAGTTTACAAAACAAGTAAACTCGAGCCTGTTATTACAAGCTCGAGCTTTCCCCTGGAAGAGAGTTCCCAAGGTTTCCTTCATTCACAAACTCCAGAGTTTAAGTTCAAACCTCCAGTTCACTCCGATAAGCCCTGAAATAAATAAAGTCGAACTCGAGCCTGAGATTATGAACTCGAGCCCTTCATTGAAAGAGAGTAAAGCAAATACACAAACTCCAGAGTTCCTATTTGAGCTCCAGCCCACTCTTTCGAATGACCAAATCTCTTAGGCATGAATAGTGTTAAACTCGAGCCTAAACACTAATGGACTCGAGCCTCGCCTGGTTTGTGAAATATTATCTCAGTGCTCGCACGATAAAAGCTCAGTGATGATTCGAACTCGAGCCTACCTTTGTGAACTCGAGTTTACATGTTGAGACAACTTACAAACTCCGAGTTTACATCAAAACTCCAAAGTTTGCTCCTCACGTAAGATAAACCAGATACTCAAAGTTCCTTACGAACTCGAGCCTGACTTGGCGAACTCGAGTTTAAAGCGACAGCAAATATGATCGTTACCGGTTTCATCCTGATTAGTTTGAACTACAAACTTACCAATTTTATGCGAGTTAATTACATTCATTTAGAGAATTCATATGTATATTTAACCACTCTAAATTCAGAATGTTTCAGTATTAATTGGATCAAACAAGGCATTGAATACACGCAACGAATCGAAAAGATTTCACGCGTCGGAATTCAATCACCAAATTCAGAACCCAACGGCTATAATCATCATCAAGCTGAATTTCAAATGAAGAACATACCGAATTGAGAAGTAACGGTCACATAGCAATTCACCACTATATAAGGAGCAGATTACAAACTTCGGAAGACACAACAAATTAAGCAGAAACGAAAAGCAAGCTCAAGAGTTACATATACATTCAGTTTTCTTTCTGTATTGTATTTGATATACAAAGAGCCTCAGTGTTTATCAATATCTTCTCTGTGAGAGAGCTGTTATACAAACTATTCATCCATTGTAATAATCTCAAGTCAAGGGGACTTGGAGATTGGGATTTCAGATTACAACTTGTAAGGGGGAGTGTATCCTAGAGAGATGATAATCCTTGAGTACAAAGTGTGTATCTGATTTGAGTGATAGTAGAAAAACCCAGAGAATCTGGGGACTGGACGTAGGTCAAGAGTTTGGACCGAACCAGGATAAACTTTCTGTGTCAAGCTATTCTTCCCAATCTTTTTACGTTCAGCTTCAGCTTAGGTGCAAAGTTATTTTAAAAGGTTTTAAAATCCCCAATTCACCCCCCTCTTGGTGATTTCCTTCTGTTTTCAAATATGATTTTCTTCTAAAACTGAAACTTGTTTGAAACAGAAGTTTAAACTTAGAAGATCATTTTCAAAGCATAACTTGAGTTTTAAATTACTGACTTGAGTTGTTCACTTGAGTCAAGTCTTTATAACTCAAGTCATGAAGTTTTTGCACTATAAACAAAGATTGAGAGTTATGTTAAAAAGTACTTTGAACAAAGGACTCTCAAGTCTTACAATCACAATTCTAACGAGTGACTCGAGTGCACAAAGTCATAACTTGAGTTTTGAAGATTTGTTCACAGAAATAAGGATTGAGAAATGCATTGAAAATGAATTTGAACAAACAACACTCGAGTGCTTAAATGCTAACTCTAACGAGTAACTCGAGTGCATAAACATTAGCTTGAGTTTTAA
Source organism: Acacia pycnantha (assembly GCA_025563575.1). NCBI lineage: Eukaryota > Viridiplantae > Streptophyta > Magnoliopsida > Fabales > Fabaceae > Acacia > Acacia pycnantha. The sequence continues at coordinate 143,655 of JAMWYP010000156.1, forward strand.
AGATTTTGACTCTTGAAAAGGACAGCTGAGCACAGGAGTTAAGGTTTAAAAAGATAAGATTTAGCACTCACCAAGTCAACACAAGTTTTGTGTAGGTAACTCGAGTTGTTACCTTTGATTCAAAAGTCATAGAAAACCTTTCACTTCAGTTATGAACAACTAACTCAAGTCTATCAAAATTTGAAAACTATTTTGACCAAGATTTTAAAGCACTGACTCGAGTTCTTGAACCATAACTCGAGTATGTCTTTGGCATACACATAAAAGCACTTTCAGATTTAAGATTTAATTGAAATGAAATTTAAATGTCTACTATGTGATCAATAATGGAATTCACCTATAAATAGGAGAGTATTCAATTCCGAGCTAACAACCAACGACGATAAATTTATTGCTCACTTATTACTTATTAATACTCTTTAAATCAGTGATCATATATCTACTATGTGAGAGAGTTTTTATCAATTCAATTGATTGTTATAAAATCTTAAGGTAGCGAGACGTTGAGTGTGGTAGTCTGATTACATTTGTAAGGGGGAGTGAGTTCTTGTGAGGATTACTCTGTAAGAGCTTGTGTAATCATTGAAAGATAGTGGAAATCTCAGAGACGCTCTAAGGACTGAACGTAGGTCAAGATATTAAGGTCAAATCAGTATAAATCTCTTGCACACTTCAGTAATATCTTTCTAATCCTTCTTTCCTGATTTATTATTTGTTAAGATTGCTTTAATTTTTATAATTCACTCAATTCACCCCCTCTTGGGTGATACAATGCAACTAATAGGAAGAATATAGATATAGAGAAATAGAAAAAAATTATTTAGGCTAGGGGATAATTCTAGATATTTGTGGTGATAAAAACTATAGCTTAAGGGTTTAATTAGTTGTGTGGGTGTCATGGGATAGAACTCAACATTAATTAAAAAGGGACTAATGATTCGGGAGAATGTTATGAGACTTTGGAATAGTTTGTTGCTATAATAAATTAAAGAGTAAACTCAAATAATAGAAACTAGCGACCTCTAGGTGAAATCCACAATCCCAACACTTTAACTTATTGTTAGATTTTAAAATTGTTCTTATTTTTACTCCAATTTCATTCTATCAATAATTTGAATTTGTAAATTATAACCTCCCTGTGGATCCCTGCATGTGTACGAGATCAATGTAGTAATAATCCCAGAGTATTATGGGTCATATCCATAGGGAGGTTATAATTTATTAATTTAAATTAGTAAGAAAATGAAATTTGAATAAAAAGAAGAGAAATTGTAATAATTTAACAATTAGCTAAAGTGTTGGGGTTGAGAATTTCAACTAGAGGTTGCTAATTTCTATTATTTGGGTTTACTCTTTAATTTATTACAGTGACAAACTATCTCTAAAGTGTCATAATATTCTCCCGAATTATTATTCCATTTTTAATTAATGTTGAGTTCGTTACCACGATATCCATATAACTAATTAAACCCTGAAGCTATAGCTTATCACCACAAATATCTAGAACTATTCATCTATTTCTCTAGATTTGGGTTTTCTCTTCACCTCCAACTTAATCAAGATCACCCATAGATTAGATTCTATGGTGGCCAGCCAACAAAATAATCCACATGAAGAAAAAAGAGAAAGAGAAATATATAAAAGAAAAAGTAAAATTTATTCATAAATAGAAATTCATAAAGAATATTTATAAATGAAAATTCAGAGTCAAACAAAAATAAATAGAAATTAACTTCCTATTTGGCTACTGTTACAGACCTATATTAGGCCCAATAGCGGTAAAGCCCAACAACCATAGGTGAGGCATAACCGATCCTACCTATTAGCAAGGAGGATCCTAACTCCCCCAATAATCCAGGAATATCTTCAGATATGGTTGAGCAGTTAGGATCCTTGGGCCGGAGATCACGTCAGGCCCAGAATATCCTACCTAAGGTACACTCTATAAATACTGAGGTCAAACCCTAAGGTACATACGTTCTAATCCCTGAACTATTTACATACAGTCACATTGTGCACACACCCCACCCCCTTGGCGAAGAGCCTGGTTGTGTACAGTGATCCCTCCTCCGACTGAGTGCTTCCCTTATAGGCATTCAGGAAGAGACCTTTGATCCAATATCAAAGCACCAGCCTATCCGGCTGGACATCTATGTTCTACACCAGAACAGTGGCGCCAACCGTGGGGACCATAAATTTCGATCCCCGTGACCAATGAGGGTTAATACAAGAAGTATGAGTCAAAGGCAGACGAAGACTGGACTTGCGCCCAATCAACCGTCGCAACAACATGAAGAGGAAACTATCAACCCCGTCCACGATAATGGACACGCAGGGGAAGACCAGCCCTCACCGCCGCGGCGCGAAGAACCTGTCAACTCCGCCCCTAATAATGGGTACCTTGCCGAGGACCAGTCAGACACCGAGTCCTCGGCAGCACGAAACCCTAAGCAAACGGACGTCCATCAAAGACAGCAGGATGTAATCCCGGAAACTTTCCTGATCGAACACCCTGAGATCCGACGCCTGCAGGTCACTCTGGTTCACTGCTGAGACGCATGGAGACCATGGAACACTGAAACTCCCTGCACATGCAGTGACTCGAGGAACGACTAAGGCGGAGGGATTCCACGTCAAGGGACTCCGCTATAAAGGAGTCTGCGACCAAGGAGTCTGTCACAAGGGAATCCGCGTCAAGGGTATCTGCATCTTCCAAAGGGGCCCGGGGCGACAGGAACCGAGAAAGGGTTCGAGATTGAGAAGCTTCCTATGATGGGCAGGGCAGGACCAGGTCGAAAAACGGCCGAGGTCGTGACCCACGGTACCCTGGCAGAAATCTGGACCGAGAGGATGAGAACCGAGGAGGTAGACCTCCACGGCGTCCACCAACAGGGGTTCCACAGAGAAGGTACGTCAGGGAGGAGAATGTTAGTCCTTTCTCAGATGTTGTTTTCAACGCGCCTTACCTGGACAATTTCGACATGGCCAACTTCACTAAATACGACGGAACTCAAGACCCGACTACCCACGTCGAGGACTTCGAGGTCACTATGTGCGTAAGAAGACTCAGAGAGCCCGTCATCACCCGAATATTTGCTGCAACTCTTAAAGAAGCCGCCTTAAAATGGCTCCATACCTTGCCCATAAGGTCGATACACACTTCGACCAGTTGGCGGAGGCTTTCGAGTTGCATTTTGCTACCAGCAAGCAACAATCGAAGTCCCAGTACATTCTGGACAGAATTAAGCAGCGGCCTGGGGAAACGCTTCAAAGTTATCTGGATCGGTTCAGGGACGTGGCTTTACAAGTGCGCGGGTTAAATGAAAATGTACATGTGCACCTACTGGCCGCCGGCCTAGATAGTGAATCTCGGCTAGCCGAGTCATTCTTTAAGGAACCGGCCAGAACCCTGAACGAATTCATAACGCGATCGAAGAAATACCTGGAAATGGAGCAAATGTGCCTAGCAAATGCTCCTCAGAAAGACCCGGATAGGAGGACGCCCCCAGGGGACAAGAACCAGTCCGACGGCCGTAAGCTAGATCGCCGAGGAAGAAGCTCAGACAATAAGTCCCCTAGTGAAAAACCCGAGGTGAAGGGTAAATATGACAAATATACCCCATAAACGTCCCCCGATCCCAGTTATGGAGGGAGGTAGCATCGACCGAGATGCAGAAGATCGAGAGATCTCGGCCTCTCAGGAAATGAGCCAGTACAGACCATACCCGTTTCTGTGCTTTTCACGACAGTCCGGAGCATACCACGGACCAATGCTATGAACTCCGTGATGCCATTGAGAAGTTCGACAGAGAAGGAAAGTTGCGCCAATATATAATCAAAACTCAAGGGCGAAAGAGAGATAAGCGAAAACAAGGCGACCGACAGGACAGCCCGGCCCCCGAGAGAAAGAAAGATGAAAAGCGGCAGAGCCGGGGTCCAAGGAGGATGAGTTTCCCGAGGCCGAGTTCGATTGTAACGTGATTAGTGGGGCCTGTGGTGGAGGCGGAGACACGGCAAGCCAGCGAAGGAAATACTTAAAGGAGGTCCTCTCAGTGAGGGACCGACCTAAATTCAAGGAAGACCCGGACACGGCGAGTAGGATGGAACGACCTCAGCTATTTTTCACAAAGGAAGACATGAAGGACATAGTGCCCGGCCATCAAGACGGCCTGGTAATCACAGGAACCCTAGTCAACTGTCGGGTCAAAAGAATATTCATAGACACCGGAAGCTCGGTTGATATTATTATCTGTGATGCCTTCAAAAGGATGAACCTCGATAAAGAAGACCTGAAACCATGCAAAACAACCCTTGTCGGGTTTAATGGAGACCTCTCCCCTCCCAAGGGGTACATCGACCTCAGACTGACTCTCGGAACGAAAAAGGGTTTCAAGTCTGACCGGGTAAGGTTTATTGTGGCCGAGTTCCCTTCCCCTTATTACGTAATACTAGGCAGACCAACTATCCACAGGTGGGATATGCTGGTATCCACCAAGCATCAGAAGTTGAAAATGGTGAGTAATACCAACCAAGTCCTCACCATTAAGGGCGATTAGAAGGAGTCCCGACAATGCTACTTCGAGACGATCAGGGAAGGCGAAAACGCAATCCCATCTCCTTCCCAGCCTCGGGATATCTAGTCCGGTTCGAAGGACCGAGGAGGGGGAAAGTCCAGCCAGCCAGTTAATATGGTAGAACTGGACTTGCGAGACGAGCCCGAGGTCCCCCGTCCAGAACCAGAAGGAGAGTTGGAAGATCTCATCGTCAGAAACGGGCCAGCCCAGATCACCAAGATAGGCAGAACTTTGAACCCGGGCTTGAGAATAAGGTTGGAGGAATTCTTAGCAATAAACAGAGATGTTTTTGCTTGGAGCCCGGCCGAAATACCTGGGATCAACCCAGAGTTTTGTTGTCACAAATTGGCCATTCGACCAGAGTCGGCACCAGTGGCCCAGAAGAAAAGAAAAAGAGGACCAGATAAGCAACTGGCCATTGACAAACACGTGGACGAATTGTTGGAGGCAGGTTTCATCCGAGAAATACAATACATCACATGGCTATACAACGTGGTAATGGTCCTAAAACCAAACGGCAAGTGGAGGGTATGCACGGACTACACCAATTTGAATAAGGCATGCCCAAAAGACGCCTATTCGATGCCCAACATCGACCAACTTGTGGACAACTCATCCGGGTTCCCGTTGCTATCTTTCATGGATGCCTATTCAGGGTACAACCAAATCGCCATGCACCCCGACGATCAAGAGGCCACGGCCTTCATCACCAAAAAAAGAAATTATTGTTATAACGTCATGCCATTTGGATTGAAGAACGCCGAGGCAACGTATCAAAGGATGATGAACAAGGTGTTCGAGGACCAGCTCGGCCAGAACATCGAGGTCTACATCGACGACATGATCGTCAAGTCATACGACCCCGACCACCACATCCGAGATCTAGAACAAACGTTCAACAAACTGAGGAAGTACAGAATCCAGTTGAATCCGGCTAAATGTGCTTTCGGGGTCCCGGCTGGAAAGTTCCTCGGTTTCCTATTGACCAGCCGTGGAATAGAGGCCAACCCGGACAAATGTAAGGCTGTGCTAGACATGCAAGCGCCTAGAAACAAAAAAGAAGTCCAACAGCTTACAGGAAGACTCGCGGCACTAACAAGGTTCTTGCCAAGATCGGCAGAGAATGCCCTTCCCTTTTTCAAATTATTGAAAAAGGAGACAACAGGGGACTGGAACTCGGAGTGTGAAGCCGCATTCGAAAAAATCAAACAATGCTTGGCAACTCTGCCAGTTCTATCGAAACCTCAGCCCGGTGAGACTCTGCTCCTTTACCTATCTGTCGGGGAAGAGGCAGTGAGCTCGGTATTAATCTGAGAAACCGAGAACGGTCAGGAACCGATATACTTTGTAAGCAAAACCCTGCAGAGCTCGGAGCTAAGGTACCAGAAGCTGGAAAAATTGGCTTTAGCCATACTGACAACGGCAAGAAGACTTCGCCCATATTTCCAATCACATAAAATTGTGGTTCGAACCAGTCAACTGATCCGGCAGGTGCTGCAAAAACCCGACCTGGCTGGTAGGATGATCAGTTGGGCCATAGAATTATCCGAGTTCGACATCACCTACGAGGCACAACACGCCATTAAGTCACAAGTGTTGGTGGACTTCCTACCGGAACTGACCCCGACTAGGAAGGATGTCGGCGACCTCGACCTCTGGAAAGTGTACGTCGACGGTTCCTCGAATTCTAAGGGAAGTGGGGCCGGAATAATCGTAGAAAGCCCTGAAGGAATCGCAATTGAGCATTCCCTACAGCTAAACTTTCCGACGTCAAACAATCAGGTCGAGTATGAGGCACTCCTAGCTGGGCTCCAACAGACCAAGGAATTGGGAACCCAGAGAGTTACGATTTTCACCGACTCACAGCTCGCCGCCGCCCAGGTGGACGGGTCGTGCCAAGCCAAGGGCCCACTGATGGCAAAATACCTAAATAAAGTAAAGGAGGCACTATCGGACTTTGAGGAGGTGACGGTCATGCACATCCCCAGAGGAGAAAAAGTCAAGGCCGACATCCTCTCCAAGCTTGCAGCACTAAAGGCACGGCCAACCACAGGACCGTGGTCCAACAAAAGCTAGAAGAACCGACCTGTGTGATGGACATATCCACTTCTACTGATTGGAGGAAGCCACTCGAAGATTACCTCGAGCGAGGAATTCTCGCACTAGAGACTACCGAGGCCAAGAAACCCATTCGGGAGGCCGCAATGTATACAATGGTGGAAGATCGCCTCTACCGAAAGGGCCTACATACCCCAATGCTAAGGTGTTTGAGCACCAGCGAGAGCAAATACGTTCTTGCAGAAATCCATGGAGGAATCAATGGACAGCACATGGGGGCTAAAGCATTGGCAAGAAAGGCACTACGGGCCGGTTACTATTGGCCGACTATGGAAGCGGACTCCAAGGAGTTCGTCAAAACGTGTGAAAGCTGCCAAAAGCACGCCAAAATTATTTGGTCCCCTCCATCGGACATGGAATACATCTCGGCCCCATGGCCATTTTAGAAGTGGGGGATGGACTTGCTTGGGCCATTTAAAGCCACCCCCGGACAGTTACGGTGGTTAATAGTGGCGGTCGATTATTTTACAAAGTGGATCGAAGCCAAGCCCCTAACCACTATCACCTCGGCGAGGGTGCGGCGTTTTGTCCAACAAAACATCTTTTCTCGCTTCGTAATCCCGGTCGAGGTCGTTTCCGACAACAGCACCCAATTCACTGACAGGAACTTCCAGGGCATGATGGTTGACCTCGGCGTCACACACCACTTCGCCTCTGTCGAACATCCTCAATCAAATAGCGAAGCCGAGGCGGCCAATAAGGTAATCCTGGACGGGCTAAGGAAAAAGATGGACGATGCCGACTCCAGTTGGGTCGAACAGCTCTACAGCGTATTATGGGGCTACCGAACCACCATTCAGTCGGCAACCCAAGAAACTCCCTTCCGGATGACCTACGAATGTGAGGCCATGATTCCCGTCGAGATAGGACAACCATCGTGGAGAAGGTTGAGAACCCTCGAGGAAGGGGAAGGGACAAACAGTAAAGCGCTGGCAACCGAGTTAGATTTGGTGGACGAGGTAAGGGTCACGGCACACTGCCGAGACATGGCGACAAAACAACTCGTTGCTGCCAAGTACAATCGAAAGGTGAGGCCCTGGACTTTCGACAGGGGTGACCTAGTTCTTAGTTTCGGTTTTATTCATCTATGCAGTTTTTCGTCTTAAGTTGTTAGCTCTTTAGAGCGAATCATTTCTTGAATTAGTAAACGGTTCTTTAATCGAAGTTCAATTTCAAGAGTACTTGACGACATGCTAACCACCTATAAGGAATCAGACTAAGACTAGGGGTGCCCCATCCAGTCATAACTCCATCCATAGGTACCAATCTGACACCCGGGCCAACAAGCCCGGGTACTTTGAAACTATGAAAGGCCGTTGTCATCAGTGTTACACCCCTACCGGCCTCACCCTTTCGGGTGGCGGGTTAGAGGGATTCCTTTACTTAGTTACTTGGCAGCAAAACAACTCGTTGCTACCAAGTACAATCGAAAGGTGACCCGGACTTTCGACAGGGGCGACCTAGTTCTTAGTTTCGGTTTTATTCATCTATGCAGTTTTTCGTCTTAAGTTGTTAGCTCTTTAGAGCGAATCATTTCTTGAATTAATAAATGGTTCGTTAATCGAAGTTCAATTTCAAGAGTACTTGACGACATGCTAACCACCTATATGGAATCGGACCAAGACTAGGGGTGCACCATCCAGTCATAACCTCATCCATAGGTACCAATCCGACACCCGGGCCAACAAGCCCAGGTACTTTGAAACTATGAAAGGCCGTTGTCATCAGTGTTACACCACTACCGGCCTCACCCTTTCGGGTGGCGAGTTAGAGGGATTCCTTTACTTAGTTTCCTTTCCTTCGTTAATAGGTCCATTTCACTTGTATCAAAGTGAGCGCAACAGAGCATTTAACCGGTTTGGACAAACTACTGTACTGGTAAAAGTAAAATAAACATTAAGTAAAAGTCCCCGAAGGGTTAAGGGTACAGTCATCCAAAAATATCAGTACAACATATAACAGGGCATCCCCAATCCTTCACCAGCACCGCTATGCCTACCTTTCCGACCTTTATCAGTCATGAACGTACCCCTGCTTCAACAAAAGCTTCTGGAGTCCATTATTGGCCCCCAGAGTAACCGTCAGTACTCAAATACTAAATGTGTAAAGTGTATGCAGGTAACCATGCCAAATATGAAGTCAAAAGTAACATGCCAAACATACCAATATATGCAAACAGAATATACACACAACACCGACTACCACGTGCCGTCAGGCTGCCTTATCAAGGCAAGCCCGGACTTACCGGAGTCACGACCCGTAAAGCTGCCTACACCACGACAACCCTGGACCTATCGACCCGTACAGCCGCCAATCAAGGCCGTCCTCGAACCAATCGTCCTCAGCGCTAGGAATCACATAACTCTGTATGCATATTTGGCAAAACATATACAAAAACACACATGGCAAATACAATATACAACAAAACACATAAAGATATCTGAGTAAAGCGATTACTACCTGGTGGGGGTGTGTACCATCTTATTATTTATTGTGCCTGATCACTTTTCCAATTATGCCCTTGCCCTAAATAATACTAAAATTCCTTATTTTTAGTATTTCCAAAGATACCCTTACATTAATCACAAAATCCGAGCCCTTTACAACTTCTCCAGAAAATTCTGTGATTTTGTCCCAGATTCATAGATTTTTAATAAATTACAAAAAAAATAATATTAACATGAAACCAAGTCAATATGAACCTTTAAGATGTCTAGTTTCCACTAAAAATAATCCCCGAAATCATAAGTACACTTATTTTAGCGTGGAGCTGAAATTTAGTCCTCTGGTCCGATTCGCTCACCTGTTTCTAGTCTCGTATTAAAAAATTTATTTCACCAAGTATTGTTATCAAACAATCATCATATTATATATCAAAATCATGCTCCGGATGTCTAGTTCCCTCAAGTAAAATTTTAGCTCAAAAAAATTTCATTTACTATTATTAAACGCTTTGGAAGCTTCACTGACCAGATCCCCTGAATCTGGCAGCAAGCCCTTACTTAAGGTTTTCGGTGTTTTCAACTTTGGAAACTTAAACCATGACTATACCTCCCTCAAAATCACATTCCAGAACCATTGAAGACCTTAAAAGTACAAGATTCCAACCATAACACTGGGCTTCTACCTTTTGCACGAAATTACTTTAAGAAGAACTCAAGAACGTAGAGTTTTCGGGGTTACCTAGAATCGGAGAATCGTTGGACGTTTTTGATTGCTTGGTCCAAGAGCTTAGGCTATGGTGGCTGCTGGTATCTCCTGCTGGTCTCTGGAATTTTCATCCTAGAGGGTGAAAATGAAGGATTAAAGTGCATTTTTAATAAAGGTAACTTTGATCCGGTAGTTTAGAATTAACAGGCGTAAATTTCTGTCCTTTGTGTAGTGATTGGGATCAGTTTCCTTGACTTTCTCCCCAAGAATCCAGAATTTTCCAGAGCTCTCTAGGGTGCTGCCAAGTGGCGCGGCCCCAAGGAAAGAGAGAGCAGATTTTTATCTTCTTTTGGGCAAAATTGCAGGTTTCGGCCCGGAACTTTCGTAAATTACAATTGTGACCCGGGACTTACCAGTTATTACCAAATTTTCCCATAATTTTTCCTGCCTTATGGGGACATTTGGGGCGCCATTTTGGGCCCATATATCATCCCTAATTAATTTTTTACCTATTTATTCCCATTTTACCCTTTTTGTTCAGAATGTGGGGCCCGCGGTTTGACTTTTACACTGATTCTTCTTTCTTTCTCTCCACGTAATTACTTTAATCATTAGGGGGGGTCATGTGGCACCAAATGGGGCCCAAAAATATTCTCCCCTATGATTAATCCCTTTTTCTCACTTTATCAGTCCAGTTTTGACCAACCGGTCCCCACCAGGCCCTGCTGGGTACAAAGTTGCTTCTTTTTGTACTTCCCTTCAACTTTTCCAGATATTTTCCCCTGAATGGGCACTCATGTGTGGCGCCTTCCAAACTTCCTAGAGTGGCCCCACACTTGTCCCATTCAGTCAAAAGGAAACTCTTAACTGGTCCTGTTTCTATCGGTCAACCACCTGTGGGACCCGCATTTTGTGTTTGGACCTGAGTATGGATAAAATCATCTGATTTTTCTCTCTCTCCTAGGTAGACGAAATTAATGCCTTAAGGGGTAAGGATTTGAATTTTCTACCCCTGTAATCATTACTTACTTTTTGTTTTCCAATCCTGCAGCAACACATGTCCCAATATAATCATTACACTAGCTTTTTTCCTCTTCAAAAACGCAGGGGATCTTCAATTGTCCTGGCAATGTCATGTGCATATTTATTTTAGCATATTTATGCTCATCCAATTGTCCCAAACCTTAGGACATAGCTACATGACATTTCTACCAACCGATTAACACCGTACAAGTGTCTTTGTGCCCTTCTGCACTGTTACTTTACTTCTACAGCCTTGAGCTCTTGGTCAAAATACTCATAAGATATCAATGTTTTATTTCCAATTTAATATCACACTTCCTAAACAGGGTCTAGTTGTATGCCTGATACAGGCTTATTTCCAAGTCTCTAGGCTCAAAATTCAGGATATTACAATCAGCCCTTGCAAATATTTTGATGCATCAAATTTAACACCTAGATAAGAAGGCGAATGTCATAACGGACCCTGATCAGGTCGAAATGTTTAAATGTGTGTTCATACGACCACGGCTGAGCATGTGATGGTTTGCCCTTACTATGGTTAAGATACTGGAAAACGACTCCAGAACCTCGTAGCGCGGTTAATTTGAAAACCCCTACCCATACACCTAGTCCCTTACACCAGAAGAGTACTAGCAGACTCTATTTATTTAAGACCCTGGCCCGGTCAAGACTATACCAACACGCAGTTGACGCGTAAAGTAAAAGAAACACACAATGAGTTACACAAGTAATTTTCATTAATGATGGGAAGTTACAAAAGTTAACATAAACAAAGGTAAATAAACTGGTATCAGACACCGGCAAAAACTCTAAAAGAAAACGCCTAGCTGGGAGGGGCCGCTTCCTCCTCAGGAGCTCCATCCCCCTCCGGTGGGACCGCAGAGGAAGTCTCTTCGCCAACCTGGCCTTCGTGACCCTCGTCCACCAGGGACACCGACTCCTCTTCAGGAGAAGGAAGCGGGATCAGAACGTCGCCCTTAATGTAAGCTCGGTGGTCAAAGCCGGCAACATTCAGGTGGGCTTTCTTCTCCTCCTCAAGGGCACCCCGAGTCTCGGCAAGCTCCTTGAACAAATCGCCATGTTGCTGCGTGAGAGTCTTCACAGCCTCCATGCTGCGGGATTGAACCGACCGCATATCGGCCAACTCGGAGTTAGCCTGGGCTAGAGCAGCCTTGGTAAGCAAAAGCTCCTCCGTCGCCTTATCAGTGGCGGCCTTGGAGCTACTGAGTTCCTCATGAACACGGCCTTTCTCCTCTTCAGCACGGCCCCTCGCCTCCTTGGCTCGTCTCATAGCCTCCTCCCCCTGCCGCTTTTCCTCCTCGAGCCTCTTGGCTTTTTCCCCGGCAATCTCCAGGTCTAGCTTCAGATGTCGGACTTCACCCGCAATCCCGACATAATAACCATGGAGGTGGAGATAGGCCTGGGACAGTCCGAGGGCCTTGCAGAGAGAGTCCTGCACATTGTGGACCTCGCGTTCATCCATGGAAGAAAAAGGATGGGAGCTCAGGAACTGGCGGGGCGGGAAGAAGGTCATACTGAGCTCTTCCGTGACCCCGTGCTCCCAGGCCAGACTACGTTTGAGACCCCTAGGTCGAGGAGTGGCAGTTGGAATCTGGTGCGGAGACGGGGGACACGGCGAATCAGATGTGAGAACCTCCTTTCCCTTATTGGCCACAGGAGGGTTGGCCGCTGGAGAAACTGGGCTAGTAGGAGCATAAGAGGGAGTGGACGAAGGAGCCACTTGTTTTTCCCCAACCTTGGCCATTTTAGCCACAGTTGCCTTAGAGGCCACGGCTGCAACTTCAGCGGCTTTCTTTCTTTGGGACTCTTGAGCGGTCCGCTTTCGAGGGGCCTTCTTCGGTGATGCCCCAGCCCCCGACCTCACATACGTTAGGTAATCCGGCAACTCCTCCATACGTGGATCTGCAAAGAATTAACAATAAGGTCAGAATCCGAAGTCACTTAGAAAATAAAGAAAGTGGCATATGATAAACGCCAGACTAAAATAAAAGAGGTCGTACTGGATGCCGACCCCGACCCCACGCCAACCTTTTTAATATAGAAGGTTGTGCTCTTTACTTCGTGCTCGGCAACGTAAGAGGCTAGCCGAGCTACTGCAACTTTCTCCTCAACCAGGAGGTCGTTGGCACTGATTGGGTATGAGGAAGAGCCGAGTTTGTGATGATCGGCGGTCCAATATAGTAGAAATCGCCACTCCACCTCGGGGCCCTCACAGCCCTTCAAAAACCAAGGTTGCTCACCAAAAGTGGCAACCACCTTGAAGAAGGCATTTTTAAAATGCTTGAAGGAATCAAAGAAGGCGGAGAAGAGTTTCTTGTCGGAATCACTCCGGAGAGAAGTCAGCCCCTTCAGTGCGGCCGGCTCTCTACCCGAGTGAGGGGTGAAAGGACAGAAGAAATAAAAGAAAAGAGTGGCGGTGCAAGGAATGGCGGGTTCCAACGAACCGCACAAGTACTCGAACGCCGCAAGGTAAGCCCACCTGTTTGGGTGAAGCTGAGAAGGGGCTAGATGAAGGTAGTTTAAGGCGGATATTAGGAACTCGGTAAACGGGAAGCGAATACCGAGCCGGGACATGTATTCCCTATAGAAGAAAAAGAAATTGGTGCACTCAGGCTCCCGGGTAGAGCATATCGGCTCCTCCTCCTCAGGAGGAATCAACAAACATCCAGGCGAGCCCAACGACCCCAGACGGTCCACGACCGCAGCAGTCATCAAGGAACGCGTTGTCAGCACTTTGTGCGTTACCCACGGATACTTAGCCTTAAGAACCGGGGAAGGACTGCCGGAATCTGCCTCCACGTCGGACATAGAAGGGCGGGGAGAAGACGAGGACTCCATTTACCTATAACAAAAACAAAGAAAAAGCTATAGTCAGAGCTAAGAAGGATACCTGACTGAGATAAACTATTGTTTAGGGAAGGAAGATGAATGGCCCCCGGCTAACGTGGACCCCCAGTAGCCGAGATAGGCTTAGACGATGATCTGTGGCGGCACGAGCCTAAAACATTGTTCGCCATAGAATCTTGCCCACTCGCAATGTACGAAGACCTCTGGGCAATGCACTCCTAGCAGGGACTGAGGTACTCATCTGGAAGGGATTCCGACCCTGTGGGGCGAGGTGCTTCGTAAAAATTGATGGGCTCGGCCGAAATGGTCTCGGCCTCACCCTAACTCGCTAGACCAGGTCTAACGAGGTCGAACTTCGGCTAGATAGACCTATGAACGGGAGGCTGAGATCCCCCAGCACTCCTACTACCGGACCCACCCCGGAGAACGGCGGCTAGTTTCTCTTCCTCTGTCAGTGGAGTGCCTAACAACCAGAAACTAGGGCGCGGAAAACGCTCTCTCAGGGCCCCTTCCTCAGTTGGGTCTAATAGCTGGTTCGAAGACGATGGACGTTTTCCCCTATCCGTTAAGGCTGGAGACTCAGACCTATACAGTCATCAAAGGGTGGATAAGAAAAGGGGAGGGACCAGAAGGAGGAAAGCCAAGAAACAAAACGCTCCCCCAAGCCAGAACTTACGGTTACAAGAATGCTATGGGCAAACATACCCAATAGTTACCCAGAAGAACCAACTCACCCCAAAAAACCAAGAAAACCCAGAAATCCCCAAACACTAATGAAGAAGGAGAAGAAGCGAGAAAGCCAAAACGCAGAAATACACACAATGTTCAAATGAAAGTTTTTAAAGGGTAGAAAGTATACCTGTAAATGCGAAAATTGGAAGGATGCAAAGTGAGGAGTAGCAACTCACGAACAGTTTTCTGGGCGTAGGAGAGGGAGATGTCTTCAGAAACGCAGAGAAAATGCTTCGCAATCTGAGTTGGTAGAAAAAGTAAAGTTTGTGGAGAGCAAAGGTTGTGGAAATGAAATGAAGAGTCCCAACCGCGCATAACATAAAGGAAAGAGGAGGGAAGTTCAAAAAACCACTCAACCGTCAGGGGCACAAGGGACTTTTCACCCCAAAAGCAGAGGTGACGTTCGGCATGCCACTGGCGCATTAAATGCGCACGAAAACCGGAGGCGGTTGGGCGTGACGGTAGGAACCCATCCCCAATCCGCGAAAGCCAGGTGTCAGGAGGCAATCATGGCGAATCCTGAGGGGTTACTCACCCGGATTCACGCGGGGCCCACGACAGCCTCCCCAGATCCTCAAGCCGCGAGTTACCACCCTGGCGCCATGACCCCCTCGACGTCACCACGCACCCCGGGAAGAGGGGGACCGAGGCCGATGCCCAAGAAACCTAACCCGACGGGCCACGGTATAATTGCCAGGGCGCCAAGGACTCCTCAATTTACCTTGGATGACCCATCCAGGACATAATACACCCCGGCAACTCAAAGGCTTGAACTACCGGGCTGTGGGGCAACTGTTACGGACCTATATTAGGCCCAATAGCGGTAAAGCCCAACAACCATAGGTGAGGCATAACTGATCCTACCTATTAGCAAGGAGGATCCTAACTCCCCCAATAATCTAGGAATATCTCCAGATATGGTTGAGCAATTAGGATCCTTGGGCCGGAGATCACGCCAGGCCCAGAATATCCTACCTAAGGTACACTCTATAAATACTGAGGTCAAACCCTAAGGTACATACGTTATAATCCCTGAAATATTTAGATACAGTCACACTGTGCACACACCCCACCCCCTTGGCGAAGAGCCTGGTTGTTTATAGTGATCCCACCTCCGACTGAGTGCTTCCCTCATAGGCATTCAGGAAGAGACCTTTGATCCAATATCAAAGTACCAGCCCATCCGGCTGGACATCTGTGTTCTACACCAGAACAGCTACATCCCTCACCCAACTTAGGAACTGATAAAAAGAATATCCCCCCGATTCTTAGAGTAGTGATTGTGTGTCAAGAGTGGCCCATAGAGCCTCTATTCATAGCTGAAGTTACTTCTTAGTGTAATACTACTTGGAGTGATTTGTGTAGATCTAATATTATTTCGGCTTTGATTAAATGAGGTTGTGTAAATTTTGGCTTGACTGTTGTCTCTTTCGGTTAATGGATCTGGGTTAGATTTGTCATTTTAGATTTTGATTTATAAGTTTGTTGATCTTATCTTTTTTTTTTTTGGTTCAAAAGATATTTATATTATTACTGTAAACCAGTCCAATACATGAAAACAAGCTGAAGATGGAATACAAACAAAACCAAATCAAAGACAACAAAATAAGCCAAATACAAGAATAACCAATCACCGTACATTAAAAATTTAAGAGTAGAAGTAGAAGCATGGACAAAACCGGTCTCCTCGATATCAAAGGTTAGAAGTGACGTGAAAGAAAGTATTGGTTGTAAAACCCACCCTAATGGGCATACCTCCTTATAAGCATTAGCTGCAATTAGAGCAGCTGCACAGATACCCCATCTTGGAGTAAAGATCAAAGAAAACCCTACCTCAGAAAGAAGAAAACCCATGATATCCTGCAAAACACTTCTACTCCTCCGATCAAGCAAATATGGTGACCTCGACCACACACCGAACAACACCTCTTGAAATCTTCCCCCAAGAACGCAGATCCGAGCCACCAGGTGATAGTCAAATCTAATAACGTTCAAACAACCATCCAACCAAGAGGATTTATACTCAGATCTCACAGATCTGTTTATTTCCTGAGAAAACAAGAACACCACCACAAAACCCAGCACCACAAAAAAAGAAAAAAAAAAAGACAGATAGCTCTCACCGCTGCAGAACAGATCTGAAGGAGAGGAAAAAACGATTAGAGAAGTCCACAACCACCAGAAATCAGAGGAAGAAAGCCACAGATCAAAGATCTAGGAACCGATCTACCACTTTGACACATTTGTGACATAGAATGATACTCGCCGGCGGCTTGTGATGGTGCCATAAGCCGCCGGCGAGAAAGAAAGAATTCAGATTTTAGGGTTGAAAACAATATTGACCATAGTTTGTTGATCTTATCAATGATGCGTTCTTTAAAGGTCATAGGTTTTGATTTCTCCGGTAATGTAAAAGTAAAGAAGGTTTATGTTGGGTAGGATTTTTTCGGGCGGATGATAAGCGTTTGTTTTCCTCCCCTACCAACTAGGATCCAATTAGATGAGCCACTATCCAAAATGAGTATTTTTAGTCAAACTAATAATCAACATAACATAACTAACTTACCGTTGATGGTAAATTTGCTTTTATTTTGAAAGTTCATGGGTAATTTTGTATATCTAAAAAATATATGATGTTGGGTGTAGTTTGGGTAAAAACTCATGGGTACTTTTATACCTGAAACCTATATAAATAATATAGGTTAAAATGTATCAACCTCTCCTTTATTTACTCTAAATTAAAGAGACCTCCTTTCTATTTTGTAAACTTATATAGATCAACCTTCTCTTGAAATCAAAATATATGTTGCATAAACTTTCTTTCTTGTTTTGATATCTAATTTTCATCCATCCAACCATTAGTCGACGGTTAAATCAAAGCATTTACCCATCATTTTGACCAAACTACCCCTCCTTAACATAATATTACTTAATAATTATTTGAACACATATATTTATCCAAATATATATTTTTTTCAATTTTTTGCCATATCATTAGCTTGATTACCTTATTACAAAGTTAGTTAATTTTATAATTATAATTTTATTTTCAAAAATTTAAATATTTAATTTCTTTTATTTATTAAAACTTACTTATGATGTAATCTCTTAAACATATATGTTAGCTAAAATGTTATGCAATCATATACACACACATATGTGCATGTTCCATTGCATTATAAAATTTTAAAAAATGATATAAATTTGATATTATTATATTCATGTATTATAATTCAAATTTTTAAATATATTTCAATAAAAAAATTTATTAAAAAATTTACTCAATTCAATCATATTTTTAATATTTTCCCATAAAATTAATTAATTAATTTATAAATATTGTAAAAATATGAAATAGATTATTAATATTAAAAGATAAATTAGAGATTTACCACAATGGCATAAATAAGTAAAAAAATATTTATTATAATATGATTTTTAATTAAAAAATATGTTTAAAAAATATTTTTAAAATATTCTTTAATAGGGTTAATGGTTCGCACTAAAGTGTATATTTTCAAAAACAGAAGGGACGACCTCTGTGTAATCAAAGGAAATCAGAAGAGTGAAGTTAGATCATTTTACTAAAATAATATTTGATAAATGAAAATAAAAAAATGTTTCACTTCAAGACATTTTTTTCCCATTTGCAAGACATTTTTTTGTTCATAAATATGAAGGTTTTTAGTAATGAACAAAATCATGATTCCTTTTCAATTTCTATTTTTTTGGGACCATCTAAGAATAAGATGTTATCAATATCGTTGTTCACAATCAATATTCTATTTATCAATTTCACAAAAAAAAAAAAATTATTCATCAAAATAATGTATTATGGTATCAACATCATCGTCCCCATCACAACATGACGCAACATTAAATCATTATTAAAATCAATAAAAGTCACATGTGGCTAGTTTAATTCATCACGGCTCTTTGATAATAATTTTGTTTCTATCATCTGACATCTATAAACCTCCCTCGCGTTTTTTTTGGGACAAAAAAAATAAAAAAATCCTGTGGTGTCCTTCTGACATATTTTATTAGACTAGTTATAAATAATAATAAAAAAACAACAAAACATCCACCTGGCGTGAAATTCTAAAACTGTTATGACAATAGTGTTTTACCCCTCATTCTTTATAGAATAACATTTCTTTTCCAATGCTATCAACCAACCTCACCAAACAGTCCCACAAACCTGAGTGTGTTTTCGCACATCGTAAAAATTGAAACCACCCGCTAATATAATAATTAATTAATACTCCATTACAGCTTATGGACAATTACTGCATTCAATAACTTAATTTAAACAAAAATCTATCCCTCACTAGGCTTCGAAAGAGTAAATACTATACATCTACAGCAGATTCCTCTGTTTTTGAATCCAGCTTAGCCTCTCAATCTCAAGAAAGAAGAAAATTACTCACTGAACAAGGATCTTATTCTGCATCAAACTCGTTCAAATATGCATATAAATTTAGCAGATAACACAAGCATTAGGATCTTCTTCCATACTTCTGGCATAATAAGTAGGATGTTGAGGATAGTAGTATTGTGTTTTCATCTGATTCTGATAATAGTTCTGATAGGCTTTAAGAAGATCAGCTAATTGTTCCTTTTCGTCTTTCTTCTTTTCTTCTTTCTTTTCTTCCTTCTTCTCTTCTTTCTTTTCTTCTTTCTTCTCTTCTTTGGCTGGTCCCACTGAAACTATCTCCGTGTTACACAATTTCCTCAGCTTCCCCACTACGCTCACAGGGTCAATGTCGCCTGTTAGGGTTAATTTCTTGTCTTTCATATCCACAGACACAGACTCAACCCCTGCATAAAATATAAATGAGCCGTTAATCTTTCTGGGATTTTCTGATCTGGGTTTGATTTCAAACGAGGAAGAAGATTATGGTGAAATAGATGAGATTTGGTTAATTACCTTGAAGCCCAGATACAGCTTTCATGGCTTTCTTCTTGATTGAGTCGTCGTGTAGTTCTACCTTGAGAATAACTTTCTGTGGAAACAGAGAGAGAGAGAGAGAGAGAGAGAGGAAATTGAATCAGAAAAATATGCGCATATATGAAGGAGATAAGAAATTAAGAGAACCTGGGGAGAAATTCTCACCTTCATGATGTTGAGCTGATGAAGATCGTTAATGGCGGATTTAGAGAGAGAGATATCAGAGGGAGAGAGATGGAGGATTGAAGTGATGAGGTGAGCATATGGCTGAAGGTGAAAACATTTATAGTGGAAAAAAGAGGGGAAAGAAGGAGAGAGGAAAGAGCGGGGTCAAGACAAGTCAAAGTCCTTTTTGTGGTCTACATGAAGCAAACGCGGTCGTACCACCCTATAAGCGGAATCAGTTTCCCTGGCCAAGCAGGGCGCGCTTGTCCCTTAGGTATGTTTGGTTTGAGGGAAGGGGAGGGAAGGGAGGGGAAAAAAAATGAGGGGAGAGGAAAATTTGTGGGCCCCACTACACTCAATTTTGAAAAAAAATTTCCCTCCTCTCCTTTTTTTCTCCCCTCTCCCTTCCCCCTCCCTCCCCTTCCCTCAAACCAAACATACCCTTAGGGTATATTTGGTTTGAGGGGAGGGGAGGGAAAAAAAAGGAGGGGAGAAGAAAATATGTGGGTCCCACTACACTCTATTTTCAAAAAAAGTTTCCCTCCTCTCATTTTTTTTCTCTCCCCCTCTCTCCCCTCCTCTCCCCTTCCCTTCCCTCAAACCAAACATACCCTTAGGGGGCAAGCGCCTGACCATCCATGTTTATATTTTTTAAGGATTTTTTTTATTAAAAAAAATTTTAAGGTGATTTTTATTTTTTTAGCACCAATCAACATATTTAAGTATATTTTTAATACCAGTTAATGCCTTCAAATATTTTTAAAATCCTAAAATAATTTTTTAAGATCATGAAATATTTTTGATTAGCAGTCAGTACCCTAAAACATCTTCTGAGTACCAACCCTAAAATATTTTTTTAGGATCTAAAATATTTTTTTAAGATCCTAAAAAAATATTTTATGGTAACAACTGGTGCTAAAAAGATACTTCAGTGTACTCACTGCTCTTTTCGGTACACATCGGTATCCTGAAATATCTTTTTAGTACCATTCATTACCCTAAAATATTTTTTTCAAGATCCTAAAATATTTTTTCAAGATCATGAAGTATTTTTTAGTAGTAGTCAGTATCCTGAAGTATTTTTTAGTACCAGTTCGTACCCTGAAATATTTCTAAAAAATATTTTAGGGTACCGACTAGTACTAAAGAGATGTTTTAAGGTAAAAATATTTCATGATCTCAAAAAAATATTTTAGGTACTGGCTGGTACTAAAAATATACTTCAAGATGTTAACTGATATTTAAAAAAAAAATCAAAAATCAAAAATAAAAAATAAAAATCCTAAAAAATAAATAAATATGGACGATCCAAACCTCTAGAAGAGATCTAGACCGTCAAGCGCTCGCCCCCTAAAGCATGAGTGCCCCTTGCTCGGCCAAAGGCCAAGTAGGGAAACTGATTCCCCCTTTAAGCCTCTTTAAACATTTTTGGGTTAAAGTGCAGATTGGCCAACAGAGTATTACGCTAGGAGCACCAGGTACATAAATGTTTTGAAGGGAACAAAAATACCAATGAATAATTGAAAGGAAGCAAAAATACCAATAAAAAATTTAAAACTTCGGCGAATAGATTAAAATGGGGATTGTACTACTTTCATAAGTTTTAAATTCTTAATTGGTATTTTTGCTCCCTTCAAAATATTTTTGTGCCGGGTACTTTTAGCGTAATACTTCGTTAACAAATTTACACATTAACCTAACATCTTTTTGTAGAATGGTAAATAAAATTTAACAAATTTGGGATGTGGCTATAAGAGGCTGACTTAGGTAATGAGTTGGCCTGGTCCCATCTGTTGTTATCTGTAATTCACAAGGTTCTGAAACCCGGACCGGTCACTGAACCGGTCGGGGTACTGGGTTAAGGGTTAGTGGGTCAGACCGGGGTCAACCCAGGCTAGACCGATGAGGTATAAAAAATTGGAAAATAATTAATTTCTTATCACACCAACCTAAATTTGACATACTATATATCATTTCAATATTTTAGATCAGTAGCAAAATAACCATATACTTCAATACTTGTGACATATTCGAGATATTCCTAACAATTTTCTTTACAACCTACATTTGAGACAATATATTCATGATAGCAAAATATTAAAAACAAGTATATGATGATAAAATATTCTCAAGCAGGATCCTTTTTAACACCAGAATGTGTGGGAGGATTGCTAGACTCGAGATTGGGAGTGGTAGTATTCTAGGCACCTTCATTATTAAAACATTCAACAATAATAAACCTGAAGCTCTGCACAATGGAACGAAGCTCTAAATCGAGATGAACAAAGCTCTTTCATGGTTTCACCTCAAGAAATAAATAGTAGTGTGAGGCAAAATTTCAAAAAAAAAAAAACCTAAAAAAAAAAAAAAATTGTCTGACCGGGTCACACCGGGTTTCACCGGGTCAGACCGGGTTAAACCGGTTTAACCCTAAACCGGACCGGTTTCACGGCCGGTTGGCCGGTTCCCGGTCTAAACCGGACGGTCCGATCCGGTTTCACAAACCATGGTAATTCACACTGACTAATGTTTTCCTCCCCCTCCCTGCTGCCAATTCCAAATTCCAATTAGTGAATTCCAAATTCTCAAATCACAACATCACCTATGTGCTGTTAGTAACTTGGTACCATGTTTCAACTACATGAGGTCACCCGTCGTCTTGACCTTTTTACTATCCCAAACTCATTTTAGTATTTATATACTAATGCTTCCTCAATTTTGAGTAATGTGATACTTTCTTTTGAAACATCCACACACAAAACTATAAGAGTAAATACCTTTTTTGGTCCCTGGAAAAACACATTTGACCCTTTTTAGTCCCTGAGTAAAAAAAATGTCATTTTGGTCCTTTTTAGGGACTAAAAATGACCTTTTTGGGAATTTCTGAGGGATTAAAATGTGCAAAAAAAATGATCAAAAGGACTAAAAGGGACCTTATTTTTCTATTTTAGGGACTAAAAGTTACTTTTTTTTTTCAGTGACCAAAAAGGGCATCCGTGTTTTTCCAGGGAGCAAAAAGGTATTTACTCGAACTATAACAATTACTCACATGTGTGTTTATTACGCTCAACCTCACTCCCAATCGTTTCCAATGCTATCAACCAACCTCACCAAACAGTCCACAAATCAAACTTAAAAAATTTACAATACCAAGTGTATTTACGCACATCGCAAAAATTGAAACCACCCGCTAATATAATAATTAATTAATACTCACTTATGGACAATTACCGCATTCAATAATTTAATTTAAACAAAAATCAATCCCTCACTGGGCTTCGAAAGAGTAAATACTATACATCTGCAGCAGACTCCCCTGTTTCTAAATCCAGCTTAGCTTCTCATTCTCAAGAAAGAGGAAAATTACTCACTGAACAAGGATCTTATTCTGCATCAAACTGGTTCAAATATGCATATAAATTTAGCAGATAACACAAGCATTAGGATCTTCTTCCATACTTCTGGCATAATAAGTAGGATGTTGGGGATAGTAGTATTGTGTTTTCATCTGATTCTGATAATAGTTCTGATAGGCTTTATGAAGATCAGCTAATTGTTCCTTTTCGTCTTTCTTCTTTTCTTCTTTCTTTTCTTCCTTCTTCTCTTCTTTCTTCTCTTCTTTGGCTGGTCCCACAGAAACTATCTCCGTGTGACACAATTTCCTCAGCTTCCCCACTACGCTCACAGGGTCGATGTCGCCTGTTAGGGTTAATTTCTTGTCTTTCATATCCACAGACACAGACTCAACCCCTGCATAAAATAAAAATGAGCCATTAATCTTTCTGGGATTTTGTGATCTGGGTTTGATTTCAAACGAGGAAGAAGATTATGATGAAATAGATGAGATTTGATTAATTACCTGGAAGCCCAGATACAGCCTTCATGGCTTTCTTCTTGATTGAGTCGTCGTGTAGTTCTATCTTGAGGATAACTTTCTGTGGAAACAGAGAGAGAGAGAGAGAGAGAATTGAATCAGAAAAATCTGTGCATATATGAATTAAGGAGATAAGTAATAAAGAGAACTTGGGGAGAAATTCTCACCTTCATGATGTTGAGCTGATGAAAATATTAGTGGCGGATTTATTGAGAGAGAGAGAGAGAGAGCGAGATCAGAGGGAGAGAGATGGAGGATTGAAGCGATGAGGTGAACATATGGTTGAAGGAGAAGATATTTATAGTGGAAGAAAGAGGGGAAAGAAGGTGAGAGGAAGGAGCTGGGTCAAGACAAGTCAAAGTCATTTTTTGTGGTCTACGGGCAGCAAACGCAGTCGTACTGGTTTTAGGGAGGAGGACGGGAGAAAAAATTGATAGAGAAATTTTCTTTTATCTTTATAAAATTGTCTATTCCTTTTATTAATGATAAAATGGTCAATGTTCTCTCCCTTCCCTTAAACCCACAAATGTACCCTTTAAGCTTCTTTGAGCATCTATTTGTAGAATGGTAAATAAAATTTAACAAATTTGGGATGTGGCTATAAAGAGGCTGATGTAGGTAACGAGTTGGCCTGGTCCCATCTGTTGTTATCTGTAATTCACACTGACTAATGTTTTCCTCGCCCTCCCTCCTGTCAATTCCAAATTCCAATTAGTGAATTCCAAATTCTCAAATCACGACATCACCTATGTGCTGTTAGTAACTTAGTCCCATATTTCAACTACATGAGGTCACCCGTCCTCTTGAGCTTTTTACTATCCCAAAATCAGGGGCGGAGGCACATTGGGGCAAGGGCCCGCAAGTGCAGACATAAAGTTTATATATATATTTTGTTTTTTTTTGGAAAAAATAGATGTGTGACTTAAATCTGTTCCTTCACCGTCTGCACTCTTTGTCCACCTCTGTTCAGGATCTAATGAGTTGCTTTCCGTTGCATCTGCAACTACGGAAGCCGAAGTCGAAGCCTCTGGCGCTGCTGCTCCGGAATTTCGGCCACAAGAGGATGACGACTCTTTCTCCGTCATCAAAGCAAGAATTGCATCTCATCCTCACTATCCTTGTCTCATTCAAGCCTATATCGATTGCCATAAGGTGAATCATTAATTATCTGCTACTTTTTTTTTAATCCCCTGAATGTTCACAAGGTGTTTTGAGATAGTTACCACAAGAAGAACCAAGCCCAACGAGAACAAGCTGAGTTGCCTTTGCACATAATATCATCAACCTTTTCATGATTTAATTCTTGAATTTTTTGTTGGCCAAAAGCTTCGGTGAGATTCTCGTGTGCTTGGTTTTGTGAACTTTCACTTCGTCATTTTCTTAAATGATGCCTGAGAAAGTAGCAAAAGGAAAACCAAGCTCATCAAGCTAAGCTGGCCGTGGTTCTTCAATTCTTTCTCATATTCGCTCAGAACTGTGTGGCCTTTCATTTCTGAGAATATCAAATACGTCCAAGTGTCTATGAAAAGAAATAGTTTACTTTTACTTCCTTTCACCCTATATCAGAACGAAAATGATGTTTGTCTTGAATCTTCTCGTGATTTATTTGCTAATTTTAACAAAGAAAAGTTAAATGAGTTTGCTAGATTCTATCCTTCAGAGTTTGATGAGCTTATAGATATTCCTTTTTTTTCTTTAAGTCTCGGTAATTTTATTGTTGATGTAAGAGTTGATTCTGATTTTGTCAATTTAAAAACAATTTCTGACTTTGTTTTGAAGATGATTAAAAAGAGAAATGATATTGTTTATCCATTAGTCTATTTGTTGATAAAGTTGGCACTCATTCTACCGGTAGCAACTACTAGTGTTGAGTGGGTTTTTTCTACAATGACTTTTGTTAAGGATAAGTTGCGCAATCGGATAAGTGATAATTGATTTAACTCATGTATGCTAACTTATGTTGAACGTGATATGTTTGATAAGATTGATGATGAAGATATAATACAATATTTTCAAGGAATGAAGAATCAAAGAATGCTTTTGTAATCGTTCTGTTGTAATACCTTAGTTGACTCTTGATTATTATTTTTCTATGTTAAGTTGAAGTTTTCTTTTCTTGTCTATATTCTTTTGTGTTTTAATGCATTTAAAACTTTTCTTTTAAAAAAAAATTTGGGGGCACCCCCAAATCCCCCACTAATTGTGCGGACACAAACTTCAAATCCTGGCTCCGCCACTGCCCAAAATACATATAAAATAAATTAAATAGATATAAAATATTTCTATATTTAATATAATATATTCCAAAATATATATCTATTTGATTATAAAATACACACTTATTACTTTAAGCGATTTGTGATCTAATGTTATTTCGGCTTTGATTGCATGAGTTTGTGTAAATTTGGTTTGATTTTTGTCTTCTTCAATTAATGGATCTGGGTTTCATTTGTCATTTTGAATTTTGATTTATGGGTTAAATACCTAATTTATCACGGAAGTATTGCTAATGGAGCACCCAGAAGTATTTTAGGTATCATTTTTGCCCTGAAAGTTTACAAAATGGAGCAAATATGCCCCCAGAAGTTTTTTTAGGAGCAAATTTGCCCCGAAAGTTTTGTTTAGAAGCAAATTTTTGTAAACTTTCGGGGCAAAAATGATACCAATCCAACGGTCAAGATCAACTGATGGGCAAAATTGCTATATTTGTAAACCTCCGAGGCAAAAATGATATCAAAAATACTTCTGGGTGCTGGATACTCCCTTAGCAAAACTTTCATAACAAATTTAGCATTTAACCCTTGATTTATAAGTTTGTTGATCTTGTCAATGATGTGTTCTTTAAAGGTCATAAGTTTTGATTTTTTTGGGCGAATGATAAGGGTTTCCTCCACTACCAACTAGGATTCCAATTGGATGAGTCATAATCTAGAGGAGTATTTTTAGTCAAACTAATGATGAACACAACAGAAGTTACTGGTGATTGTACTTTTACTCTTGTTTTGAAAACTCATTTAATTTTGTACTTTTAAAAAAAGGAAGAAGATATTCTGCCCATCACTCTTTACCCATTCCTCCCCATCTTAATCCTGGACCGTTAAGATCTTGATCCAAGGGCCCGGAATAATTTTTTTTAGACTGCATGCGGTTTTAAAAAAAATTATTCTGGGCTCTTGGATCCAGATTTTAACGGTTAGGATTTACTGATAATGAGAGATAGGTAGAGAACCGATAATGAGAGGATCCGGATCCTTGAAAAAACATATTATGCTAGGTAAGCTTTGGGTAAAAACTTATGAATACTTTTGTACCTTAATCCTATATAAAAAGAGTAGGGCAAAATACATTAACCTTTCCTTTATTTACTCTAAATTAAAGAGACCCCCTTCTATTTTGAAAACTTATATGGACTTTCTTGAAATCAAAATATATATTGCATAAACTTTCTTTCTTGTTTTGATATCCAATTTCCATCCATCTAACAATTAATTGATTGTTAAATCAAGGCATTGACCCATCATTCTGACTAAAATGCCCCTCCTTAACATAATATTACTTAATAATTATGTAAACACATATTTATCCAAATATATATATTATATATATATATATATATATTCGATTTTTTGCCATATCGTTAAATTGATTACTATATTACAAAGTTAGTTAATTTTATAATCATAAATTTTTTTTATTTATTTAGTACAACTTACTTATGATGTAATGTCTTAAAGATATATGTTAGCTAAAATGTTGTGCAATAATACACACACATGTATGTTCAATTAAATTGAAAAATTAAAAAAAAAATGATATAAATTTGATATTCTTATATTCATGTATTATAATTAAATTTTTTTAAATATATTTCATTAAACATATTTTTGTTAAAAAAATTACTCAATTCAATCCGATTTTTAATAATTTTCACATAAAAATTAATTAATTAATTTCTAAATATTGTAAAAATATGAAATGGATCATTAATAAATATTAATATTAAAAGATAAATTAAGGATTGGGTACAATGAGGTAAATTAGTAAAAAGAAAAATTATTATAATATGATTTCTAATTAAAAAATATGTTTGAAAAATGTTTTTAAAATATTCTTTGATAGGGTTAATGATTTCCACTAAATTGTATATTTTAAAAAATAGAAAGGACCTCTGTGTAATCAAAGGTTAGATCATTTTACTAAAAAATATTTTATAAATGAAAATAAAAAAAATTAAAAAAAAAATGTTCCACTGCAGCTTAGGCAGTCACACTTTTTTCCCATTTGCAAGACATTTTTTTGTTCATAAATTTGAAGGGTTTTAGTAATGACAAAAATCATGATTCCTTTTCAATTTCTATTTTTGTGTTTTTGGGACCATCTAAGAATAAGATGTTATCAATATCGTTGTTTACAATTAATATTCTATTTATTAATTTCACAAAAAATATTTATTCATCAAAATAATGTATTAAGGTATCAACATCATCGTCCCCATCACAACATGATGCAACATTAAATCATTATTAAAATCAATAAAAGTCACATATGTAGCTAGTTTAATTCGTCACGGCTCTTTGATAATAATTTTGTTTCTATCGTCTATAAACCTCCATCACGTCTTTTTTCAAAAAAATAAAAAATAAAAAAAAAAATCCTGTGGTGTCCTTCTGTCATCTTTTATTGGACTAGTTATAAATTTTAAAAAAATGTTATAAATTAAAATAATAATAATAATAATAATAATAATAATAATAATAATAATAATAATAATAATAATAATAATAATTAAAACCATGCACCTGGCGTGTAATTATAAAATGGTTATAACAATAGTGTTGGTTACCAACTTACTACTAATTCTGTTTAGAATAACATTTCTTTTCCAATGCTATTAACCAACCTTACCAATCAAACTTAACAAAGTTACAATACCCAGCGTGTTCACACACCCGCAAAAATTGAAACCGCCCGCCAATATAATAATTAATTAATACTCTTCTTTTTGCTCAAATATTAAGTAATACTCCGTATGGCCAAGTACTTCATTAAATAATTTAATTTAAACAAAAATCAATCCCTCACTGGGCTTCGAAAGAGTAAATACTATACATCTACAGCAGATTCCTCTGTTTCTAAATCCAGCTTAGCCTCTCAATCTCAAGAAAGAAGAAAATTACTCACTGAACAAGGATCTTATTCTGCATCAAACTGGTTCAAATATGCATATAAATTTAGCAGATAACACAAGCATTAGGATCTTCTTCCACACTTCTGGCATAATAAGTAGGATGTTGAGGATAGTAGTATTGTGTTTTCATCTGATTCTGATAATAGTTCTGATAGGCTTTAAGAAGATCAGCTACTTGTTCCTTTTCGTCTTTCTTCTTTTCTTCTTTCTTTTCTTCCTTCTTCTCTTCTTTCTTTTCTTCTTTCTTCTCTTCTTTGGCTGGTCCCACTGAAACTATCTCCGTGTGACACAATTTCCTCAGCTTGCTCACTACGCTCACAGGGTCGATGTCGCCTGTTAGGGTTAATTTCTTGTCTTTCATATCCACAGACACAGACTCAACCCCTGCATAAAATATAAATGAGCCGTTAATCTTTCTGGGATTTTCTGATCTGGGTTTGATTTCAAACGAGGAAGAAGATTATGGTGAAATAGATGAGATTTGATTAATTACCTGGAAGCCCAGATACAGCTTTCATGGCTTTCTTCTTGATTGAGTCGTCGTGTAGTTCTATCTTGAGAATAACTTTCTGCGGAAACACAGAGAGAGAGAGAGAAAATTGAATCAGAAAAATCTGTGCATATATGAAGGAGATAAGTAATAAAGAGAACTTGAGGAGAAATTCTCACCTTCATGATGTTGAGCTGATGAAGATCGTTAATGGCGGATTTAGAGAGAGAGAGAGAGAGATCAGAGGGAGAGAGATGGAGGATTGAAGCGATGAGGTGAACAAATGGTTGAAGGAGAAGATATTTATAGTGGAAGAAAGAGGGGAAAGAAGGAGAGAGGAAGGCGCTGGATCAAGACAAGTCAAGGCCCATTTATGTGGTCTACGGTCAGCAAAACGCAGTCGTACCACCCATTAAGCCTGTTTTTAGAAAATATTCTCCAGTTCTAAATATAAAATAAAGTTATTTTTTTAAAAGATTAAGAAAGTGAATTAAATTATTTTAGAATATTTTTATTTTATTTTTTTTAAACTAATTAGTTTGACTAATAAATTGATATATAATATAAGGATATACAACATATAATATAATCAAGTAATTTTTTTTAAAAATTAATTATATCTTATATTTAAAACCAAAAGAGTAGTCAGTAAAATTTAACAAATTTGGGATATGGCTATAAGAGGGTGACGCATATAATGAGTTAGCCTGGTCACATCTGTTATATGTAATTCACAATGACTAATGTTTTCCTCTCCCTCCCTCCTGCCAATTCCAAATTCCAATTGGTGAATTCCAAATTCTCAAATCAAAACATCACCTATGTGTTGTTAGTAACTTAGTATCCCATTTAACTCATGAGAAGGAAATCACCATATTTCAACTACATGAGGTCACCTCTCTTCATGACCCTTTTACTATCCCAAACCCATTATATACTTATGCTTCCTCAATTTTAAGTAATGTGATACTTTTCTTTTGACACATCCACACACAAAACTATAACAATGCTCCACACGTGTCAAATGAAACATCATCATATATTACAGAAGATTCTTAGATGCACTACCTGATATATGATCTCCCCAATTAAGTGGCACCAGCTCTGTCACACATGGCATCATTGTCACCCTTGTCACCAAAAACAAAAACACAACACCCTTTAAACAAACTTAAAAGTACCACTGAAAAATACCCCGACAACTTTGTAGTCAAAGCTGCAATCATGACGATTGGAGTGGCTATGTTTAGTGTAGAACAACTCCCCGCATCGGAACCATAACCTCTAGAATCTGGAGCATCGATTCATCACTTGCATTGCTTCATATAGCACCAACTT
Organism: Acacia pycnantha; assembly: GCA_025563575.1. NCBI lineage: Eukaryota > Viridiplantae > Streptophyta > Magnoliopsida > Fabales > Fabaceae > Acacia > Acacia pycnantha. The sequence goes on from JAMWYP010000156.1 coordinate 174,126, forward strand.
GTCTATCTTTGCCCAACATGGTGTTTGTGTGGACTCATCATAGGAGAATGAGACGTAGTCGATTTAGAGGACTTGTAGTTAGCAAATCTAAAAGGCATTAAAACTCCGGTGGTAGAGGAAGAGGCAAACAATGAGGAGGAGGACGTAGCGGCAAAGGTGGTGGCCATATTGCCAGTGGCACCGTGTCTATTGACACATGGACGTAGAATCAAAAGAGAGAAGGAGAGAGGTGGTTTCACAAGATTATGGAATGGTGGATTGGTTCTTTTTTGGGTGGATCTTTCAAACTATCTAGTGGTATTTTCAATTATTGAACCGGTTCCCAGTCCTTTGGTCGTATTGGGAAGATATTGAATACTATAATAACATATTCATGAACGGACGAGTTATTATTTATCCAAATTCTTCATTATCTCAAAATATTAGGGTTGGTTATCTTTAATGTTATTGCACTAAGCCCAACATGTAGTTAAAGGGCCTATGCTAACTTCGAATGCTTTCTTATTTTCATACAAAAGCTAATAAAAGATGGCGGACTTTCTAATCAACTTTGAAAAATTATATCTTTATGTACATATATCCAATTGTAGTGATTCCAAAGGATATGTTACCTTTATTAAGTCTACTTTTAGGGAAAAATTCATCCCACTGCCACTTTGTAATACCCGGATTTTATTATCTGGAATATTATGAATAAAATAGATATTTCTGAAAGTGAAATTAATGTCTCCTGACTTGTGTGAATTTAGCCTATTATTCTAAGTTAAAATTCTGTAGGAAATCAGGGAATTTAAGGGCCTAAGTGCCAAAATGACCAAAATACCCCTGTGAAGGGTAAAAGACTGTGGAAAATTATGAAAAATCCTAAAAGGCAGTAAAATGACCAAGTAGATTAGGAGAATATATCATCTCTAATTCTGATAATTTAATAAATTATGAACTTGGAGAAAATTGTATAAGAATGTTCAAAAAGTAATAAAAAGGCCAAAATACCCTTGTAAATTGTAGAATAAAACAAGAGACATGGAAATTCTAACGTTAATGCAAGAGTTTGAAGGCAATAAGGTGTTCTAAGTAAGAAAATTATCAACTTGTGATAATTAAGTAATTGAGCAATATTGGGCTAATTACTTAAGCATAGGCAAAGGAAATTCACAAGTAATTATGTAAAACCCTAAAATTAGTGGTTTTTGTTTTAAAATTAGTAAAAACATGTTTACTAATTAATTGGAAATTTTGGAGAAAAATAGTTAAGTTTAGATATTTTTAGGCCTAAATACAAGAATGGACCAATTAGATAATTTTGTGGAATTTTTGGGAAAAATTAAATAAGTAAATGATTAAATAATTAATTAAATAAAAAATAAATATTTATTAAAAATAAAATAGGGCCAGCCGAAATTTTGGCCAAGAAAAGGAAAAAAATAAATATATATGTATATATAAGAATTTATGCAACTTGCAAATATAATATAATATAATTAATTAAAGTAAAAAATGATGAATAGTAATTTAATAATTAGGAAACGGATCCTATCTAGAGATCTAGGAATGGGATTTCCAAAGTCAGGATAAAATATTGATCAGTGGAATTTTATCTTCCGTTAGACTCTTCCGGAAGTTAATTCGAGGTAGGTTGTGCATTTTCCTAATAAAACAAAATAGGGAAAAATGTAGATAGGCACATTTTTGGATATGAAGAAAATAAATTCTAAATCAACATCTAGGAATGAGTTTGAATTTATCTGGACATATTTGGAATCAGTGAATTTTTCTGAAGAAGTTGATGATTCCAGAAATGCGTTCTGAAACCGGGCGCGTTCGGACACGTTTTTCGAGAAAACTTCTACTGGACTGTTGGAACCCTGTAATGGACCGAAATCTAAGTTAAATTAGATATTATTGATGAGTAAGAGAAGATATTCAGAGTTATGAATTCAGAAGTTTGAGATTTCTCCGAAATCACAAGAATCGGGTACCGATCGGGGAAATTCTATTAGACCGGGCATAAAGCAACCCAAGTCACCATTTTTGGGCCAATCTTGGGCTGCCACATCAGCTCTCTAAGTCGACCAAGAGGCTCCCATGGACAAGAATTATACACCATTTTTGTTTGATTTTCCATGGTTGAAAACAACTTGCAAAATTCCATTTGTGTCCTTCCAAAATTCTATAAATAGGTAGCATGCTCTTCATAAATTTTCACACCATTCCTCCTTCCTTTGGACGAAATTCTAGAGGGAGAAAGAAGAGAGAGAAGCTCTGGAAAAATTCTGCGGAAGTCTTCAACGGGTAAGTCCTTCGGTCTTTAGCTTTTTAGTTCGGTAGTTAGTAGAATTGTTAGATAGTTTTAGTAATAGGGAGTGAAATTCCTACTATTGTTTTAGGCCTCATTGCATTGAAATATGCCTAAAGAGGTAAAAATTGGTAGGGATTGAGTCCCCGAAAATTGGTAGTTAAAGTAGCGTAGTGCTGGCGAAATTCCGCCAATTAGGGGTAGAAGGGCAAAATGATAATTTTTACCTAAAATGCCAGATATAGTATCAAATCACTAATAAAAGTTATAATACTCTTATAGGACGTCATAAATCCTAATTTTCTGTCGTTACGCTGTCCAACGTGCCGCTGTCGGACAAACCGCTGTTTTCCGTCAGAAAGTAAAGTTTCCGCCAGAAACATCTACGTACGTCAACGAAGGTACGGACGCGTACTGTAACACTAATCTTGTGCTGCTTAAATGCATATATGTCTTAGGTATGTTCATAGACCGTTATACAGACAATTTTATACGGGTTATGTCTTGTAATGCCGTTATGTTTTCCTAGCGCTGAGGACACGAGTGAGTATCGTGGCACTGGTGAATAGTGCAGGCTGTTGTTGTTATTGTTTACCTTATGGGGCTTTACATACTACTTTGTGCTTATGTTTTGTCGGCATAATGATCATGCATCTGGGTCCGGAGGACCGCGAATCGAAGACCGGGGCAAGCAGCGGGAGTAGACTTGCGGGCAAAGTCACTTTATCTTTACCGCCTTACGTATTACCTTACCGTTCTCTGTTTTCTTTTCGTTGTTTACTTTCCGAATCTTAGGATTACTGTAATCAATACAATGTTACACAATGGTTAATGTTTTGGCTATGAACCAATTACTCTTTCGCTCTATTGCTCTACTCTGATTGAAAAAAAAAATTCCACGTTTCAAAATGGGATGTTACATTTTTGGTATCAGAGCAAAACTTTCTGGCAAGTATTTAACTATGTTACCATGAACAGTTTGGTGCCGAAGGCAAGGCTAGTCTACGTGGGTATGCCATAAGTCGTCGTATAAGTCGGTGAGGCCCCCATGGTAGACACTTACCTGGCCATCCTGTTCGGATAACGGAGTTAGATTCTTAAGCCTTTTAATTTTGAGCATTGTTTTTGAAAATGAGTACTGATAGGACCATTGATGTAATATGTAGAGATGGACAGAAACGAAAATTGATATACCCTCTATCCCGAAAGAATGCGACGTAACACTCATAGATCCGTAGTTCCAAAGACGACGGGACGAAGACGAAACCCTGATATTTCTGATGACCCTGAACCGAAATATGGTCCTGACCTAGTATGCTACCCTGAGCCAATGGCTAGTATGCCTTTAGAACCAGAGAAACCTGTTGGCTCAGATCATTCATCTGATGACAACAACCGAGAGTATTTCCAGCTGTTAAGCTATCAAGATAATTCTAAGGGTGAATCTTTCTATGAACCCAACATCCTACGACATGTTCTAGATACGAAAAAAACGCTGATAGGCATCCTACGATCAGAGTACTTGATGGCAGAACGACGAAGCAAGACTATCAAAGGAATGTACTTCCGATATCTAGAACAAGTCAAAACGATGTATGTACAGAGAAAACACAATGAGTTTCCCTACCAGCGAGACGATTGGGTAAGATCAACCCTATACCTTTTTCCCCCGAGACCGCTTCTGGATGGAACAGACAAATAAGCTCTTAGACGGAAAACGTACAACTGATTTCTACTCCTTCCTAAATCATCTCCAAGGGCTAGTTTTAGACGAAATGTAAATGCGAAGTTATGAATTTCGAGAACGTAGGGATGTAACCACTGGTCATAAACTAGCTGGATTATGTACAAATTTGATGCAATATATGAAGATATATATGTTTGAGTATCAATTATTGTGCAATCTCTGACACTTATATCCATTAATTGAATAAAGGAAAAAGAATTAAAACATGGCCATCATAAGAGGTGCTGGTGCACCAAGAGGCCGAGGCCGAGGTCGAGGCCGAGGTAGAAGAGGAGGCAGACAGCCTCAGGATGAACGAAACCAAGTACCAAATCAACCCGGTCATGACGAAATTGAAGAAATGCGTAGAACTCTACAAGAACAAAGAGTTCTGATTGATGCCCTCTTGGCAAGACAAAACCAACAAGACCAGGAGGCACAAAGACAGTTGGACGCACATCAACATGAGGAGGAACGAGAAAATGAAGAAGATAACAACAATGATGACGAAGAAGAGTATGATGACAATGAAAATGATGAACGCGATGAAGAGCCTGAGGGGTCTGAGAGATCCCAATCACCACCCAGGCACGACCAAAGGGAGAGAACCACCGAGAGCTGGGTCAACCAGTTCTGCAAACTGAAGCCACCCGGTTTCCGGGGAAAGAATGAATTGGCTGAGGATTGGCTGCTCAGTCTGGAAAAGATTTTCGAAGTTATCGAGTGCCCGGGAAATCGGAAGGCACTGCTGGCTATCTACAAGTTAGAGGGCGATGCCCACAGATGGTGGAAGAGCGTTTCCACAACCCTGCCAAGCCCTGTTACTTGGGAGATGTTCCTAGAGCAATTCAACGAACAATACTTTCCTCCCTCGATACAGGTGATTAAAGAAGAAGAATTTCTGCAGATCCAGCAAGGAAATGAAGAATCATTCGACGACTACTTCGCTCGTTTCACCAACCTGTCCCGATACTCTTCATATCTGAAGAACAACGTGAATGAGAGTTGGAAGGCGAACCGATTGGTGAACGGACTGAAGTACGACATTAGGGCAAGACTGGTATCACAACAGTTCCCTAGGATGGCCCAAGCAGTGGAATCTTGCAGAATGACTGAGCGCAACTTGAAAGAACTGCGCAAATCCCGAAACCAGGAAGGTAATAATGCTGGTCGCGGTGGATCCAACCGCGAAGGTCCCTCACAAAAAAGGAAGGCACCTTGGAGCAACAACCAAGGCGGGACCAAGAAACCCTACCAACAGTACAATCTGAGACAAGGGATCTCAGACGTGTCCAAAATGCAAGAAGTACCATCCAGGAGCCAACTGTGATGGGAAACAAGTCTGCTTCAGGTGCCAGAAGCCTGGACACATTAGCCGGGATTGCCCCGAGAAGGCTGCAGAGGCGAGACCTCAGAGCGCTGGCCGGATCTTTGCGTTGACAAACACAGAGGACAGAAAAGTCTCCAGAGATGGTCCAAGGTATCATCTATCTCAATTGAAATCGATTGCAAGCATTGTATGACTCGGGTTCCAGTCACTCGTTTATTTCCTATGATTGTGCAAATCGCTTAGGGTTGCATGCCTATAGATTACCATTTGATCTTGTAGTATCTACACCGTTGGGTGTAAGATCTTTAGCTTCTGATGCATGTATGAATTGTACTGCTAACGTGGATGGACGAGTTTCGAAAGTGGATCTTATTCGTCTACCTCTTCACGGAATCGATGTCATACTCGGTCTGAACTGGCTGACGGCCAACGGTGCGATAATCGACTGTGGCAAGAAGGAGATATCATTTGCCAGAGATAAGGTTGAAGTGAGCCTGAATTTTCTCTCCGCTATAGAAGCAGATCGGTGCGTGAAGCAAGGATGTCATGCCTACATGGTATTCTTTTCCGTCAAAGCAGAAGCTGACCTTTCACTCCAGGATATCCCTGTGGTGAACGATTTTCCTGATGTATTTCCGGAGGATCTCACTGAGTTACCTCCTATCCGAGAAGTGGAGTTCAACATTGATCTGATGCCTGGTACCGGATCAATATCAAAGGCGCCGTATCGTATGGCTCCAAACGAGATGCAGGAGTTGAAGAAGCAGCTGGAAGAGCTTTTAAAGAAGGGGTTCATTCGACCCAGTGTATCACCGTGGGGAGCCCCAGTGCTTTTTGTAAAGAAGAAAGATGGAAGTTTCCGACTCTGCATCGATTACCGCGAACTCAACAAAGTGACTGTCAAAAACAAGTACCCACTTCCCCGGATTGATGATCTTTTGGATCAATTATCTGGGTTCCACTGTCTTTTCAAAAATTGACTTGCGTTCGGGATACCATCAGTTGCGAGTTAAAGATGGTGATGTTCCCAAGACAGCTTTCAGAACCAGATATGGGCATTATGAATTCCTTGTGATGCCTTTCGGATTGACAAATGCACCTGCGATATTCATGGATTACATGAACCGTATCTTCCGACAACACCTAGACCAATTTGTGGTGGTGTTCATCGATGACATTCTTATTTATTCTAAGAGCAAAGAAGAGCACGAAGAACATCTGCGAAAGGTGTTAAACATACTCAGGGAGAAGCAACTCTATGCTAAGTTGAGCAAATGCGAATTTTGGCTGCCGGAAGTGAAATTTCTGGGCCATGTTATATCTAGCGGCGGAGTTGCAGTTGATCCAGCAAGGTGGAAGCAGCTTCGGGACTGAAACGGCCAGAGACTGTGACGGAGATCCGTAGTTTTCTTGGTCTGGCGGGATACTACCGCAGATTCATACGGGATTTCTCGCGTCTTGCCCTACCATTGACAAAGCTTACGAGGAAGAATCAACCCTATGTATGGGGAGATGATTGTGAGGAGAGTTTTCAGAATCTGAGGGAGAGGTTGACTACAGCACCGGTATTGATTATCCCCGATCCTGATGAGACCTATGTTGTCTACTGATGATGCCGGTGGCGGATTGGGATGTGTCCTAATGCAGCAGGGCAGAGTGGTGGCTTATGCCTCTCGTCAGCTAAAGCCTCACGACTTAAACTATCTTACACACGATTTAGAGCTGGCGGCTATCGTGTTTGCTTTGAAGATATGGAGGCACTATCTGTACGGTGTAACCGTAGAATTGTACTGCGACCACAAAAGCTTGAAGTACCTGTTCGATCAACGAGAACTCAACATGAGACAGCGACGCTGGATGGAATTGATTAATTATCATCCGGGTAAAGCGAACGTTGTTGCTGATGCTCTTAGTAGAAAGACGATGCAGGTGGCATACATGATGATACAAGAGCAGAAACTGCTGGAAGATTTCAGAGATCTGAATCTATCCAACCAAATCTGCATGGGTCTGCACGCACCAGCTGATGCCTATCTTGCTACTCTTCTTGCGAGTCAAGGGGAGTATGATCTGAGAGATGAAGTTGAGAAAGCTCAGAAGCAAGATGATTGGGCAAAAGAGATACGTGAGAAGATCACTCGAAGTGAGACCCAAGACCATGACCTTTCACTTAGTGGTTTGGTCAGGTATAAACAGCGAGTCTACATACCGCCAGTTGATGAATTGAGGCGGACGATAATGGATGAGGCTCATAAGAGTAAGTATACTCTACATCCAGGCATGGTCAAGATGTACCAGAGTATGAAATCCGAACTTTGGTGGCCCGGAATGAAGAAAGATGTAGCCGAGTACGTGGCCAAATGCTTGACCTGTCAGAAAGTGAAGATTGAACATCGTCGACCCCCTGGTCTTTTGCAAGGACTAGAGCTGCCAGAATGGAAATGGGAGAACATAACCATGGATTTTGTGGTAGGTCTGCCCAAAATCAGAAATCATGATACAATTTGGGTAGTTGTTGACAGATTAACCAAGTCAGCACACTTTATTCCCATTAGTATCCACTATTCTCCAGAACGATTGGCGGAGATTTATACCAAGGAGATAGTAAGATTACATGGTGTCCCTAAGAGCATTGTCTCTTATCGGGATACGCGTTTCAAATCCCGTTTCTGGCAAGCGTTACATGAAGGTATGGGTACCAAGCTGAAGTTCAGTTCGGCTTATCACCCACAAACCGACGGTCAATCTGAAAGAACTATACAGACGCTGGAGGATATGCTGCGAGCATGTGCCCTTGATTTCAAAGGAAGTTGGGATCAACATCTTTCGCTAGCTGAGTTTGCATATAACAACAGTTATCATGCTAGTATACAAATGGCACCGTTCGAGGCATTGTATGGGCGGAAGTGTCAATCACCATTGTGCTGGACAGATTCATCTGAAAGGCAGTTACTTGGGCCAGATATGCTTGCCGGTGTCGGCAGAACGCTTAAGAGGAAGAAACTGAGTCCACGGTACGTGGGACCCTTTGAAATCTTGGCTAAGAGAGGAGAAGTAGCTTATCAGATAGCCCTACCCCCGAATCTGAGTAATCTCCACGACGTTTTCCACGTGTCGCAATTAAAGAAGTACCAACCAGACCGTGATCATGTCATCGAGTACGAGGACGTTGAAGTACGGCATGATAATACCTTCATAGTCGAGCCGGAACAGATCATCGATCACAAAGAGAAACGGCTCAGAAACAAGACAATACTCCCGGATTTTATTATCTGGAATATTATGAATAAAATAGATATTTCTGATAAGTGAAATTAATGTCTCCTGACTTGTGTGAATTTAGCCTATTATTCTAAGTTGAAATTCTGTAGGAAATCAGGGAATTTAAGGGCCTAAGTGCCAAAATGACCAAAATACCCATGGGAAGGGTAAAAGACTGTGGAAAATTATGAAAAATCCTAAAAGGCAGTAAAATGACCAAGTAGATTAGGAGAATATATCATCTCTAATTCTGATAATTTAATAAATTATGAACTTGGAGAAAATTGTATAAGAATGTTCAAAAAGTAATAAAAATGCCAAAATACCCTTGTAAATTGTAGAATAATGCAAGAGACATGGAAATTCTAATGTTAATGCAAGAGTTTGAAGGCAATAAGGTGTTCTAAGTAAGAAAATTATCAACTTGTGATAATTAAGTAATTAAGTAATATTGGGCTAATTACTTAAGCATAAGCAAATGAGATTCACAAGTAATTATGTAAAACCCTAAAATTAGTGGTTTTTGTTTTAAAATTAGTAAAAACATGTTTACTAATTAATTGGAAATTTTGGAGAAAAATAGTTGAGCTTAGGTATTTTTAGGCCTAAATACAAGAATGGACCAATTAGATAATTTTGTGGAATTTTGGGAAAAATTAAATAAGTAAATGATTAAATAATTAATTAAATAAAAAATAAATATTTATTAAAAATAAAATAGGGCCAGCCGAAATTTTGGCCAAGAAAAAGGAAAAAAATAAATATATATGTATATATAAGAATTTATGCAACTTGCAAATATAATATAATATAATTAATTAAAGTAAAAATGATGAATAGTAATCGGTTGTGCATTTTCCTAATAAAACAAAATAGGGAAAAATGTAGATAGGCACATTTTTGGATATGAAGAAAATAAATTCTAACTCAACATCTAGGAATGAGTTTGAATTTATCTGGACATATTTGGAATCGGTGAATTTTTCGAAGAAGTTGATGATTCCGAAATGCGTTCAAACCGCGCGTTCGGACACGTTTTGAGAAAACTTCTACCGGACTGTTGGAACCCTGTAATGGACCGAAATCTAAGTTAAATTAGATATTATTGATGAGTAAGAGAAGATATTCAGAGTTATGAATTGAAGTTTGAGATTTCTCCGAAATCACAAGAATCGGCACCGATCGGGAAATTCTATTACACCGGCATAAAGCAACCCAAGTCACCATTTTTGGGCCAATCTTGGGCTGCCACATCAGCTCTCTAAGTCGACCAAGAGGCTCCCATGGACAAGAATTATACACCATTTTTGTTTGATTTTCCATGGTTGAAAACAACTTGCAAAATTCCATTTGTGTCCTTCCAAAATTCTATAAATAGGTAGCATGCTCTTCATAAATTTTCACACCATTCCTCCTTCCTTTGGCCGAAATTATAGAGGGAGAAAGAAGAGAGAGAAGCTCTGGAAAAATTCTTCGGAAGTCTTCAACGGGTAAGTCCTGCGGTCTTTAGCTTTTTAGTTCGTTAGTTAGTAGAATTGTTAGATAGTTTTAGTAAGTAGGGAGTGAAATTCCTACTATTGTTTTAGGCCTCATTGCATTGAAAGATGCCTAAAGAGGTAAAACTTGGTAGGGATTGAGTCCCCGAAAATTGGTAGTTAAAGTAGCGTAGTGCTGGCGAAATTCCGCCAATTAGGGGTAGAAGGGCAAAATGGTAATTTTTACCTAAAATGCCATATATAGTATCAAATCACTAATAAAAGTGATATTACTCTTATAGGACGTCAGAAATCCTAATTTGCTGTCGTTACGCTGTCCAACGTGCCGCTGTTGGACAAACCGCTGTTTTCCGTCAGAAAGTACAATTTCTGCCAGAAACATCTACGTACGTCAACGAAGGTACGGACGTGTACTGTAACACTAATATTGTGCTGCTTAAATGCATATATGTCTTAGGTATGTTCGTAGACCGTTATACAGACAATTTTATACGGGTTATGTCTTGTAATGCCGTTATGTTTTCCTAGCGCTGAGGACACGAGTGAGTATCGTGGCACTGGTGAATAGTGCAGGCTGTTGTTGTTATTGTTTACCTTATGGGGCTTTACATACTGCTTTGTGCTTATGTTTTGTCGGCATAATGATCATGCATCTGTTGTATGCTTATGATATACTGTTGTATTAGCTCTAGAATATCTGTTGGCAATATACTGTGTTATTTGGGCTTGAGGTTAACCGTTACCTGAGATTCAATGTGGTAAATTGAATCTCAGCTATAGCTTCAGGGTCCGGAGGACCGCGAATCGAAGACCGGGGCAAGCAGCGGGAGTAGACTTGCGGACGAAGTCACTTTATCTTTACCGCCTTACGTATTACCTTACCGTTCTCTGTTTTCTTTCCGTTGTTTACTTTCCGAATCTTAGGATTACTGTAATCAATACAATGTTACACAATGGTTAATGTTTTGGCTATGAACCAATTACTCTTTCGCTCTATTGCTCTACTCTGATTGAAAAAAAAAAATTTCCGCGTTTCAAAATGGGATGTTACACACTTATACTCACACAATTCCATAATCTCATTAAATCCTTACTGTCACAAAATCATCCTAGTTTTAATTGTCTAACTTCAAAAATTCATAATTCTTAATGTACGAGTCCAAATGACACATATGACTTATCCAATTAAATTTTGATAACTTTGTTTTTAGACTGAAAATTTTCATGGCCATTGGAAAACATTATCTTACCCAAAAACATTTCACATTTAGACTGTCATGCATGCAGGAAATCTTAATTGGCAGCTTTCTAATTTTTGAATTTCAAATCTATTCTTTCTAAAATCACACCAAGAACCTATTCCTACACAATTTAGCCCAAGGAATTCATTGGAGACCTTAAAAATAGCAAAATCAACTAGGTTCATATGCTTTTGAAACATCATATAACCACATGCATATGATTAAAACATCATGAAACCCTAAAAATCCTTTTGGACCAAAAATTAGGGAAACAAAAGGATTTCACAAAAGTCCACCAATCAACACAACACATACATCAAAATGAAGCCTAAACTTACCTCTTTCACTTTCTAGGGCTTATTCTTTATTTCTCCAACTTTTGTACTTTGTAGACCACACAAAACACCTATCCTCAATAAACTAAAACTATAGAAATGAAACTCTTAGTGAGGGGAACAACTTTTATGAATACCTCAAGAGCTAGAAAGGTGATTTAGAAGATGAAAATTGAGCAAGAGTAATTTACATTGCTTCTTGTTCTTCCTTCTTGCTCCTTTCTCTTTCCTTTTGTTTTTTTCCCACTTCTTTTCTCTATTTTTGTGGGTGTTGGCCAAATTTGGGGTCTTGGAATGATTAAATGAGCTTTAATCTCATGTAATTAGGTCTTGTGTTGACATGTGTCTAAGTGATTAGATCTCATGATGCCAAGTGTCCTTGAAGCATCTTCTTTCCCTTTCTCTTATTAGGCGCCACTTTATGTTAGGCAAAGGGAGGCCTGATGAATTCCCTTGAATCCCTAGTTCGATTTGGAAAATTCAAGTACGCGATCGAGTTGGGAATTAATGGATTCCTTGGGCTCAAGCACTTGGTAACGTGTTCTAGAGATGCCAACACAAAATTTGTATTATCATTAGCTATCATGACCTACTTTTATTAAAGCTACTTTAATAAAGTTGCTTACTCGGGATTGTGGAGCATGTACCAAGCCTACCAAATGACGCCACATACCGGTGTATTTTCAAAGAACTCAAGGTACACATGTCAGTCCTGGAAATGCCACGTGCGTACCTATAACGACACATTTTTAGGTCCAAATTAGGCCTTGGGTCATTTATGTCTTTAAGCAAAGGAACTAGGTAGTTATCTCAAACTAATCAGGACTAAGTTCATTACAAAATTTGCACAATCTATTCAATACATTTAGTCCTTGTATGCATTTTGTTACACATCTTGAAGCATAAACTCCAGTTTCTTCATATCTTCTTCTACTTCTCAAGTTGCTTCCCTTGGGGATAACCCCTTCCATACTACCTTCACAAATGTTATACTTCAGTGTCTAAGCCATCTTTCCTGTCGATTAATGATTCGCTCTGGCTCAACCGCATAAGTAAAGTTATCTTGTACGTCAATATCTTCGTACTTAATAGCATATTTTGGGTCTAGTTGGTACTTCTTTAACTGTGAGACATGAAATACATTATAGAGTCTGCTCAAATTTGGGGGGTAGGATTATCTAATATGCCCAGAGTCCAAGTCTTGCACGAATCTCAATTGGACCAATGATGGATAAGCTTCTTTCTCTTGATTGCTCTACCAATTCCATTGATCGGAGATACTTTTAGAAATACATAATCTCCAGCTTCAAATTCTAGATATCTCCTCCTTTTGTCAGCATAGCTTTTCTATCTACTTTGTGCGGCTAGGAGCCTCTTCCTAATAATCTTGATCTACTATGAAGTCTGATCAACCAAGTTCAACCCATACAACTTTCTCTTGAATGACTCTCTACAACATAAGGGTGATTGACACTTCCAACCATATAGTGCTTCATATAGATGCTCACATGATAGCTATGTTATAAGAGAATTCGGCAAGTGGAAGCTAATGATCCCAACTTTCCTTGAAGTCCAATACACACACTTTTAACATATCTTCCAACGTCTGTATAGTTCTTTCTGACTTTCTATCCATTTGGGGATGATAAGCCGTATTGAATCTCAACTCCGTACCCAAAGCTTCATGTAGAGCTTTCCAAAATTGGGATATAAAACGAGGATCTCTATCTGAGACAATACTCTTCCGCTTGCTATGGAGTCTAATTGTCTCACTTAAGTAGATTTTTGCCAACTTCTCTAGGGAATAACTGGCACTAATGGGAATAAAGTGTGCCGACCTGGTAAGACGATCGTAAATTACCCAAATTGCATCGTGAGTTCTAATTATGGGTAATCCCGCCACTAGATCCATGGTAACGCTTTCCCACCTCCATTTAGAAATTTCTAGACTTTGAAGAAGCCTAGCCGATTATTGATGTTCAATTTTCACTTTCTAACAGGTGAACATTGAGCCACGTGTTTGGTCACGTCACTCTTCTGTCCTTGCCACCAAAACTCAGACTTCAAATTCTGAAACATCTTGACTTCAACACCCTAGCTCATAATTCATTAGGACTCACTGATAATCTCCATGCTTTTTTAGCAAAAAGTGCATCATTCATGATAGTAAGATCTCAAAGACCCATACGCCATGTGCTCTTCCTTGTGGTAATAGTTTCCCAAGGTTTTCAATGGGTTTTCCTTCCAAAAGCATTGGCATGCCACCAAAAGTTGGCAACAAGGCTATTTAGCTCCTTGAAAGTCTTTGAGGAAATTTGAAACAATTCATTGGTTAAATTGGGATAGCATGGATAACAAATTTAATCATTACTTTTTGTCCAGCAAAGGATAGGAAAGAATGACCCTAACCTTGGATTTTACATGCTACTCGTTCTTTGACATATGCCAAAACTTGGTGTTTATTCTTACCCCAAATGCTCAGAATACTAAGGTATTTTCCTAGGTCCTCTGTATCTGAAATGCCCATAATATTGCTCACCGTAATTCTTACTTCTTTAGGGTTGTTAGAAGAGAAAAAGATATTGAATTTATCAAAATTGATGACTTGACCAGAAGCTGTACAATACAAGCTCAAAATATTCACCAAATAATTGCAATTGCACTGAGTAGCATGCATATATAAAAGAGTATCATCCCTGAATTTGTTAAGATAAAGAGTATGAGCAATAATTATTTTATCATGGATACAACGGCTAGGGACAAAGGTACCTTGATTATAATAAATACAAGCATCAAGTAAAGGTCGCATCCTATTGGCCATAATCTTGGAAATAATCTTATATGAGAAGTTACACAACCTTATGGGATAGAAATGAGATACATGTTCAGGATTATGTACTTTAGGGATAAGAGTAATGTTAGTTGCATTAATCCCATTAAAAACAGAGTGTCCTGCAAAGAAATCTTGTACCATAGTACAGACAGAAACCTCAATGTCAGGGCAGGCAAATGATAAAATTTACTAGAGAAACCATTTGGCCTGGTGCCTTTGTACTTCACTGGATTTAGATCACCCTAAGTAAGGTTAGCCAGCTAAGATCTTAGATGTTTAATAAATAAAAGATGATGACAAGACTTGACGAGGTCCATATTAAACATTTGAAGATTTGGAAATTGCTCCCTTACTTGTAGATTTCCCAATGCCCTGGCAATACGTTTACGAATGGTATCTGGGCTCTCTCTATTGTTGTACCAAGTAAAAATGTGCTCACTAAAACCCAAATCCTTAAGTTCACGGTCAACCACAAAATACTTAAAATTAAGAATTTTCCTCTAAGCTCTGGGTCTACCACCATACTTCTCATGTTGGAATAGGATATCGTTAAAATCCCCAAGACAAAGCCAGGAAGCACATATATTTTTACTAATCTTCGGATCTCTTACCAACATAAAGATCTTTCCTCTTCATTAGTAATGAAAGTAATATAATTGGGGGTAGCAAAATCATCAGATGTTATGCTAGTGTGAATAATATTTGGGGACGAGAACAAAATGCTTACCAAGACCACATCAGACCGCCATAATGAAGACCGCCACTTCTTTCCATTGGATTAACCAACCATTACTCAATGAAACCGCACCTCTACCTCACCTTCCTTACTACTCTAGCCTTTTGCTTAGTCTCTATCAAGAAGACTAATTGGGGGTTTTTTCCTGAAGCATTCTTCCTTTAAGTTTCTGGCTTTCAAGGCCACCCCAAGGCCTTGACAGTTCCATACTAAGAGATTCATAATAAACCGGTGGCTGGTCTCATCCAACAATAAGCGTTCTAAAAAGATGAATTATCTTGAAGCTCATTATTCCTCTTACCTGCAACAAGTCAACTCTGGAAAATCAATCTTTCCTGGAGGCAAAATTCTACCAGACGATACTGATCTCGTCTCAGCCCCATATCGCTTAAGATAGTTTTTTAGAGCTTGAAAGTTTCTCCGGTGGCCCTTCTAAGACTGACCCACAACTACCTTCTCCGTGCTCACCGTCTCATCAGTTTCGAAAGAGAGTCTCCGACACCTTTTAATTATCTCTGGTACAGATTCTTCCTCATGTAGTCTTTTAATGTGGATACCTTACAAACGGCATTCATATAAAACAAAAAACAAACAAAGAAACAAAAGAGCTGTTGAGTGTATAGGCCCACGCCACTATTACAATGGGCCCCACGCGGAAACTGAACTTCTTGGAATCTTCATCATACAGAAATTTCCTGGGCATTAATGTGTGAATAATTGGAATGATACGTGCTACTGGGTGACGCACGCCGGAATTTTTTGGTCTCGTTGACGTTTTATTTTATATTTTTCTCGGAGACGACTCTAGAAAGTACATAGTTATCTTTACATTTATACATATCTATTTACTGTGTGTGCGCCAAAGCTACTCAATATGAACCATGGTATATATTTAGAACAATATAATGAAGATGAGCTTTTAGTATACATTTTTTAAAACCCTTACTAACACAATTACAAAATGTATATTTAGCGTTATTAAATAATGTCTGTTTTTAAAAAATAGACATAAGAAAATAAGGTAGTGACAACTTTATAATTATTCAAACTTTTTTTAAGTCTGTTTTAAAAAAAAAACAGAGACATTGTAAAATGTGGCAGTGACAATTCTATAATCATTTCAAATTTTTTTATGTCTGTTTTTAGTAAAATGAGGCTGTCACAACTTTATAATTATTGGAATTTTTTTTATATAAAAAATACAAATATGAAAAAGTTAATTTTAAAGTGTCTTGGAAGGCCGCATCGATGTCCAGACTGGATAACACGCAAACCTTCTCTCTTCTCCTTCTCCCACTGCGGATCTGATCTAGTTTTTGAAGTTGAAGAGTTCAGAATTCACATAATGTTTACATAATTATATGTTTCTTATGTGTTCATAATTAGAGGTATGAGCATACTCTTTTTATATATTATGTTTATTTAGATTTAAATTATATACTGTTTTCTCAGATGTTTTTTACACTCAATATATCAAATTAATTAGTTTCTAGTTCTGTATTTATATGTAACAATAATATTATAAAAACTAATTAATTTAAAATATTAAGTAAAAAAATCCCAGAAAAGAGTTACACAGCACCGGCGAGGAGTCAAAGAACAAGATAGAACAGAGGCGCCGCTAAGCAACACGGAGAAGCTCGGACATCACCTTCCTTCCTCCACCGAGCAACCATCGATGCTCCTCCATTCTTCACCGTCGAGCACCACTCCACGCCGGCCATGTCCTCTGCTTTCCGGTCAGATTCCCGTATTTTTTTTCATGCCCGAGGCCATCTTGACAATGAATAATTGGATCAGTAACTTTGACAATTCCTACGTTTAAACTCGAGTAGTAAAGCTTGGCAAAAGTTGGAAACTGCGCACGCTGCACTGTTTTTCTCGTGTCCGAGTCAGTCTGTTCACGGTTCAACTTTAGATAGTTTATTTTCTATTTTAAAAAAAAATTAACTTTAGAAGTTAATTGCCCAAAAGCCTAATTACTAATTGTTGTATTGAAATTGTATTACTTGTGGAAGAAGAGAGTGTTTAATTCTTGTATATATATTTGCTGGTGATTATATATTTTGATTAATTACTACGTAATAAGGAGGAATGGAGTGTTTTATTCTTGTTATATATTTACTTGTGGAAGAAGAGAGTGTTTTTAAAGCAAAATTCTCAAAATTCTCAAAGACTTTCACATACACTATATATCAGCAGTTGGTACAGATGTTAAAAGTGTTTTTTCTAGCGTTTAATTAAAAAGGCCAATGGATCTTATTTTTCATGATTCAACTGGTGAGAGGACATAATGATTAAGTTTGGTTGTTAATGTAATAACACTGTAATACATGAAATTTTCTATAAAATAACACTATATAACTACAAATGGTTTAAAAATCAGCTAGGCTTTTGAAGTGGGTTCATTTTACTTTTTTCTTTTTCTTTTTTTTTTCAGTTTTTTCTTTGGACAACCTAAAACTCGTTAAGGTTTATAAAATTCTTTTCGATTTAATTCCGAGTTCTAATTCAACAGGAGCACAAATCCGATTCAACTCTGGCTCAATCTCAATCATGAAATATGGCTTTCTGGTATAAATTAAGCCACTATCAAATCTAGCTAACAGTCGAATCAATTGGACCATTCGATCTGCCAGGATTTTGTTTGAAATAATGCTATTAAGGTCTGTTTTGTTTTCAACCAGCATATATACTTACTTCACGTATAGTATGCATGAAAGGAGTTCTGAAACAGCAAGGAGAGATACAAAGAGATTTCTATATCTTGAATATTTGATAGATATTATTTAGGTTTACAAGAAATTGGTGCTTCCTTCAGATGTAGGAAGTAGCTTTCTTTGTTTTGTTTTTCATAATTAATGGAAGGAAACCGCCCTCATAAGTCAGAACTGATGATCACTCAAATCCTGCTGGATATCATTATTAAGTTTTCTTGAAGGATTCAAGATCGGACATAAACGAGAAACGATGTTCAGAGCTTGGTTGGCTACTACGTAATCAGCTAATTAACCGTTTGTTTTGTCAAGGGTTATAATTTTTTTAGCCTTGTAATACAAATTTGCCTCTTGTTCGAGCCTTGTAAATATAAAAAAGCCCTGCTGAGAGACTCACCCATCATTGCTAAGTGCACGACCCGGGTCGGATCCGGATTAGTTAGGGCGAAGCTCTGAATATCGGATGGGCAACCAAAAAAAAAGTAAAGGTGCACTTTTTAGAATTCAAATTTTATATTCTTTTATGAGTACGAGGCCACTTATCATTTCAGCTAACTGTAATAAACTAATTAACCTTAATTGTGTGTATCGGAATATATGAATCAATTCGACAATCCAATCTCTAATAATCATTGTTTTCGATATTTATATCATTGTTTGTAGGAGTCTTCGAAAAGCCTCTGTCCCATAACATCTATAGACCTTGGATCAGTGCCCATAATTTTGCAGTTAAATTATCTCCCTCAGGAAGATGACGTTTGAAACCAGGAATGAAAGTCACATACCAACTTAACTCACCATTCAATTATTAAAATAATAGTGTTTGCAATTTTGAATATATATAAGCATTTTAAATTTATAATTTGGAAAAATATGAATAAATGATAACATAAAAAAAATACTAATTATAATTTTATAAAGTATAAAACAATAATTGTAATAATTTAAAATATCTTCAGTTTTAATTTTTTCTAATAATTTTTTAAGGAAATAATTTGCCAATTAAAAACTCTGTTTTTTGTTTCCAAATTACACACGTCATTTTCTTGCCGGGTCAGCTTAAGTTTGTAAACATGTATCATCCTCTCAATTAAGATATATTTACTTAATTTGATTTAATTAAGGAAATTGGTTGAATTAGTTAATATAACATGTATTTTCTAAAAACACCATAGTTATTTTTGTTAAGTCCATATTTCTCCTCCTCTTTAATTATTGTTAAAGGAGCATTAATAAGGACAAATTAGGAAAAAAGTAACAAATATAAAAATTATATCTTATATTTAAACCAATATCAAAGGACTGGAGGGAGTAATAACTAACATACATAGCAAAAGGCATCCTTCCATTTTTATTTAAAATAGATGTCCAAATCCTCAACTAGATGAAGAATCTTGCTTCCTTATTGCCCCCCTTTTTTTTTTTTCCAATCTTATGGCAAACAACTACAGGCAAAACCGCAAAAGCATTCTTTTTCAACTTGATTTCTGTGTTCCAGAACTTCCTTTTCAGTCTGTAACCATGCATGAACAACGACGACGACAACCAAAAAAAAAAGAGAAAGAACAACAACCCAAGCACCATTCACTATCTTTCTGTGTCACATAAACACCGTTTCTCTATCACACATATACGATAAACCTTTGTATCTTCTTCTTCTTCTTCCTCCTCCTTATTTTCATGTTCTCAAAATCTAGCAGATTACACAGCCATTATTAGGACACTCTTCCACAGTTGCAACATAATAAGGAGGTGGTAGATCATAAACATGGCTGTAACTTGGAGGAGCAGGTACAATGGTTTTAGCTATATTCTCTTCCTTCTCAGGCTCTTTGGCTGCTCCAACAGACACTATCTCTGTATGGCACAACTTCCTTAGCTTTCCCACTATCTTTACTGGGTCGATCTCTCCTGTTACCGTTAATTTCTTGTCCTTCATGTCCATGTTCATTGACTCAACGCCTGTAAAACAGAACCAAACTAGTTTAACTGATTCTCATTACTTCCTCCTATCCTTAATATAGAAACTAATTCGACAATTGATCATGATTTTTTGTATTTGTCAACCTTATTCTAATTTAAGTATATTGACGATCCCTCAACAATAATTAAATAAAAGAGAATTGGATAGAATTAAGAAAGATGTAGGTTGATGTGCTTTAGACAATTGTTAAAATTAATTAAAAATAATAAGTATTTCTTGAAATAAACTTTTTTTTAGATATACCCTTATTATAAGGGGTAAGTAAGAAATATAAATAAAATAAATATAACTATCACCAACCCTTTAATTAATATAATATAAATAATTGATGAGGGACATAAATGAAAAAAACTCATTAAATATTAAGACAATTCTTACTAGATTCTTATAAAAAAGATAAAAACAATTCAAATTTTATAAAAAGGTAAGGCTGCTTTTCACTTAGAACTTTGTAAGAGTTTGGTTTTATATTTTAATACCTGAAATGACTGAGGTTGTTTTCATAACTTTTTGCTTGATTCTTTCGTCGTGTAGCTCCACCTTCAACACCACTTTCTGCCATGAAATCAAACAAACAGTTGTTAGA
Source organism: Acacia pycnantha (assembly GCA_025563575.1). Classification (NCBI taxonomy): domain Eukaryota; kingdom Viridiplantae; phylum Streptophyta; class Magnoliopsida; order Fabales; family Fabaceae; genus Acacia; species Acacia pycnantha. The sequence continues at coordinate 194,667 of JAMWYP010000156.1, forward strand.
CACGAAAATCGATATGTGTGTGTTTGCGTGTGACTTCAAATAATTGTAAGTGATTGCATCGAGGGTCTGGATTCTTAATTACCTTCATTTGGGTATGATTGTTGAAGCTTCTGAGTGGTGAAAAGTTGTGAAGAAGATGGAGATTATTACGAGATCAGATGGAAGTGTGATGTAGTAGTGACTATGAATGTGGGAAATATATAGCCGTTAGAAATAGAATACTTTGGATCCCAGAAATTAAATAAAAACCAAGTCAACACCGAAGTCATCGACTTAAGTACAAAGAGTCAGCAGCAATTATGGACTTGGCCCCCGAGGGACAAGTTTTAGAGGAAATAAGAACTCATTTTCATATTTTCCTTTCCTTCCTATAATTATAGCTAGCGAACCACGCGTTGCAGAAGGTTACCGGGTAATGTCATGGTAGTTGTCTGACTATGCAAAATAAAATAAAATAAAATACAAATAATTTTGAATATAAAATATAATATGTGTCTCAAAATGAATTATTAATCGTAAAAATGTTTTTTATTAAATAAAAATAAAAACAGTGTAAATATTATGGATCCTTATTTTTATACTATGAAATAGAGTAATAGGGTCTCATCATATTCTTAATTTATTTTGCCAAGCTCGATCAAAAATTCATTTTTATTTTGCTGGTTTTCTTTTTAATGGTTTTGGCTTTCCTCTAAAGTGTACGACGTACAAAAAGAGGCAACTTTCCAGGAAGTCATCTTCTTGCTTCTGGGTTGCCTCCTCCTGTAAAGAAAAATGTGAACATTCAAGAAGCTTTCAAACTAATGAGTCAACAAGTCAAAGTCAATAGGAGGGTACAAAATTTCTTTCTCCCCTCTGACTCCCTCAAACCAAACATACCCTACTCACCATTCAATCATTAAAATAATAGTGTTTGCAATTTTGAATATATAAAGCATTTTAAATTAATAATTTGGAAAAATATGAATAAATGATAAAATAAAAAATACTAATTATAATTTTATAAAGTATAAACAATAATTGCAATAATTTAAAATATCTTCAGTTTCAATTTTTTTCTAATATTTTTTTAAGGCAATAAATTGCCAATTACAAACTCACTCTGTTTTTGGTTTCCAATTAATTACACACACATCATTTTCTTGTCGGGTCAAGCTTAATTAGTTTGTAACATGTGTCATCCTCTCAATTAAACTTTTATATTACTCTCTTCAGTTCTTAATATAAGATAGATTTACCTAATTTGATTTGATTAAGGAAATTGGTTGAATTAGTTAATATGACATGTATTTTTTAAAAACACCATAGTTATTTTCATTAAGTCCCATATTTCTCCTCCTCTTTAATTATTGTTGAGGGAGCATTAATAAGGGTAAATTAGGAAAAAAGTAACAAATATAAAAATTATATCTTATATTTAAACCAATATCAAAGGACTGGAGAGAGTAATAACTAACATACATAGCAAAAGGCATCCTTCCATTTTTATTTAAAATAGATGTCCAAATCCTCAACTAGATGAAGAATCTTGCTTCCTTATTGCCCCTTTTTTTTTTCCCAATATTATGGCAAACAACTACAGGCAAAACCGCAAAAGCATTCTTTTTCAACTTGATTTCTGTGTTCCAGAACTTCCTTTTCAGTCTGTAACCTTAAAAAAAAAAATTAAAAAAATAAACAAACAACAACCCAGGCACTATTCACTATCTTTCTGTGTCACATAAACACATTTCACTATCACACATATACGGTATACCTTTGTGGCTTTGTATCTTCTTCTTCTTCCTCCTCCTCCTTATTTTCATGTTCTCAAAATTTAGCAGATGACACAGTTTAGGACACTCTTGCACAGGTCCAACATAGTAAGGAACATGGATGTAACTTATAGGAGCAGGGACAATGGTTTTTAGCTATATTCTCTTTCTTTTCTTCTTTCTTCTCAGACTCTTTGGCTTCTGCGACGGACACTAGCTCTGTATGACACAACTTCTTTAACTTTCCCACTATCTTTACTGGGTCGATCTCTCCTGTTACCGTTAATTTCTTGTCCTTCATGGCCACGTTCACTGACTCAACGCCTGTAAAACAAAAACCAAACTAGTTTAACTGATTTTCATCACTTCCTCCGATCCTTAATATAGAAACTAATTCGACAGTTGATCATGATTTTCATGTGTGTCAATCTTATCCTAATTTACCCATATTGATATTGATGATCCCTCAACAATAATTAAATAAGAGAGAGTTGGATAGAATTAAGAAAGATAGTTGAAGTGTTTTAGACAAAATATGTCATATTTAATTAACTTAACTAACTTTTTCAATCTAATCAAATTAAATAAATATATGTTATATTAAATACCGGAGGGAGTATTACATACCTTGGGTCCTTAATTATTGTACAATTTTTTTCATTAAAATGGGTCTTATGTTAAGAACTAGAGATAGTAAAGTCAAGTCAATCTTAGCCATAAAAAAGACATGATGTTCTTTATATATTTATATATATACTCCCTCTGGTCTTATTTATAAGAGCCAATAACTGAATCACTCAGTTTAAGAAAATCTTTAGAATTAGTTAAAAATAATAAGTATTTCTTGAAACAAACTTTTTTCCAAGTATGCTCTTATTATAAGGGATAAGTAAGAAAGAGAAATAAAATAAATATAAGTATCACTAATCCTTTAATTAATGTAATATAAATAATTAATGAGGGGCATAAATGGAAAAAAAAACTCATTAAATGTTGAAACAACTCTTATCGATTTCTTATAAAAAAGACTAAAACAAATCAAATTTTAGGTTCTTATAAAAAGGATGGAGGGAGTATATATATAGGAAAAACACTTCTCATGTTGTAGGAGAAGTGTAATCTTATGTCACACACATATGAAATGGTGGGACCCACATATATATAATATATATGTAGGTCCCACTATTTCATGTGTGTGTAGGAATTTTCTTCTTCTCATGCAACATGAGAAGTTTAAACCAATATATATATATATATGGGAAAAACACTTCTCATGTTGTAGGAGAAATGTTTTCTCATGTCACACACACATGAAATGATGGGACCCACATATATATATAATGAGCATTATATATATATGTGGGTCCCACCATGAGTCGGATTTCACTTGCCAGAATCTATGATTCCCGTGGAAATAGGGATGATGTCTTGCGCAGAAGAGCATTTTATCACAAGGCGAAATAGCCAATAATGACAGTTAGGCAGCTGGATCCGGCCGATGAGGCCCGGTCACCTCCCATTGTCGGGATATTGCAATGAAGCAAATGATCGCGGCCGTTATAACAAGAAGGTTAGACCAAGAAGATTCCACCTCTGTTGCCTGGTACTTAGAAGGGCCGACATCGGGAACAAGAACTCCAAAGACCCGCAAGCTTGCCGCTAATTGGGACTGGACCTTATCGCTCGGGAAACTCTTGAGAGAGGAGCTTACATTCTTCAAGCGAATATGGAATGCGACTTAAAGGCATATTTCGCCAGGCTTATCTTTGTTTTTTTTTCTTAAAGCATCGCTTTCCATTATGTTCTTTGTTCAACGCGTTGGCCGCTTTTCCTTCGCAACAATTGTCTGGTCGAATATGAATGAAACTCGCTCGAGGGTATCTATTGAATTCCAAACATTGTCTTTTTCAAGATTCAATTGTTATTAGCTTTTCAAATTAAGAAAACACGCCTGGATAGCTATCGCAGCCTCTGCACGCTAATTTACTCCGGGTATCAATAGAAAATGTCATGCCGACTCCCGATCAAGTCAAAATGCTCCGACGCTATCTGACAAAACCGAACCCGGCAGTGGCAATTTTCATTTACCTTTGGATGACCTTGCTACTATACCAGAATTTTATAAAACAAAGGCAAACACTAGCACTTTAAAACATTATGGTCTTATGACCAAAAAGCGCGTCGCAGATTCTCGTTTACCTTCATATGACCTTGGCTGTGTCGACCGCGATAATCGGAAAGTTATATTTTAATACGATGCATTATGGTTGCTAAATTACCATCTATTGTTAATCGTAGCCAAAATGGCCATATTGGCCAACCTGCTCAATAAAGTCATTGCCTGCAACACAACCTGACAGACATTATATAAAGTTAAAAGAAAAAGAAATCAATCCATGTGCTTGGGGGCGGCCGAGACTTCTCACCCGGTCAGCCTCCTCAAAGATGGCTAAGCATCGCCATCTATCCGGTCTCTGAGCGCACAGAGGTTCCACATAGGGGACATCCGCCCGCTACCCATACATAAGACCTAAATGATGCCCCGTAGTGTTGAGCTCGATCCCGGGACAAAGCCCTGATCGGGCAAGTGAATTTCTCGAACGCTCCACCACCGAACCCAGAGCAACTCCCGAAGCCTAAGATCTCCGCGGACAGACGTGTTGAGGACGCTCCTCGGCTTTGATCTCTGTCCACTTCGGCCCGAACTCCGTCCCTCTCAATGTCATGGTTTTCAACCGCTCTTCGCTTCTAGCTTGAGCCGCCTTAAAGCCTTCAATTATTACATTGGAGTCCGCCAAGAGCCCTCTGGCCTCTTTTAGTCGAAAGTCCACTTTCTCCACCTGAACCTCACGAGCCTCGAACTCGCTCGGGCGATTTGCCATTGTTTCGCAGCTTCATCGCGCTCTGCCGGCACGCCAGCCTCCGTGATGCGCCTCCTCCGCATATTTGTGGCGAAGTGAGAGAAAGATTGGGTCAAACCAAGACCTTTCAGAAAGCATTTCCCAATGCCTGACTTCTCAGACGCTTACTTAGTGCGACGCTGAGTTCTTCTAATGCCCTTACTCCACAAATGTGAACGGGAATGACGGTGGAAGGACGAGGGGAACCTGGGTATCGTGCAAGGCGAGGGCTCGACGCTCTGGCCGACTTAGGAAGCGGCGATTTCGTGGTAGTGGCTCTGATAGAGAGACAGTAGGCTGACTTCGGCTCTGGGCTTGGACGACTCCCGACCTTAACCTTTGCTTTGCTCGGCCCGCTTCGAAGACCTCCGACCTTCGACTTGCTCCGCCTCCTTGGCCGACCTCTTCTCCTCGCTGACTGGGCTCTGGGATCCCGTAAAGATATTGCGGCTCTTTCATCTTAAGACCGTGCACGAAACACATACACCATGTTAGCTACTAGGAAAGCAAAGACGATCAATACAGTACTAAGACGCTGAACAACGGCTGACGACTTCGGGTTAAACTCCCGATTTGGATTAGAAGAAGAAGGAAACATTCGGTTTAAATCGTCCGGATATATATATATATATAAAACTGTTTATCACTTAGAACTTCATAAGAGTTTGGTTTTATATTTAATACCTGAGATGACTGAGGTTGTTTTCATAACTTTTTGCTTGATTCTTTCGTCGTGTAGCTCCACCGTCAACACCACTTCCTGCCATGAAATAAAACACACAGTTGTTAGACACGAGAATCGATATGTGTGTGTTTGTGCGTGACTTCAAATAATTGTAAGTGATTGATCGAAGGTCTGGATTCAAACCTTCATTTGGGTATTATTGTTGAAGCTTCTGAGTGGTGAAAAGTTGTGAAGAAGATGGAGATTATTACGAGATGGAAGTGTGATGTAGTAGTGACTATGAATGTGGGAAACTTATAGCCGTTAGCAATCAGAATACTTTGGATCCAAGAAATTAAATATAAAACTAAGCCAGCACCAAAGTCATCGACTTAAGTATGGAATTGGCCCCCGGGGGACAAGTTTTAAAGGAAATAAGAACTTCTCTTTTCATATTTTCCTTTCCTTCCTATAATTATAGCTGGTGAACCATGCGTTGCAGAAGGTTACCGGCTCATGTCATGGTAGTTGTTTGATTATGTAAAATAAAATAAAATAAAATACAAATAATTTTGAATATAAAATATAATATATGTCTCAAAATAAATTATTAATCGTAAAAATGTTTTTTATTAAATAAAATAAAAACATAGTAAATATTATGGATTTTATACTATGAAATAGAGTAATAGGGTCTCATCGTATTCTTAATTTATTTTGCCAAGGTCAAAAATTCATATTTATTTTGCTGGCTTGCTTTTTAATGGTTTTGGCTTTCTTCTAAAGTGTACGACGTACAAAAAGAGGCACCTTTCCGAGAAGTCGTCTTCTTACTTCTGGGTTGCCTCCTCGTCAAAAGAAAAATGAGAACATTCAAGAAGCTTTCAAACTAATGGGTCAACAAGTCAAAGTCAATCCGCACCATACACGCTTCTCCGTGCTAGCTAATCGCGCCTTCGAGGACCTTTCTAACGGGTACCATACGCGTTTTGTTTTATTTTGTTTGTTTTTTTTTAATGCAAAGGTACGATACGCTTTTAAAATAAGGAAAGGGGGATTTCTTTTGAGTAAAGCCGGTAATATAGGTTTGAACCCATTCAATCCATTGTGGTGGGTTAGGTTTGGAAAAACTAGGAAAATTTTGATACTGGTCTTTTTGGCTTGAACTTGCCTAACTTTAACCCGCGATGGGTTAGCCCGCCGGGTTGATAGGTAATTGGCCCTTTTTTTCCCCTTGAATTTAAAAAAAAAAATGTATAAAGTAAAAAGCCATATGGATTTTGCCAACTCCCACTTACAATGGAATTTGAGTACTATTAATCTATAAAGCCTTTACCTTATTATATCAAAGGGACCATTATATTTTCTAAACATTACCCAGTTGTTAGAATATAAAATGGTTCTCTTTTTTGTTGTTGGTAGAAACCGGAGCAGTTAGCTCATTCTCATTCCTGTATCAGCAATCTGTCTAGGGTATGAAACACCCATACAATCAAAATACAGCAACAACTTTAAAACCGGGAGGTGAACAAATACAAACTGAGCCTTATCATGAATACAACTGAAGTTAGCCAGGGCGTCTGCACACGCATTACCCTCTCTGTATACATGTATGATTTTAATCCTACTAAAACGATTCAGAATCTCTCTAATGTCTACCATCAGCCTTGAATCAGCGGCTTCATCTACCTGCAAATTAGATAGTAAACGGACTACAGCCTGTGAGTCACATTCAATGCAAATGCTGTCAACAAATATATCAGCAGCTAATTTCAGTCCATATAATACAGCTTTCAATTCGGCCTTGACTACTGAGTTCACAAAAAGCCTCTGAGCAAAGCCTCCAAGGAATCTACCACCACTATCTCTCACCAAGCCTCCACACCCACTCCTACACCCTCCTTTAAAGGCCCCATCCACATTCAATTTGACCCACCCTTCCAGTGGCGCCTCCCACTTGATCAGGCCTTCTCTTTTAATAACACATGCCTTACCAAACTCCAGCCGAGCTTGCTTTATCTCCCTTATATACCCCCATACGATTCCACTTCAATTACTTGGCATGACAAAACCATCTTCAAATCTGCTCCTGTTCCTCTAGCTCCATAACAGCCAACATGTGACTCCAAATACTAGGTTCCAGTCATTCGCTTCAATATGCAAATTATTCCCCATCCAGTCCCTACCATGCATACTCATAAACTCAGCTGACAGCTTTCCCCCCTTAAGTTCCAGCCACAGATTCCTAGCCAAATTGCAGTCCCTCAAAATATGCATCAGACTTTCATTTAGCTCAGCACAGTGCAAACAATATACATTAGTCCCCATCATACGACAAAGTCTCTCCCCCGTGGGCAACCTGTCATGCATAGCTTTCCATAAAAACAATTGGATTCTTCTTGGTCCCTTCCACCTCCACAAAACACTCCACGCTTTCTCTCGTATGCCATCCTCTGCTTTCAATTCCTGATACATGTCAGCTACTCGGTACTTACTATGTAAGGATGTGCTCCATTTCATAGTGTCCGATCCACACAGCCTTTTTGGAGGCTCCACCGCCAATACTTTCCCTGTACCTTCTTCACTAACCCAATTTTTTATCCTCTGCACATCCCACCTGCCTTCAGCACTAACCATACTGCTCACAGTAGCTTTTTTAACATCCTCAGTTAGCCAGTCACAACACTGTTCAGCTAACAAACTCCCATCTTCTAGCCACTTGTCATACCAAAAGTTAACTTGCTCTCCATTTCCCAACTCCCAATGGATTTTCCCCCCAACCTTGTGCCAAATACCTGTCAAGTGCTTCCATAAAACCGAATCTGCCTTGTTTGCTATAACCTCCTTTGTCAGCACTTTTCATCTTCCATATTTACCCACAAGTACTCTGGAGCAAAGGTTAGACGGATTTGCAAGAATATTCCACACAATCTTTCCCAATAATGCATCATTCATGGCTTCAAGGCTTCTCAAGCCAAGTCCACCCATCCTCTTATCTTTGCAGATTACCTCCCAATTCACAACATGTATCCTCCGTTTCCCTTCCTCGCTCCCCCAAATAAAGTTTCTTTGCAGCTTCTCCAATTGGTTTCTCACACCAACAGGGATAAAGGAATGTTGCATGTAAAATATTGGCAATTGGTTAGTCACAGATTGCACCAAAGTCACTCTACCAGCGAAAGACAAAGTTTGTCTCTTCCAACTACTCAACTTGTTTTGCATTTTATCAATCAAATGCTGAAACTTACCTTTACACTCCCTTCCTCTTGTCACAAATGCTCCCAAATACCTTCCCAAATCCTCCATTCTCTTAAATCCAGAATAATTGCAGATCTCATTTTGACTTCTTCTCTCCACATTTTTTGAGAAGAAAATGCTCATTTTCTGGGTGTTTACCTTCTGCCCCGACATCCTACCAAAATCCTCCAACACACCCATTATCGATACAATGTGATTGATGTCCGCTTCACAAATGAGCAACAAGTCATCAGCAAATAACAAGTGTGAGATCTCCACTCCATTTCTTCCCACCCTCACAGGCTTCCACTTCCCGTTGTTTACACAATCAACAATCAAATGTGTTAATTTTTCCATGCCAAGGACAAATAAGTAAGGGGAAAGTGGGTCCCCCTGTCTCAATCCCCTAGATGGCTCAAAAACCTCTCTTTTTACCCCATTCCACATGATAGCCATGTTAGTAGAGCTAACACAGCCCAATATCACCTTCCTCAAATGCTCCTCAAACCCAATCTCCTCCAAAACATCCCCAATAAACTTCCATCCCATCCTATCATAGGCCTTTTCCAGGTCAATTTTAATCACCATGTACCCTTTTTTACCTTGCATTCTGTTCATAGAGTGGACTAGTTCCTTAGCAATTATAATATTATCATGGATACTCCTTCTAGGGACAAAGCTTGTTTGGAAGGGGGACACCAAACTATCCATGACCGATGACATCCTATTCACAATCAACTTCGATATTCCTTTGTAGAGGACATTACACAAGGCAATTGGCCTAAACTGGCTCACACTTTCTGGATTTTCAACTTTTGGGATTAGGATCAGCAAGGTATCATTTATCTCCCTTATCCTTTCCGGCTTACTCCATAATTCTTGTATGAACTGGATAACTGAGCTGCCTACAGTTCCCCAATTCTGCTGGTAAAAAACAGCAGGATATCCATCACTTCCCGGGGCTTTAAATCCACCCATTTGAAAGAACACTCTTCTGATTTCTTCACCACTAGGTTCCCTACTCACACTCCTCAACTTTTCCTCATTAACCACACCCCATCTCTGCCTTGTGCTGAGCCACTCACTTTCACTTCTATCTTCCATAAACAGATTGTTATAGAACAGTTGGAACAACATAGCAATCTCCTCTTCATCTTCCGTCCAGCTTCCATCACTCTTCTTAAGCATTCTGATTTTGTTCCTTCTTCTTCTACACACTGTCTTCAAGTGGTAGCATCTTGTGTTACGGTCTCCTTCCTCCAACCATTGTCCCCTGGACTTTTGGAACCATAGCACCTCTTCTTGCCTTAAAGTGTGAATCAGCTCCTCCTCTAATTCCAACTCCAAGTTCATTAACAAGGGGTTCCGTCTACGATCAATACTCTTCTGGATGCCATTAATTCTATTAATCAATATTCTCTTCCTTCCCTCTATCCTCCCAAAAACCTCCTTATTCCAGCGTATGAGGGACTGTTTTAAATCAGCCAACTTCACGTGAGCCTCCTCCTCCCCACTCCAACTGTTACGCATGACCGTTTCAAACTCATCATGCATTTGCCATACCGCTTCATATCGAAACTGTCTTGGAGTCCTACCCCAATCACCAACCTTCAGGTTCACAACTAAAGGGTGGTGGTCTGAGCACACTCTTGGGACAACTTTAACCTCTGCACTTGCAAATCTTTCTTGCCACTGGATATTACATAAGCACCTATCCAGTCTCTTGAATACTCTTTCCAGCCCATTCCATTTCGGACCCTTCCATGTGTAGAAAGGCCCGTTTGCTTCAACATCGATAAGATTACAATCCTGAATCCAAGAGTTGAACCTTCGGCACCTTGCCTCATTCACTCTTCCTCCCCCTACTTGTTCCAATGGAGTCTTGATTTCATTAAAGTCCCCAGCCAGTAGCCACGGGACGTTTACTTCGCTGCCAATACTACTTAGCATCTCCCACAACTCATGTCTACGGTTCTCATTTGGATTAGCATAGATAGCTGAAAACAAAAATTCATTACCTTCCAACTTCAGATTGCAATGTACAAATTGCTCTTCTAGTCTTTACACCTCCACTTTGATATTATCCATCTCCCAAAGCAGCCAAATCCCACCAGAGAACCCCACAACCTCCTTTCTCACTGAGTGTTTAAAACCCCACTTCTTAATTATTTTAGTCGCCTGGACCCCGCTGATCCTTGGCTCCAAAATAATCACAAGACTCGCTTTATACCTGGACCGCATATCCCGTAAAACAGATGCTACCCCTTTACTTGCAGCACCCCTACAGTTCCAAATAAAGACATTCATAGTGACACAAATAAGAGGTAACCAACACTACTGACCCCGCTAATTTGTGCACGCCGGAGCGGCACATTCCTCCTCCATTCTTGAATCTAGGCCCCCATTGAGGTCCTCATCTTCCACACCTTGGAACAGATCTGTTGAGGTCCGTCCTTCTTTCCAACCTCCCTTATCACTACGATCACCCGGATTCAAATTTTCCTTCTCTTTCAACTTGACTTTCCTCCCCCCAAGTTGCTCCAAGCTTGAGCCCGAGCCCACCTCAACGTTTTGGTAGTTCAATTGACTTTCTTTCGAATTTCTCATAACACTGCATGTTTTTTGCTCTGATAGTACATTCCCCTTTCTAGTTTCTTTGTCCCCTCTCCCTTCCAATTCTGACCTCCCCACACTCCTACTACTGCCTCTCACCGCCCCCTTCTTAGTCTCTCCCACCACCCTCCTCGATTCAGCTTTAAAAGGCACGCTACTAACTCCTTTACCCTGCCCTTTTGATGTCCTTTCCTCCCCTAGCTCCCTCCACCTCTTTCTCAGCCATTCCCATAGATGCCTCATCCTCAACATCCTCATTTAGAACAGTATACCTTGAACCCAAATTCTGTTTGGCTACAGGATTAACATATCTTCTTTGTCTATACGGTCTCTGGACTGTTTTTCAAAGGTCCTTTGCCTCTGGACTTCCATTCCCATTCTTCGTTTTTATCTCCACTCCCTCCACATCCATATCCCCTTCCACTCGCTTTTTAGTAGCAGCTTCACAACCTTCCTTAGTATGCCCAACTCTACCACACTTCTTACACAGACTTCCAAGGCTCTCATAAACAACACTTAGGACCTGACCCTCAACATCAAATTCAGGCACTAACGGTTTAGTGAGGTCCAACTCCACACACATTCTCGCAAACTTGCCCCTAGCCCTCTGAGCTGTATGTATATCCAATCGAATAGCTCTTCCAATAGAGTTACCGAGATTTAATAGGAATTTTTTATCAAAGAGTGGCGCAGGTAGGTCTGGAAATCTCACCCAGGCTACAACTGATTCAATTTTTTCACATTTTGGATTAAATTCAGGTCTCCATCTAGATATACTCAAATATGCATCCATAATCACCCACGGCCCCCCGTTAATGCCTCCATATAATCCTCATGATTCTGAAAACTAACAAGATAGAACTCATTGTCAAGATCAAGTATATCGATGTTACCTTTCCTTGCCCAGATTTGCCTCAGCTTTTTGACCAAAAATCCATAAGAAGGTTGGCGTCCCATGAGCTTGACCACCAGCGATCTTCGAAAAGGCCTCATGAGCCTTTCCCTTTCCTTATCTTCAAACCAGAACTTAGGGCACAGCGGATTGGCAACATCCACCCTAATTCCGTCTCCTGGATTCAAAACCTTGGTGAAATCCGTATCTAAGCCGTAATCATCCGTCTCCTCATCCTTTTCGTTTTTACTCCATTCCCACCAGCAGACCTTCTGATTAACATTCTGTAATAGTGATTCCCTATACGACAATGGAGCTTGCTCCTTTCCCTCAGGCTTCATCCAGTGTTCTTTACGTGATTTTAGAGATTCATCTCCTGAAAATGCCTCCCCTGCAAATCTGACTTTCCTTTTCCTTCGATTCCCCTCCTCTCGTTCCTCCTCCAGTAAATCCTTACCATCCCCTCCGCGCAATACACGATCGGAGGGGCCACTTATGATCTCCGCCGCAGTGGGCGACGGAGCGCTCAGAAATTGCTGCCGGAAACCGTGAGCCCTAACAGAGCTCAGAAATTGCTTTTTTCGCGAGCCCTATACCTAAGTTATTACTCGCATTCCTCCACGACGCCGTGCCTCGCCCCAAACGAGGGGATAACACGCTTGGGTTTGATATCATATCCTTGATAACACGCTTGGGTTCTCTATTAGGTCTCTTAGTATCCTGCAACTTGCATTGTTGTAATACAAATAAGCTTTGTTATTTTTTTTGGTAAAAATTGGTGCTCGAACCCCATTACATCAATGTCATTAATAATAATCTAGTCGTGGGTAAACAATTTCCATAGTATCACTAAAAGGAAATTCTATCATCCTTGTTGGAGGAGAATAAAAAATAATAAAATCTTCGACTATAATTGGCTAACCAATCCGCAACAGAATTACATTCTCTTAAGGTATGGGAAAATCGAATCTGCATGTCCTTGTTGTTGTCCCGTAGGCACGTGTTCATTATTTTGTCTTTAGCCCTTCCTTGTATCCAAGCTAATCATGTGTAAAGCCATAGTAGAGTCTCCCTTTGCAATGATCCTGGTGAAACATAATTCGTGTGCCATTCTAAGACCTAGCACAACCACTAAAGTTCAGTAGCAAAAGCTTTGCAACATCCTAACTTCCTACAAAAATCACAAAGTTAGCTACCATCACTCCTCCTCAATAGCCCTCTACAACTTGCCAAACCTAGACAGCCTTTAGCAGCACCATCAAAATTCAGTTTCACTTACCCCTCCTCCGGAAAAATACATTTAACTTCCCTTGGTTCCTTTCTTAAACCATAGATATCATAAATTTTGACGAATTGACACAATCTCTAACATAACTTTGGATTACAAACTCAAGACGTTTAGGCATACTAAAACCTTCTTCAAATAGTCTTTTGTTCCTCTATCCCCAAATCATCCAACTAAACACCGAAAAAACTATGCTCCATTCCTCTCCAGTTTGCAGTTTATTTTAAAACCAGTAATTCATGTATTCTGTAAAAAAATTGAGGATGTACCTTTAACACTTTTATAATCATCCATATTCGACGAGATTCCAGGAAGCTCTTTAGAACATGGTCAAGGTCCTCAACTCCTCCTCTACACTTGCTACAAGTAGGCTCCCCTCCTAGGATCTGTGCTCTTCTATCAGTTGTTAGAAGTATATCATTCACTACCAACCACAAAAATACTTGGATCCTTCTAGTGCTTTTTGTTAGATATGATTAGTTTTGATGATGTCAAATATAGATGCCAAATCTTAAGAGCAAAAAGTTTGCTTAGTACATTTATCTCCTATGTTGATTAATTTATATATTTAATGTAGATTCAAAGATTCTAGATATGAAATTCAATTAAGGAGAATGATCAAGAAGAAGATAAATAAAGAAGTTATTGAATTGAGTTGATCAAGAGGAAGAAGAAAGAAAGAAATTGGTTTGGGCTAGAATTTTAGAAATGACAATTTGGTACCACAAATTTCAAAAATGACAATTTGTTGCCAACACTTGAGTGTGATTTTTCAACACTTGAGTGTAACACTATTCCACCTACTTTGTTCGCCCCTGTTTAGCATCCTACTTAAGCGACCTTCGATTATTCGATGATATCTCCTAAACTAGAGATCAGATTGAGGTGAACCTAGTTTCATATGAAAGTAGACTCTCATTGCGTCTCAGACATCAAATACAAGCTGAAAGGAGTTATATGAAGGAGATATGATATTTTGAAATAGCCACTACAATTTACGCCACATAGCATGTTAGATATGATTAATTTTGATAATGCCTTATGTAGATGCCATTATTAAGAGCAAAAAGCTTGTATGATATATTTATCTCCAACATTGACTAACTGCTATATTAAATGTAGATTAATCCAAGTTGAATTATAGATCAAGAAGGAGATAAGAGATTTCAGAAAGAAGAAATAGGAGAGAATGTCAAGTTCAAGAATTCCTAGTTGAATTCAGAAAGAGGAAATTGGAAAGAATGTCAAGTTCAAGAAGAAGAGGAGATATTGAAGGAAGAACTTGCTGAGAATGATGAGTCCAAGTTGAATGGTGGAGAATGATCAAGAGAAGAAAGAAAGAGTTGAATTATATAGAATGATCAAGATGGGAGATGAAAGAAGGAAGAACTTGCTAAATGGAATGAGAATATCATTATACAAGTTCTAAGATTGATTCTAGAAGTCTACACGATCAAATGGAAGTTGGATTGGGCCGAACCAGTATAAATCTGTGTTTGCATATTCTCTTCCTTAATCTCCTATATTTCTAGCATATATGTTTGAATGACTGTCTATATCTTTATAACTCTTTACTGTCATACAAACTAGTTTTACTGAGTTGCAACTTTTTTTTTTTTTAAGTTCCTAAGTTTTTATACTTCACCCAATTCACCCCCCTCTTGGGTTCAGTCGATTCTTACATAGCAGACACAAACTATACATCCAAATGAGCTAAAACCAGTGGCATATGAAACTAGACTCAAATACCTTTTCACAAACATCAATATCAAAGAAAACAAAGATCAACTAGGAGAGATATGATTTTTTGAAGTTCACAGATCAGGAGATTGCAAAAATGCTGGTCTAGAACTATTGTCATTAATCTAATCATAACAGTCAGATTACAATGAGTTTGTGGCTGATTCTTTTTGTATTGGAAATAAGACTTAAAGAGCTTTCTAGGAATAGGTGATTTGCCAAATTTGCAGGTATATCGAAGATGTTATGCTTATTGGAATTTGACTTTCGTGCTGCCAATGTTCTTGGGTTTTGAAAGTCAGTGGATTTTGGAAATTGATCTTCAATCGAGTGAACATGGTTGCCCCAACACTTGCAATATCAATGCCTGAAACTCGTATTCATTCTGGAATCAACAAGGATGACACTTGAGTATGCTCATCAACACTCAAGTATCAAGGTAATTTCTCTCAAGGTTAGTGCATGATACTCGATGATAGAATAAGGCTTTGTGGCACATTTGAAGTGTCATTATTGACACTTGAGTGTGGTATTTGAGGTCTATTAGAGATCAATACGTCTTCCTTTTAAATCTATCTTTGGAGCAGTATATACCAGACACGCAAGCACCAACACTAGAGTATGGATAAAAGACATTCGGGTGTCTGGAAGAAAACAATATTTTCAATTGAGCATCATTTTAAACAAGTCTTCTTCTAGTGCAAGTTCATCAACACTCGAGTGTTGAGGAACAACATTTGAGTGTGAATATTTGACACTCAAGTTGATGGAATCCATACACGCAGCGGAAGGATTCTCATCCATTGAAATTTTATGAATCCCATAGAGAGGATCTATCAACGACGTTTAAATCAAGGTTCGTTAGAGAAACCGTACCTATACGAGCTTGTATGCATCCTTTCTCGAACACGTAGGCTAACACCTTCTTGTTCAATCAACTCGTGAGCGACCTTTGCAAACACGTGGGCTAACACCTTCTTGTTTGATCAATCTCTAGGAGCCGACTCTATGAATCCACTCCCTCTACCGGTATCCACACCGAACAGCTCTCGAACATGTACGGCAGCGTGCTAGCGCCTTCTTACTTTGTGTCTCTCGTTTTTCTCTCTAGGATTTCTTTCAAGGCTTGTTCGTTTGTCGTACCAATACGACTTAGATCAATATCTATTTATAGAGTTTCTAAAACCCTAATTGGGTCGTATTAAAATATTCAAGACTAATATCAATTAGTCCTTGAATTTCGAATTTGGATTAAATATAGTAATTAAATATGTCCAACAGATCTAATCTAATCTATTTAATTAATCCACATTAAAAGCCAAATGATTTAATTTATTTCTATAAATCAAATCTGAGATATGATATCCATCTATTTAATTAAACCTGAGATACTATATCTCAACTCATTTAAATATAAGATACTATATCTTTATTCAAAAATTAAATCTGAGATACAATATCTCTATTTGTTTTAAATATTTAATTTATCAAATAAATTAAATACATAACAAATAATATATATAATAATATTATTATTTATTTCTGAAATTATATATATATATATATATATATATATATATATATATATATATATATATATATATATCCTAGATTAAATGTTGTATTCATTAGATCTTAGACATATATAAGATTCAATGAATCTGGACACTATTGCTCGTGTTGGGCTATTCTTGTGTGTGACCCTGCAGACCCACATGAGATTGGCAGTGGGTCAATATTGTACCAGCCCACAAGTCGCAAGCGGCCTCTAGCAAGACATTGTGACTACCCAATTCATATGGGGATCGATGATACGATACAACCTATCATACAACCATGTCACGTCCCTTTTGTCACGCGATAACTTGGTCAAGGATGAGGCATGGATAATGTCAACTTCCTGTTCTTGACCATTACTTTTTCGATTCTTGAGTAGTCTAACAATTGAAATGGAACTCCTTTCCATCGTAGTATGGTCATACATTTCTCAGACTCACTCATCGAGGGGCCCAGTATTATCTCTCTACAAATGTGAGGGACAAATTCCATCTTGACCATTCACATTCCTCTGCATGAAAACCACTGATCCCAATCCAAGCCTTTATCATCACCCGGTTAAAGGTGACTTTTGACTAGGTCAAAGATCAGCGACTCTCATGTAGGAATCCATGCATGATGATCTTAGGTCAAAGGGCATTGTGACGCGGTTATACTTGCGATAAGCTTATGACTAAATCCATGCAGCTTTCTCATAATGGGTCAATCCAGCACCTTGTACTCTTATAAGTGCCTATGACTTTGATTCGTATCTCCATACCTTATCAAAGTCATAATGGTCTTATTTCATCTTCGCTCCCGCGTAGATGACTGACCAGAGACATTTAGGATAATCAATGAGATATATCCAAGGATACAGTTATCACTATAAACATGCAAATGAAAATGATAACTAAATGAAGAATACTTTAAATGACATTCATGTTTAAAGTACAATGACTTGCCCCTAGGGTATAATTTCCAACACGAGTGTCATCTATCTTTGCATTAAACCTTCGTCTTCGTAAATTCAATTTTCACTGATTATTATCTTATTACTTCTGATTATTACTCATTATTGTTTTCAATGCATTTAAATATGTTTATTAACGAGTTTCAGATGATTAAATGAAGGATCACTTGCAAATCCTCAAAATGTCAAATATGTGTTAGAGCATTAAATGCACTGTAGAAAACAGAGCAGACGAAAGGAATTGCAAAGTAGGCCAAAGAGATTGCGTCTGAAGCATTTATTAAAGCGAAGACGAAAGAAACTTATCATTAAAATCCTTCAAAAGCTCCAATCTATTTTAACAGAAAAATTGGAATATCATAACCGTCATTTAACGAAGTTAAATGGAAGATAAAACAGAGGGAAAGCACAGAAGCTTCAACGACTACTTCCAACGATCATATTCTAAGATACTCAACAGAAGAATGTGCTCAACGGTCATATGATCCTCATTGACTATAAATAGAGACTCATTCAAGACAAAAAGATTAAGCAAAAAACATCGACAAAGCCAATGACAAGACTTTGTTTCTTCATTGTCAAAATGTCAATACTCTGACACTTATATCACTTATTCTCTATTATCTCATTGATCATATAGTTTGTTGGGATCCGTACACACAGCGGAAGGAATTTCATCCATTAAAAATTTTATGAATCCCAAAGAGGATCTATCAATGGCGTTTAAATCGGATTCATTAGGAACTGTACCTTTGCGAACTCGTGTGCGTTCTTCTCGAACTCGTGGGCTAACGCCTTCTTGCTCAATCAATCTCTTGGAGCCAACTCTACGAATCCACTCCCTCTACTAGTATCCACACCGAACAGCTCTCCAACATGGACGGCGGTGTGTTAGCGCCTTCTTACTTTGTGTCTCACGTCCTTTTATCTCTCTAGGGTTTTTCACGGCTCGTTGGTTCCTTATTTTTAATACGACTAGATCAATATCTCTTATAGAGTTTCTAAAACCCTAATTGGGCCGTATTAAAATATTCAAAATTAATCTCAATTAATCTTGAATTCAAATTTAGATTAAAATAACATTAATTAAATCTGTTCAACAGATCTAATCTAATCTATTTATTTTAATCCAAAACAAAAGCCTGCCGATTTAATTTATCTTTATAAATTAAATCCAAGATATGATATCTATTTATTTAATTAAATTTGAGATACTATATCTCAATTTAAATTAAATCTAAGATACTATATCTTTTTCGAAAATTAAATCTGAGATACGATATCTCTATTTGTTTCACTTATTTAATTTATCAAATAAATTAAATACAAAACAAATATTATATAATAATATTATAATCTATATTAATAATATCATTATTATTTAATTTCGAATATATATATATATATATATATATATATATATATATATATATATATCCTAGATTAAACGCTGTATTCATTAAATCTTAGACATATCTAAGATTAAATGAATCTGGACACTTTTGCTCATGTTAGGCTATTTTTGTGTGCGACCTTGCAAGCCCACATGAGATTGGTAGTGGGCCAATACTGTACTAGCCCACAAATCGCAAGCGGCCTCTAGTAAGACAATGCGACTACCCAACTCATATGAGGATGATACGATACTACCTATCATACAACCATGTCACGTCCCTTTTGTCACATGATAATTTGGTCAAGGATGAAGCATGGATAGTGTCATCCCCCTGTTCCTGACCATTACTTTCTCGATTCTTGAGTAGTCTAACAATTGAAATAGAAACTCATTTCCATCGTAGTATGACCATACATTTCTAAGACTTACTCACCAAGGGGCCCAATATTATCTCTCTACAAATGTGAGGGACAAATTCCATCTTGACCATTCACATTCCTCTATATGAAAACCGTTGATCCCTATCAAATGCTTTATCATCACCTGGTCAAAGGTGACTTTTGATTAGGTCAAAGATCAGCGACTCTCATGTAGGAATCCATGATGATCTCAGGTCAAAGGGCATTGTGACATGGTTATACATGAGAAAAGCTTATGACTTAATCCATATAGCTTTCTCATAAAGGGTCGATCCAATACCTTGTACTCTTATAAGTGCTTATGACTTAGATTCGTATCTCCATACTCATTAAAGTCATACTGGTCTTATTTCATCTTTACTCCCGCATAGATGACTGACCAGGGACATTTAGGACAATATATATGATATGTTCAAGGATACATTTATCACTATAAACATGCAAATGAAATGATAACTAAATGGAGAATACTTTAAATGACATTAACGTTTAAAGTACAATGACTTGCCCCTAGGGCATAATTTCCAACATAGTTTAGCATAAAGAGTGATATTATTTGTAATGTACTTCAGTGTTTATCTAATTCACTTCTAAGAGAGAAGATTGATTGTAATCTTTCATCACAAAGGTTGTATCCTTACGGTGTGTAAGGGGGAGTTTCTTGGTGAGAAATTTGTAAACGGCTTCACAAGTGCCCGACTAAACTTGTGGGGTTGTAGAGGCTTATCTTGTGCCCATATTAAACAAGAAGATAGTGAATTGAAAATCTTAAGTGGAACTTGGGGATTGGATGTAGGTCAACAAGGATTGGACCGAACTAGTATATATCACAGTTTGCATATTCTCTTCCCTTATCTCTTATTTTCTAGCACATACGGTTTGAATAACTGGTTATGAATTTATAATTCATTACTTTCATACGTATTTATTTTACAAAGATGCGAAAAGATTTTCAAAGTTTCTAATTTTTTATCACAAACCCAATTCACCCCTTTTTGAGTGTCAGCCGGTTCTAACAATTTTAACATTCCAAATGACTTCCAACCCCATACTCGCATCTCCTTTCAATTGTTGATACATTTGAGCTACAAAAAACCTATCTTCATGTCCCCCTTTCCACAACATTATGTTGTCACCATCCTCAAAACATGGTGGGGGATGGCTTTTATTATTTGAAAGACCTCATACGGCAATACCCCCTCAAGCCATGCCCACTTCCAACTCCCTTCTCCATTTAAGGTTTGACTCACAGTTAGAGTAGGATTTAACAGCCCCAACTCTCCTACATAATAGATTTCCAATTTGTCAACCCCATATAGCCACCTATCATCCAAAAATTTCACTTTCCTTCCATCCCTTACTTTCCATCCAATACCCTTAGTAACTTCTGGCCATAATTTGGCAACATTTTTTCATAAGAATGAATCATATTGTTTCACACTGCATTTAGCTAACCAATTAGCTCCCCTTCCATACTTAGCTTTAAGAACTTTAGAACATAAACCTTTCAGTTTGGCTATTAGATTCCATCCAATTTTCACTAGTAGAGCATCATTTATCCCCTTCAATCTCCTTATACCCATACCTCATTCCTACTTAGGCTTACATACTCCTTCCTAGCTTACCTCATGCAATTTCTTCTTCTCCATATTCGAACCCCAAATGAAATTCCTTTGTGAAAGTGGAGCTTGAATCACCAAGAGGGGGGTGAATTGGGGATTCTCAAAAATTCTTTTCGGATGCTCTGTTTTTGGATATGAAATAGAGGTAAAAACAGAGTGTAGAGAAGAGAAGCAAAACACAAGGATTTATACTGGTTCGGTCCAACAAACTGACCTACGTCCAGTCCCCAGACTCTCTAGGATTTCTCACTATCAAGATTGATTACACACTCTGCACTCAAGAGTAATTCTCTCTCTAGAACTTACTCCCCCTTACAAGTTGTAATCAATAACCCAATCTCCAAGTCCCATTGACTTGAGATACTTTACAATAAATGATTTTACAATCAAGAAACTCTCTCTAAGAGTAGATATGATAAACATTGAAGAATGAATGCATCAAAAGATACTTTACAACAGAAAACTCAAAGAGTAGATGAAACTTTAATGATTTTTGTTCTTGCACAGATTGGTTGTTGAGAAGACTTGAATGCATCTCTATTTATAGGTAGATATCATTAAATGACCGTTATAAATCCTCATATAACCGTTGGAGACATTAGAGGATGATTAGTGAAGGTTTTGGTCTTCTTCTCTCTCTACTCTTTGGTTAATCCAGCTTTGCAGAAGATCAGGGTTGACTCTTTGACAATTAATCCGTTAGGAGGGCAGTTGCTGGATGTAGAAGACAAACATTAACTTCTAAAAAACGTGTGGAGAATGTTTGTCCAAAAGCATGCAAGGTTTCTGCACTCTTCATTTAATGTGCTGACATGCTTTATGCTTTTTGCTCAATCTCCATTTAATCCTGTCTAAAACATCTGAAACTCACTAACAAACTGATTAAACATAGTTAGGAATAGTTATGAGTGATGATATAGAGTATTGAGGTCAAACACAAACGTTTCACAAATTCGTTTAGTTCGAAATTCAAATTCTGCGATGGAAACTCAGTCAGTTTTTCGAAACTCGAGTTTTCATGTTTCAGTGAACTTTCAGTAAAAGACCGAAACTCGAGTTCTAAATCAAAACTCGAGTTTTCTCTTTCCAGAGAGAAACATCTCGATTTTTGCATTTGGACATGTTTTGTGAATAGTGCAAAACTCGAGTCATTAAGTGACTAACTCGAGTTTTGGACTTTTAATGAGAAATTATGTTTTAGTCTAAAATCTCAAAACTGAAGTTTCCAAATCATAACTCGAGTTTTCAAATGTTCAAATTTGGTAGAGCTTCTCTGCCTGGCCAAAACTCGAGTTTCCAAAACTTAACTCGAGTTTTCTCATTCGTTGAAAACTTTGGAAACTTCTCTGTAAGGCCGAAACTCGAGTTTCCTCGTTTATGAGAAAACATTGAAAGACTTAGTCGAAGTGAGGAATGATGTTTTCACAAGGTCAGAGACGAGCATTGTTCTCAGGTGATGTAAACTCGAGTTTTCTAAGGTTAACTCGAGTTTCCATAAAACGTTGGAAACTTAGAGAATTCTCTGTATAGCCTAAACTCGAGTTTCCAAATGGAAACTGGAGTTTTGGTTTCTTTGAAAAACTTGGTTTCTCTCTGTCTTGTCAAAACTCGAGTTTTCTAAATCAAACTCGAGTTTGCTTTGTCTGTGAAAAACTCAGAAGCTCTCTGTAAGGCCAAAACTCGAGTTTCCAAAACTTAACTCGAGTTTGCCTTTCTTTATCAAAACTTGAGCTCTTCTCTATCAAGCCAAAATTCGAGTTTCCAAACTGAAACTCGAGTTTGCCTTAGACAGTAAGTTTTTCAACTTACAAAGACAAACTTTAAATGTGTTTACAATTGTCCGTTATCATTAAAACCAATAGAGAACTAACACTTTGTAGTTTTTCAATCTTATCACAGACTCCAACTATAATGTTTTCATGCAACATTTGGAAGTTCATAACCTGTGATGCTACTGATTAGACTAAAGTGATCCTTCCTTTTAGGGCCAAAGATTTGGTTTTCGGTCTACTAAGTTTCCTTTGTACTTTGTCAATTAAAACTTGAAATTTAGTTCTATAGTTAGGCCTTGAGTGATATGTGCCCCTAAATACTTTCCTAGTTCCTCCTCTTGCTGAAAACCAACCATTCTACAAATGATACTTTGCTTTTGTCTCGGAACATTCTTCAAGAAAAAGATAGAAGTCTAAATTGGATTGATTTTTTGCCCTAGAACCTCCCCTAAAAAGATCTAAACCTTCAAGCGCATTCCCCATATGTTCCCCAATAGCTTCACAGAACAACAATAGGTCATCCGCAAATAGGAGATGCAATATACAGACATTAGATCTTTCTATCCTAACCGGCTTCCATCCTCTATTCTCAACTGAATCTGCAATAATATAAGATAACTTCTCTATAGCAAGAACAAACCAACAAGGCGAAATGGGATCTCCTTGTCTAATTCCTCTAGTCGGCTTGAACTCCTCTTTTTTGCTCCCATTCCATAATAAACACATTCTAACCGAATACAAACAATATATAATGATATTGACAATATTCTTGGGTAACTTAATCTCTTCTAATACCTTCATTAAAAACCCCAAACTTAGTCTATCATAGGCCTTCTCAAGATCAGTCTCAAATACCATATAGCCTTTCTTACCACTAATCTTTTGCATCATATGCGCAACCTCCTTTGCAATGATTATGTTCTCTTGAATATTACGTCTCGACACAAACTGGCCTGAAAAAGGAGACACAAGACTATCTATAACATCTTTTGGTCTTCGTACTAGTATCTTTTTCAATCCTGTATATAGTACGTTACAAAGAGTGATTGGCCTATATTGGGAAACCTACTCTAGGCTTTCCACCTTTAGAACTAGGACTAAGAGTTTTGTTTAGCTCCACAATCCCTTATGGTCTATCCCATAGTCTTCTAATCAACTTAGATACTTCCTTTCCTACCACGTCCCAATTCCTCTAATAAAATACAATTGGGAACCTATCTTCTCCAAGAGCCTTAAAACCTTTAATATCAAAGATTGCACATCTAATTTCCTCATTCTCTAGCCTCCTTCCTATTCTTCTCATATCCTCCCTTCTCACTTCTCCCCAACCTTGATTGGCCATATGCCAACCTCTGTTCATATTTTCCTCTAAGAATGGAGAATCATAAAATTTCTGGAACATGCTGCAAATAAGATTCTTGTCCTCCACCTAAACCCCCTCATTATTTTTAAGACTCTTTGCCTTATTTCTCCTTCTGCGTATCATTTTCTTATTATGATAGTATTTAGTATTCTTGTTCCCTTGGCTAATCCATAACCCTCATGACTTCTAGATCCATAGTAACTCTTCATGTTTTAATATATTCACCAATTCTTCCTCCAACTCTTTCTCAAGATTCATCAGGACATAATTACTAAATCGATTTGCACAACGTTGCATCCCCTCCAGCCTCCTATATAAACCTCTTATTTTGTATCGAATGTGACTAAACACCTATTTACTCCATACCACTAGTTGCTCCTTTAGTACTCTTATATTCCCACACACATATCCTCCTCTCACCCATTTCTTCAAAAGGAAGTTCCTGAAATCACTATGGTTATGCCATGCTGCCTCAAACAGAAAAGGTCTCTCTCTTCCCATATTAGTTTCGAAGCAGGTGTTGATGATTAAGGGATAGTAATTTGAACTCACCCTTACGCCTACCTTTACCATGAAATCCAAGAACAATTCTTGTCAACCCATATTACATAATCAATGGTCTAAACTTTTAAAAACACGTTTATATCCTCTCCATACAAGACCCCTCCAAGAGAAAAAATAACCCTTTGCTTCCAAATCAATGAAATTAATACCTTCAAATCAATCACGAAACCATCAAGACCTTCCCTCATTAACTCTACCTCCCTCTTTTTGCTCCAAGCAAGTATTTATTTAATTCAAATCCCCTGCTAGTAGCCATAGTTTAGTCATGCAACAGCTATACCGTTTAAATTCCCCCTAGTTCTCCCCTCACATTCTCATGTGGACTGGCATAAACTATTGGAAATTATGGCCTAAGGGCAAGTCATTGTACTTTAAACGTCATCAATATTTAAAGTATTTCTCTTTTTGTTATCATATTATTTGCATGTTTGTTATGATAGTTGTATCCTTGGACATATCATATAGATTGTCCTAAATGTCCCTGGTCGGTCATCTATGCGGGAACAAAGAAGAAATAAGACCGGTATGACTTTGATGAGTATGGAGATACGAATCAAAGTCATAGGCATTTGTAAGAGTACAAGGTGTTGGATCGACCCACTATGAGAAAGCTGCATGAATTTAGTCATAAGATTTTCTCATGTATAACCGCGTCACAACGCCCTTTGACCTGAGATCATCATGGATTCCTACATGAGAGTCACTGATCTTTGACCTAGTCAAAAGACACCTTTGACCGGGTGATGATAAAGGCTTGGATCGGGATCAATGGTTTTCATGTTGAGGAATGTGAATGGTCAAGATGGAATTTGTCCCTCACATTTGTTGAGAGATAATATTGGGCCCCTCGATGAGTGAGTCTAAAAAATGTATGGTCATACTACAATGGAAAGGAGTTTCCATTTCAATTGTTAGACTACTCAAGAATCGAGAAAGTAATGGTCAAGAACATGAAGTTTACATCATCCATGCCTCATCCTTGACCAAGTTATCGCGTGACAAAAGGGACGTGACATGGTTGTATGATAGGTTGTATCGTATCATCGATCCCCACATGAATTGGGTAGTCGCAATGTCTTGCTAGATGCCGCTTGTGACTTATGGGTTGGTACAATATTGGCCCACTGCCAATCTCATGTGGGCCTGCAGGGTCACACATAAGAATAGCCCAATACGAGCAATAGTGTCCAGATTCATTGAAAGTTAGATATGTCTAAGATCTAATGAATACAACATTTAATCTAGGATATATATATATATATATATATATATATATATATATATATATATATATATATATATATATATATATATATATATATAAAATTTCAAAATTAAATAATATTATTATATATATAATATTTGTTTTGTATTTAATTTATTTGATAAATTAAATATTTAAAACAAATAGAGATATTGTATCTCAGATTTAATTTTTGAATAAAGATGTAGTATCTGGAAAGAGATTTGCCGTGTCTCCCAAAATAAACCAAGTTCGAAAACGATTTGCAGAATTAGGGAACCTGGGTCGTTTCCCAACGAATTTGCAGCGGGCTCGATTTAATAACAATAGTCAAACAGAATGGTGAAATTGGGGGTTTTAGGGTTTTATGATTCAGCAGATTAAAACGAAATAAATTGAAATAAACAGACAGAAAAACGTTGATGGACTTAAACAGATTAAAAACGACCAACCCAACGATCAGATTCCAGAATCATGCATCATTGAACGAAATATAACTAATCACGTTTGGTTCCGGATGATCGAGATCTCTGCATTCATCCGAATAATCCCTCGCCTAGACGATCGCCTAGAATTGTCCGGACAATGGCGTCTCACGTGCAATCGCACAGCAACACTAAAACCTAGTCCGAATTTAGTCCTTGGGATGAACCAAACCGAATATTAAATCTACTATTCGAACTATTTTCGTAATCGAATCGATAAGATGAAAACATAATTGATTAAGTTACCGATTAGGCACAAGTTCTCTGGACAAATCATGGAATCCTCATCGTTGGGTCAATCACGGGGTTTAGCCGAGCATGGCTGGAAAATCAAGAAAAGATGAAGAACGCGAAAAACCCTAAGAACACGTGAAAATCGGTAGAGAGAATTTGCATAAAATCGCGAAACCCTAATGTCAAAATCCTGAATTCGTGAATGCCTAATGTTTTTGGCGGCTGCCTTACTTAAAAATAACCTAAAACGAAAATGGGCCCTAATAGTTTTAGCCCAAAACAGAAATAAAATAAAACTGGACTTAAATTACAAAATTCGGGTCCAAATAATATCCAGAATTGTGCATCCGACTTCGGCTCCAAAATCGACCGCCCTCTTGACCGAATTGGCTCTTGATGTCTTCATAACAATTGTAGCTCTCTGAATCATCTGAAATATGAGACAAAAATGAGGCAAATCCGATGTCTGGTTCAAGAGTTATGGTAGAAATAGTGAAGTAATACAAAACTGGAATTTTATTATTAAAAATGGCTAAAATGCAATAAAAGGCCCAAGGCCCAAATAAACATAAAAACCATTATTTATTTGATAAAGGGTCCTAAGTTATTACTCAAGAGACAAAAATAAGTGTATAAAATATTCAATTATCAAATTCCCCCACACTTATCTTTTTGCACTCCTGAGCAAAATCTAAAGAAAAAAAAAAACTAAAAGGAAGAACTCTTATTTACTAATAATTGCTACAATGCAAAGATCGAATAAAGGGACAAAAAGTTCCAAAAGACCAATCAATCAAGACCTAAATCCCTTCATCTCAAATTAAAATTCATGGCGGTCTCATTCAATGATGCTGATCACAAAAGATGGTCTCACAAATGATGCGCTCAATCAATCGGCTCTCAAGTGTTTAAGGTAAATAAGTGTATCGCTCAAATTCTACTCAAGAAAATTGTTCTACCATAAGCTTGCTCAACTTCTACGTCTCCACTACTCACAACACATACATGCACAAATCAAGAGAGCTTGTAATTAAAGGTTGTAATGGGGCTAGGGTGAAGGTAGGTAATAGTATGGAATGAGAGGCTAAGCACCAAAGAAATCAAAAGGAAGAGCACTGATTAACACAATCATTCTCTATGTATGAAAATTTTATTCTACTAATATATCCATTCCTTTCTATGTATTTTCTTTTATTTTCTCTCTCTTTTTTTGTCTCTCTCTTCTTTTTTTTTTCTTCTTCTTTTTTTTTTTTTTTTTTTTACTTTTCTTTCTTTCCTTTCATTGTATACGTAATTACAATGTCAAAATCAAATATCTCCCCCCTACACTTAAACGGTTGCACTCCTGAGCAACCCCCACACTTAAACACAAAACAAGTTGAAACCAATGCTCAATAAATCTTCAAGGTGCGGAATAAATGGTTTTACGCTTAGGCTTGTAATGTGGCTTAGAAAAGAATGGGTCAAAAGGCACAAAGGGGCTAGCAAGGGAATCATAATGCAAGGGAAATCTATTTGGCCAAAGTGAGGAAAATAAAATAAAGAAAACAAGCTTCCATCATACTTATGCACATAAGTGAAAATGTAGTTTCAAAAGAAAAGGAGCAAGTTCTAGAGAACAAAAATCATGAGAGATGCACACATGAAAGAAAGAATGGCAAAAGATGAATTCCATTCATGCAGGCCCAAAACCTCACAAGGTCAATACCAACTTAGGCAATCAACAACATCAAATCAACTACCAAGACTTGTAATCGAAGAGTCAAGAATTGTAGACCAAACAGAATGATCCATTAAAGCCAAAATGTCCACGTTCATAATATGTAGCAATCATAGAAATAGATTCTCGTTTTTTTTTTCAAAAGCAAAGCAAGGTAAAAAAATGAACAAACAAAAGAGAAAGAGGGAGAAGAAAGAAGAATACTCCCCAAGGGTTTATGGAGAGTAGGTGGCATCAATGAGGTTTATGGAGGATAGGTGGCATCAATGAGGAGAGTCTCGCTTCCTCAGCCGCCGTAGGGATCCCTCATGAAATGGCTTGAGGCGATGCCCATTGACCTTAAAGGTTCTTCCTGTGGGTGAATCACATAGCTCAACAAAGACCAAAAGGAAATATGTTAGTGATCACAAAAGGGCCATCCCACTTAGATCGAAGCTACCAGGCATAAACTTCAGACGGAATTAAATAGAAGAACTTTCGGCCCACGAAAATTCTTTCCTCGTAATATGCTTATCATGGACTGTGGAAACCTTGTGTAGCACTCCATACTTGCGTAGCAAGGCACCCATGCTTCGATTGCAAAAATGGGAACCCTGATCACTGATAATAGCTCTAGGAATGCCAAACCTGCAGAAAATGTTAGACCTAACAAAGTCCACCACCACGCCAACAATATGTAAGTGTAACCATATGAAGCAGGAAACGGACCCATAAAATCAATACCCCACACATCAAAGATCTCACAAAACAATATAGGGTTTTGGGGCATCTCATGCCTACGGGAAATACTCCCTGCCCTCTGACAGTTATCACATGACTTGCAAAACAAATGGGCATCATGGAACAGGGAAGGCCAAAATAATCCACTGTCTAACACTTTCCTAGCAGTTCTTTGGGGTCCAAAGTGACCACCACAGGCAGAAGCATGAGCAAAATGCAATATAGATTGAAACTCACAATCAGCACACATCTCCTAACTACTTGGTCACTACAAAATTTCCACGAGATAAGGGTCATCCCAAACATAATATTTAGACTCACTTTTCAATTTTAGAGTTTGGGCCCTAGTGGAATCTACAGAAAACACCAACTACCAAGTAGTTAACTAAATCGGCATACCATGGGGTCTTAACTTGCAGTTTGTAGAAGCTGCTCATCGTGGAAATCATCCCGAATAGAAGAGGGTGAGAGGGAGAATGCGTGATACGACTCAAGTGGTCAGCTACCCGGTTTGTGCTCCACTTCTATCTCGAATCTCCACATCAAACTCTTGGAGCAACAACATCCACCGGATGAGTCGTGGCTTAGCATCCGCCTTTTCAAAAGAAACTTTAAAGCTGCATGGTCGAGAAAACAATGACTCTACTAGCTAGCAGATATGACCTAAACTTATCGAAGGCAAATACAATAGCCAACAACTCCTTCTCGGTAGTGGTGTAATTAGGCGAGCGAGAATCCAAGGTCTTTGAAGCATATGCAATGACATGGGAGGCTCTATCAACCCGTTGTGCTAAGATAGCACCAACCGCATAGTTGGAAGCATCGCACATCAACTCAAAAGGGAGGAGCCAATCAGGGGGCTGAATCACTGGGGCTGTGGTCAGGCAACGCTTCAAGTGATCGAAGGCCGCCTTGCACGCATCATCAAAGACAAAGTCGTGTCCTTATGCAGAAGGTTGGACAAGGGTCAGGCAGTCTTGCTGAAATCTCGAATGAAACGTCGATAGAAACCTGCATGACCAAGAAAAGAGCGAACTTCCCGCATAGAAGCGGGGTAAGGCAAAGCAGTAATAACATCTATCTTAGCAGGGTCTACCTCAATCCCTTTCCTAGACACTATGTGTCCCAAGACTATACCTGACTCAACCATAAAGTGACACTTCTCATAATTCAGCACAAGATTAGACTCAATGCACCTATGCAAAACTCTAGATAGATTAGCTAAGCATGCATCAAAATCAGACCCATATACAATCAATGAAGGGTAGAGGGTAATGATCTTTGCGAGTGGCTTGGTTGAGTCTTCTATAGTCAATGCAAACTCTCCAACTATTCGAACTCGAGTAGGAATGAGCTCATTCTTTTGATTGGCTACTACGGTAACTCGGATTTCTTAGGAACCACAGACTGGACTAACCCACGGCTATCGAAATGGGATAGATGATGCCGGCTTGCGGGAGCTTAGTGACCTCCTTCTTCACCACATCAAGGATGAGAGGATTGAGGCGTCTCGGGGTTGCCTCGGCGGCTTAGAGTCCTCTTCCAATAGAATCCGATGCATGCACAGAAGGGCTAATGCCAACTATGTCGCTAATGTCCACCCAATGGCTTTCTTGTTCGCCCTCAATAAGCTTAGCAGGCTTCTCTTCTTGATCGGCATAAGATTATTTGCCACAATGACTGCAAGCGCTCATTCACCTCCGAGAAATGCATACTTCGATGGTGCGGAAGGGATTTCAACTCTAGTTTGGGCGGTTGCTCGGTGGAGGAGAAGCTTGGGTGGTTGTTGCAACAACTCGGTGTCATCACACCGGGAATACACGAAACCATATTCAAAGAAGCACAAGCGGAAGAATTTGTGTCTATACGGCTCAAGGTTAACATCGAATTCGGTTCATCAAAATCGAATTAAGCTCATCAAAATCGAATCGGGATGCACGTTAGGATCGGGATGAAGCTCAAACTCGAGAATCAATATCGAGTCTACAAGTAATGTAGAATCATCAAGCAAATCAGAATCACCAAACAATGCGGTCTTAACCAAATTAGTGCAAACAGAGCACCATTCATTATCATCGCATGCACAAATGGGGGTATCACTCTCGAGATGAAAAATAAGGATAATCGGCACACCAACCATTAAGAAGATCATCCACGGCATCATCAATCACATCAATACGAGAAAAGCAGTGCTCTTCCCTAGGATATTTCATGGCATCAAAGATATTGAAATTCACGAGATATATCACCAAACTCCATGGAAAGAGTACCGAATGCACATCTATCTTAGTCCTAGCTGTTTTCATGAAAGGTCTCCCTAGAATGATTGGTGACCTACTACTAGGAGACTCGCCCTCCATATCCAAGATGTAAAAATCAGCGGGGAATATCAATTCATTAACTTTGACTAATACATCTTCAACTAAACCGAAGGATGGGCATTACTCCTATTAGCTAAGCGAACAATGACACCGAGTTGGACGCAAGGGACCAAGACCAAGAGATCTATAAACAGATGCGGGCATGACATTAATAGAAGCACCTAAATCTAGCATGCAATCATCAAATCTATAGTTACCAATAAGGCAAGGGATAGAAAATGTCCACAGGTCTTTGCATTTACGAGGCATGGTAAGTTTGGATGAGTCTTGACACATTTTGATTCAAAATCGCTCGTTCATTCCCCTTGATCGCCTCTTGTTGGTGCACAACTCCTTCGAAACTTGGCATATTTAGGAATTTGTTTAAGCGCATCTAAGAGAGGAATGTTGATCTCTACTCGTCTGAATGTCTCAAGTATATCCTTCTCTTGTGCCTTTTACGCAACTTCTTGGATTGAACGCTCTCTCGAGGGAAAGGAAGAGGGATAGGAATGTCTTCCTCTTCACCTTGCTGCACAGCCTTTTTCTTTTCGAGTCAATCTTCACATTTCCTGACTCGTTTTCTGATGTGGAAGTCACATCTGCAACTTGCTTAGGTTCCTCCAATTGCTTGCCAGACCGTAGTGATATAGCACTCACATTTCCCTTAGGATTGGGAATTGTTTGTGAAGGAAGGGAGTTGGATCCTTGAGGTTGAAGCTGGTTCAATGATGTTGCCAATTGCCCAATCTGTGTTTGCAAACTCTGAATGGAAGTGTCGGTTCTTTGTTGCATATTGGCTGTGACAAATTGCTTCATCATATCTTCAAGTGAGGAACCACCACCACTACTACTAACCTGCTGTTGTGCCGCTTGTGAAGGTGGACATATGGCTGGTCGAGGAGGTGGTCCATGCAAAGGCAAAGGGGGTGCAGACTGTTCTTGGAAATTCGTAGTGCTGTACGGCCTCTGTTGGTAATTCCCAGTGCACGCGTCTTGGTTACTCGGTTCGATTTTGATTCAGCGAAAGTTGGGGTGATTTCTCCAACCAGGATTGTATGTATTAGAGAAAGCATTATTCTGTTGGTATTGTGGCCTTCTTGGAAAAACACCTACTGCAGCTACTGATTGGTCTTGATAGGCAGGATCATGCAAAGTAGGGCAAGAGTCAGTAGAGTGATAAGGGTCAGAACAAAACCCACAAGAGTACCCATGCTGAGAAGGGGCGGCTACCTTTGTACGTATTCTGCCAATTGCCTCACAAGGGAGGTCAAATCATCAAGTCTGGTCTCTAATCTCGAGAATCATACTCGGCGGGGCTTGAATATGGTAAACAGAGTACTATTGGCCCTAGTGCCAAAGCTGCCGAGAGTTATACGCCATAATGGATATCAATTCTCGGGCTTCTTCAGGTGTCTTGTTACTCATAGCTCCACCACTAGAGGCATCAACCAACCCTTTGTCTACCGGTGATAGACCATCATAGAAAGAGTTGATCAAGTCTTTTCGGATATCGATGGTGTGGACAGCTTGCACATAACCTTTTGAACCTCTCCCAATACTCATGCATAGTCTCCCCCAGCGATCTGTTTAATGTTGCCAATCTCCTTCTTGATCGCAGTTGCTCTTGAGGAAGGAAAATATTTCTCTAGGAATATCCTCTGAATATCAGTCCAGCTCCCAATAGATGAGGGCTGAAGGTACAACAACCAATCCTTGGCTCCGCCTTCCAGTGAGAAAGGAAAAGCTCTCAACTTGATATGATTTTCATGAATGGCATGTGGCTTCATTGTGCTGCACACTACATGGAATTCCTTCAAATGCTTAATGGGGCACTCACCTGCAAGACCATGAAACTTAGGTAACAAGTGTATTAGACCAGATTTAAGCTCAAAGTTAGCAGCAAGATCAGGATATTGGATGCACAAAGGTTGATAATTAACATCAGGTGCACCCAATTCCTTCAAAGTATGATGATTTTCCTGTTCTCCTGCCATAATGTCTGAGTTAGTGGACACAAGACTATCAGAAATACTATCAGAATCACAGTCAGAAAGATCAATAGAATGGACACAATCCGAATGGCCACTATCAGAGTTCAGTTGAGGGTCCAGCTCAGTATTAATCCTATGGCTTAAGCTTACAACTCTCCTAGCAAAGCAAGAATTGTTCTCTCTATTTCGGGATCAAATGGCAACAGATCTTCGGATTAGTAGTATTCCCGGTACTCATGCAACATATACAGAATGACAAAGATGCCACGAGAAAATCGAATTACGAAAATGCCACAAGGGGTGGTAAAAAGTGGAAAACACTAAGAGACACAAAGACAAAACACACAAAAGCGAAAACCTATGCTAGAAATTGACCTAAACAAGTCCAGAAACAGTATCAAATGATTTTTAAAATTTTGGGACTTGGACGGGCGACTCTGGACTATTGGGGAACTCAAAATGGAATAAAAACTTCAAAAATTGAAAAAGTGGTCTAAACGATGGAATTTGGCAAAACGGAGGATAGCCCTTAGAAAATGAAACATTTTCGGGGGTCTAATGATTTGCCATCTTCTATCACTGTACCAAATTTCAGCCAAATCAGAGATACCCCGAAAAAATCACCCTGTTGGAAATCAAAAAATCAGAACTTAAAACAGCGAAAAAAGTGGTCTAAACGTTGGAATTTGGGGAAAATAGGTGAGACCTCACTTCCTACTAGGAAGTGATTCTTGCTTAGAACGCCCAATTCCTTGTGAATAAGACCTGGTTTGAGTGATTAGAGTCAGAAAAATTCCTATCCGACCACCCGAACCACGTAAACCCTAGTCATTTTACAATCACGTTACTAATCAAACCGATGCAAATTCCCGCAACGGCGCCAAATTTGGAAAGAGATTTTCCGTGTCTCCCAAAATAAACCAAGTTCGAAAACGATTTGCAGAATTAGGAACCTGGGTCGTTTCCCAACGAATTTGCAGCGGGCTCGATTTAATAACAATAGTCAAACAGAATGGTGAAATTGGGGGTTTTAGGGTTTTATGATTCACAGATTAAAACGAAATAAATTGAAATAAACAGAGATTAAAAACGTTGATGGACTTAAGCAGATTAAAAACGACCAACCCAACGATCGATTCCGAGAATCATGCATCATTGAACGAAATATAACTAATCACGTTTGGTTCGGATGATCGAGATCTCGCATTCATCAGGATAATCCCTCGCCTAGACGATCGCCTAGAATGCATCCAGGACAATGGCGTCTCAACGTGCAATCGCACAGCAACACTAAAACCTAGTCCGAATTTTGTCCTTGGGATGAACCAAACCGAATATTAAATCTAATATTCGAACTATTTTCAGAATCGAATCTGATAAGATGAAAACATAATTGATTAAGTTACTGCAGATTAGGCACAAGTTCTCTGGACGAATCATGGAATCCTCATCGTTGGGTCAATCACAGGGGTTTAGCCGAGCATGGCTGGAAAAACTGAAGAAAAGATGAAGAACGCGAAAAACCCTAAGAACATGCGAAAATCGGTAGAGAGAATTTGCATAAAATCGCGAAACCCTAATGTCAAAATCCTGAATTCGTGAATGCCTAATGTTTTTGGCGGCTGCCTTACTTAAAAATAACCTAAAACGAAAATGGGCCCTAATAGTTTTAGCCCAAAACAGAAGTAAAATAAAACTGGACTTAAATTACAAAATTCGGGTCCAAATAATATCCAGAATTGTGCATCCGACTTCGGCTCCAAAATCGACTGCCCTCTTGACCGAATTGGCTCTTCATGTCTTCATAACAATTGTAGCTCTCTGAATCATCTGAAATATGAGACAAAAATGAGGCAAATCCGATGTCTGGTTCAAGAGTTATGGTAGAAATAGTGAAGTAATACAAAACTGGAATTTTATTATTAAAAATGGCTAAAATGCAATAAAAGGCCCAAGGCCCAAATAAACATAAAAGCCATTATTTATTAGATAAAGGGTCCTAAGTTATTACTCAAGAGACAAAAATAAGTGTATAAAATATTCAATTATCAGTATCTCATATTTAATTGAGTTGAGATATAGTATCTCAGATTTAATTAAATAGATAGGTATCATATCTCAGATTTGATTTATAGGAATAAATTAATTCAACAGGCTTTTAATGTGGATTAATCAAATAGATTAGATTAGATCTGTTAGACATATTTAATTACTATAATTAATCCAAATTCAAAATTCAAGGACTAATTAGATATTAGTCTTGATCTAAGTCGTATAAAAAAGAATGAACTAACAAGCCTTGAAAGAAATCCTAGAGAGAAAAACGAGAGACACAAAGTAGGAAGGCGCTAGCACGCTGTCGTACGTGTTGGAGAGCTGTTCAGTGTGGATACCGGTAGAGGGAGTGGATTCATAGAGTCGGCTCCTAGAGATTGATCGAACAAGAAGGTGTTTATCCACGTGTTTGCAAAGGTCGCTCACGAGTTTATTGAACAAGAAGGTGTTAGCCCATGTGTTCGAGAAAGGACGCATACAAGCTCGTATAGGTATGATTTCTCTAACGAACCTTGATTTAAACACCGTTGATAGATCCTCTCTATGTGATTCGTAAAGTTTTAAT
Organism: Acacia pycnantha; assembly: GCA_025563575.1. Classification (NCBI taxonomy): domain Eukaryota; kingdom Viridiplantae; phylum Streptophyta; class Magnoliopsida; order Fabales; family Fabaceae; genus Acacia; species Acacia pycnantha. The sequence continues at coordinate 230,773 of JAMWYP010000156.1, forward strand.
GGATAAGAATCCTTCCGCTGCGTGTACGGATCCCAACATAAACAACATTGAAATACTAGGGTACTTGACTCCCAATTAGACACTGACAATGTAAAAATGGTACATAACTCTCTGCTACATTAACAACTAGGTTTGGGTCATTCCATATTAGCCAAATACCTCCAACAAAACCTATAGCTTCGATAATTTCTAAATACTTAAAGCCAAAAGCTTGAATGGCTTTTCTAGCCTTGTCACCACTGATACGAGTTTCAAGCAAAACAACCATATCTAGTTTTTGAACGAGAATCAGGTTTTTTAAAGAAGCAGCAAATCCCTTGCAAGCTGCCCCTATACATTTCCAAACTACTATTTTAACCATTATAAGCAAGTAGATGGTGTTGCCTTTGTCCCCTCACACACATCCATTTCTCATTCTTCTTGAGCTTGTCCTTCATTTATAGAAACCAAGATGCCCTTATCACACTCACTATCTTCCATATCATCGCCATAATTTTGCCCAACCTCCTCTATCGTAAACAACCCATTCCGTTGGCTACACATAGATTAACCTCTATTATTCAAGTCAACCTGACCATTCCCTTCACCCATACACTCCATCACAAGAATAATTAGATTACCCTTCTTTGATCCATTTCCCTTGCTTGTTTTCTCCAATCCCTTTATTTGACCTCTGATATGATCTTTTGGGAACATTTGTCGCATCAATAAGTGATGAGTCATATTTCTGCCATATATTTCCCATGTGCTATGACTGCTTTGTATGATAATTCTAAACTTTAATGCATGATATTTGATGAATTATGTTGAAATTCATACATTTGTGGAAATAAGAGATAGATGCAGTAAGATGTTGTATTTTGAATACTATCTCGCTTTAGGTAGAAGAAAAGGTTGCGTCTTAGTGCATTTTGAGATTGCATGACAGAACTATGTAATGCTACAATATTTTGGATCCTTACTCTGAACCAGCACCACAATGTCACCATTTTACTGTAGCATCTCAAGTGATGATCTGTTATGCGATTTTCTATGTTGATCTCTTCTCGAGTTATTTCAGGAAATAAATACAGGTCATCAAGTTGGACGTTAAGACAACAGTTGATTGGAAAGAGACCGAAATAGAAGATGCAGAGAATTGACTAAAAGATTCGTAGAATCTTGTGTGATTAAAATGACCAATCAATCGAAACTTGAGAGTCAGGCCTAACAGAATAGGAAAGCCTAGCTCACTGGACGTACGAGAGTACTCCTTTTTCAAGGGGTCTACCGGACATGAACGAAGAAGATGAAGCGGATAATGAACCCGACATAAGAAATGCTCATCAAGAAGGGATATGGGAGGATATCACTTTATAAAAGAGTCAATTCATAAGTTAATATTCATATGCAGAATTCTTTGAAAACTTTAAGGTTTTAACTATATTATATTCCTTCTATGTTCTTCAACAATGTCACGCTGACTATGAATTAGTTCTTGTTTTATTTTTGTGGCAGGATCCAATCCAAAGGGGCATGTTATAAAAGAGGATGTTACGTTGTTGGGTGGGAATTAGATGAAGGCATGGTGAATAATATATTGGGCATGTATGTTGATTTATGTGCTGTATTTGTAACTCATTGTGATTGTAAGTTATCTTATTGTATAAATTAATTTAGTTGTTGTAGTCATAGTATAATCATTAATTAAGAGGCCACATAACTCATGGTGAATAATATTTGTATTATTTTTCCCAATTCAATTTATTCATAATTGTTCATAGCTTGTAGCTTAAAGTATCGACTTTTATGTGCTGTTTTAGGTGGTGGATTTGTGTAAATATATATGATCAGGAAGAACAGAACAGGGAAAAACTTCAGGAAAATTTAGACCGGAAATAAATAAGCTGGTCTTAAATGTTCAATTGTTAAGACCAGATGTATTTCTATGACCGGTCTTAAAGGTCAGGTGTACATATTTGATATTAAGCCGTTCTTAAAAGTTGGTCTTTTAAGACCGGTCTATTTATAAGTCCGGTCTAAAATTTCAATTTTTAAGACCGGATGTATATATCATCCGATCTTGAAAGTCAGTCTTTTAAGACCGAGTAATTAGTCGTCTGGTGTTAGAATCCGCTATTTTTTGGACCAGATTGATCTTTGTCCGGTCTTAATATTCGGATCTTTTAAGAGCGGTCGAGTTTTTTTTTCGGTCTTAAAGGTTGAGTTTTAGGACCGAACAAAAAAGATTTCAGATCTATTTAGTACGACTTTTAAGACCTAATGTTTAAAATGTCCGGTCTAAAAGAAACTCTTTAAGACCGGTTAGAGTCCGGTCTTAAAAGGGAGACTTTTAATACCGCTTGAAACAAGACCTGACGCGGGTCCGGTCTTACGATACCTCTTTTGTCCGGTCTTAAAAGCCTTATTTCCACTCGTGATCATTCTGTTTGGGCTGAATGTTTGGACTCTTGGATTATATTTCTTGGTAGTTAATTTTGGGATGTTTGTTGCATGATTTGGTATTGACCTTTGTGAGATTTTGGGCCTTCATGAATGGACTTCATCTTTTACCATTCTTTCTTTTTTTTTGTGCATCTGCTCATGATTTTTGTTCTCTAGAACTCTCTCCCTTTCTTTTTGAAACTACATTTTTCATTTACGTGCATGAATACGATGGAAGCTTGTTTTCTTTCTTTTATTTTCCTCACTTTGGCCAAATAGCTTTCCCTTGTATTATGTTTCCTTTGCTAGCCCCTTTGTGCCTTTTTGACTCATTCTTTTCTAAACTACATTACAAGCCTAAGCGTAAAACCATTTTATTCTGCACCTTGGAAATTTATTGAGCATTGGTTTCACCTGGGTTTTGTGTTTAAGTATGGGGGTTGCTCAGGAGTGCAACAGTTTAAGTGTGTGTGTGGGGGGGAATATTTGATTTTGTCATTGTGATTATAAAGAAAAGAAAATAAAAGAAAGAAGAAAGAAAGAAAAAGAAAAGAAAATACATAGAAAGAAAGAAAAGCAGAGAAAGAAAGAAAAGAAAGAAGAAAGAAAGAAAAAAAAAAAAGAAAATGCATAGAAAGAAAGGAGATATACGAGAAAAAAAAACTAAAATTTTTTATACATAAAGAATGACTGTGTTAATTAGTGCTCTTTTTAATTTATTTGGTGCTTAGCCTCTCATTCCATACTATTACCTACCTTTACCCTAGCCCCATTGCAGCCTTTAATAACAAGCTCTCTTGATTTGTGCATGCTTGTGTTATGAGTAGTAGAGAAGTAGAAATTGAGTAAGCTTATGGTAGGGCAATTTCATTAAGTAGAATTTGAGCGATAAACTTATTTACCCTATACATTTGAAAGATTGATTGAGGTCATCCTTGAGAGACCATCTTGTGTGATTAGCATCATTGATTGAGATTGCCATGCTTTATAATTTGAGATGAAAGAATTTCAGTCTTGATTGGTTGATCTTGAGAAGCCTTGTGATCTTTGTTCAATTTTTGAAGTTTGACAATTGTTGGAAAGAAGTTTTTCTTTTACTCTTTTCTTTTAATTTTGCTCATGTGTGTATAAGGATAAATGTGGGGGAATTGGATAAGTGAATATTATTACACTTATTTGTATCTCTTGGTGAATAAATTTAGGTTTGATTAGTTAATAAATAATGGATTTTATTACTTAATTGAGTTTTGAGCTTTTAATTGGATTTAATTCATTTTTATAGTAAAATTCAAGATTTATAGTGCTTCACTATTTTCACCATAACTTTAGATCTAGATATGGAATTAGCCTCATTCTTCTTTCGTTTTTTAGATAATTCAAAGAGCTACAATTGTTATGAAGACTTGGAAGGCTAATTCGAACAAGAAGATGGAAAAAATTGGAGCCAAAGACAAATGGATTTTTCTGGATTTTTATTTTCCCCAAATTTTGTAATAAAAGACCAATTATTAGAGGTTTCCTATTTTTTAGAGGTTTCCTATTTTTGGGCCAACCTTGTAGCCCTAGCGTTTCCTATTTTTAGTCATCTTTCCCATATAAGGAGAATTAAATGGTGGCTACAAACATATTCTCAATTATGTTGTATGAGATTTTTGAATTAAATTATAAGCTTTTTATTTTCTCTGAGTTGTTCATCATGTTCATCATCTTTTCTTCTGCCTTTTGCCTAACCATGTTGGGCTAAGCTTCTGTGGTTGACCCATGGATTGAGGATTATGTGAATCTAGAGGACTCGTACTTCAATCGGTAACGTAATTCGTTTCTGTTTATTTTAATCAGATCCGATTATGATTGCGGATTGGGTATTAGATTTAATATCCAGGTTGATATCCCAAGGAAATAGGTCAGACTAGGTTCCAGAGAGTATTGTGCGGTCGCAGAGCGAGCTCGCCATGTGTTCGATCAAATGCTAGGTGATCGTCTAGTTGAGGGAGTTTCTAGACAAATGCAGAGATTTCAATTTGTCCAGAATCAATCACGAGTTTAGTTATTATGTTTTAGTCCGATGAAGGTTATGGAATCCCAATTCTGGATTAATCGTTTTAATTTGGTTAATCTCGTTTTCTTGCTTTTTGTTTTAGTCTTTACTTTTTTTAAATTGCTTTGAAAAACTCCTCCATTCTGGTTACTGTGTTACTTTTTTACTGTTGATTTTGAACCATGTGAAATCCTTGAGAGAAACGATGTAAGTTCTTTATACTGCAATCTTTATTGAACTTGGTTATTTTGTGAGGGCTCGACAACTCTCATCAAGGGTACACATGTCTGCCTTGGAAATACCATGTGCATACCTGTAGTGGCACCTTTTGCTTGACCAATTTTCCTATACGTCATGACATAACTGGGTGTTATCTTTCTACCAACCCAATGCCACCGTATATGTGTCATATGCCCTTCTGCATTGACAATTGAATTCGACCGCCTACGCATATTGTGCCCTCTAAGTGGAAGGGCAGAATCACATAGTCCACGAGAGTCTTTTTATCTCTTGACATTCTTTGGATTCTTCCCGAACTGGGCTTAGTCGTCAGCTTGATATAAGCTTATCCTCAATTCTCTATAATGCATACACTGAATATGGTAGTCAACCATCAAACATCTGTTAGTTCTCAATTGGTTTTGATGATAACAGACAATTGTAAACATAATTGAAGTTTGTCTTTGTAAGTTAAAAAACTTACTGTCTAAGACAAACTCGAGTTTCAGTTTGGAAACTCGAGTTTTGGCCTGACATAATGAAGTGCTCAAATTTTTATAAAGAAAGGCAAACTCGAGTTTGGGTTTGAAAACTCGAGTTTTGGCCATACAGAGAGCATTCGAGTTTTTCACAGACAAAGAAAACTCGAGTTTGATTTTGAAAACTCGAGTTTTGACATGACAGAGAGCAACCAAGATTTTCAAAGAAATCAAAACTCCAGTTTCCATAGGAAACTCGAGTTTAGACTTTACTGAGAATTCTCTAAGTTTTCTTTATAGTTCATGAAAACTCGAGTTGACCATAGAAAACTCGAGTTTCCATCATCTGAGAACAATGCTCATGTCTGACCTTGTGAAAACTCCAGTGTTCAAATCGACCATGCTTTTCAATGTTTTCTCATAAAAGAGAAAACTCGATTTTTTGTTTTGAAACTCGAGTTTCGACCTTACAGAGAAGTTTCCAAAGTTTTCAACGAATGAGAAAACTCCAGTTAAGTTTTGGAAACTCGAGTTTTGACCAGGCAGACAGCTCTGCTAAATTGGATCATTTGAAAACTCGAGTTATGATTTGGAAACTCCAGTTTTGAGATTTTGGACTAAAACATAATTTCTCATTATAAGTCTAAAACTCGAGTCAGTCACTTAATGACTCGAGTTTTGCACTATTCACTAAGCTTGTCCAAAATGACAAATCGCGATGTTTGTCTCTGAAAGGAGAAAACTCGAGTTTGGATTGGAAACTCGAGTTTCGGTATTTTTCTGAAAGAACACTGAAGTATGAAAACTCGAGTTTGGATGAACCAACTCGAGTTTCCATCGCGAGATTTGAATTTCGAACAGAATGAATTTGCAAAACCTTTGTGTTTGATCTCTATACTCTATATCATCACTCATTACTATTCTTAACTTTGTTTAATTAGTTTGTTAGTGAGTTTCAAATGATTTAGACAGGATTAAATGGAGACTTAGCATAAAGCAAAAAACATGTCAGCACATTTAATGAAAAGTGCAGAAAACTTGTATGCTTTTGGTAAAACATTCTCCACACATTTTGGAGAAATTAATGATTGCCTTCTACATCCAGCAAACTGCTCTTCCAATGGATTAATAGTCAGAGAGTCAACTCTGAATTTCTGCAAAACTGGATTAACTAAAGAGTAGAGAGAGAAGAAGACCAAAACCTTCATTAATCATCCTCTAATCACTCCAACGGTTATCTGAGGATTCATAACGATCATTTAATGATCTCTACCTATAAATAGAGATGCATTCAAGTCTTCTCAACAACCAACCTGTGCAAGAACGAAAATCATTAAAGTTTCAACTAATCTTTGAGTTTTCTGTTGTAAAGTATCTTTGATACATTTATTCTTCAATGTTTATCATATCTACTCTTAGAGAGAGTTTTCTTGATTGTAAATCATTCTTGTAAGTTATCTCAAGTCAAGGGGACTTGGAGATTGGGTTATTGATTATAACTTGTAAGGGGAAGTAAGTTCTAGAGAGAGAATTACTCTTGAGTGCAGAGTATGTAATCAATCTCTATAGTGAGAAATCCCAGAGAGTCTGGGGACGGGACGTAGGTCAAGTTGTCGGACCGAACCAGTATAAATCCTTGTGTCTTGCTTCTTCTCCTTATACTCTGTTTTACCTTCAGTTTCAAATCTTTAAACAGAGCCATAGAAAAGTTATTGAGAATCCCCAATTCACCCCCTCTTGGTGATTCAAGCTCTACTTTCATTTGGTATCAGAGCCTGGTCTTCTCATAAGAGCTTAACATCTCGTGAAGGATCACCATGAATGGAATTCTACCTGATGGAGCTTCGATCAATAGACCACCTGGTTTCAATGGAGAACATTACTCCTTCTGGAAGGCCAAATTCAAAGTCTTCGTTATGGCTAGTGAATATGGTCTTTGGAGGGTGTTTGAAAGGGGTGACTATGAACCAGCTACAATCGAAGATGGTGTCCGAACTCTAAAGCTAGAAGAAGAGTATGATGAGAATGATCGAAGAAATGTCACTCTCAACAGTAAAGCCATCCTCATACTGTAAAGTGCTCTAAGTCAACAAGAGTACTTTCGTATTTGTACTCTACCATCAGCAAAAGCAATGTGGGATGCCTTGGAGATAGCCCATGAAGGAACAACCGGAGTCAAATAAAATAGATTTTAACACTCTAATGACCGAATATGATCTTCTTCGAATGAAGCCCGGTGAATCCATAATTGATTTCCAGCTGAGATTCACCCATCTCATCAATCAACTTGTTGCTTTGAGCAAGACATACGAGCAACCTGTTCAAGTAAGAAAGATTCTGAATATTCTTAGCAAAGAATGGGAAGCTAAGGTTACCGCCATTGAGAAATCCCGTGGTGAATCAATGAGCTCGGTAGCAGCTTTATTCGGCAGCTTGTCTGAATATGAAGGGAAGATCAAATTCAGAAAAGGACTTGATGAGATAAATGTCAAGAATAAAGGCATTGCTCTCAAGGCGGACAAAGAAGTCAAGGAATCTGATGATGATGAGGAAGATGAAGAAGAAGAGCTAGGCATGATGGTCCGAAGATTCATAAAGTTCTTTCGGAAGGACCATGGGCATAAAAGATTCAACAAGGGTAGCACCAGCACTGAGGCAAAGAAGCCTATTATCTGCTATGAATGTGAAAAGACCGGTCACATCAAGTCGGAGTGTCCCCAACTGAAGAACAAGGACAAAGAAAAGAAGAAGTTCAATAAATACAAGAAGAAAGCCTATGTCTCGGGAATTTAGGGAGACGGCTCATCCGATGAAGATGAAGCTGATGAGGAGGAAACGACAAATATATGTCTAGTTGCTCAAGAAGAACAATATGAGGATGATAAAGAGGTATACGATTCTCAACCCTCCTATAATGATTTATTGAATGAGTACAAAATTGTTCAAAATGAATTTGAAAAACTTGCTGAGAAATATATTGCTTTAAAAAGGAAAAATACCACTCTTGAAAAGCAAGTAGAAAATCTCTCTTTTCCTGAAAAATTCATTTGTGATGATTGCAATGAGTTAAAGAAAAATAATTCTCATCTTACGAAAACTCTTGAAAAGTTTACCAAAGGCAGTGAAATGTTAAATGTGATTTTAAAAGCGCAAAGATTTACAAATGATCGTTCTGGGATTGGATATAATCCCATTTTTGATAAAAAGAAAGGAAAGAAGAAGAATGGTGGAAAATCATATTTAAACTATTTTCGAAAAACTGTTCATTCTTCAAATCCATTTGCTTACTGCAACTATTGTAACCGAAAGGGTCATACAACTTCATCTTGTTTTCATAAGAAAGATAGGAGAGATAAACCCGTAGGTAATTATCAGTGGGTGCCTAAAGGAACCTATGTTCCTCAGGTTCGAACTAACCTCAAAGGACCCAAGAAAAGATGGGTACCTAAGACTTGATCCCTTTTGATTTGCAGGTGTGTCTTAGAGCATCAAAATCCAACAAATGGTATATTGATAGTGGATGCTCAAGACATATGACGGGAGATCAGTCCAAATTTGCTACAATCAAGCATAAGGATGGTGGCAAAGTAATTTTTGGTGGAAATCAATCTGGAAGAATTGCTGGAATTGGTGAAGTTGGAAATAACAATGGACCACAAATCAAAGACGTTTATCTTGTGGAAGGACTTTGCCACAATCTCCTCAGTGTAAGCCAAAGTACTGATAAATGTAACTTAGTTATCTTTGATTCTGAGGAATGTTTGATAGTAAGTAAGGATATTCTTTCGTTAGATAATATCAAATCAAAAGCGATTTTTGTAGCACCAAGAGATGGAAATTGTTACACTCTTGACATCTCTAGAGATGGCTCTACATTTCAAAAATGTTTTGTTAGTAACTTGGATGATAGTTGGTTATGGCACAAGCGTCTAGCTCATGTCAATATGATCCAACTTGACAGATTACTTAAAAAGGATTTAGTGATTGGTGTTTTGAAATTGCATTTTAAAAATGATATGATTTGTGATGCATGCCAAAAAGGAAAACAAACTAAATCCTCTTTTAAATTGAAAAATGAGATTTCAACTTCTAGACCTCTTCAACTACTTCATATGGATTTAGTTGGACCAGCAAGAGTTAGAAGTCTTGGTGGAAATTTTTATACTTTAGTTATAGTTGATGACTATTCTAGATTTACTTGGACTATGTTTTTGTCATCTAAAGATGAAACATTTGATCAATTTTTTTCTTTTGCCAAGAAGGTCCATAACGAGAAAGGTTTTTCAATTTCAGGAATTCGGACCGATCATGGTGGAGAATTCGAAAATCAAGCCTTTAGTGAGTTTTGTGACAATTTGGGCATTGATCACAACTTCTCGGCCCCAAGGACCCCTTAACAAAATGGAGTTGTGGAGAGAAAGAATAGAGTCCTGACCGAGATGGCTAGAACAATGTTGAATGAGAACTCAACTTCTCAAGTGTTTTGGGCTGATGCCATGAGTACGGCCTGCTACATATCAAATCGAGCCTATCTCCGGAAGAAGCTGAACAAAACTCCCTATGAGCTGTACAAAGGAAGAAAGCCAAACTCGAGTCATCTACATGTGTTTGGATGTAAGTGTTTCATCCACAACAATGGTAAGGATAACTTGGGAAAATTTGATTCCAAAGCCGACAAAGGTATATTTCTGGGTTATTCTAATAGGAGTAAGGCATTTAGAGTTTTTAATACTCGTACTCGTATTGTTGAAGAATCTGTGCATGTTGTGTTCTGTGAATCTAATGTGTCTTTGGATGATGATGATGATGAAAATACTTCAAAAAATCAATTCTATTCAAAAACCACTCCTGCTTCTATTGAAAGTTCTGAAAATGTTTTTGAAGTTGATCCTCAAAATAATATAGAAAATCCTGATCAACCTCAACCTAGAGCTTGGAGATTCATAGGGAATCATCCTTTAGACCAAGTTATAGGTGATGTTAATCAAGGTGTGAGGACAAGAAGCAGCACTTTAAACGAAGTTACATTTTCTGCTTTTATTTCAAAAATCGAACCCTCTAAAATTGATGGAGCCCTTTCATATAATGATTGGGTGATAATAATGCAAGAGGAGTTACATCAATTTGATAGGAATCAAGTTTGGGACTTGGTACCTAGGCCTAATGTTAAACCCTAAAAATCTCAGTAATTAATGCCTAGTAAAAATAGGTGAATATGAGGTCTCAAACACCTTGTATTGAATTTATCTCGTTATTAGGGTAATTTCTCTTGAAATTAGATAATGTGCAGTTAGGTCCCTAAAACGTTTGAAAGTTTGCAACAGGTCCCTAAACGCATTTACGGGTCATAAAATATCCTGAGAAAATTATAAAGAGAAAAATAAATAAATATTAAAAATTAGAAAGAATATTGTCCTTAATTTAGACAATTTATTAAATTATTTCCTTTGGAAATAAAATAAAGAAAAATTAAAAAGTATTGTGGGGCCATAATTGACCCCATGATTTTTAATATTTTACATGGAGTGTAAAATACCAATGTCAGTCCAATAGTTGTGAGATAACAATTAATCCTAAATAAGGAAATTGTCAACAATTAGTAAGGGAATAATTAAATAATTACTGGCTAATTGATTAAGCACGATTAAGAGAAAATCTAAGGGTAAATATGTAAAACCCTTTAAGTAAATGTTAATGGCTAAAATTAGCATAAAGTATATTTGCTAATTAATTGGAAAAGATTAAGAAAAATGAATGAGGTTAAGTACATGGAAATCCCTAATCCTAAAAGATTGCTAAACATAGGATTAGCCAATGGGATAATTATCTAATAAGATAATTAAAGCATGATTATGGGCTAATTAATCAAGAGTTGAAAAGTCAAATATAAGAGAAAAAGGGGATGGGAATTTCAAAAATGATAAGGAAGGAAAAGAAGAGAAAAAGATGTTGTAGTGTGAAAGCAAATGCAAGTGGTTCAAGGAATATTCTGTGAAAAAGCAAATAGGATAAATGACCATCAATAGAAATTAAATCCTAAATCAAAATCCTTGGATTAGGTTGCTAACAACTGGACATATTATGATTCAGTATAATTTTGTCCAGAAGTTGACATTACCCGAAGCGATTTCCGTAACCGGCGGAACGGTTAGGGAATAAGACGAAAATCTTCGGCAGGCAACGGAATACCCTGAATGGAATCAAAAATTTAGTTAACCAAGATATTTCCAAAGAGGAAGAATAGACCTTCAGGGCTATGTTGCCGGATTTCTAAGATTCTCCAAGATTACGCGATTAGAACACCGAACAGAGACTTTATCGGTAGGAAAACTTCTCAAGCAAGTTGATGCCATCATGCATGACATCATTAGGATGACTTCATTGGTGGAAAAGATGACATGTGGGACGTTTTTTTGGATGGAAATGGAGGAGCAAACTTGTTTGCTAAGTTTTCAAAATGTGTGGCCAAGAATCAAGAAGGGCAAAATTGTTATACCGAATAGGTCCTGGAATTTTTCTATAAATAGCCCTTCATTCTTCATTCATTCTTCACCAATTCACCAAGCCTCTTAGAGAGAAGTTAGAGAGAGGAGCTCTGGAGAAAGTTGTAGTGAAGTTCTTCAACGGGTAAGTTCTTCGGTTCTAGTCTTTAGTTCGGTAGTTCTTGAAGTTCTAGGGTAGATGTTGTTTTGATCTTTAATCTTCCAAGTTTGATTAGATATCATTTTTTAGGGGTAATTAAGGTATTAATTTCGAAAATTATGTTGGAGAAGGAGTTATGGCAAAATTTTGGAAGATTAGAGTCAAAGTAATGAAGTGCTGGCGAAATTCCGCCGATTAGGGGCTCAGGGGTAAAATGGTCATTTATGACTAAAATGTCCGTCGTAATGATAGATACTTAATAAATGTGTTGTTATCTTGATAGGATATCCCTGATTACGTTCTGATCAACTGTCGTACCGTATTCCGACAGAAATACCGTTTTTCGTCAACGAAGGTACGTTCGCATACTGTAACACTAACTCTGATGGTTATATTATGCATGCGTGTGATGTGTGTATGGTATGTATATATGTGGTGTGTTTTTGAAATGCATATTGATGTTAGAAGATAATTGTATGCATGCTGGGAGCGATATATCTGTAATGCTGGGAGCGATACATCTGTAATGCTGGGAGCGATACATCTGTGATGCTGGGAGCGATATATCTGCATGCTGGGAGCGATACATTTGCATTGGTTGGGTGTGATTCATATGTTGTGTTAATGTTGTTCTGTAACCCATATGTGTGTATGTAAACATGAGGTTAACCGTTACCTGAGATCCGGTGCGGATCTCAGCCCTTAACATAGCTTCAGGGTCGGGAGGACCGAGGATAGAGGCAAGCAGTCCGCATAGAAGATCCGGCTGAAGACTTCCCTTTTGATGTTCCGGCAGAAGCCTTCCTTTTGTTGTTATACATCACTTTTGAAATACTCGGTTACTGTATCGCTGTTGTAATTAGCCAGTGGCTATTTTGAATATATATATCAGTTACACTCTTGCTCCGATGCTCTACTCTGATGAAAAAATTTTATACTGCTTTCGAAAAATGGGATGTTACACCTAAGGACCATCCGGTCATCAGCACTAAATGGGTATTCAAGAACAAACGTGATGAATATGCAATTATTGTCAGAAATAAGGCTAGACTTGTTGCCAAAGGCTATAATCAGGAAGAAGGAATTGATTACGAGGAAACGTATGCTCCAGTGGCTAGATTGGAGGCAATACGCGTACTCTTAGCCTTTTCTTGCATCAAAGAAATCAAACTCTATCAAATGGATGTTAAAAGTGCATTTTTAAATGGTTTTATACGAGAGGAAGTCTATGTAGAACAACCTCCTGGTTTTGAAAATGAACATCATCCTGATCATGTTTATCGTCTCAAAAAGGCATTATATGGTTTTAAACAAGCTCAACGAGCTTGGTATGAAAGATTAAGTAAATTACTTTTAGAGCAAGGATTCATTAGAGGAAAAGCTGACACAACACTCTATTAAAAACAACAAGCTTAAAGAAATATTTGTTGTGCAAATATATGTAGATGATATCATTTTTGGTTCTATCAACGAATCTCTGTGTGAAGAATTTTCAAAGAAAATGCAGAGTGAATTCGAAATGTCAATGATGGGAGAATTGAAGTACTTTCTTGGTCTGCAAATCCAACAACGGAAGGATGGAATATTTATTTCACAAACGAAATATCTCCGGGATTTGCTCAAGTAGTTTGGGCTGGAGCATTGCAACGATGCTGATACACCTATGAGCTCCACCGCTTCTCTGGATGCTGATGAAGAGAAAGGAAAAGATTTCAATATAACCAAATATCGAGGGATGATTGGCTCACTTCTCTACTTGACAGCAAGTAGACCTGATATTCAATTCAGTGTGGGCATGTGTGCAAGATTCCAATCTGCACCAAAGGAATCACATGCTGAGCATGTGAAGAGGATTTTTCGATATCTCTCAGATACAAAGGAGCTTGGTCTCTGGTTTCCAAAGGGTCAACAAGAATTCCTGGTTGCATACTCAGATTCTGATCATGCTTGTTATAAGACTGATAGAAAGAGCACTAGTGGACAGTGTGAATTTCTTGGAGGTTCACTAGTATCATGGTTTAGCAAGAAACAAACCACCGTGGCTGTATCTTTAACTGAAGCCGAGTATGTTGCTGTCTAAAGCTGCTGTGCTCAAGTCCTGTGGCTAAGACAACAATTATCTGACTTGGGAGTTCATTTAAAAGAGATTCCTATCCTTTGTGACAACATTAGCACAATCAGCCTTGCGAAAAATCCAATTCAGCACACAAGAACAAAGCACATTGATGTGAGACATCACTTTATCAGAGATCATGTGCAAAAGAAAGATATCAAAGTGATGTTCATCCCCACACATCTACAACTTGCTGATTTATTCACAAAGCCCTTAGCCAAAGAACAATTTAATTTCATTAGAAGAGAATTGGGAATGGTAAATCAATGAGCTGTAAGTATTTCCTTCCATCTCAATGTTAGTTATAGTTTTGATGATTATTTGTTGCTAACTTAAGCTTCGGAGTACATAGTAATGTTTTATGCAGGATGTTAAAATCCTGAAGTTTGCTGTCATAAGACGCAAACTCGAGTTTTGTTTTAAGAACTCGAGTTTTATCGGGGTCAGACGCGAAATGAGTTGTTGAGCAAAATGGAAACTCGAGTCGTTAAGTGAGTAACTCGAGTTTTCGGAGAGACAGAAAGCAAGCTCTGAGTTTTCGCGAATTGGAAACTTGAGTCATCAAATGAAAACTCGAGTTTCGGGCAGGCAGAGAGGAACACACCTATTGAAGTATCCATAAAACTCGAGTCAGTAAGTGGAAACTCGAGTTTTGGTCGCGGAATTTCAAAAGTTCACAATACACTTTTGAAGTCCAGGTTAGCCTTCGCGCCCTATTTAAACTTGACTATTCATTGTTGATCTAAACGTCCCTCAAAACTCAAGTCTGCCCTAGAGTTTTCTCTGCTCTTTTCGTCTTCCCTATTTCTCTCTCCATTACCACCCATTTTCGAACCCTAACCTATCTCTAAGCTTTGAACCAACAATGGCTTCCAGTTCAAACTCACAAAATGCTGACTACTTCAATTCCAACCAGCAAGAACCTGAATCTGAAAACTAGAACCTAGCGGTTCTACCTCGACCAAATGTCATCCGTAAGATATCGTCAATATCTCAGCGTATCAATTCTGGTCTATTTCGTGCTGTGACAAGATTTGATGAGGAACATTCATCTGCTCAAGGCCAAGCTCGCTCGCAAATCAGATTCTTGGATGGTCAATCATCGGGTCAAGATGATTCTCAAGTTCCTGTTTCTCCTTCGCCCCAGGAACTGTCTAGATCCAGTGATTTAGTAAGTTCATCTGCCCTAACCGAAATTTACCATCACCATTCAGCCCCTAATGATTTCCTGATTGTTTCCCATCATCACCCTGGTATTAACACTATTAGATTCAGAGAAAAACTTGAATATAAATCCTTCTGTCCTGTAGTTTATGTTGATTTAGCCAACTTAAGGGACGAAAGTCATTTGGATCTTTCTCCCTAGCTGATCCAATTTGATCCTTTGATTTCTATTCGAGCCACCTATAGTCCTACTCTTGTTAGGCTATTTTATCACCACATGCACTTTTAGGAATATGTGGATAATGGGTATCTTTTTTAGCGTCTCACTACATCTATTGGAGGTCGCAAAATCATCCTGACACCTGCTTATATCAATTGCATTCTGCAAATTGCCAATCCTCCACCTGTAAGACCAATTCATCTTACTAATGAGCAGATTTTCCAATTATTAAGACCAAATGAACCTCTTCCTGAAAATCTATCCACCGTAACCTTCTCACCTGAATCCATGCCTCCCAAGTATCAGGCTATCTGCTACATTTATGCCAGGAATCTCAAACAAAAGAATGGAGTCTTTTCTTCTTGCTCGAAAGATGACTACTCGATTTTCGCCTCCATTATTGCACAAGTTCCTTTAAATATTGGGAATTGGATATATCAGGAAATAACCAAGTTTCGGTTTTCTATTAGAGACTCTTCTCAGATTCATTTTCCCAATCTTGTTTCCATAATCTTGTTTCATGAGAAATTTTGGCCTCTATCTCTAACTGATCAGGCTGAGCATATTCCTTGGTTTGGACAATCACTTTTCGACCTCTTGGACCTCAATTTCCATGACTATCCAAGACTTTCACATCTTAACCATGAAGGTCCAAGTTCATCTGATAATCCCTCCTCATCCACTAGTCCTCTACTCATATCTCATTCCCAATTTCTTGCTTACTACAGAAACCATTTCAACTGCCCTACTTGTTCCACCAATCCTGGTCCCATCCCCTGTCTCAACTGTCAAGCTCTCTACCGCTTCAGATGAACCTTCGATCTCAGCTCCATCCTCTTTTGTTGATGACAAAGGAGGAGAAGAACCAGAAAAAGAAGTTGACCCCAAGGAGCAATCTTGAGTTGAAGGAAGGAGTTTAGATTTTAGTTTAGTTGTTTTGATTATGTTTTTCAGTTTGTATTTCTGGTTTGAGACTTTTGTACTCTTGCATTTTTGTTTTGTATAATGTTGTTATTTGTTAAATGAAATGCAATGGTTCAATTATGTCACATTATCAATTGCTTTTGCTATATCTGCTGAATTTGTTCAAATACAGAACTGTCATAACATACTTCAAACCATCTTATGAAAATCTTTCTCAAAACTCAAATCTTTTGAAAACTGAAGAATTTATGGTTTACAAGTGTTGTCATCATAAAAAAGGGGGAGAATGTTAGTTCTCAATTGGTTTTGATGATAACAAACAATTGTAAACATAATTGAAGTTTGTCTTTGTAAGTTGAAAAACTTACTGTCTAAGACAAACTCGAGTTTCAGTTTGGAAACTCGAGTTTTGGCCTGACAGAGAAGTGCTCAAATTTTTATAAAGAAAGGCAAACTCGAGTTTGGATTTGAAAACTCGAGTTTTGGCCATACAGAGAGCATTCGAGTTTTTCACAGACAAAGCAAACTCGAGTTTGATTTTGAAAACTCGAGTTTTGACATGACAGAGAGCAACCAAGATTTTCAAAGAAACCAAAACTCCAGTTTCCATAGGAAACTCGAGTTTAGACTTTACTGAGAATTCTCTAAGTTTTTTTCATAGTTCATGAAAACTCGAGTTGACCATAGAAAACTCGAGTTTCCATCATCTGAGAACAATGCTCATGTCTGACCTTGTGAAAACTCCCGTGTTCAAATCGACCATGCTTTTCAATGTTTTCTCATAAAAGAGAAAACTCGAGTTTTGACCCTACAGAGAAATTTCCAAAGTTTTCAACGAATGAGAAAACTCCAGTTAAGTTTTGTAAACTCGAGTTTTGACCAGGCAGAGAGCTCTGCTAAATTGGATCATTTGAAAACTCGAGTTATGATTTGGAAACTCCAGTTTTGAGATTTTGGACCAAAACACAATTTCTCATTATAAGTCCAAAACTCGAGTTAGTCACTTAATGACTCGAGTTTTGCACTATTCACTAAGCTTGTCCAAAATGCCAAATCGCGATGTTTGTCTCTAAAAGGAGAAAACTCGAGTTTGGATTGAAAACTCGAGTTTCGGTATTTTTCTGAAAGAACACTGAAGCATGAAAACTCGAGTTTGGATGAACCAACTCGAGTTTCCATCGCGAGATTTGAATTTTGAACAGAATAAATTTTCAAAACCTTTGTGTTTGATCTCTATACTCTATATCATCACTCATTACTATTTTTAACTTTGTTTAATTAGTTTGTTAGTGAGCTTCAGATGATTTAGACAGGATTAAATGGAGACTTAGCATAAAGCAAAAAGCATGTCAACACATTTAATGAAAAGTGCAAAAAACTTGTATGCTTTTGGTAAAACATTCTCCACACGTTTTGGAGAAGTTAATGCTTGCCTTCTACATCCAGCAAACTGCTCTTCCAACGGATTAATAGTCAGAGAGT
The DNA here is from genome assembly GCA_025563575.1 of Acacia pycnantha. Taxonomy (NCBI): domain Eukaryota; kingdom Viridiplantae; phylum Streptophyta; class Magnoliopsida; order Fabales; family Fabaceae; genus Acacia; species Acacia pycnantha. Next base: position 248,478 of record JAMWYP010000156.1, read on the forward strand.
CAACTCTGAATTTCTGCAAAACTGGATTAACTAAAGAGTAGAGAGAGAAGAAGACCAAAACCTTCATTAATCATCCTCTAATCACTCCAACGGTTATCTGAGGATTCATAATGGTCATTTAATGATCTATACCTATAAAGAGAGATACATTCAAGTCTTCTCAAAAACCAACCTGTGCAAAAATGAAAATCATTAAAGTTTCAACTACTCTTTGAGTTTTATGTTGTAAAGTATCTTTGATACATTTTTTCTTCAGTGTTTATCATATCTACTCTTAGAGAGAGATTTCTTGATTGTAAATCATTCTTGTAAGTTATCTCAAGTCAAGGGGACTTGGAGATTGGGTTATTGATTACAACTTGTAAGGGGGAGTAAGTTCTAGAGAGAGAATTACTCTTTAGTGCAGAGTGTGTAATCAATCTTGATAGTGAGAAATCCCAGAGAGTCTGGGGACTGGACGTAGGTCAAGTTGTTGGACCGAACCAGTATAAATCCTTGTGTCTTGCTTCTTCTCCTTATACTCTGTTTTACCTTCAATTTCGAATCTTTAAACAGAGCCATAGAAAAGTTATTCAGAATCCCCAATTCACCCCCCTCTTGGTGATTAAAGCTCCACTTTCAACATCAATACAACACATTCAACATTTAGAAATAAACATGATATGCATCATCAACTACAATCACAGGAGCCAAGATCCTTTCCTAAAGCATTGGGTATTTAACTGGGCCTTTTCCCTTCTCTTCTGAATGCTAAATAGGATTCGCAACCCGAGGAACCATTTGTCCACTAGGCCATATTGCCTATATCGTGTTCACAACACAAATAACATAGTAGTTCACACATGCATTTAAAGTCATACATATTATTTGAGAGAAAAGTTAATACTTGGTGGTCTTCCCAATTCTTGAACTGGTTCCTAGTTCTTTAATAGTGCAAAGCAAATATCGAATTCTATAATTACATATTCATGGATGGGCGAGATATTACTTATCCAAATTCTTCATTATCTCAAGATACTAGGGTTGGTTATCATATCCTTTGGAAGTTGACTTTCCTACCAATTGCCCTTACTTCTTATTTTTGTACAAAAGCTAAAAGCTAGTAGAATTTTTAATCAACTTTGAAAATTCATATCTTTATGTGAACATATCCAGTTGCAGTGATTTCAAAAGCTATTTGACCTTGATTAAGTTTAATTTTATGAAAAAATGCCTCCCACTTCCACTTGTTGTCACACAAATATTGAATTCCTATTAAATCTTTACTGCAACAAAATCATCCTAGTTTTAATTGCCTAACATAAAAAAACTCGAGTAGATAAGTGATCACTCAAGTGATTGTGTCAACTCACAGACTTCAACTAGTCACTTGCAGATAGACCAAGAGTGATGTAATTGTTTACTGAAGATCACTCGAGTGATCCTGAGAATCACTCAAGTGATCCAATATCACTTATAAATAAGTGCAAGTGATCCAAATATTCACTCGAGTCACTAGTAGTGTTGAAACATTTTGCTATCAAACAAAAGATCACTTGAGTTACATTTTAAAGAATTCCAGTGATGTTCCTTTCAACAACACTTTACTATCAGAACTCAAAGTTCATCTGGCACTTTAGTTATACTACGAGCACTCCAATGATAAGTGCTCACTCGAGTGATCCTAATTCACACTTGAGTGCAAGTTCATCGTCTGCTGAAAATCAACGTCTTGATAAATTTGAAGCTCGTGATGAACATCTATTCAAGCTTGATTATTAATTATACAACTTCTTAATGTTACTAATCATGTTTATGTATAATTCATAGATGATTAAACCATTGATTAACTCTGAAAATGACAAAAGCAAATTTCTTGTCAGAACATTAAATGCGAAGCAGATAACAGAGCAGACCAAAGGGATTACGTCTGAAGCCTTTGTTGAAGTGAAGACGAAAGCGACTGAACATTGAATTCCTTCAATGGCTCTAATCTGTTTCTACCAGAAAAAATTGAATGCTTACAAAGATTAGTAATGGTGAATGCCTATAAATAGGCAAGCATTCAATACAGAGAAATTCACAAAGCCAATGACAAATCTTCTGTTCATTTATTGCTTAGTTCAATCTCTATACAGGTGAGCTATGTGAGCTATACAATCGAAGAGAGTCTGTTGCCATGTTATATGTGCTAATTGTTGATAGTCATGTAGCTTTGTTTTATCTATTTAAGGGATGCTCATTTTGTTAAGTTAAGAAGTATCATGTTAGCAAACCTCTGTTACACCCCTACTGGCCTTGCCCTTTCGGGTTGCGGGTTAGAGCGATCCCTTTTATTTAATTATCTCCTCTTCATTACTTATCCCTTAATTATCAGAGTGGACACAACAGAGCATGGTACTAGGTTCGGACAATTACAACGTACTGGCAAACATATATAATCCAAACAGTAGATATGTCCCTGAAGGGTTAGGTTACAGTTATCCAAAGTAAAGTATTGAACAAAATTTATTGTGATAGTAATCCAAAAATAATAATACAAAAAGCGATAGTGCATCTCCTATTTTTTCAATCTCCGCATCAAGCCCTACCTTCTTTGAATCCTCCTGCCGCTACTGTCTTACCCGTGTATCCTAAAAATGTTCTAGAGTTCAAGTTGAACCCTAGAGTAACTGTTAAACTCATATACAATATGTATGCAATGCTAATCACAATCAAGAAAAACATCATGGCATGTACCACAATCCGAAGGACCGCCTAGTCAAGAGAAGCCCCCGGAACCAACAGCGCTAAGGGGCCTCAGTAGCCAAGGCAACCAACCTTAACTACCTACCCCAAGAGGCATCAGTAGCCACCTAAGGACACACAGTCCAATAGGCCCTACCTACCTCATATACCTTGGGCCTCAGTAGTGACTTAAGGACACACAGTCCAATAGGTACTACCTACCTTGCCTGCCTCGGGCCTCAGTAGCACCCTAAGAACACACAGTCTTACAGGTACTACCTACCCTACTTTCCTCAGGCCTCAGTAGCATTCATAGAACACACAGTCCCATGGGTACTACTTACCCTACATATACTGTTGGAAATTATGCTCTAGGGGTAAGTCATCTCCATTTAGTTATCATTTCATTTGCATGTTTATAGTGATAACAATATCCTTGGATATATCTTATAGATTATCCTAAATGTCCATGGTCGTTCATCTACGCGGGAGCGAAGATGAAAGAAGACCAGCATGAGTTTGATGAGTATGGAGATACGATTCAAAGTCAAGGCACTTGTAAGAGTACAAGGTGCTGGACCGACCCACTATGAGAAGCTGCATGGATTTAGTCATAAGCTTTTCTCATGTATAACCGCGTCACAACGCCCTTTGACCTGAGATCATCATAGATTCCTACATGAGAGTCGCTGATATTTGACCTAGTCAAAAGTCACCTTTGACCGGGTAATGATAAAGGCTTGGATTGGGATCAATGGTTTTCATGCAGAGGAATGTGAATGGTCAAGATGGAATTTGTCCCTCACATTTGTAGAGAGATAATACTGGGCCCCTCGATGAGTGAGTCTGAGAAATGTATGGCCATACTACAATGGAAAGGAGTTTCCATTTCAGTTATTAGATTACTCAAGAATCGAGAAAGTAATGGTCAAGAACAGGAAGTTGACATCATCCATGCCTCATCCTTGACCAAGTTATCGCGTGACAAAAGGGACGTGACATGGTTCTATGATAGGTTGTATCGTATCATCGATCCCCATATGAATTGGGTAGTCGCAATGTCTTGCTAGAGGCCGCTTGCGACTTGTGGGCTGGTACAATATTGGCCCACTGCCAATCTCATGTGGGCCTGTAGGGTCACACACAAGAATAGCCCAACACGAGCAATAGTGTCCAGATTCATTGAATCTTAGATATGTCTAAGATCTAATGAATTCAACATTTAATCTAGGATGGATATATATATATATATATATATATATATATATATATATATATATATATATATATATATATATATATATAATTTTGAAATTAAATAATAATATTATATATAATATTTGTTTTGTATTTAATTTATTTGATAAATTAAATATTTAAAACAAATAGAGATTTTGTATCTCGGATTTTATTTTCGAATAAAGATGTAGTATCTCATATTTAATTGAGTTGAGATATAGTATCTCAGATTTAATTAAATAGATAGATATCATATCTCAGATTTGATTTATAGGAATAAATTAAATCAACAGGCTTTTAATGTGGATTAATCAAATATATTAGATTAGATTGTTGGACAGATTTAATTACTATAATTAATCCAAATTCAAAATTCAAGGACTAATTGATATTAGTCTTGAATATTTTAATACGGCTCAATTAGGGTTTTAGAAACTCTATAAATAGATATTTATCTAAGTCGTGTTAGAAAGAAGAATGAACTATCAAGCCTTGAAAGAAATCCTAGAGAGAAAAACGAGAGACACAAAGTAAGAAGGCGCTAGCACGCTGCCGTACGTGTTGGAGAGCTGTTCGGTGTGGATACCGGTAGAGGGAGTGGATTCACAGAGTCAGCTCCTAGAGATTGATTGAACAAGAAGGTGTTAGCCCACGTGTTTGCAAAGGTCGAACAAGAAGGTGTTAGCCCACGTGTTTGCAAAGGTAGCTCACGAGTTCGCATAGGTACAGTTTTTCTAATGAACCTTGATTTAAACGCCGTTGATAGATCCTCTTTATGGGATTCGTAAAATTTTAATGGATGTGATTCCTTCCGCTACGTGTACGGATCCCAACAGTGGTATCAGAGCCAGGTCAATCGTGCGTTTAGATTGAGTTTTCTATTTGTGAATACATGTGATGTATGTAAGTTTTAACCGAATTTGTTATGCGTTCAAATTGATAGTTCACGTTAGGGTTTTCTACATGCGATTTTATGAGATATATGTATGTTTAAAACCAAATCTGATATGCTTTCAATCGATATATGATAAACCAATTTTTGATGCATTTAAATCGAAAGTTAGGACGTTCGGGTCACACGGCTGTTTAGTGTAGTTCTGAATTTTTCAGATCCGACGATGATCATGTTGAATCTTCGGTCACGTTCACACCTAGGTCGCGTTTCTGAAACGTTCACACCTAGCGGGACCGCCGTGACTAACTGTTCGTAGCGTGATACTTTAAATCATGATATTATATTATAGATTATGAATTTAATTCATTATGATTTGAATTTTCCAATTCAAGTTTGGATTGGGCCTTTCTTGTGAGCACTTAAATTAGGGTTTGACTCTTATAAAGTGCTGATTTTTTATTTGCCTTTTTTATGGACGTTTTTTTGAAGAAATGAAAGGAAATAAATGTGATCCATCATCTTAAATGCAATCCAACAATCAAGATATGAATATGATTCATCATATTAAATTCAATAAATCAATCAAGATGTGAATTTAATGTGACTTGGTTGATAAGAAATGAATATGATTCATCATATTAAAATCAATCAATCAATCAATATAATATAATGACTTGAATTTAATATGACTTGGTTGACAAATAGTGGACTCCAACAATCAAAATATGAATATGATTCATCATATTAAATTCAATCAACCAATCAAGATGTGAATTTAATAAACTCGATAATTTAATCATGATATTTTCTTACATATTGTATGAATTAATATTTGTTGTGATTAAGTATTCAAAGTTGTTTGGGTATGGTGAACAACATGGCTCTAGAATTTACAAGTGTTGTATTATTTAAATATGGCCTGCAAGCCATGCCTCTCTCTAAATATTCTTGATGTACATTCTCTTCTCATCTCACTGCCCTCAATGTTAAATGAGGTTTCTCTTGATGTATTTCTCCTTTCATTATTTAGAGAAGTCCCCTCATTGGCTTGAGAGGATTATAGGTTAGATGAGCCATGTTGTGTCACGGTTTTTAATTATGTTTTGATTTGATCACTGCATGATTAATTTAGAGTTTATATGAGATACAATTGTGATTGCATTCATATAAGTAGAATTAATAGGATTAATTAGATTATATCAAATATACCCTCTAAATAAAATCTTAAGTCATAATGCCGTCAATTAATGAATACTTGTCAAAACCTAGATCACCCATTTGTATGTTCCACCAAAGTGGATGCACTTGAGTTATCTTGGTGAGACAAGAGTGGTAATGGGGATACTCAACATTCATTATTGTCTTGACTTAATTGAGATTATCAAAACGTTTTTGGATCTCAAGGCATTAGATGGGATTAAACATATCAGGTCATATGATGATCGAAACCCATAAAGATCTAAGAGTTACATGTGATGTAATTGGCAAAGAGGTTGCCTACCTAAATAACTTGATTTTAAGCGTCCTGCCAAAGCGGACTTAAATTTAAGCCAAATATGGATCTTAGCCCACTGATTATGAATGAGGGTTGTTAATTCAGTGGGAGGTTACTAATTAAACTTTGCATACATTAGTTGTAGAATCCTATCGTCTAGTAATACTGCAACACCATCAATGCGATCAATCCTTGAGAAGGACGAACTCGATGACACAAACTTTCTTGACATGTTTGGGAACTTAAGCGTTGATCCTAAACATGAAAGAAAGGAGTATCTCATCAATCAACCCATTCCTTACGAGCTTGCAGCCAATACTCCAAGAGTTCGCAAATATGCTTACTTGAAGCATCACGATGACTCCATGGATGTAGGATGCCTGATGCCTTCCACTATGGTTTCATATCTTGATAGAGATCTAGAACTTGTGGAAACCTCTGAGATGTTTGTTCATCCTATGGAAATATTCCAACAACAGGCAAGGCAAAAGAGCTATGAGACCACAAAGGCCTTATTTTTCAGTAAGATGGCTGAAGGTGTATCAGTTAGTCCTCATGTGTTCAACATGAAATGCTACATTGATCACCTTGAGAGGCTTGGATTCCCCATGTCCCAGGAGTTAGCTACAGATGTGATCTTGAACTCACTCCCAGGAAGTTATGATAACTTTGTCATGGATTACAACATGAACAACATGGAGGAATCAATTTCTGAATTGCATGGGATGCTCAAAACAGCTGAGCAGAGCATTAAGAAGAAGCCCATCACTGTTTTGTTGGTTCAGAAAGGAAGGGGTATGAAACCGAAAGCCAAGAAGGAAAAACCTCTGAAGGATGGGGTCTGCTTCTTCTACAATGAACTTGGTGATTGGAAGAGGAATTGCAAACTCTACATCGAAGATCTGAAAAGAACAAGAAGGATAGCGGGGCTATCACTTCACGTATCTATGTCATAGATATTCACATTTCTACTTCCTCAACATGGGTATTAGATACTGCATGTGGTTCTCAAAGTAAGAAGGCGCTAGAATGCTGTCGTACGTGTTGGAGAGCTGTTCGGTGTGGATACCAGTAGAGGGAGTGGATTCGCAGAGTCGGCTCCTAGAGATTGATTGAACAAGAAGGTGTTATCCCACGTGTTTGCAAAGGTCGAAAAAGAAGGTGTTAGCCCACGTGTTTGCAAAGGTAGCTCACGGGTTCGCATAGGTATGGTTTTTCTAACGAACCTTGATTTAAACGTCGTTGTTAATTCCTCTTTATGAGATTCGTAAAATTTTAATGGATGTGATTTCTTCCGCTGCATGTACGGATCTCAACATATACCTCGAGCCTCAGTAGTAACTATAAGACACATAGTCCCATAGGTACTACCTACCCTACATCCACAATCATGATCAAACACACATGCAAGAGCAACATAAGGTATGCAAGTTAACAGTTACTATCTAGCACTTCCTTGTGAACTCGTCCTGGTGTTAAAAATATGTCCCTCACGTGTTATAGCCCTAGATACATCATGCACAACCCATATAAACACATGTGTAAATTTCCTCTTCCAAAACAATGAAATACACCTCTTCCCCAAAATTCCAGAAATAGTGAGCCGACTTCAAATATTTTTAATAAATTCTCGGAAAATCCAATTGACGTGAAATTAGAGGCCATGGAACCCTTTGTATGTCTAGTTTATATAAGAAAATAATTTCCAAGGTCATCTAGGTTTTTATCCTTCTCTTACACCCAAACCTTAGCCGTTGATCCGAGACATAGTCTTGGTTTTAGGTCTATTTTCCAAAATAAATATCTCTCGGTAGGAAAATAAAAAAGACACGAAATATTATATCAAAAACATCCCCAGTATGTATAATTTTACCATGTAAAATTTCAGAGAAATTGGACTTCATTTACTATGTTAAATCTACCAATTCATCTTCGCTGCCCAGAAATCACAAGTGTTGGCAAATTAGCATAGTTTAGAGTCTTAGGGGTTTTCGGTGTGGGAAAAAGGTAAAATTGACTTATCCCCACATAAAATAACATTTTAGACTCATTGGAAACCTTAAAAACATCAAAATCCCACTGCATCCCCCCGTTTATCATCATAGGGCAGAAACTTAAACCAATATTCGCCAAGTTGTCAGTTAGGGGCTTACCTTGAATCTTCGGTTGCATATGGCTTCCTCTTCCCTTGGAGCAAAACCTTCAGATGAACACTCTCTTCTTCCTCTCTTGAACACATATAGGAAGCAAATAAAATGGGCAAGGGGGTGTCCTTAAATAGACCCTCTTGATTAAGGCTATTATCCAAAACTTGTTATTATCTAGTGGTCAAAAGGATGCTTCGGATTTTTATATAATTTTTTGAATTTTTTCCAAGTCATTCTAGAGTATTCTTGGGTAGAAGTGAGGCGTCCTCTTGGCCCTCAAAATTAGATTCCCTAGCTTCCCTTAATGGTGGTTTTTGGATTCTCTAGGTGCAAGCTTTTATCCAGTGGTTAAAACAATGCCTTGAGGGTAAAATGGTCATTTTCTAGTTCCTTTTTCTCCAAGACAGTGGGACCCACTAGGAAGCCCTAAAATGGCGCCTTAAATGACCATGTGGGGTCATGATTACTTGTCATTTACCCTGTCATATAAGATTCAAATGTATGGTCTAGATTAAATCCTATTATGTTAATATTTTGTCTCTCTTCATTATTACCTTATGTGACGTTTGCTTTGCTCTCCAAGTCACTACCTTCTCTCCCCTGGCCCACCATGTGGCACCTTTTCCTGTGTCTGGGGGGTCTGGGCCCGCCTCCAAATCCCCTAACCAGTCCCACTCAGCTGCTATTTGCCGGTTACACTTTTCCTTACTACTTGGCCACCTGATTATACTTGTGTGAGGCCAATCAACTGTCTCTTCTCCCTACCCTTGAGAGGCCGAAACATAGTGCCTTGGGGAGAAATAAATCCATATTTCAATATCTTATAATTACCTTGTACTTCGTGCTACCGAAAATCTAACTTCTGACCCCGACATGCCACGTGTCTTGCGGATCATCACTATTACTGACTTTTACTCCTTCACATGATCTGTATACTCAGTCTCTATCTCTTCCCCTGTTTGAACACGCATACCATGCCTTACAGGGTTAGAGTTTGTGTCTCACTCATGTCTTTTGTCACTTATACATTATACCGGCTTACAACTCTTCAGGCATACTTCCTTCACAAGTTACCATGTATCTAATAGAGTTTTCTTTTTAACTTAACTTTAAAAATTTCACCTTTAATTAGGGGTCTAGTTTATCACCTTAGAGTCCTTAGAAAAAATTTACGAAATAAATCGCAGAAGAAAATAGCTCAAATTTGTACTCAGAAACTCCATATTATTCCACTAGCTTAAGCTTGTACATTGATTACAGAAGTAGGGGTGTTACAACCTCATTTTAATTTTATATGTTATTATAGTTATTTTTGGACTATGTGTTTCTTGCCTTGTGATCAACATCATCTATTGGTTTGATTCCTTGGGTCACAAGGCAAATGAAGAGATAAAAACAATTTTCAACATGTAAGTTAAGTTGTTTGTAAATCATTGGCTTTTTACTTGAACAAGTTGTTTTAGTGTCTTCTACTTTTCATTCTAATGATAGTCCCCTTAAAACATATTATATAATGGGTGAGAGGTGAAAACTAAAATTACTAAAACAAGTTGTTTAAATTCAAGTTCTTTAATTGGCAATCACTTTATATTTGCATGTATGTATTCATTTTTACCATTTTATTTTGATGGATAGTGCCCTCAGTAACCAGGGAAAATTGAGTGCGGATACTATATTATACCAAATATGTATAACATCATTGTTAGTGGACTTACTTCAAATTTTGAATAGGAGATCATTTCTTCATTCTCAAATGAATTTCATTCTTGTTCTTGTAACTGAATTGTTAGTTAAATATAATCATTAAATTGATTGATTTATATTAACTTGTTCTTCAATTTTCTCGTAGATTTGTGGTAATGAGGACCCTACACAATGGAAGACATTAATGTGATTTGAAACCTTTGGCGGGACTTCTTCTACAACATATAGAAAATGTGTAGATATTGATAAAATATTTTTTCTCTCTCTCTCTCTCTTGTTTTACATAGTGTAGTGGTTTAGAAATACTTGTGGACATACTTGATTATATTAGCTTGTGAACTTGTGCACATTGTTATAGTAACCATGTTTAGAGAACTTTTGTATATATGCAAGGCGTTATAATGTGATATCACTCAGTTTTCTTTATTCTCTATTTTGGGAATTGGTTATTTTTTTACTCATTTTTCTTTATTATATTATTTGTTTTTGTTGTTTGTTTGAAAAAGCTGTGGATAGAAAATACCAATTTCATTTTTTTTTTAAAACTCTCAACGTCTGTTTTCCAATAACAATTGTTGTAAGTCAAACTTAAAATGTCTATTTTTGGAAAATAGTGTCTGTTTAAAAACTAACGTCTATTGTAAAACTTTTAACAACACTCATATATACTACACCCTGAAAACAATTGTTTTGGGTCTTAAAAACAGACGTTATAGAAGTGTATTTCCATTTTAATGATGGTGGCCTCAAGACGTATAGAGAGCTTATCAATGCAAAAGAGCAGGGTGGACCGAAGTGGTTTAAACCGACGGTGAGTAGTTTCAATTCAAGTTATTTCATTGACACAGTAGATTTAGATATGCCTTTATTCGTTTTTAACAATTTGCCTTTGATTTATAGTGCCATCAACAACCAGGGAGCACCGAGTGCGGATATTACGTTATGAGTTGGATGCAATCCATCGTTAACAGCGGACGTATTCAAGGTTTTCAAAACGTACGTAATCGCTCTCCGTGATTCTCAAGTTTATTGAATTTTTGTTGTTGTACTTGAGTTGTTAATTATTTCCTTCACTTAATTGGTTTATCTTATACCTTGTTTCCCCAATTTACGCTTTTGGATACTGCGGATCCGTACTCGCAGGATGAGATCGATTCGGTTCGAGACATGATATCTAGACATCTTCTTCAACACATAGCCTAGTTAGTAGTGAGCATGATTAATATGTTATTGTGTTAGTGATTCTTTAATTTGCTCTTTTGTTGTTCATTTGTATCTATTTGGTGTTTTGTCTGTTCAAAATATGCAAGTTTGGTATTATATATATATTGTGTTTATGTATTGTGTTAGTGTGATTCTTGTGTTGCTTGGTGGTTTCTGGCTGATGCAAAAAACTTGGTAGAAAAAAAAATTCAACAAAGGCGACCTGATTTTGAAATCAGGTCGCCTTTGTTATCATAAGGCGACCTGAATCGAAGATCAGGTTGCCTTATGAACTCATTAAGACGACCTGAAATTATAATCAAGTCGCCTTAATTGAAAACAATAAGACGACCTGATTAGATATGAGGTCGCCTTTAAGGCGAACTCAATATTTATCAGGTCGCCTTAAAGGCGACCTGATTTGAAAGTCAGGTCGCCTTATTAACCTTAATAAGGCGACCTGATCTTAAATCAGGCGACCTGATTTAAGATCAGATCGCCAATTTCAAAATTTTCCTCTACCCCCTCTAAGACGTCCCTCGGTAAAGGGTCGTTAATTGGGTCTTATTTAGATCGTTTTTTAGCATTTTTGTAGTAGTGGTAGTAGTGTAAGTAATTATTAATTTAGTGATACTGACCAATAATTAATAGGACAAAAATCTAAAATGATATTACAAATTTCAAACATATCAGGTCGTATCTAGAAAATTAACACACACAGATATATATAGCACATCAGAGCAAGTAGCATTTTACAATTATAAATGTCGATCTCGGCTCATCAGCTCTTACCCTACGCATTTTATTGGCCAAATGGAATTCCTTTATTGGCCTGCACCTACTGCGATGGGCTTCACGAGGATAGTGACTGGTTTGAAATTTTCGCTATGCAGAAATTTCCTGGGCACCATGATGTGCTATTTTTTTTTTTCCTTTTCACAACACGGTGTGCTAATTATAGCCATACATATTTTTGGTTTTATTACTTGATAAAAAGAATCCTATCTAGCTCTCTCTATTATAGAGGGAGTTGGCTTTTATATATTGACATTTGAGACAGAACAAGTTGACTCTCAGTTGGATTCCTCAACATCTCATCTCAGATCTGTTCAACTTCAATCCTAAGTCCTAACATGGATCCATCTTCCTTTATTGGAGTCATATGGGATGCTGCCAAGTGCTTCTGTGGCTCCGTCGAAAGAGAAGCTGATTTGGTCTTTGATTTGGAAAACAAACTGCAGCTGCTGCAAGATAAAAGGAAGAAGCTTGATGACATTAAGAAAGATGCGGAAGCTCAAATTAAAGAATCTGAGAACAATCCAGAGATGAAAATATCTCATCAACTCAATGGTTGGCTGCAACGAGTTGAAGGAATTCAACAGGTCAGTTCTCAAGTTATGATTTACTTTTTAACACATCATTTTCACGAACTTAGGAGTAATTTGAACTTATAAGATCTTTTGTTCTTTATTATTTTTCTCCAATAAATTGGATCCTAGTTTGAACTTTACCTCCATGAAAGTAAAGTCACATGTATTTAGCGGTAAAAAATACTACAGTTTTGATGTACAAAATATTTATAACATCAAGTTATTCAAAAATGAAAATAATGAGTATATGCATATATAACTCCAACCAAATACTATAGTCATACTCTATGTTCGAGCTTCAATACCTGGAAACAAGAGATTCAAACAAAAAAACTGATGTTAGCATTAATAAGTCTATTTTTAAATATTACTTTCATTAAAATATTTCTTATAACTAAATATTTTTATACCAAATATAATATTATTAAGGGTTAATGTGCGATTTGACCAATAAACTATTGGCTCAGGAGCGTCCAACACAATTAACTATTAAGTGGACCAAAAATACCAACAAACTTTTAAAAAGGTTCAGTTAGCACAAAAAAAAGTTTACTCAGGAGCGCCCAGCACAACGCCGTTAGACAAAAAGTTAACGTCCGTTATCTAAGGTGCAGATTGGTCAGCGAACTTTTACCCTAGGAGCGCCCAACACAAAAAAGTTTTACTCAGGAGCGCTCAGCACAAAGTTTTAAATTTTACTAAATTAAATAATATTTTTCTCAATTATCATTATTCAAAACTACTTGTATAGATATCTATGGACAAAAATTACTCATTCTTCAATTTTGTCAAAATTATAATTTTCTAAAATAAACAAAATTTTTAATTAAAAATATAATTATATGATTTAAATAAAACTCAAGGTGTTCTATAGTTTATTATATATGTTAAACAAAAAAATTATATGATTTATTTTTATTTTAGAAGAAATTTATGTGAGTTAAAAATTCATTTAATGTTAATAAAATTTTCGTAGGCCAAATTTCTCCTTAACCTATTATTAAATTGTCCTTCATCAAGTCTCTTAAGTTATCCTTTTTTTTTTTCAACAAGTTCCATATTCATATAATCAATAGATCATTTAATTAACAAATATATCATCAAGTTGCCGGATTTATATTATTAAGTATCAATGTTGATGTCCATTAAGCTCTTTTTATAAAAATAAAAATTAAACTCATTTCATTTCTTTCAAGATATAATATATTTTTGGGTTAAGGTGCGATTTGGCCAATAAACTATTGGCTAAGGAGCGTCCAACACAATTAACTATTAAGTGGACCAAAAATACCAACAAACTTTAAAAAATGTTCATTTAGCACAAAAAAAGTTTTACTCAGGAGTGCCCAGCACAACGCCGTTAAACAAAAAGTTAACGTCCGTTATCTAAGGTGCAGATTGGTCAGCGAACTTTTACCCTAGGAGCGCCCAACACAAAAAAGTTTTACTCAGGAGCGCTCAGCACAAAATTCTAAATTTTACTAAATTAAATAATATTTTTCTCAATTATCATTATTCAAAACTACTTGTATAGATATCTATGGATAAAAATTACTCATTCTTCAATTTTGTCAAAATTATAATTTTCTAAAATAAACAAAATTTTTAATTAAAAATATAATTATATGATTTAAATAAAACTCAAGGTGTTCTATAGTTTACTATATATGTTAAACAAAAAAATTTATATGATTTATTTTTATTTTAGAAGAAATTTATGTGAGTTAAAAATTCATTTAATGTTAATAAAATTTTCGTAGGCCAAATTTCTCCTTAACCTATTATTAAAGGGTTAAGGTGCATTTTTGCCAACAAACTATTACCCGAGGAGCGTCCAGCACAAATATTAATTAAGCGTATCTTAAATACCAACAAACAATTAAAAATGTGTAGATTAGCCAACGAACTTTTAAAAAGGTGCGAAGACATTGCTTTAGAAAAAGTTAATGTTCATTATCTAAGGTGCAGATTGGCAACAAACTTTTATTCGTGAGCACCCAACACAAAAGTTTTAGAGAGCTCCCAAAGACAAAATTCTTAATTTCACTAAATTAAATATTTTTTTTTGTCTATTATCATTATTTAAAACTACTTGTATAAATATCTATGGACAAAAATTACTCATTTGCCAAAATAAACAAAATTTTTAATTAAAAATATAATTATATGATTTAAATAAAACTCAAGGTGTTTTATAATTTATTATATATGTTAAACAAAAAAATATGATTTATTTTTATTTTAGATGAAATTTATATGAGTTAATAAATTCATTTAATGTTAATAAAATTTAAAAGTCTAAAAAATCTATTATATCCGGAAAGAAATTAAATGAGTTTAATTTTTATTTTTATAAAAAGAGTTTAATGGATATCAACATTGACACTTAATAATATAAATCCTGCAACTTGATGATATTTTTGTTAATTAAATTATCTATTGATTATATCAATATGGGACTTGTTGAATTTTTTTTTTTAAAAAAGTCCCATAAATAATTTCTTTGAGGCTATTCCAAGATACTTAATTAATGACAATTTTTTTTTAACTTTATATTATTAAGTGTTAATGTTGATATCCATTAAACTCTTTTTATAAAAATAAAAATTAAACTCATTTAATTTCTTTCCGGATATAATAGATTTTTAGACTTTTTAAATTTTATTAACATTAAATGAATTTATTAACTCATATAAATTTCTTCTAAAATAAAAATAAATCATATTTTTTTGTTTAACATATACAATAAATTATAAAACACCTTGAGTTTTATTTAAATCATATAATTATATTTTTAATTAAAAATTTTGTTTATTTTGGCAAATGAGTAATTTTTGTCCATAGATATTTATACAAATAGTTTTGAATAATGATAATAGACAAAAAAAATTTATTTAATTTAGTGAAAGTAAGAGTTTTGTGCTGGGAGCTCCTGAGTAAAAGTTTTTTGTGTTGGGTATCTCTGAATAAAAGTTCGTTTAATCTGCACCTTAGATAACTGACATTAACTTTTTCTAACGGCGTTGTGTTGATTGCACCTTTTTAAAAGTTCGTTGGCTAATCTGCACATTTTTAATTGTTTGTTGGTATTTAAGATACGCTTAATTAATATTTGTGCTGGACGCTTCTCGGGTAATAGTTTGTTGGCAAAAATGCACCTTAACCCATTATTAAATTGTCATTCATCAAGTCTCTTAAGTTATCTTCTTTTTTTTTTTCAACAAGTTCCATATTCATATAATCAATAGATCATTTAATTAACAAATATATCATCAAGTTGCCTGATTTATATTATTAAGTATCAATGTTGATGTCCATTAAGCTCTTTTTATAAAAATAAAAATTAAACTCATTTCATTTCTTTCAAGATATAATAGATTTTTTAAATTTTATTAACATTAAATGAATTTTTTAACTCACATAAATTTCTTCTAAAATAAAAATAAATCATTTTTTGTTGTTTAACATATATAATAAACTATAAAATACCTTAAGTTTTATTTAAATCATATAATTATATTTTTAATTAATTCTTTTTTATTTTAGCAAATTATAATTTTGACAAAATAAAAGAATGAGTAATTTTTTGTCCATAGATATCTATACAAGTAGTTTTGAATAATGACAATTAAGAAAAAAAATTATTTAATTTAGTAAAATTTAGAATTTTGTAGTGAGCGCTCCTGAGTAAAACTTTTTTGTGCTAGGCGCTCATAGGGTAAAAGTTCTTTGGCCAATCTGCACCTTAGATAACAGACGTTAACTTCTTCTAACGGCGTTGTGCTGACTGCACCTTTTTAAAAGTTTGTTGGTATTTTGGCCCACTTAATAGTTAATTGTGTTGGACGCTCCTGAGCTAATAGTTTATTGGTCAAATCGCACCTTAACCCTATTATTAATGTTAGCGATTGAGTGATTGTAAGGATGACTTTTCTCAATATTGTTGTATTTTGTTATTGTTACAATTAAATTATTGTTGTTTTTTCTTTTTTGCTATTAGTGATTATTAATGTTATTGTATTTTGTTATTATCAATTTTATCGTACTATACTCCAAGTTGAACTTGGTCTAACGTACTTTCCCTTAAACCACTTCTTTGACTAATTCAGTGCCTGGTCCGATTTTTTGTGCCTTGATATCTATATCATTTTGTTTTTGTGTAAATATTTGAGAAAGAAGTCTATGATGATATTCTTTATAGGGTGAACATTAGGTATGGAAATAAGTCAGACCAAGCTTTGACTAAACAGGTCTGAGCCTGTAATAGAGGCAAAAGGCCTGAACTTAGGCTTGAGCTTGAATGTAGGCTTTCATTTAGGCTTAGGCCTGAGTTTTTATAGACCTACTTACAACACATGTCTTTAAAAATGCCTCATATTGCGAGCCTTGAATGCCATAAATAGAATTTGTGCATTTTGGGCCTATCAACACCTATATAAATATAGGCTTTTAGTAAGTTTCAAAGCATAATATTTACAAATTGTACCCTTTAAATAAGCTTTTAGCCAACATATTATTAAAATAAAATCTTATTATTATTATTATTATTATTAAAAAAATGATTTCACCAACATTCAAAGCTAATAATATAATCATTCAAAATAGAACATAATTGTTATGAAAGAGAATAGTAAGGATGCAACCATGAGTAGTTAAGGAGATGTTCCAAGAAAATTTTTCAAAGAATAGTACGGGTAGTACTATAATTAACTTGAATTTAGAATATAAAAATGAAAAAAAATATTATGTTATTTATATAATATAAATATAATTATATTTACTTAATGTGTAAACAGACCCGACCTTAACAAAATAGACATGACCTATTTATATATTTAGACATTTAAATAGGCATTGACTTGTCTTTTTTAACAAACAGGTGACCGGGTCCTAAAGAGGATAGGCTATAAGCCGTTTGATAGGAGCCTGACCTATTCCCACCTCTAGTAAAAATCAGAGTTGGAATGTATGCAAAGATCATAATATAACTTGCGCATGTAAACTATTTATGTTTATTAAAAGGTTACCCACTCGACAAATAATTAAGAAAGTGAAGATTATGCACCTAATTAACAATATTATATTTACAGGAACTAAAAGATATTGACGCTCAAGGAGCTCAAGAAATTCAAAACAAATGCCCCAGTAAATGTTGTCCAAAGACTTGCATGTCAAGTTACAAGCTAGGAAAGAATGTTGCTAAGATGCTCAAGGGTGTGGATGAACTAGCAACTGAGGGGACAATCTTCAGTAGAGATTTTTTAGTTGCTCATAAAGTACCAGCCAAAGCAATTGAGATGCCTCCAGATGAGACAGTGGGATTGGATTTAATGTTTGATAAGGTGTGGAATAGTATTGAAGCAGAAAATATTGGTGTTATTGGTTTATACGGCATGGGCGGGGTGGGAAAAACTACACTTCTCAAGAAAATTAATAATGAACTTGGAAAGGGAAGGTTGGATTTTGATGTTGTGATGTGGGTAGTCATATCCAAAGAGCCTAATTTAGATAGCATTATGGACAGCATCAGAAGATTAATAAAGATTGGGAATGATGATTGGAGTCAATGCAGTAATCAATTTGAAAAAGCAGCAAAGATTTATGGAGTCCTCAAACAAAAGAAATTTGTCTTATTATTGGATGACATGTGGGAGGAAATCGAGTTGAAATTGGTAGGAGTGCCGTATCCAAAGGACACCAATTTCCAGTCCAAAATGTTATTTACCACACGTCTTGAGAACATATGTGAAAAATTGCATGCTCAAACGAAATTCAAGGTAGAAATTTTGCCAGAGAAACAAGCACTTGAGTTATTTCTCTTGAAAGTTGGTGAAGAAACTCTAAATTCGCACCCAAGCATTCCTAAACTAGCAGAGGAGATGGCAATGGAATGTAAAGGGCTACCCCTTGCATTGATTGTTGTAGGAAGTGCTATGGCAGGTGTGAAGAGCATGGAAGCATGGAAAAGCTCAAAAAGGAATTTATTAGAGTCTTCTTGGATTGCTTCAGATTTGGAGACAAATGTGTTCTCTATTCTTAAGTTTAGTTATGACCGATTACCAGATGAAGCACACAAGAGCTGTTTCTTGTATTGTGCCTTATTCCCAGAAGATTATAGAATTTCAGTTTTTGACCTCACTGATAAATGGATAGGGGAAGGATTGCTTTATAGAAATATGACAAAAAGCATTCAAGACATGCGCGATGATTGTGAGTCTATACTTGCAAAATTAAAGCTCTCGTGCTTGTTGGAGATTAGTGTTGAAGATCGTGTAGTTATGGTACATGATATGCTTCGAGATATGGCATTGTGGTTAGCTTGTGATAAAGATAAAAGAATTAAAAAAGTTCTTGTACAAGGAGATGCTAGAGTCGTGTCCCATGATGATGTTGAAATGTGGAATATTGTTGAGAGGATTTCAATCATGGGAGGTGATCAATGGCATGTACCACCCGCAACTTGCCCCAATCTCAAAACATTATTGGTTAGGGAATGTGAGATCATAAAAGGGCTGCAAAATATCAGATATATGAGAAGATTGAAGTGCTTGGAATTACGTGTAAGTGGGATATTAAATCTTCCAGTAGAAGTTGGTGACTTGGCTCTTTTGGAATATCTTTCTTTGCATGGAGAAATAATAGAGGCACATAAATTTCCCATGGAGTTAAAGAAGTTGAGAAATTTAAAGTTTTTTGAGTTGAAAATATCTGGTGGTTATGCAAGCATTCCTTTGGGAGTGATATCATGTCTTCATCAATTAAGAGTATTTAGCTTTTATGCACAGACAAATGATCACCAGAAGAGCAAAGAGAGAGAACTTCTAAAGGAGGTGGAGTGCCTACCAAAAATTGAGGAAGTAAGGATAATAATAACAACAGTAAGTGGCTTCAACATATTATTTGAGTCAACAAAATTGCAAAATTGCATATATTTTATTCATCTTGATGGGCTGGACTTTAAGATGAATTCATTTTTGGCTTTCATATCGAAAATGAAGCAAATGCAATGGTTTCAGCTTTCCAATTGTCAGATAGTAGATTCTTTGCTTCTTGACCCATATTGTTTTACCATGCTACAAGGTGTGAGTATTAGTAGATGTCATTCAATCACTCATGTGACATGGGTCAAGTATGCTCCACTCCTTCAATACCTTCACATCTTTCATTGCTCTTCAATGGAGGAAGTAATAAAGGAAGAATCCACAGAAGTTGGGATTGTTGATTCTTCTACTTTATCTTCTCTTGTAGTGTTATATTTATCGCTCTTGCCTGAGCTTAAGAGTATCCACAAGATACCCTTGTCTTTTCCTTCCCTCAAATTCATCAAAGTATATGGTTGTCCAAATCTAAAAAAGTTACCACTTGATTCCAACCGTGCCAACAAGTTGACGCTTATCCAAGGAGAACGATACTGGTGGGACAATTTGGAATGGGATGATTCAACTATGAAGCTTAGATTCCATTCAAAATTTCAACCTCGGTGATGCATATGTGAGAGGTAACTTGTTAAATAAATTACTATAAATATTCATATTTAAATTATTTGTTGTCATTTATAGTTAATTTATGAATTGCTTGAATAATAAATTACTTGCTTGTTATGATAGGTTGGCTTCGTCAGTTTGCACATGTGGGATTAATGCATTACTTTTCTTTTTCTCACTTTTGAGATTCCTTCATTTTTCCTTGTTTGAAGCTTTCACTGTAGTTGGCATTTGTGACTATTTTATATGCTAAAGATATATAATATGGATTTATGAGAAATTCTCTGTATTTTAAAATTAAATTTACAATAATGAAGAATTTACAAAAAAAATTGTGAATGTATATTAAATAATAAAATACCTCACTAGAATAGTTCTTTATATCTATTATTTAGGAGTGGATTAAGTACTATTATAGTGGAGGTAAATACTCATTAGAAAATTAGAAAATTTTTAAGGTATTTTTTAAAAAATTGAAACATAAATTATGGAGTGGTAATATTGCGCCTTATAACCATCATTTTTGTTCATCATTAATTTTGACCATATATTGCTTACATAGCAGCCATATGTGTTCGACTTTTCCCCCTCATCATCACATCTCATCGTTTCCCCTTTCTCTTTCCATTATTACTCTCTCTATGAAAAAAAAGTTCCTTCCCTAACATCTGTGATCGTTCCCCTCCACTCACAGCCATGGAGAAGAAGCCCATTCTTGCCGCCACCGGCAAAAGCCAGTTCCAGCCTCAACAGAATATTCTGAACGGGTTCAGCATTTCGATGCGGTGGAACCAAATAAGGTTCTGATTTGGCAAAATCAAGTTCTTCAGCTTGACGCTGACCACGTTGAGATTGCGAATTAGACAGAGACAATAAGGCCTTGGTTTTTTTTTATTGGCTTTAATTTTTTGGAAGTGTATGGTTTGTGTTTCCATTTTTTTGGAAGTGGTTCGATTTTGGTTTGTGTTTATGCCAAATGAATTGTTTGATTTTCACTTGCAGGTAACAGCGGGTTTGTAGCAAGAATATTCAAGGAGCTAGAGATGGTGATTAGGAGATTATACTATAAATGGAGCAAGATATGGTGAATATCTTTTGGGTTCACGTTCTGCAAGAAGTTCGGTAACCTCCGGGCATGGTGCATCTGAAGAACTCCAACTTTTTCCGAGGTCGGTTGTTGGATCGAGAATCAAGGCGGGTGAGATTGGGCCTGATGTCAACTAGCATATGGCTCCTGAGCCGATGAGAGCGGGTGGCACAAAGGTTGGTGGCCTTCCATTCCATCCCAATGCCCCAATCCGAGGATTTGGTTCTACAAGTCCCTCATTTAATTCGAGCATATTTGGATCTCGTTGGATTTCCTGACTTTTTCACTTTATTTTTCCTTTTTTAATTGATTAATTGTTTTGAAATTTATCGCTATTCCTTAACAATCCCTCTTTTTTTCCATATTGAAAACAAAAACCAAGAATAATTTCTACATGCTTGTTGACAACTTCTCTTTGGTAAGATATTACTAGGCTCCGTGTTTCAATGAATAAAGAGCAAGAAGGGAAGAATGATGATGAAGGAGTGGGTACTTACATAGATGATGAAGAGGTTTATGTTACCGAGGTGTAGAGCCGGGAAATCGGGCCGAGCCCGTCGGGCCGGCTCGTTTAAGTCCTGGCACTGCAAGGCTCGAGCTTGAAAAATAGACCAGAAATTTGAAATTGGCCCTGTAGGGCCTCGAACTTAATCGGGCCAGCCTGCAGGGCCTCGGGCCGGCCCGTTAGGCCCGTTTAACTGTAGCATTTAAAAAAAAACAATTAATTACCTAAACTTTCACTTAATGAATGTGTTTATTTATAATTACTTAGATTTTTTTAGTTTAAACTATAACCCTTTTTTATGTTTATTATTATTATTCTGTATTAAAACACATAATTAGTTATTATAAATTTTAAAGAAGAGATATTTTCATATTAAATAAACACATACTTTACAATATTATATAAGTAATAAATTATAAATATATTTTGTGTAAAATAAGTATAATTATTTTTATCTGTCAGTAAAATCATTCATGAACCGAAGGAATCTGCGAACACGCACAAAATTACGAGAGGGAAATGCATTTTGTCGTGGGCATACATAAAACAATTCCTTTGTTTAATATTTTTTGAAAAAAAAGGAAAAAACATATTTTTTGTGTTTATTTGTTTTTTATTACGAATTAATGAATGTGTTTATTTGTTGAATGATTTATATTGTTTAGATATTAATGTGGATAACATTTGTTTGATAGATTAGAACTTTAATGGTTGCAATTTACTAATTATATTTCTTTGAAAAAATCGAAAGAAAAATAGTTAAAATTTGGAATAGTAATTTTCAGGCCTTGTAGGGCGGCCCTTTAGGGCCGGCCCTGGCCCTGGTACTATCGGGCCGTGCTTTGAAAAACAGATGTTTTTCTTACCCCAGGCCCTGTAGGGGCCCTGGCCCTGTAGGGCTAAGCCCTGTCGGGCCAGGCCGGCCCTGATTCCCAACTCTACCGAGGTGGGAGTATGACTTTTTTTTTTCTTTTGTGTAACATTAAGTGATATTTTAGGGTGATATTGCTACGTTTTAAAACATTCGAGGTGACATTAAGACAAAAAAGCTTCTAAAGAGATATTAAATTTTGCAAATACTTTTGGGGTGACTTTGCACCATAACCCTATTTATAAACTCTAAATGAGAGCTTTTCACCACTACAAAATAGGGCTTTTAGACCGCTACATTTAGATTGGATATAGAGGATCAGGTTTAAAATATATGACCGGTGATAGTTTTGTAAATATAAAGAACTTTTAAGACTGATTGCTTAAAAAAAACCATCACTTTTAAGACCGATTGTTATGTTTAACCAGTCTAAAAGATGAAACTTTTAAGATGGATTGTTAATAATAGTCGGTCTAAAAGATAAGGGAAAAACATATTACTTTTAAGACCGGTTGTTTAAGAATAACTGGTTTAAAAGGTGAATTTTTAAGACCAAATTTTGAGTATAACCAGTCTAAAAGATGAATTTTCTTCTTATTGCACCCAAAATTGAATTTTGCTCTCAAACCTCTCTTTGAAATTCCATCAAAATTCGCTGTGAATTTCCACAAGTTCTGCTACTTCTTCTCCACTGTTAGCTCCTTTTGAAAATAGAGTTAAGGGTAGAGGAAGAGAAGGTGAAGGTTACACCTTTGACAGTGGTGGTGACTATTTCCTCAACTAATTCACCTTCAGAATCCAGAATATTGTCATAAACCATATTGAAGTAAAAGATTTTGACAATATTAGCAGTGAATGGAGCAGATAAGGAAATGAAAGATTCATAGTCTTTGAGCCAAGGAGATAAATCTAGACTACATTCATCCTTCAACTTAGCTAAATCCATAGAGACGGTAGGACATAATTCCTTATTAAGAAAGGATTCTTTGAATTTAGCAGCTAACTCATTTGAAAGGACAGTAGCGTCAGAAGCAAACCCTAGGGGAGGAGAGCGGTGATTGTAGATTTCAGCAATGGCGTCTGGCTCTATGGAAGGTTCATCTTGTTGTGCTGAAGATGAGGCTTGTCCCTTTTCAGCTCCTTGGGACCTAGATGAGACCTTTGACCTCTTAGGTTTTGAAGATTTAGAAGATTCCCCAACCTTCTTCTTCCTTCTTCCTTCCTCTTGTTCAGGCTTCTTCTTCGATGATGGTGAGACAGAAGGTTCTTTGAGTGAGACCCCTTTCGACTTTGTCGAAGCTTTAGGGATATTGTCGCTAACCCCTCTTATAGAACGATCAACCCCAAAATGATAGCGTCTTGGTGTGGATTTCATCCTCCTGGGTCGCTGAGGAGGAGGAGAGGGAGACCATGGATTTGGAGCCTTCATCGTTGGAATCCTTGGTGGGGGATACATGGGCAGAGGATTTGGAAGCCATTAGGGTTTAGGAGTGAGGATTTTTGGTTGAGAATGGCGAATGACAGAGAGAAGAGAGGATTTCTAGGATAAAACTTGAGTTTTGAGAGGAGTGTAGACGAACATGAACAGTCACTCTTTAAATAAGGCGCGAAACTTACCTGGACTTCAAGGATGTGTTGTGAACCCTTGAACTTCCGTGGCCAAAACTCGAGTTTCCAACTTACAAACTCGAGTTTTGATGTTGCTTCAACAGGTGTGTTGCTTTCTGTCTTATTGAAACTCGAGTTTCATACTAACTGACTCGAGTTTCCATTTTGCCCAACCTCACAATTTGTTCTCTGACCCCGCCACCAAAACTCGAGTTTGCGTCATTTGACAGCAAACTTTAGTCGTTCAAGCCTCCTGCATAAAACATTACTACACACTCCAAAGCTTAAATTAGTATCTAAAAATCATCAAAACCATATCTAACATTGAAAAAAAGAAATACTTACAGCTCATTGGGATTTACCATTCCCAATTCTCTTCTAATAAAGTTGAATTGCTCCTTAGCCAATGGTTTGATGAAGATATCAGTAAGTTGAAGATGAGTTGGAATGAACATGACTTTGACATCCTTCTTTTGAACATGATCTCTTAGAAAATGATGTCTCACATCAATATGCTTGGTCCTTGTATGTTGAACAGGATTCTTTGCCAAGCTTATTGTGCTTGTGTTGTCACACAATATTGGAATCTCCTTCAAGTTGATTCCCAAGTCAAATCGTTGTTGCTTGAGCCATAGGACTTGAGCACAACAACTCGACACAGCATTGTACTAAGCTTCAGTTGATGACAAAGAGACGATTGTTTGCTTCTTGCTGAACCAGGAGACAAGTGAGCCACCAAGAAATTGACATTGGCCACTTGTGCTCTTTCTATCCGTCTTGTAACCAGCATGGTCTGAATCTGAGTAGGCCATCAAATGCTCAGGTTGACCTTTGGGAAACGACAAGCCAAGAGTCTTTGTGTCAGCAAGGTATCTGAAGATCCTCTTCACATTCTCAGCATGAGACTCCTTGGGAGCAGATTGGAACCTTGCACACATCCCCACACTGAATTCGATGTCAGGGCGACTTGCAGTAAGATAGAGCAATGAACCAATCATTCCTCTATATCTTGTAATGTTGAAATCCTTGCCATTTTCATCAGCATCCAAAGATGTGGTTGAGCTCATTGGAGTATCAACTCCATTGCATTGGTTTATTCCAAACTTCTTCAGCAGATCATTGAGATACTTGGTCTGAGAGATGAAGATTTCATTCTTCCTTTGCTTGATTTGCAGACCAAGGAAATAATTGAGTTCTCTCATCATGGACATCTCAAACTCTCCCTGCATGTTCTTAGCAAACTCTTCACACAAAGCATCATTAGAAGCTCCAAAAATAATATCATCAACATAGATTTGGACAATTAAAATTTCATTAAGCTTATTACTTTTAATGAAAAGAGTTGTATCTACTTTTCCTCTAACAAATCCTTGATCAAGAAGGAATTTGCTTAATCGCTCATACCAAGCTCTAAGAGCTTGCTTAAGACCATAAAGAGCTTTCTTAAGGCGAAAAACATGATCTGGATGATGATCATTTTGAAAACCAGGAGGTTGTTCCACATAAACTTCCTCCTGAATAAAACCATTTAGAAAATCACTTTTTACATCCATTTGATAGAGCTTGAATCCTTTGACACAAGCAAAGGCTAGAAGAACTCTCATAGCTTCCAATCTTGCCACTGGAGCATAAGTTTCTTCATAATCAATTCATTCTTCTTGATTATAGCCTTTAGTAACCAATCTTGCCTTATTCCGGACAATGATTGCAGATTCATCTCGTTTGTTCTTGAATACCCATTTAGTGCCAATGACCGGATAGTCCTTAGGCCTAGGTACCAAATCCCAAACTTGATTTCTATCAAATTGGTGTAATTCCTCTTGCATTGCTATCACCCAATCATTGTCTGAGAGGGCTTCATCAATCTTAGAGGGTTCAATCTTTGAAATAAAGGTAGAAAATGTAACTTCATTCAAAGTACTATTTCTGGTCCTTACACCTTGATTAACATCACCTATTACTTGGTCTAAAGGATAATTCATTATAAATTTCCAAGCTCTAGGCTGAGATTGATCAGGGTTTTCTAAATTGTTTTGAGGATGAACTTCGAAAACATTTTCAGGATTCTCGATCGAGGCAGGAGTAGTTTTCAAAAAAATTGATTTTTGAAAACATTTTCCTCATCATCATTCTTGGATTTGTCAGACTTGGATTCACAGAAAGCAACATGCATAGACTCTTCAACAATACGAGTACGAATATTAAAGACTCTATAAGCTCTACTTCTATTAGAGTAACCCAAAAATATACCTTCATCCGTGATAATTGAATATTTTATACACTTATTTTTGTCTCTTGAATAATAATTTAGGACCCTTTAGCTAATAAATAATGGCTTTTATGTTTATTTGGGCCTTGGGCCTTTTATTGCATTTTAGCCATTTTTAATAATAAAATCCCAGTTTTGTGTTGCTTCACTATTTCTACCATAACTCTTGAACCAGACATCGGATTTGCCTCATTTTTGTCTCATATTTCAGATGATTCAGAGAGCTACAATTGTTATGAAGACATCAAGAGCAATTTCGGTCAAGAAGGCGGTCAATTTTGGAGCCAAAGTCGAATGTACAATTCTAGATTTTATTTGGACCCGAATTTTGTAATTTAAGCCCAGCTTTATTTTATTTCTGTTTTGGGCTAAAACCATTAGAGCCCATTTTCGTTTTAGGTTATTTTAAGTAAGGCAGCCGCCACAAACATTATGCATTCACGTTTTTGACATTAGAGTGGATCGAATAGAAGTTTTCGAATTCTCTCAACCTGTTCTTCGCATGTTCTTAGGGTTCTTCGTGTTCTTCGTCTTTTCTTCGATTTTCCAGCCATGCTCGGCTAAACCCCCGTGATTGACCCAACGATGAGGATTCCATGATTCGTCCGAGAGAACTTGTGCCTAATCGGTAACTTAATCAATTCTGTTTTCATATTATCGGATTCGATTACGAAAATAGTTCGAATATTAGATTTAATATTCGGTTTGGTTCATCCCAAGGACTGAATTCGGACTAGGTTTTAGTGTTTCCATCAGGAACCAAACGTGATTAGTTATATTTCGTTCAATGATGCATGATTCGGAATCGAACGTTGGGTTGGTCGTTTTTAACTGTTTAAGTCTATCAACGTTTTTCTATCTGTTTCTACATAGTTACGTTTATTTCAATTTATTTCGTTTTAATCTATTTGAATCATAAAACCCTAAAACCCCCAATTTTACCATTCTGTTTCACTGTTGTTGTTAATCAAACCCGCTGCAAGTTCATTGGGAAACGACCCAGGTTCTCTAATTCTGCAAATCATTAATCGAACTTGGTTTATTTTGGGAGACACGGCAAATCTCTTTCCAAAAATGGCGCCGTTGCCGGGGAATTTGCATCGGTCTGATTACTGACAGTGAAGTAGTTTTTTATTTATTTATTTTATTTTATTCTTATTTTTTTATTTTTTATTTTTTTATTTTTTATTTTTTATTTTTTTTTATTTTTTTTTATTATTTCATTTTTTTTTATCTTTTTTTATTTGTCCCAGAATAGTCTAGGAGTTGCCCTGTCCAAGTCCCAAAAATTTTAAAAATCATTTGATAGTATTTCTGGACTTGTTTAGGTCAATTTCTAGCATAGGTTTTTGTGTTTTTGCTTTCTTGTTTTAGTGTTCTTCCACTTTTTACCACTCTTGGTGGAAGTTTCGTAATTACGCTTGGTGTGTATGCTGCATGAGTACCAGGATTACTACTAATTCGAAGACTTATTGCCATTTGATCTGAAATAGAAAGAACAATTCTTACTGCTAGAAGAGTTGTTAGGCTAAGTCGTAGGATTAATACTGAACTGGACACTCAATTGGAGTCTGATTTTGACTATTCTGATCTTGGCCATTCTGATTGTGTCCATTCTGTTGATCTTTCTGATTGTGCTTCTGATAGTATTTCTGATAGTCTTGTCGTTTTCACAGACATTATGGCAGAAGAAAATCATCATGCTTTGAAGGAATTGGGTGCACCTGATGTCAATTATCAACCTTTGTGCATCCAATATCCTAACCTTGCTGCTAACTTTGAGCTTAAATCGGTCTAATACACTTGCTGCCTAAGTTTCATGGTCTTGCAGGTGAGTGCCCCATTAAGCATTTGAAGGAATTCCATGTAGTGTGCAGCACTATGAAACCACATGCCATTGATGAAGATCATATCAAGCTGAGAGCTTTTCCTTTCTCATTGGATGGTGGAGCCAAGGATTGGTTGTTGTACCTTCAGCCCTCATCTATAGGGAGCTGGACTGAAATTCAGAGTTTATTTCTGGAGAAATATTTCCCTTCCTCAAGAGCAACTGCAATCAAGAAGGAAATTGGCAACATTAGACAGATCACTGGGGAGACTATGCATGAGTACATTGGGAGAGGTTCAAAAGGTTATGTGCAAGCTGTCCACACCATCAGATATCTGAAAAGACTTGATCAACTCTTTCTATGATGGTCTATCACCGGTAGACAAAGGGTTGGTGGATGCTTCTAGCGGTGGGGCTATAAGTAACAAGACACCAAGAAGCCCGAGACTTGATATCCATTATGGCGAGATAACTCGGCGGTTTGGCACGAGCCAATAGTACTCTTGTTTACCATATTCAAGCTCCAGTCCAGCATGATTCTCAGAGATTAGAGACTAGACTTGATGATCTGACCTCCCTTGTGAGGCAGCTTGGCGGTGACACGCACAAAGCATGATCTTCCCTTCTCAAAGCATGGGTACTCTTGTGGGTTTTGTTCGACCCTTATCACTCTACTCGACTCTTGCCCTACTTTGCATGATCCCGCCTATCAAGACCAATCGTAGTTGCGGTGGGTGTTTTTCCAGAAGGCCACAATACCAACGAGAATAATGCTTTCTCTAATACATACAATCTCGGTTGGAGAAATCACCCCAACTTTCGTTGGAATCAAAATCGTAACCAGAGTAACCAAAGACGCGTGATTCTGGGAATTACCGGCGAGGCCGTACGGACCACGACTTTCCAGCCTTGATCCGCACCCCCTTTGCCTTTGCAAGCACCACTCTCGACCAGCCATATGTCCACCTCCACGGGCGGCACAACAACGAGCTAGTAGTGGTGGTGGTGGTTCCTCACTTGAAGATATGATGAAGCAATTTGTCACGGCCCAATATGCGGTTCCAACAAAGAACCGATACTTCCATTCGAGTTTACAAACACAGATTGGGCAATTGGCAACATCATTGAACCGGCTTCAACCTCGGGGATCCAACTCCTTCCTTCACAAACAATTCCCAATCCTAAGGGAAATGTGAGTGCTATATCACTACGGTCGGCAAGCAATTGGAGGAACCTAAGCAAGCTGCGGATGTGACTTCCACATCGTAAAACGAGTCAGAAATGTGAAGATTGACTCTGAAAAGAAAAAGGCTGTGCAGCAAGGTGAAGAGGAAGACATTCCTATCCCTCTTCCTTTCCCTCGAGAAGCAGTTCAATCCAAGTTGGTAGAAAAGGCACAAGAGAATGATATACTTGAGACATTCGCACGAGTAGAGATTAACATTCCTCTCTTAGATGCGGTGAAACAAATTCCTAAATATGCCAAATTTACGAAGGAGTTGTGCACCAACAAGAGGCGGCGAAGGGAATGAGCAGTGAGTTTGAATCGAATGTGTCGGCACTCATCCGACTACCATGCCTCGTAAATGCAAAGATCCAGGACATTTTCTATCCCTTGCCTTATTGGTAACTATAGATTTGATGATTGCATGCTAGATTTAGGTGCTTCTATTAATGTCATGCACGCATCTCGTTTATAGATCTCTTGGTCTTGGTCCCTTGCGTCCAATCGGTGTCATTGTTCGGTTAGCTAATAGGAGTAATGCCCATCCTTACGGTTTAGTTGAAGATGTATTAGTCAAAGTTAATGAATTGATATTCCGCTGATTTTTACATCTTGGATATGGAGTGTGAGTCTCCTAGTAGTAGGTCACCAATCATTCTAGGGAGACCTTTCATGAAAACAAACTAGGACTAAGATAGATGTGCATTCCGGTACTCTTTCCATGGAGTTTGGTGATATATCCGTGAATTTCAATATCTTTGATGCCATGAAATATCCTAGGGAAGAGCATTCCGTTTTACGTATTGATGTGATTGATGATCTTGTGGATGATGTTCTTAATGGTTGGTGTCTTTGATTATCCTTATTTTTCATCGAGAGTGATACCCCGTTTGTGCATGCGATGATAATGAATGGTGCTCTGTTTGCACTAATTTGGTTAAGGCTGCATTGTTTGGTGATTCGATTTGCTTGATGATTCTACATTACTTGTAGACTCGATTTTGATTACGAGTTTGAGCTTCATCCCGATCCTAACGTGCATCTTGATTCGATTTTGATGAGCTTAATTCGATTTTGATGAGCGAATTCGATGTTAACCTTGAGTGTATAGACACGGTCCTTCCTTGTGCTTCTTTGAATATGGTTTCGGTATTCCCAGTGTGATGACATCGAGTTGTTGCAACAACCACCCAAGCTTCTCCCTCCACCGAGCAACCGCCCAAACTAGAGTTGAAATCCCTTCCGGACCATCGAAGTATGCATTTACGGAGGTGAATGAGCGATTGCCGGTCATTGTGGCAAATAATCTTATGCGAGATCAAGAAGAGAAGGCTGCAAAGCTTATTGGGCGAACAAGAAAGCCATTGGGTGGACATTGGGTGAAATAGTTGGCATTAGCCCTTCATGTGCATGCATCGGTTCTATTGGAAGAGGACTCTAAGCCGGTGAGGCAACCCCAAAGACGCCTTAATCCTCTTATCCTTGATGTGGTGAAGAAAGAAGTCACTAAGCTTACGCAGCCGGCATCATCTATCCCATTTCGATAGCCGGTGGGTTAGTCCGATCAGGTGGTTCCTAAGAAATCCGGAGTCATTTGTGGTAGCCAATCAAAAGAATGAGCTCATTCCTACTCGAGTTCGAATAGTTGGAGAGTTTGCATTGACTATAGAAGACTCAACCAAGCCACTCGCAAAGATCATTACCCTCTACCCTTCATTGATCAGATGTTAGAGCGATTGGGCGGTAAGTCTCATTCTTGCTTCTTGGATGGCTACTCCGGATACTTCCGGATCCATATTGCTCCCGAGGATCGGGAGAAGCGACCTTCACATGCCCCTTTGGGACATATGCTTCTTGGAGGATGCCTTTTGGTCTTTGCAATGCACCTGGCACTTTTCAGCGTTGTATGGTGAGTATCTTCTCTGAGTTCCTAGAGGACTGCATGGAGGTGTTTATGGATGATTTCACTTTGTATATGGGTCGATTTTGATGCATGCTTAGCTAATCTATCTAGAGTTTTGCATAGGTGCATTGAGTCTAATCTTATACTGAATTATGAGAAGTGTCACTTCATGGCTGAGTCGAGTATAGTCTTGGGACACATAGTATCTAGGAAAGGGATTGAGGTAGACCCGCTAAGATAGATGTTATTCTTGCTTTGCCTTACCCTTTACGTGCGGGAAGTTCGCTCTTTTCTTGGCCATGCAGGTTTCTATCGACGTTTCATTCAAGATTTCAGCAAGGCGCTCGATCCTTGTTCAACCTTACTGCATAAGGACACCGACTTTGTCTTTGATGATGCGTGCAAGGCGGCCTTGATCACTTGAAGGCGTTGCACGACCCACCCCAGATGATTCAGCCCCCGATTGGCTCCTCCCTTTTGAGTTAATGTGCGATGCTTCCAACTATGCGGTTGGTGCTATCTTAGCACGACGGGTTGATAGAGCCTCCCATGTCATTGTATATGCTTCAAAGACTTTGGATTACGCTCGGTCTAATTACACCACTACCGAGAAGGAGTTGTTGGCTATTGTATTTGCCTTCGATAAGTTTAGGTCATATCGCTAGCTAGTAGAGTCATTGTTTTCTCGACCACGCGGCTTTAAAGTTTCTTTTGAAAAGGCGGATGCTAAGCCACGACTCATCCAGGTGGATGTTGTTGCTCCAAGAGTTTGATGTGGAGATTCGAGATAGAAGTGGAGCACAAAGCTGGGTAGGTGACCACTTGAGTCGTATCACTCATTCTCCCTCTCACCCTCTTCTATTCGGGATGATTTCCACTGATGTGCGACTTCTACTGTTGCAAGTTAAGACCCCATGGTATCTTGATTTAGTTAACTACTTGGTAGTGGTGTTTTTCTGTAGAATCCACTAGGGCCCAAACCCTTAAATTGAAAAGTGAGTCTAAATATTATGTTTGGGATGACCCTTATATGTGGAAATTTTGTAGTGACCAAGTAGTTAGGAGATGTGTGCCTGATCATGAGTTTCACTCTATATTGCATTTTGCTCATTCTTATGCCTGTGGTGGTCACTTTGGACCCCAAAGAACTGCTAGGAAGGTGTTAGAATGTGGTTTGTTTTGGCCTTCCTGTTTCATGATGCCCATTTGTTTTGCAAGTCATGTGATAAGCGTCAAAGGACGGGAGTATTCCCGTAGGCATGAGATGCCCCAAAATCCTATATTGTTTTGTGAGATCTTTGATGTTTGGGGTATTGATTTTATGGGTCCATTTCCTGCTTCATATGGTTACACTTACATATTGCTGGCTATTGATTATGTTTCGAAATGGGTTGAGGCGAAAGCCACCCGGACTAATGATTATTCTGTGGTGGTGGACTTTGTTAGGTCTAACATTTTCTGCAGGTTTGGCATTCCTAAAGCTATTATCAGTGACCAGGGTTCCCATTTTTGCAATCGAAGCATGGGTGCCTTGTTGCGCAAGTATGGAGTGCTTCACAAGGTTTCCATAGCATACCATCCACAGACCAACGGTCAAGCTGAAGTCTCAAATAGAGATTAAGCAAATCCTTGAGAAGATTGTCAACTCTACCCGAAAGATTGGAGTAGCGACTAGATGATGCTTTGTGGGCATATCGCACCGCCTACAAGACTCCGATTGGGATGTCTCCTTATCGGATTGTCTTTGGTAAGGCATGTCATCTTAGGTTGAGTTGGAGCATCAAGCCTATTGGGCTATTAAGCAATGCAACATGGATTTGGCTAAGTCGGGATGGAGAGGAAGGCTGCAGTTGCAAGAGTTAGATGAGCTTAGATTGGATGCCTATGAAAGCTCACGGTTGTATAAGGAAAAGACTAAGGCATTCCATGATAAGCATATTCGAGGAAAGAATTTTTGTGGGCTAGAAAGTTCTTCTATTTAATTCCCGTCTGAAGTTTATGCCAGTAGCTTCGATCTAGATGGGATGGCCCTTTTGTGATCACTAACATATTTCCTTTTGGTCTTTGTTGAGCTATGTGATTCACCCACGGAAGAACCTTTAAGGTTAATGGGCATCGCCTCAAGCCATTTCATGAGGGATCCCCACGGCAGCTGAGGAAGTAGAGACTCTCCTCATTGACGCCATCTATCCTCCATAAACCCTTGGGAGGATTCTTCTTTCTTCCTCCATAAACCCTTGGGAGTATTCTTCTTTCTTCTCCCTCTTTCTCTTATTTGTTTTCTTTTTTTTCTACCTTGCTTTTTGAAAAAAAAGTCTCTTTCTATGATTGCTACATATTATGAACGTGGACATTTTGGTTTTAATGGATCATTTGGTTGGTCTACAATTCTTGACTCTTCGATTACAAGTCTTGGTAGTTGATTTGATGTTGTTGATTGCCTAAGTTGGTATTGACCTTGTGAGGTTTGGGCCTGCATGAATGGAATTCATCTTTTGCCATTCTTTCTTTCATGTGTGCATCTCTCATGATTTTTGTTCTCTAGAACTTGCTCCTTTTCTTTTTGAAACTACATTTTTCACTTACGTGCATAAGTATGATGGAAGCTTGTTTTCTTATTCTCCTCACTTTGGCCAAATAGCTTTCCCTTGCATTATGATTCCCTTGCTAGCCCCTTTGTGCCTTTTGACCCATTCTTTTCTAAGCCACATTACAAGCCTAAGCGTAAAACCATTTTATTCCGCACCTTGAAGATTTATTGAGCATTGGTTTCAACTTGTTTTGTGTTTAAGTGTGGGGTTGCTCAGAGTGCAATAGTTTAAGTGGGGGGGATATTTGATTTTGACATTGTAACTACGTATACAATGAAAGGAAAGAAAGAAAAGTAAAAAAAAAAGAAAAGAAAAGAAAAGAAAAGAAAAGAAAATACATAGAAAGGAATGGATATATGAGTAGAATAAAAGTTTCATACATAGAGAATGATTGTGTTAATCAGTGCTCTTCCTTTTGATTTCTTTGGTGCTTAGCCTCTTATTCCATACTATTACCTACCTTCACTTTAGCCCCGTTACAACCTTTAATTACAAGCTCTCTTGATTTGTGCATGTATGTGTTGTGAGTAGTGGAGACGTAGAAGTTGAGCAAGCTTATGGTAGAACAATTTTCTTGAGTAGAATTTGAGCGATACACTTATTTACCTTAAACACTTGAGAGACTCGATTGATTGAGCGTATCATTTGTGAGACCATCTTTTGTGATTAGCATCATTGATTGAGACCGCCATGAATTGTAATTTGAGATGAAGGGATTTAGGTCTTGATTGATTGGTCTTTTGGAACTTTTTGTCCATTGATTCAATTTTTGCATTGTTAGCAATTATTAGTAAAGAAGAGTTTTTCCTTTAGGTCTTTCTCTTTGAATTTTGCTCAGGAGTGCAAAAAAATAAGTGTGGGGGAATTTGATAATTGAATATTTTATACACTTATTTTTGTCTCTTGAATAATAATTTAGGACCCTTTAGCTAATAAATAATGGCTTTTATGTTTATTTGGGCCTTGGGCCTTTTATTGCATTTTGGCCATTTTTAATAATAAAATCCCAGTTTTGTGTTGCTTCACTATTTCTACCATAACTCTTGAACCAGACATCGGATTTGCCTCATTTTTGTCTCATATTTCAGATGATTCAGAGAGCTACAATTGTTATGAAGACATCAAGAGAAAATTCGGTCAAGAAGGCGGTCAATTTTGGAGCCAAAGTCGAATGTACAATTCTAGATTTTATTTGGACCCGAATTTTGTAATTTAAGCCCAGCTTTATTTTATTTCTGTTTTGGGCTAAAACCATTAGAGCCCATTTTCATTTTAGGTTATTTTTAAGTAAGGCAGCCTCCACAAACATTATGCATTCACGTTTTTGACATTAGAGTGGATCGAATAGAAGTTTTCGAATTCTCTCAACTGTTCTTCGCATGTTCTTAGGGTTCTTCGTGTTCTTCGTCTTTTCTTCGCTTTTTCCACCATGCTCGGCTAAACCCCTGTGATTGACCCAACGATGAGGATTCCATGATTCGTCCGAGAGAACTTGTGCCTAATCGGTAACTTAATCAATTCTGTTTTCATCTTATCGGATTCGATTACGAAAATAGTTCGAATATTAGATTTAATATTCGGTTTGGTTCATCCCAAGGACCTAATTCGGACTAGGTTTTAGTGTTGATGTGCGATTGCACAGTGATACGCCACTGTTCGAATAAATTCTAGACGATCGCCTAGGTGAGGATTCTCAGGATGAATGCAGAGATTTCAATTCATCAGGAACCAAACGTGATTAGTTATATTTCGTTCAATGATGCATGATTACGGAATCGAACGTTGGGTTGGTCGTTTTTAATCTGTTTAAGTCTATCAACGTTTTTATCTCTGTTTCTACATAGTTCGTTTTATTTCAATTTATTTCGTTTTAATCTGCTGAATCATAAAACCCTAAAACCCCCAATTTTACCATTCTGTTTCACTGTTGTTGTTAATCAAACCCGCTACAAGTTCGTTGGGAAATGACCCAGGTTCCCTAATTCTGCAAATCATTAATCGAACTTGGTTTATTTTGGGAGACACGGCAAATCTCTTTACAATCCGCCTTGAGATCAAACTTTCCCAAGTTATCCTTACCATTGTTATGGATGAAGCACTTACATCCGAACACATGTAGATGAGTCAGATTTGGTTTTCTTCCCTTATACAACTCATAAGGACTCTTGTTCATCTTCTTTCTGAGATATGCCTGATTTGAGATGTAGCAAGCCGTACTCATTGCATCAGCCCAAAACACTTGAGAAGTGTTATTCTCATTCAACATTGCTTTTGCCATCTCGGTGAGGATTCGATTCTTTCTCTCCACAACACCATTTTGTTGAGGAGTCCTTGGGGCTGAGAAATTGTGATCAATTCCCATATTGTCACAAAACTCAGCAAAGGCATGATTTTCAAACTCACCTCCATGATCAGTCCGAATTCCTGAAATAACAAAACCTTTCTTGTTTTGAACCTTCTTGGCAAAAACAACAAATTGATCAAATGTTTCATCCTTAGATGATAAAAATATAGTCCATACAAATCTAGAAAAATCATCAACTATGACCTAAGTATAAAGATTGCCACCAAGGCTTCTTACTCTAGCTGGTTCAACTAGATCCATAGGAAGTAATTGAAGAGGTCTAATAGTTGAAATATCATATTTAGATTTGAAAGATGATTTGGTTTGTTTTCCCTTTTGACAAGCATCACAAATCATATCATTTTTAAAATGAAGTTTTGGAACACCAATTATCAAATCCTTTTTGAGTAATCTGTCAAGTTGAATCATATTGACATGAGCTAAATGCTTGTGCTATAGCCAACTATCATCCAAATTACTAACAAAACATTTTTCAAAAGGAGAACCATTTCTAGAGAGGTTAAGTGTATAACAATTACCTTCCTTAGGGGCTCTAAATAAGGCTTTTGATTTTACATTTTCTAAAGAGAGAATATCCTTATTTACAATCAAGCACTCCTTAGAATCAAAGATAACTAGGTTACCTTTATCAGTACTTTGGCTTACACTGAGGAGATTGTGACAAAGTCCTTCCACAATGTAGACATCTTTGATTTGTGGTCCTTCATTGTTTCCAATTTCTCCAATCCTAGCAATCTTTCCAGATTGATTTCCACCAAATATCACTTTGCCACCTTCCTTGGGCTTGACTGAAGCAAATTTGGAATGATCTCCCGTCATGTGTCTAGAGCATCCACTATCAATGTACCATTTGTTGGACTTTGATGCTCTTAGACAAACCTACAAAACATAAATAATAAGGTTTTAGGTACCCATCTTTTCTTGGGTCCTTTGGGGTTAGTTTGTGTCTTAGGAACCTTGTAGGATCCCTTAGGCACCCATTGATAGTTCCCAATTGGTTTACTCTTTCTTTATTTTCTATGAAAATAGGAAGTAGTATGACCTTTCCGATTGCAATAATTGCAATGAGCAAAATGGTTTGAAGAATGAACGGATTTTCTAAAGTAGTTTATATAAGATTTTTCTCCAAATTTCTTTTTGTCTTTTCTTTTCTCAAAATTTCGTTTATAACCAATTCCTGATCTGTCATTTTGTAAATCTTTGCTATTTTAAAATAACATTGAGCATCTCACTACCTCTAGTGAATTTCTCAAGTGCCTTTGTAAGATGTAAATTTTTCTTCTCTAAATCAGGACAATTTTCACAAACTATATCTTCACAAGAAAGATTTTTAACTTGTATTTCAAGAGTCACATTTTTCCTTTTCAAAGATATGTATTTTTCAGCAAGCTTTTCAAATTCATATTGCACAACAATGTATTCAACAAATAACTCATCATAAGATGGTTTTGAATCATATACCTCGTTGTTGTCATGTTGCTCTTCTTCTTTAGCAACTAAGCAAATATTTTCTTTTTCTTCCTCATCAGCTTCATCTTCATCAGATGAGTTATCTCCCCATATGGCTGGGACATAGGCTTTCTTTTTGAATTTGTTGAACTTCTTCTTTTCTTTATCCTTGTTCTTCAGCTGGGGGCATTCCGATTTTATATGGCCAGGCTTGTCACATTCGTAGCAGATAATTGGCTTCTTTGCCTCGGTGCTGAAGCTACCCTTGTGAAATTTCTTGTATCCTTGATCCTTCTTATAGAATTTCTTGAATCTTTGGACCATCAAGCTCAGCTCTTCATGTTCGTCTTCTTCATCATCATTATCATCTGATTCCTTAGCTTCTTTAACAATCTTGAGAGTAATTCCTTTGCTCTTGCCACTCATCTCATCAAGTCCTTTTCTAAACTTGATCTTTCCCTCATATTCAGATAGACTACCAAACAGGACTGTACAGAGCTCATTGATTCCCCACAGGCTTCTTCAATGGCCGTGACTTTAGCGTCCCATTCTTTGCTGAGGATATTGAGAATTTTCCTCACTTGAACATGTGGTTAGTATGTTTTGCCTAATGCAGCAAGTTGGTTAATGAGATGGGTGAATCTTAACTGGAAATCGATGATGGATTCTCCAAACTTCATGCGAAGAAGATCATATTCAGTCATGAGAGTATTGATCCTATTCTCTTTTACTCCGGTAGTTCCTTCATGAGCTATTTCCAAAGCATCCCACATGGCTTTAGCTGATGGTAGTGTGCAAATACGGAAGTACTCTTGTTGACTTAGAGTACTTTGCAGCATGAGGATGGCTTTGCTATTGAGAGTGACATTTCTTCTATCATTCTCATCATAGTTTTCTTCTGGCTTTGGAACCCGGAGTCCATTTTCAAGGATTGTTGGAGAATAGTTGCCAACCTCGAACACCCTCCACAGGCCATATTCGCTAGCCATGACAAAGACCTTGAACTTGGCTTTCCAGAAGGAGTAATGCTCTCCACTGAAGCCAGGTGATCTGTTGATCGAAGCTCCATCAGGTAGAATACCTTCCATGGTGATCCTTCTCGAGATGTTAAGCTCTTCAGAGAAGACCGAGCTTTGATACCAAATGAAAGTGGAGCTGAATCACCAAGAGGGGGTGAATTGAGGATTCTAAAATGTTTTTTGAAATGCTCTGTTTTTGGATAATGAAAACGGGGATCAACAGAGGATAAGGAAGAGAAGCAAGACACAAAGGATTTATACTGGTTCGGTCCAATCTCTTGACCTACGTCCCATGACTCTGCTCTGGGATTTTCACTATCACGATTGATTACACACTCTGTAACTCAAGAGTAATTCTCTCACTCGAACTTACTCCCCCTTACAAGTTGCAATCAATATCCCAATCTCCAAGTCCTCTGACTTGAGATTCTTACAATGAATGATTTACAATAAATGAACTCTCTCTAAGAGTGGATAAGAATAAACACTGAAGTACAATGTATCAAAAAAAACTTCTCACAAGAAAACTCAAAGAGTAGTTGGAAACTCGAGTTTCCAAATGGAAACTGGAGTTTAGCTTAGTTAAAAAATATTGATGGCTCTCTATAAAACCAAAACTCGAGTTTGCTAATTGCAAACTGGAGTTTTGTTCCCTTTAGAAAATATTGAAGAGTCTCTGTAAGATACAAACTCGAGTTTCTAAAACTAAACTTGAGTTTGCCTATACAAACTGGAGTTTTCTTAACTTGTGAAAAATTGAGCTACTCTCTGTCAAGACAAAACTCGAGTTTGCAAATCAAAACTCAAGTTTTGCCTTAGACAGTAAGTTTTCAACTTACCAAAGATAAAACTTCATCTTGAGTTTACAATTGCCAGTTATCATCAAAACCCATAGAGAACTAACAAATCTGACATATTTTATTTTAATTTTTTTCATCTAAAAAAATCGGACGTGGACAAAAGAAGGGAAATGTGGATACCATGTAGGCATGCCACCTCGACATATTTAGTCAACGAATATTCACTGTTAGGGTTGGTTAACAGAGGGGCAACATTGCCTCATTTTTTATATTTACAGGGAACATTTACCCTCTCGAAATCTTTCAGGTGCCTAATACCCATGTACAAAAACTTTTGGGGGCATTTAAGCCCTTTAACCCTAAAATTATTTTGGAATCTAACTCTCGTTAATAAAAAACATTTGCACATAACACTACTACAAAAATTGGATATTACTACCCTAAAAAAACGTCCTTATTTAGAAACAGGACGTCCAAAATGAAGGCGGTGGCATTCTTGTAATTATTCTTAAGGAAGTTGAGCCTTTAGCATTCTAAATAAGATATCAGGACTCCTTAAATTGATTTTTGGTGTCCTAATATTTTTTCAGGACGTCTAAAATTGTTTTGCGCCATAAAAAATATGAGAATTTTTTGTTTGGCGCCATGGGATTTAATTTTTTTGTAATAAAATTAATTTCTGGCGTCCTAAATGACTTTCAAGACGCCTTTAATGTGGCAATACATATTAATTACTTCGCGCCATGAATTTTTTTTTGGCGCCGATGATGTTTTTTTGGTAGAAATTAGGAAATTTAATAATATTGGCGTCCTGAATGATAATCAGGATGCCAATATTAAAATATTGGCGTCCTGATTAACATTCAGGTCGCCAATATTTTAATATTGGCGTCCTGGTGCTTATTCAGGACGCCAATATTAAAAAAATGGCGACCTGAATATATTTCAGAACGCCAAACGTGGAAAAGAGGCGTCCTAAAACCTTATTCTTTTTTTGAACAATGTCCTAAAACCTTATTCAGGTCACCTATATTCATTTTTTTTAGGTTAATGTACACGCGCCTCTTCTTTTTCTCTCACACTCACAGACGATACTCCGACATCGCACGAAATCCTCTCGTATTTTCTCCTCCCTCACACTCTCGTCTCACTCCTTCTCCAAGGCCGGCCCTTTCTTGCCGTCTCCGCCGTCGTCACTGATCACACTCGTGGTTCTCTCTCGCTTACTCCGCCTCTTTCCCGATTGAAGAAACCCACCAAACCTAAGTAAGCTTGTTCGTTCCTAAGTTCTTTGATTCCTAACCCATTTAATCGTTAATACTTCTTGCTTATGGACTGGATTTTTTCTTCTGATTAGGATTCCTTCCTCTCTCTCGCTCACTCCACCTCCTTCCCGATCGAAACCCGCCAAACCCAAGTAAGCTTGTCGTTCCTCTTGTTCTTTGATTCCAAAACCCATTTAATCGGTAATGTGCTTCTTTCTAGATTTGGTGACTGTAAGGATTTTTTGCCAGATAATGCCTTAGCACAAGTTTTTGGAACCATTTTGATTGAATATAGAGGTTTTTTTAAATAAAAAAAAAAATTGAGTGTAAGTGTCTTGTTTACTTCTGTTTGAGAGAGTTAGCTGATTTTGGATTAATGGAATGGTTCCAATGGTATTAAAGATGTTTAATCGCTGGATTTTTGCTTCTGATTAGGATTTCTATTTGTGATTAGGATTTCTATTCGTTCCTTTTTGTTTCTTGCTTCTTGTTAGATTATATGATGAAGTACTTTTTCTTGTGTTCTTATGTTCTTGTGTTCTTTCTTGTCTCTCTTTAGGCGAAATTTTTGGCTTATGGGAGAAGAAATTCCAGCTGCAATTTAGGCTCTTTGAAGTTGATTATTGTAATTTAGGCTTATTTTTCCTTAGTTGATTTTAAGGGAAGGAATAATTCAAATAAGGAATTAATTATGCCTAAAATTTTAGATAAATAGTCAAACGGTGGAATTTGGCTAAGCAATTAAATTAATTATTTGGAAAAAAAACATTAGAAATTGTTATCCTTGTGATATTTAAAAATAAAATTAGGGAAGTATTGCAAATGATAAATTTTAATAGTACGTACTATGATCTTTTCTTACACTTTAATCTGTATAACTAGTAATATATATATATATATATACACACACACACACACACACTACATGCATGCTTCCAAAATAACTTGTTGGATTTGCACCGTCTATTGTTTTGGGTTACTGATTAGTAAACATGGATTCATATCCAAACTAATTGGGCCTTCAATGTAATAATAACCGGCCCATCTTTCTTTCTCCCAAGGTTTTTAAATATCCCTTTCTGCATGCAGTTCTTTTTGCTGTTTCCCGAGTTGGAGGTGGATATATCATTTATTCTTTTAATCAGGAAAAGCTTAGCAACTGAATATAGGTATTTCTAGAAATCTGTGTTAGAATGTGATTTGCATATTTCAATTCTGTATTAAGGCATTTATGTCTGTTTATTTCGTGCCTTAATATAAAAGCATGTTATGAAAATTGAATTGAGGTATTGGTTTATGGTTCTCTCGTTAGATTAAACTAATCATAATTAAATTAATATATTTTTAAAGAAATTAGAAAGCTCATAAACTTCTTATCTTGTGCTTAATCACCACATAACTAGATTGAGAGAGAGATCTTGTATACTTGGTTGAGAGAGAGAGATGTCATTCTTGTATAATCTTCAATTCTTAGGTGCTTAACCAATGGTCTATAAGACCATAAATATTTATTCTCCCACATAGGACTATAATTATCAAACAGTGATCCACTACTCCACACCTTTAAAGCTCCAAGGGAGTACGGTTAGTTAAACACTCATTGACTCGAGTTTCTTCTACTCTTGAGGTATGTTGCTTTCTTCCAATCCTTGATTTTTTTGTCTTGCCTTTATTATTTGCTTGTTTATTACTTAATAACCTATCTAACATTGATTTGTCCTTGATGAACAGGAATATGTCGAGCTCAGAGGAGTCATCGGGTGATAGGGTTGATCAACCCGTTAAAAGAAAGGGTAGAGGTGCACGCATATGGGTTCGCTAATTGCACGTCGTGATAGTCAAAAGAAGCGGTTGCATGTGGAGTTTGATGCCAATATGAATCCAATTGGTCAAGAGGAGGACAATTTCATTAGCTATTTAGGCTATCTGGCTCGAAGCAAAGTTCGCATTGTCTACTCTCATTGGAAGTTGGTTCCTCCTAAAGCGAAGGAGTTGATCTGGGCACAAATTTTGGTATATCACTTTCCACATAATGAATTTGTTGATTTAGTCTTCTTACTTGATATGTAATTAATGATCTTCTCTTTTATCTTGCAACAAACGTTCGATGTCCCCAACAATAAGGCAATGAACAAGCATTGGATGGGCGAAGTTCGTATACGATGGAAGGATTTTAAGAACAAGCTGACAAGAAAGTACATTCGAGGGCCAAAGAGGAATGAGGATCCGTGTAAGATTTACGATTTCATTTCTCCAGAGGACTAGCAGGAGTTTGTGGCGTCTCGGCAAAATCCTGAATTTCTTGTAAAATTTCTTTCGTATCTTATCTTTTAGTTGAATGTACTTGACATCGTATGCTAATTTTTATTTCTTTTCGTGTCACAGGAAAAAGCTCAAGCCAATAGAGAGAGGCAGGCGAGAAATAAGTATCCCCATTGCATGTCTAGAGGTGGATATAAAAAGCTGGAACGGAAGATGATGGAAGAAGAGTTGTAGCGAATGAAGGAA
Organism: Acacia pycnantha; assembly: GCA_025563575.1. NCBI lineage: Eukaryota > Viridiplantae > Streptophyta > Magnoliopsida > Fabales > Fabaceae > Acacia > Acacia pycnantha. The sequence goes on from JAMWYP010000156.1 coordinate 292,014, forward strand.
GCTTCCCAGGCCGATCCGTCCATTGTTGTCCAGCCCCCTGCCCGTCCTCCTCGTCACCAAAAATGGAAAGCTGCTAGAATGAAGGGTGACAAATACATCAATGCAGATGTAGCTGAGGTCGCCTCAAAGATTGTAAGTTGTTAAATTAGACGTATTTACTAGCCTCAATTGTTTCATATTACGCAAGTTTAGACATTATTTATGAACAATCTTTTGATGCAGGATGCACTTGAGGAGCAGAGCAGCCAGGGTTCATTCACGCCAGCTACACGGATGGACATATTGTCCATGGCGATTGGGAAGCCAGATTACCTTGACGTTGTTCGAGGGGAGACACGGGGAGTTAGTGTCGCAAAATATTTTGGACGGCGTTCACGTTGTTCACATGACGACGACAACCCTAGTCCCCAGCTCGTAGCAAAAATTTGGGCGAACCTCGTACATGAGATATTGGCACAAGTACGGGGTGAGATGAGGTCCATGATACATGAGAAGGAAAGTACAGGATGTCCAACCGAGCAAGTGCCGGCCTTCCCCAGCAGCAACGATAGTTTTCGGCCTCCAGAAGTTGCAGATATCGGTGACGAGTGTCCACAAGTTGATATTGGCGAGCCTTCTCACACTCCACATGGAGGACGTACTTTCACACTACATTTGGATGTCCCACACCGGCGTATTGTTGCCGATGGTCTTGTTTGCTTAAAGCAAACCATCCACCATAACAACCAAATTCCACAAGGCCAACGTCGGGTGACTGTGACAAGTGTGCGAGAGGGGGAAGAAAGGACAGCCATACCGATTGCAGATGCGTGCGGGCATTGTCGGTGCAGAGAAGACATATCCCATTACCATTGACAATAAAGATTTGGGGGAGTTTATGAATCTGGAGTGTTTGGATATAGAGTTTCTTCAAGTTGCAATCATGTAAGTTTTTTTCCGCTTATTAATTATTGCAATGTTTTTTTTTGTTTTATATATTTAACAATAGTTATCATTTTATTTTGATCATAGCGTCTGCCACGACATATGCGTCCAGAAGAACCGAACGGATTCGTATGGCTTCCTGCAAACACCACGAGTGAGAGGAATAAGTTAGCCAGAAGGTCGCTTTATGTCGGTTTAACAATGGGCGACGGAGAATTGCCTTGTTATCTAGCGCCAATAATTGAAGGGTACGTATTTTAGTTTTGTCTATATTACATTTTTTAGAATAAATTGCTTTCTTATCTTAATTTAATATTAATATGTATATTTTGTAGTGGTCATTGGACCTGGTTGTTGCTGTCCGCCAAGAATGCATGTTATTGGTTGGATTCCTTAGGTGGCAAGCCAAACGAAGACATCAAAACCATGTTTGCCGAGTAAGTAAATTTTTGTCTAAATTATCGATTCTTCTTTTAAATGAATTGTTTTCATGTCTGTTAATTTACATTTTAATGATAGTGGTCTGAAGACGTATAGACAGCTTTCTAAAGCAAAAGATCAGGGTGGACCGAAGTGGTATTATCCGAAGGTAAGTAGTTTCAAATCAAGTTCTTTCATTGACACAATAACTTTCGATATGCCTTTATTCATTTTAACAAGTTGCTTTTGATTTATAGTGTCCTCGACAACCAGGGGACACCGAGTGCGGATACTACGTTATCCATTTCATGCAGTCCATCGTTTCCACCGGACGTCTTACAGGTTTTCAACATGTACGTGATCGCCCCATGATTCTCAAATTATGATTAGAATGTGATTGCACACTTGATGAGTTTTTAATTATTTCATTCACTAGTGAAGTATTTCATTGGTTTATCTTATAGCTTGTTTTCCAATTTACAATTTTTTGATAGTGTTGCTCCGTTCTCAAATGAAGAAGTCGATACGATTCGAGACATTATGGCTAGATATCTTCTGCAATACCTATAGGTATATAAGTGAATTTGACATTGTTGTTGTTGGTAGTGCACTAGTTCAAATGTATGTGAATTTTGATATTGTTGTTGTTGGTAGTGCACTAGTTCAATTGAATTTTAGTTTTTCATGCTCATGTATTTCATTTTGACATAATTGTTGTTGATGCTCATGTATTTCAAATGTACGTATAGTGCACTAGTTTATATATGTCTCACCGTGGCTAATCGCCTGATTTGTTGGGAATTATTTGAGCACTGTGGCTTGACTTGTAAATATTGTTTTCCTGTTTTGCAGGCAATTTGGGAATAGTATTCATATATTGTAGTCATTTAAAAAAACTAAAATAAGACGTCTTCAAATTCAATTCAGGACGCCAAAAAATCATTTAAGGAGTCCTTAAATAAATTAAGGACACCTCATATGACATTTTAAAAATATTTAAATAAATAAATTTCAGGACGCCAAAAAATTTCATAAGGAGTCCTTAAATTTATTAAGGACACCTCATGACGATCCTGAATCTGCTCATATGAGGCGAGGTGTCATGAATCTAATTCAGGACGCCTCATATGAGGCGTCCTGAATATAATTCAGGACGCCAAACCATAAAAAAATAACTACCCTGCCCGAGACGTCCCTCTGAATAAGGACGTTAATTGGGTCTTATTTAGGTCTTTTTTTTTTTTTTGTAGTAGTGTAACTATTTTCATCCAAGGTTAAAACCGTTTGTGAATGTGACCATTTGGTATAATTCTTTCTAAAATTATTTTCTTTTTAAACGTCTTGACTATTAAGGGTTTGATAGGAATCTAGAGGATAATTCTATCAGCAGATATTTTATGTTGCATTGAACTGCTAAAAGACGCACATGAAAGAAGACATAAAATTTGTGGTATGCATGGTAATTGACGAAGGGATCTGTGCAAATATTGCTAGTAGGGAGTCAAAAAGGGTATTTTCTTCAAGTGGACACCTCATCTCTCCTCTCCCAAGCCACACACGTATACACACACATACTCAGTTGAACATACCACACGCACATACACCTCTTTTCTCCTCCAAACACATACTCTCTTCCTACCTTGCATGTATGCCACGTGCTAACCTCTCCTCTCTCCTTGATTGTCCTCTTTCATCTCACTAATCCAGCCAAACACACATATACAGTCTCACTTTTTCTCATCACACATTCACTCCCTTCTCCATTACACTCACTCTCCCAACCAAACTCAAACTCCTCCCTTTCATTTCTCCAGTCCGCCACACTTAAACACACACACACATCCTCCATTACATCCTTCTTATCCGTCTCACGCCACACACGCATACACTCCTCACTCTCATTCCTCTATCTGACAGCAACCAACATGCACATATACCTCCTCTCCGTCAACCTCTGTCTCACATACACACTTTCACTCCCTCATTCTTCCGCACAGAACCATGAGAGAGATCAGAGAGAGAGAGAGCGTCAGAGAAGAGAGAATCACTAAAGGAACTGAAGTGCATACCATCAACCACGCATGCAAGACTGATTTTGAATTAAGGTGAGTCTTTAAAATGTTTCCTATCAGATTTTTTGAGACTTGTTGAAGATTTAAGAGCTTTTGAAGGTGAAACTTATGGTTTAGAGAGAGAAAGAGCTCATGATAGTGAGTAATGATGCATGCCTGTCAATTTTGAGCTAATTTATGAACTTCTTTGGCTCTGAAAATAAGCTCTAAGACCATGCATGTTAGATATTAGTGCATGGTGTTTGATTTATTAAAGATTTGAGCCATACACTAGTACAAAAAAGACTTTTATGACCAGACAAAAAACACCTCCTAAGTTGGATCTGGGACCAGTCTTGATACAGGGGGTCTTAAAAGTCTGTCACTTTTAAGACCGAATGTGAAACCGGTCTTAAACAATTGTTTTTAGACAGGACTTTCAAAATATAAGGTCATAAAAGTCGTACTATATAGATCTGATATATTTTTTGTTAAGTCTTAAAAACCGACTTTTAAGACTGAATGAATAAATACGCCGGTCTAAAAAGATAGACTTTTAAGATCGGACGTATTACACAGTAGGTCTAAAAAGTCTAAATTGTAATACCGGATTAATAAATACGTCGTCTTAAAAGTCTAACTTTTAAGACCAGATATTTAACAAACCCAACCGGTCTTAAAGTCTGAATTTTTAGATCTAATGTGTGATACATCTGGTCTTAAAAGTCTGAATTCTTAGACTGACTGTGTCATACATCCGATCTTAAAAGTTAGAATTTTTAGATAGTTGACATTATACATTAAGTCTTACAATTCTAACTTTTTAGATTTACTGTGTAATACATGAAGACGAAATATCACCTAAGAAGGGGGTGGATTGGGTAATTTCAAAAACTTTTGCAATTAAACCTGAGAATGAAAATAACAGAGCAATGGATAGAGAAAAATGGACACATAGGATTTATACTAGTTCAGTCCAAACTCATGACCTACGCCCAGTCCTCAGACACTCGAGGTTTTTCACTATTTCTCAAGCACGATTACACACTCTTATTTTCAAAGTAATCCTCTCACTAGAATTCACTCCCCCTTACAAGTTGTAATCGATACGCCCACACTCAAGGTCCCTCTACCTTGAGATTAAACATATAACCAATCAAAAGGATTAACTTTATCACAAAGTAGATATATATAATCAGTGAAGTACAGAATATCCGAAGACATTAAGAATATTGAATGAAACAGTAAATAGCAATAAATTCATTTGAGCGTTGGTGGTTTCGGTAGTTGACTGAATTCAATGCTTTTCGTATTTATACCAGCTGTCATTAATGACCATTGAAGAAGCTCGAAGATAGCCGTTAAGATTCTTCATAATTTCGTTAGACACAGACGATCGTTGTTTGAATATTCAAGAATAAGTCGCTTTCGGATCGCTGTCGTCAGTCGATATGCATTTGGTCTGGCTTGTGGTTGACTCAGAAAAGTTGCTTTAGTCTTTCGTCAGAATGGGTATCTATCGTAGTGATCATTTGGCCTGCTCTAAATTTCATTTCGTGTGTGTGCTCTATTTTCTGCAACTCATTAATGCTCTGACACAATTTTTGCTTTTCAACGATTTGCAAGTAAACCATTTGTTAATGATCTGAAACTTTATCAATGAGATGATTAATAACAATGTAAGTAATATTGAGTAGAGTTAAAACAAAATCAAAAGGTTAATCAAAATATTTGAATTTACAAGTACTGAGACAACAAAGAGATTGAAGCTTCTGAAGAACAATGCTCAAGTAACATTTCTTGTATGCTCAAGTAGACATTCAAAAAATCATTTAGAGAAGACTTAACAATAGGCTTGCTCGAGTAAGCATTTGAACTTGCTCGAGTAAGTCTCAGAAGATGCTCGAGTCATATCTCTGTAACAACACAACAAATGGTCAGTACGTATATGCTCGAATATCGTGCTCGAGTATACTCGTTGGTGTGCTCCAGAAACGTCTAGGTTCTTCATTAGATTTAGTATGAGGACGACCATGCTCGAGTACACAATTGCTCTTGCTCGAGTACCATGCTTGAGTAAGAGTCGAATCATGCTCGAGTACTCATCTGCAAAGAACAATTATAAGTCAAGAAAAAGTCATGCTCAAGTGTAACGTTACCTCTTCTTGAGCACCATGCTCGAGTAAGGTCTACTCTTTCTTGAGTAAGGTCTCTGATACACACAGAGTCTTCACGACAATGACCTTGCTCGAGTAGGCTTAAAACTGTGCTCGAGTAGCCTTAGAGGTATGCTCGAGTAAGGACCTAAAATGACTTCAACAGAGACGTTAGCGTGAGCATGCTCGAGTAGGCTTATCATTATGCTTGAGTAAGAGGCTTGCTCAAGCAACTACTTTTGTGCTCGATCAAGCTCTTGCTCTAGTAAGGTTTCAGCCCTGCTCGAGTAAGGTCTTGAAATTAAAGTATTACCTCTTGATTTGAATTTCTCTTAAAGAAAGAAGTTTTTGCATGATGTTGCCTACTATATTTGGGAATAACCATTTCTTTTTAAGAAATGTGCTAATTTTATTATTAGAAAATGTGTGCCTGTGATAGAACAAGAGGAAATTTTGAATACATGTCATGTATCTATATATGGGGGACATTATGGGGGGCAAAGAATTGCATCTAAGGTGCTTGAATAGGTAATATTTCTAAGAGACATGAGATGCCTCAATATGGAATCATTGAGGTAGAGTTATTTGATGTATGGGGGATGGATTTCATGGGTCCTTTCCCATCTTCAAGAGGAAACAAGTACATCCTTGTTGCTATGGAATATGTGAGTAAATAGGCTTAAGCTATGGTTTGTCAAGCTAATGATGCCAACACAATGGTTCGATTCTTGAAGAAGTATATCTTGACAAGATTTGGCATAGTCAGAGCAATCATTACTGATGAAGGGACCTACTTAAGAAACAATAATTTCAAGGTTCTCTTGGAAAAATATAGAATGCACCACCATATGTCACTTCCATACCATCCACAAACTAATGGTTTGGGTGAGTTAACTAACAGGAAAATTAAGAGGATTCTTGAGAAGACAGTGGGCTCAACTAGAAAAGATTGGTCTGAAAAGATTAGGCTCAACTTTGGTAGTGAGGATTGCAAAAGCAAGTCATGGACAAATAAGGGAGTATCCTTCTACTTTTCTTTGATTTTTTTTATTTGATTGTTGATGATATATTACTAGGAATGAGTACCGGTCTTTGTTGGAAATGTATGCGATGACTGTTTGTGAATACTATTAAATAGTTGTTTGCACTTGAGCTGTTTAATTAGTAGAAATATGAAATCTCTAAATTTGGTGTTACCGTTACACTTAGATATGGTTTCTCATCACTTCCATTACTTTTTATTACTTGTTCATATTGAGGACAATGTGACATTTAAGTGTGGGGGTGAGGGTATCCTTAATTTTATATGACTTGCTTTGTCCTCAATTTTTTTTAAAATTCTTTTAGAAGTTTGAATGTTACTCGTGAGCATTGTCACAATTGGTTTAATTTGAACATGAAAAGGAGTGAATCTGATTAGGAATTGATTCTTTGCTGAATGTTAGTAAAGAGGTAATGATTTGGTTTTGTACTTTACTTTAGGATCTCAAAGAACCTGTGAGGAATTTGAGCCTAAATTTTTGTCTTTCTAAGAGAGTACACTTATTGTGATTTTATCTATAAAACTTGTTTTGAATCTCTTTTAAAGCAGGAAAAAAATTTGAAGGTGGAATATCACCTAGAGGGGGGTGAATAGGTGATTATAAAATTCTTTCTCTGATTGCTCAAGAATCTTTCGTTGAATGCTCAAGAACACAGTCACCCACACAACAGATGTAAGTTAAGGCAAGGTAGAGATAGAGAAGAGAAGATTGACACAGAGAATATATACCGGTTCGGTCCAACTCTTGACCTACGTCCAGTCCCCAGAAACACTCTGGGATTTCACTAACTTACCCAGAAACACTCCGGGATTTTACTATCTTGACTACACACTCTGTAACTCTTGAGTAATCCTCTCACTAGGACTTACTCCTCTTTACAAGCTATAATCAAAGATTACAAACACAATTACACACTCTGTACTCGAGATGATCCTTTCCCTAGGACTCACTCCCCCTTACAAGTTGTAATTGTACACCCTTACTTAAGGTTCCACAACCTTAAGATTTACAGATAATCAAATGATAACTAAACTCCTCACTGAGTAGATATATGATAAACACTGAAGCTCATGTGTCAAAGTGCATTGTATGGAAAGAAAGCGAAAGAATAAGTAACTTGAATGATTTTCGTTTAAATACATTGTCTCTCTTGTTGAAGACTTGATTGCAGCTCTATATATAGCTAGAGATCATAATGTGACCGTTGGAAATCATAATGTGACCGTTGGAAACATTGCAGGTTGATTAGTTGAGGTTTTGGTCTTCTTCTCTCTCTACTCTTTGGTTAATCCAGCTTTGCAGAAGTTCAGACTTGACCTTCTGACTTTTAGTCCGTTGGAAGAGCAGCTTACTGTATGTGGAAGGAACCTTTAATTCTTTCAAAACACGTGGAGAAAGATTGATCAGAACTAAGCAAGCTTTCTGCACTTTTGCATTTAATGTTCTGACTCTACTTTATGCTTTATGCTAAATCTCCATTTAATCCTGTCTAAATCATCTGAAACTCACTAACAAACTGATTAAACATAATTAGGAATAGTAATGAGTGATGATATAGAGTATTAAGATCAAACACAAACATTTCGCAAATTCATTCAGTTCGAAATTCAAATTCTGCGATGGAAACTCGAGTTAGTTCATCAAAACTCGAGTTTTCATGCTTTAGTGAACTTTCAGTAAAAAACCGAAACTCAAGTTTTAAATCAAAACTCGAGTTTTCTCATTTCAGAGAAAAACATCGCGATTTTGCATTTGGACATGTTTTGTGAATAGTGCAAAACTCGAGTCATTAAGTGACTAACTCGAGTTTTGGACATTTGATGAAAAATCATGTTTTAGTCCAAAAGCTCAAAACTGGAGTTTCCAAATCAAAACTAGAGTTTTCAAATGCTCAAAAGATGGCAGAGCTCTCTGCCTGACTAAAACTCAAGTTTCCATATTTTAACTCGAGTTTTCATATTCTTTGAAAATTACGGAAACTTCTCTGTAAGCTCGAAACTCGAGTTTTAAAAGCTTAACTCGAGTTTCCTCGTTTATGAGAAAAACTTTGAAAGACTTAGTCGAAATGAGGAATGATGTTTTCACAATGTCAGAGACGAGCATTGTTCTCAGGTGATGTAAACTCGAGTTTTCTAATGTTAACTCGAGTTTCCATAAAACGTTGGAAACATAGAGAACTCTCTGAATAGCCTAAACTCGAGTTTCCAAATGGAAACTCGAGTTTACATGATTTGTAAACTCTTGTAGATTTTCAACAAATAGCAAACTCTACTCAGAAATAAATACTGTACAGTTTAAGAAATGGTTTCTTCTTGAAAAGGCTTCCCGCCAGAGGCAAACTCGAGTTTGCAACCACAAACTCGAGTTTACACATTTGTAAACTCTTTTGAAGATTTTCTCTGGAGTTTCCAAATTGGAGTTTAAAGATCTCAGGCTCGAGTTTAAAATCCAAAATAGCCTGTCTTGCTCTCTGTCAGTAGTAAACTCAAGTTCACCTATCTAGGCTCGAGTTTGGCGCTGACAGAATGTTTTTGAGTTGAAATCAATTCTCTTAACTTATCAAAAACATTCATACTTATTTACAATTGTCAGTTATCATCAAAACACATAGAGAACTAACAAAATTCCTTTACTTACATAAAGATGATTTAGGCATTCGTTTTTATTAGTTACTCGAGTGAGTGTTAAGTGAAAAAAAAATATTGAAAGGGTTGAAAAAGAAAAGAAAAGAAGGAATAAAAACAATAATAACAACTCCGCTGACATCTCTTGACTTGACTTAGTAACCGGGGGCACTTCATTACCAATGTTGGCACTTTCGTCAAACGGTTAAGTCAAAGAGGGTTATGAGTTGAGCTTAAAGTCTCTTGAGGTGCCTGTTGGAGCAACTGAGTAACCGGTACTGCATTACCGATGTGCAGGGTCGCTTAAAAAGGGGACTTACAACAACTCAAAATAAAAAAATAAATAAAAATATATCCCTTCATTCTTCATATTATTTATTGAATTACTTGGCACTAACTAAAATATTTACCTATTATCAAAGTCCTTTCGATTTGTGTATGTATTGGAACAATATAATGGAGAATGAGATGAGGAACAAGCTTATGGTAGATAAGTTGTAATAGGTGGAATTGAGTGAAATACAAGCCTTGAATATCTTGGGAAATAAGTGTAAACATTTGACTTGTGAGGGACATTTTATTATGATATATCTTTGTTAAATCAATTACCTTACTACTTGCGTTTTTGGGAAGGTGGAAAAGATTTATAAGAAAGTTTAGTTCTTAAAAGTTTGAATTGATTTCAATTTTGTAGTGTTTGTTATAAAAATATTTCTTTTATGGTTTTCTTGAATTTGGTTGTTTAGAATTGAAAATCTTGAGGACAAGATTTGGTGCAAGTGTGGGGGGTGTGATAACTCTCCAATTTTAGTATTTTTTTAAAGTATATTTTGAAGATATTTAGAGAGTTATCTATGTAATTTTGAGAGATTTCTGATATTATATTATTATAAGATCAAATCAAAGTTGTGCATTATTTGGGGGATTTCATTGTAAATACCATAGTTTCCAAATTTAAATAGAAATAGTTTAGTTTAAATAAAATAATAACAAGTTATAGTTTCTGAAATAAAAAAAAATATTTGAGTTTTATTTAGTTGACTTTACATAATGTTAAGTTGTTTTCTTTATTTTTATTGGTTTCTTTTTATGTGAATTGTTTTTCTTTTCTTATTGACATGGAGACACCATCGTTTTGCTGGAAGTGGGGATATTTGAATCAATTTTGGAACCACTCCGTTTTGAAGGGAGTTGGCTTTGTTGGTCCGCTGCCATCTGCTGCTTGAAGTGGCGTCGTTTTTGACACAAAAAGATGACCTAGTCCCTTTATATAAAAAAAAAATCAAGCTATTACTAGATAATAAAAAGATAATTCAAGATATTGATTAATACAAAAAAAAAATCTTCATGGTCTTGAAAAATTATTTTAGGATCTTGAAAAATATTTTAAGGTATTGTTTGGTATTAAAAGGATACTTCCAGATACTGACTGGTACTGAAAAAATAATCCATCATTTAAAAAAATTATTTTAGGATCTTGAAAAAATATTTCAGGTACTTACTACTACTAAAATATACTTTAGGATGTTTTTTCAAGATCCTAAAATAATTTTTTAAGATCATGAATTATTTTTTCAATATCAGTCAGTATCCTTTTAGTACCAACCAGTACCTTGAAATATTTTTTCAATATCCTAAAATAATTTTTCAAGATCATAAAGAATTTTTTCTGTATCATTCAATATCCTGAATTATCTTTTTACTACCCTAAGTACTTTGATTTTTTTTTTTAAATGGACCAGGTCATCTTTTTAGGTTAAAAACGATGCCACTTCAAGCAGCGGATGGCAGCGAACCAACAAAGCATTAGATGTAAGCCAACTCCGTTTTGAAGACTTCATTCAACCACCAGTTGTAAAGGTGAGAATAGGTCAGACTCCTATCAGGCAGCATACTGCTTGACTTTTTTAGAGCTTGGTATGACCTGACCTATTTGTTAAAAAGGCCAGGCCAATGCTTATTTAAAGGCTTAAATGTTTAAATAGGCAATGCCTATTTTGTTAAGGCCGAACATGTTTACACATTATATATAAATAACATAATATTTATTGTTTCTCATTCTTATATTTTAATTTCAAGTTATATTTATATAGATTTTGATAGGCTCAAAGTGTGCAAAACCTACAATATAAGGCCTTTTTATAGGCCTATATTATAAATAGGCTTCTAAAAATGTTTCAGACTCACTACTACAAAAAGGTGTTTTTGCGTCTCTAAAAGGCGTCCTTCTTTTTAAAAAGGAAGTAAAAAATAAATGCGGTGGCATTTTTGTAATTATATATGAGAAAAGTTGACTTTTGGCATCTAAGTTTTGAAATTAGACGCTAAAAGTGATGCTTTTGGCGTCTAAGTTTATAATTAGACGTCAAAAGCATCACTTTTGGCGTCTAATTTCAAAACTTAGACACCAAAAGCAGTCGATTTTACCGCCCAACTTTTCATTTACCGCCCAAAAGTGAACTTTGACGTCCTATATTGTGTCTTAGACGCGTTATTTCAAATTTGTTTTTGTTTTTTTGTCTTTCTAAAGCAAACCCGTGACCTGATGTCTTTTTTTTAATTTTTTATTTCCCGCTCCTTTCATATCATATCATATCAGCATATCAGACCCGTGACTTTTGGTTTCAAATCTCCCATGCCTCAAATCTCCCGTGGTGACTTCTGGTTTCAAATTTCCTACTCAAATCTCATCGCAGAGTGTGCTTCAACTTCGTCACGGTAAAGGAGACGATGAAAGTTGAGTCAATCCAGATTTTTCAGCTGCCGAGGAAGAGAGCTTCGACGAAGGGAGACGATCTAGATTTTTCAACCGCGGGGAAGAGACCTTCGACAGAGGGAGTCGATCCAGATTTTTGCAGCCTCCAGTTTTGGTGTCGTCGGATGACAACGCGAAGCTTCGACGGTGCAAAAGGGGGAAAACATGCTTTAAGGTTTTCAAGCCAAAGCTTCGATAGAGAAAGTCGATTGAAGCTCACGGTTTTCTTTTCAAGCTTTTTCAAGCCGTCGAGCATTTTGATTTTGTGTATGATATTATTGATAGTTTTATGTTTGATTTGCCTTTTCTGTTTGATTTTGTGTAGATCTGATATTATGGTTGAAGTTTTTGATTTTGTGTAGATCTGATTAGGGATTATGTTGATCGTCGATTATTGCTTTTGGGAATCTGTCTTCTTCTTATCTTATATGGTCATCAGTTCTTCTTGGTTTCCGGTTGGCAACCTCCCAAACCTGAGGTTTGGGTCTTTTTTTTTATTAAAGAAAAAGTAATATGACGTCCTAAAAAATTTAGGACGCCAAAGCTCTCCCTTTACCACGCCCCCCATTTACGCGTCCTGCTGAATAAGGACGTAAAACATGCCAAAAATAGGACGTTATATGACTTTTTGTAGTAGTGACTCGACTAGGCCTTATAAAGGCTCAGACTTAAACCTTAATTCAGGTATAGACCTTCTATCCCTACTCAAACCTGTTTAACCAAACCCTTACCTGGCTTTTTTCCATGCGTAACCAGCAGTTACAAGAACGACACTGTTCTGGGTGGCTTTTTTATGATTATTTTTTAGTGATTGACCACCATGTTTCGGGAATTTAGGATTAAACTTGATGAAAAGAATCTTAAATTAACCTTGGAATTAAATAATGTGGAATTAGATTTTAACATAATTTGTATCTAGGATAGACATATACTTAGAAGCTTCGCATAATCAAATTAAGGTAAGCTCGATTTGAAGTGCATCTTAATTAGTTAGTTGTGTGAAACATTGCATAGTTAATTGAGATAGATATATAAATGGACCGACATACTTTATAAACATTAATACTCAAGATTAGTTTATTAAGTTAAAATTAATTCTGTGGGAATAAAATCTAATAAAGAAATAAGGGATTAGTGACTATGGGTTGTCTTTCTTACTGTTGAGATTCACTCATTGTACAAAGCCTTTACTATTATTAGTTTCTTGTTTTCATTATATTTCTTTTTACTTATATTGAAAACAATTATGATTTATTCAACTTAAACAAAATAAAGAATTTTAACACCTAATCACTAGTCTAATTGAGTTTCTGTGAGGCAACCTTGATGACCCGTATACTTGTATACTTGTGATGTTTAATTAATTTTGGTAGCATGCATCAATCTCGATGGGAAAGGGCACTTATTTAGTTTGCAAAAATCTCTTTAATCATAACAATTTTAGGTTACTTTGTACTACAAAACCCTTCGAGCCCATCATCACTTTTAATACAAAACCATGAGGGGTACACCACATTCTCTATATATATATACTTTCCAATCTTACAAGTCTTCTTTCTCTATGTATAAAAAAGACGAAGCACCACATCCCTATCATGGCTACCATTATACACTTCCTTATCCTTCTCTTTATTTTCTTCCCCCAAATACAAAAAACAAAAGAAAAAAAACAAATATAAGTTATTTAAAATTTAGCAGATGACACAGCCACTATCAGGATACTCTTCCTCAGTCCCAACATAATAAGGTGGTGGTGGATAATAAACACGGCTATAACTAAGAGAAGCAGGCACAATGGCATGAGCTATATTCTCTATCTTTTCTTCTGATTTCTTCTCAGACTCGGATGCTCCAACAGACACTATCTCTGTATAACACAACTTCCTTAGCTTTTCCACTACCTTAATTGGGTCGATGTCTCCTGTTACTGTTAATTTCTTGTCCTTCATATCCACGTTCACTGACTCAACCCCTGTACAAGGAAACAAAACAAGTCAATTACAGCATTCTGTACAATTAGCTAATCCCAGTTCGAATGAAATTGGGTTTAAAACTCTCATGAATTCTTTTTACCCAGAACACTTGAAACTCAGGATTATTTTGTTTTAAGATGAAGATATACCTGAAATGCCTGAGGTTGTTTTCATGACCTTTTGCTTGGTTCTTTCACCGTGTAGTTCCACCTTCAACACTATTTTCTGCCAGCAAAAGAATATAATCAAACAGCGAATATCAGATGATGCAAAGGGAATAAAAAATTAATAATATATATTCATTCAGACTTGAAGGGAAGGAAGTTTGAAATTAAAGGGCAGGGTCTCGTTCTGACCTTCACCGTCATTTGCGTAATATGGTTGTGTTGAAGATAACTTCAGCGTAGTGAAAGATAAAGGAATCGTAAGCTCAGGTGTGAAGAGGAGGAAAATTCGAAGATATGGTTCAGTTGGGGAGAAGTGAGGATCATATGACCGCGAAAGTTATAGATGCTTTGGGTTTGAAGACCTCGAGTCAACCCAAGTCAAGCCTATCTTTATTCGCATTAAATTGACTCCGTGTCCGTAGCCGAAATATTTTTTTGAACTCTTTTTATGCTCTCCATCGATAAAACAATTATTTGGAATAAATGATAATTCCTGAGCAAAAAAAAAAAAAAAGAATAAATGATAATTATATCTTGAAATTAAATTTGGGACATGACATATATTTATGGACATAATAATAGAAATACAAATAAGGAATATAGTTACTTAAGAATATAATTAATGATACAATAAAAAAAATATAATTAATGAACATTACAATACAAATATGTTTATTAGAATGAAAATTTCGTGTAAGTTGCTCTTCTCATTTTGAAGGGAAAATTTCAGAATGAAAAAACATGTGCAGATTATTTATAATAAATATATAGTTAAAATTATAATACTGCATTTTATTAAGGGTTAAGGTACGATTTGACCAATAAACTATTGGTCTAGGAGCTAGCGTCCAACACAATTAATTATTAAGTGGACCAAAAATGCTAACAAACTTTTAAAAAGGAGCGCCCAGCACAATGCCGTTAACACCGTTAACAAAAAGTTAACATTCATTATCTAACCATTATCTAAGGTGCAGATTGGCCAACGAACTCTTACTCCAGGAGCGCCCAGCACAAAATTCTAAATTTTACTAAATTAAATATAATGATATCTATGGACAAAAATTATTCATTCTTTAATTTTGTCAAAATTATAATTTGCTAAAATAAACAAAAGTTTTAATTAAAAATATAATTATATGATTTAAATAAAATCAAGGTGTTTTATAATTTATTATATATGTTAAACAAAAAATTATATGATTTATTTTTATAATAAAACTCACATAAATTTCTTCTAAAATAAAATAATAATTTTTATGAGAAAAAGAATGTATGATAAATGATATGAGAGAATTAGAGTAAAATATGTAAAAGTGCACTTATTAATCAAATAAATTAGAGTAAATTTATGTATATATTTTTACTCTATCATGTGAAAATTATTTTGAAACGAAAATTACCATTCCAGAAACGAGAATTACCACTTTTTCTACAGAAGTGCCAGAGTAAGTAATTTTCACAGGAGAAGAGGGAGATAAAGGAACAGGAGCAGTGGCAGGGGCAGTAAGAGGTGGAGATGAGATAATAGGAGTAGTGAGAATAGGAGAGGAGGTGAAGGCAAAAGAAGTAGAAGGGGATGAAGGTGGGGAGGATTTGAGGATAGGAGGAGAAATGCCAATGCCAACACCAGAACCACCAGACTGAGAGAGGAGCTTGTCAACCTTGTGGAAAAGAGTCCAAAGTGTGTTATGCATGTTGGTAATGGATGAGCCATGATCTTCTAGGTGTCCACTCAAGTTATTAACTTCTTCCTTCAAAAAACCAACTTCTTCTTGCAAGCCCTCTTGGTTCACCTCAATCTGGGTGACCACTTTCACTAGTTTCCCAATTTCAAACTCTAATTTGACTGATAGTCCAAGTGAAACGAGAGAAATCATCGACCATAACTAAGGTATATAAGTTACCACCAAGACTCTTGACTCTAGCTGGTCCAACTAAGTCCATATGGAGTAGCTGAAGAGGCCGATTAATCGAAATTTCAAGCTTGTTTTTTAAGGATGATTTAGTTTGTTTACCCTTTTGACAAGCATCACAAATCATGTCATTTTTAAAATTAAGTTTTGGTAAACCAATAACCAAATCCTTTCTTAGCAACTTGTCAAGTTGAAACATGTTCACATGAGTCAAACACTTATGCCACAGCCAACTTTCGTCCAAATTGCTAACAAAACATTTTTCAGAACTAATTTTAGGTAAATCCAAGGTATAGCAGTTACATTTTCTAGGGGCTTTAAACAGCACCTTAAGTTTACCTTTATCGATTGGGAGATCATCTTTATGGACAATGAGATACTCTTCTGAATCAAAGATGATCCAATTGTTCTTGTCGGCACTTTGACTTACACTCAATAGATTATGACAGAGACCTTCCACAAGATATACATCTTTGATTTGAGGTCCATCTTTTGCGCTAATCTCTCCAATGCTGGTGATTTTCCCAGATTGATTTCCTCCAAAAGTGACTTTGCCACCATCTCTTGATCTCATTGCAACAAACTTGTCTTGATCCCCCGTCATGTGTCTAGAGCATCTACTGTCTATGTACCACTTGTTGACTCTTGATGCTCTCATACAAACCTGCAAATCAGAAGAGATAAAGTTTTAGGTACCCATCTTTTTTGGGTCCTTTGAGGTTAGTTCGGGCTTGAGGAATATAGGTTCCTTTAGGTACCCACTGATAATTACCAACAGGTTTATCTCTTCTGTCTTTCTTATGAAAACAAGATGAAGTACTATGACCCTTTCGGTTACAATAATTGCAATGAGCAAATGGATTCGAAGAGTGGACAGTTTTTTGAAAATAATTTAAGTAAGATTTTCCACCACTTTTCTTTTTCCCTTTCTTTTTGTCAAAAATGGGATTGTAACCTATCCCTGAATGATCATTTGTAAATCTCCGAGCTTTTAAAATTACATTGAGCATTTCACTATCTTTAGTGAACTTCTCAAGAGTTTTTGTGAGATACAAATTCTTTTTCTTTAGATCAAGACAATCTTCACACACAATGTTTTCACAAGAAAGATTCTTAACTTGTTGTTCAAGAACTATGTTCTTCTTTTTCAAAGATATATATTTTTCAGAAACTTTTTCAATTTCAGATTGTAAAACATTGTATTCAGCAAACAACTCATCATAAGTAGGTTGTGAGTCGTATACCTCATCATCATTTTCACGTTGCTCTTCTTCTGCAACTAGGCAGATCTTCGCAGTATCTTCCTCTTCCTCACTTTCTTCATCTGAGGAACCATCTCTTCATATTGCAAATACGTAAGCCTTCTTTTTGAAGTGATTGAACTTCTTCTTCTTCTTGTCCTTTTCGTTTTCTTTCAGCTAAGGACACTCTGATTTGTAATGGCCCGGCTTTTCACACTCGTAATAGATAACTTGATCTTTATCCTTGTATTCGCGTTTATTACTTGAGCTTCCTCCAAACTGGAATCTGTTTCTGAAGCCTTGGTCCTTCTTATAGAATTTCTTAAACTTTCAGACCATCATGCCCAACTCTTCATCATCACCATCATCATCAATATCTTCATCTTTAGCTTCTTTTTCTTTTACAGCATTAAGAGCAACTCCTTTGCTCTTGTTGTTGTTGATCTCATCTAAGCCTCTCCTGAATTTCAATTTTCTTTCGTATTCAGATAAGCTTTCGAATAGTGCAACAACAGATTGCATTGATTCTCCATAGGCTTCTTCGATCGCAGTCACTTTGGCTTCCCAATCCTTTGTCAAGACATTGAGAATTTTTCTAACTTGTGAAATTTGATCATATACCTTTCCAAGAGAAGATAATTGATTGATCATATGCATGAAGCAATGTTGAAATTCTCCAATGGATTCTCCAGTCTTCATTCGAAGAAGATCATACTCGGTAGTCAACGTGTTGATCCGATTTTCTTTAATACCGGTTTTTCCTTCGTAGGCAATCTCCAGTGCATTCCATATTTCCTTTGCACTTGATAAATTGCAAATCCGAAAGTACTCTTGTTGACTAAGTATGCTTTGGAGCATCAGGATAGCCTTGCTATTGAGAGTGACTAGTCTTCTATCATTGTCATTGAAATCTTCTTCTTGTTTAGGAACACGAAGTCCATTTTCTAAGACAGTCGGCTGATAGTCTCCTCTTTCGAACACATTCCATAGTCCAAACTCTATTGCCATAACAAAGACTTTGAACTTGCTTTTTCAGAATGAATAATGTTGACCATTAAATCCTGGTGGTCGATTGATCGATGCGCCATCTGGTAATATTCTGTCTATGATCTAACTCGGGATGTGAAGCCCAATAGAGTAACCTGGCTCTGATACCAAATGAATATGGAATATCACCTAGAGGGGGGGTGAATAGGTTATCTCAAAAATCTTTTTCACAAGACCCACATAGATACAAGCAAGCAACGATAAGCAGGAAATAGACACGAGGCAATTTATACTGGTTCGGTCTAATACTTTGGCCTACGTCCAATCCCCAAGCATACCTTGGGATTTCCACTAACTCTTCAAATGAACACAATTACACACACTGTATAGGACGATCCTTTCGCTCTCGGACTTGCTCCCCCTTACAAGTTGTAATTGTACACCCACACTTAAGGTTCCACAACCTTAAGATTTTACAAAACAATAATCAAAATAAGTGTTTAGAAAATCCTCACGAGTAGATGAAAGTTAAACACTGAAGTATACAAAGATATCCGAAGATATTAATGGAACAATAGTAGTTGTAATAAATTCGAATTGAATGCACAGCGTTTCAGTGTTTGAGAATTCAATGCTTCTGGTATTTATTAGTGTTGGCATTTATGACCGTTGAGAAGCTTTGAAGATTAGTCCGTTGAGATTCTTCAATATGACCGTTGAGGGATGAGAAGCAGAATCATCAATCTGTTCTAATATTCTTTCATTCTTTTATTCCTTCGAATGTGACCGTTGGGAAGCTGAGCAAAGAGAACGAAATAATCCTGAATGCCTTTCTGTATGTCCGTTGGTTGAGTGTCTCGAATGGGTAACTGCATTAAATGCATTCTGACACGTCGTCGCTTTATGCAGATTAGAGTTAATCTTCTTCCAAAATTATCTGAAACTCACTTATCAAACTGATTAAATGATGTTAGAAACAGTAGTAATTAATTATATGAATAATCTATAAGCATACTCAGAAGATTTTAAAAGTTGGAAATTGATTTAAAGAAACAGAGCTCAATTGACTCGAGTCAGGTCTTCGAATACTGCACAAAGAACTTTTGAAATTTCCATGTGACTCGAGGCAGACAAAAGCTTGGCTCGAGTCAAGCCTTAAACTCGAGTCAGCCAAATGTGTGGCTCGTGTCAGGTTGATGAAACCGATTGATAAATGTAACCTTAAAGTTTTATTTAGGACTTCTAGAGAAGGTAACTGTTATACCTTAAGTTTGCCTAAAATTCAATTTGAAAATATTTTTTTTAGCAACTTGGACGAAAGTTGGCTGTGACATAAGCGTTTGGCTCATGTAAACGTGTTCCAACTGGACAAGTTACTAAGAAAAGATTTAGTTCTTGGTTTACCAAAACTTCTTTTTAAAAATGACATGATTTGTGAAGCTTGTCAAAAGACTAAACAAACTAAATCGTCTTTCAAAATTAAAAATGAAATCTCGACTAATCGACCACTCCAACTACTTCATATGGACTTAGTTGGACCAACGAGAGTAAAGAGCCTTGGTGGCAATTTGTATACTCTGGTCATTGTCACTGATTTCTCAAGATTTGCTTAGAAAATTTTCTTATCTTTCAAGGATGAAACATTTGATCTGTTTGTCTTGTTTGCCAAGAAAGTGTAAAATGAGAAAGGTGTTTGCATTATAGGTATTCGGACTGACCATGGAGGAGAGTTTAAGAATCAATCTTTCTGGGAATTCTGTGATGCCCACGGAATTGACCACAACTTCTCAGCCCCAAGGACTCCACAATAGAATGGAGTGGTTGAAAGAAAGAACCGAGTCCTCACTAAAATAGCTAGAGCGATGTTCAATGAGAACAAGACCTCTCAAGTCTTCTGGGAAGATGCAATGATCACGACATGCTATGTTTCAAACCAAGCTTATCTCCGAAAGAAATTCAACAAGACTCCTTATGAACTCTACAAAGGAAGGAAGTTGAACCTGGCACATTTGCACATCTTTGGATGCAAATGCTTCTTCACAACAATGGTAAGGATAACTTAGGAAAGGTTGATCATAAGTTCGACGAAGGTATATTTCTGGGCTACTCTAATAGAAGTAAGGCTTATAGAGTTTTCAATAATCATACTCGTACTGTGGGAGAGACAATTCATCTTGTGTCTTGTGAAACTGAGCTTGACAAATCCTTAGATGATGATGAACATATTTATCAAAATCAACCTATTTTAAAAACTCCTATTCTTGATAATTTTGAAAACATTTTTGAAACTAAGCCAGAAAATGTTTGTGAAAATATTGTTCAATCTCAACCTAGAGGTTGGAGATACAATAAGAGTCATCCTCTGGATCAAGTCATAGGTAATATGAATGAAGGTGTGAGAACCAGAAATAGTATTTTAAATGAAGTTACTTTCTCTACCTTTATCTTTGAGATTGAACCCTCTAAAATTGATGAAGCCCTCTTAGATAATGATTTAGATATAGCAATGCAAGAGGAGTTATATCAATTTGGAAGAAATCAAGTTTAAGACTTAGCATCTAGGCCTAAAGACCATCCGGTTATTGGCACTAAATGGGTATTCAAGAACAAATGAGATGAATCCACAATCATTGTCAGAAACAAGGCCAGATTGGTTGCCAAAGGCCATAATCAATAAGAAGGAATTGATTATGAGGAAACGTATGCTCCAATGGCTAGATTGGAAGCTATACGAGTACTCTTAGCCTTTGCATGTATCAAAGGATTCAAACTTTATCAAATGGATGTGAAAAGTGCTTTTCTAAATAGCTTTATTTGAGAAGAAGTTTAGATTAAACAAGCTCCTAGAGCAAGGAATGAGAGATTAAGTAAGTTTCTTCTTTATCAAGGATTTGTTAGAGGTAAGGTTGACACAACACTCTTCATTAAAAGCAATAAGAGAAATGATTTATTAATTGTTCAAATATATGTAGATGATATTATATTTGGTGCTACTAATGATGTTTTTTATGAGGATTTCTCTAAGACAATGCAGAGAGAATTTGAGATGTCCATGATGGGAGAACTCAATTATTTCCTTGGTCTGCAAATCAAACAACCGAAGAATGGAATCTTCATCTCTCATAACAAGTATTTTTGTGAGATGCTAAAGAAGTATGGGATAGACCAATGCAATGGATCTGACACTCCAATGAGCTCAACTACTCTTCTGGATGCTGATGAAAATGGCAAGGATTTCAACATAACTTAAGTAAGGAATCTGATCGCAGCGTACTCGAGTAAGCTCACAACCATACTCGAGTAAAGTCGAATGATTGTTCAACAATAAGGAAAAGATGTACGCATACTCGAGTAAATCAACAATGCTACTCAAGTAACCTAACAACAAACTGAGAAATGCATACCTTGTATTCTCAAATCAAAGATCAGATTTCACTTCAAAGAAGTTCAAGTGTTTTCAGAGAACACTTGAAATGAGGTACTTTTTAGAATTATTGCATATTATGTGACCTCTGAGCAAGCTATACTCGAGTAAAGGCTTGTTTACTCAAGTAAAGGAACCATACTCATGTATAAAAAATTCATATTCAAGTAAGGTCGCGCTGTAGTGTTTTAAAATTCCAATCTCGTCGTTTCATTTCTCACCTCTCCATTTCTCATTTGTCATCTACCTTTATCAAAACCCTTCATCCCCTTTTCAAATTCCTTCAATCCGTTACATCCCTTAGCGAAACGTTATGATTATCCTAACGGATTCATCGATTTCAATTCTCGACCGTTGGCCTTCGCATTTTGCTCCATAAATCCCCTCAAATTCTCAACTTTTTCTTCACCATTTTTTACCTTCCAAAAACCCTCGTCGTTCTTATCTCTACTTCATTCACCTTCAAATTTCTTCATTTTCTTTCTAAATGGCTCGTACAAAGAACTCAAATATTAGTGGCGATCAACCTCCATCGGAGTTGTTATCTGAATCTCTTGAGCAACCTCTATTAAAGAAGCCTCACTCATCTTATTGTTCTAAAGCTTCTTCTAAGCAACCCTAACCAAAACCCAAAGCCAAAAAGGGGTCACCATTAATGAACCTTCGTGGCCAGTGACTCGCTTTCAGACGGATTCATTGCCCTCAGAGAAAGGCAAGGAAACTCTTATGAAAGTAGACTCAGTTAAAGGTCATTCTAAATCTATTACCGATCAACCACAAAAGTCGTCTCAACCTTCTCAGGCTCAGGCAGTAAGAGGCAACAGGCCTCCGGTAGTCAGCAACAACAATCTTCAGGAAGTCAGAG
The DNA here is from genome assembly GCA_025563575.1 of Acacia pycnantha. Lineage (NCBI taxonomy): Eukaryota > Viridiplantae > Streptophyta > Magnoliopsida > Fabales > Fabaceae > Acacia > Acacia pycnantha. The sequence continues at coordinate 314,560 of JAMWYP010000156.1, forward strand.
ACAAGTATCTGGTGGTGGTTCTGCTAGGCCTTTTGTGTCTCAATTTCTTAGACATGCTCTAGAATGCCCACCTAGTATGCATAATGATCCTTTGGTAATCACTGTTTAGGCATCTTTTGATTTTCATTATAGGAATCGTCCTTTTTGTCCAACTATTTATTTGGATATGGACCATTTTCTTACTGAGTGCAATCTGGACTTATCTCCCTGGCTTCATCAATATATGCCTCTATTGCGAATTCAGACTCCATACTCTGTGACTATTGTGAGATTGTTTTACTTTAATATGAGAGTCGAAGAGAAAGAGAATAAGGACGATGAAGATGTTCTGATCACTCACATTAAGGGAAAAGATATTAAGATCACAGCTAAACATTTGAACACTATTCTCAGAGTTGTTGATGTTCCTAAAGACCCTCCAAAGTTATCTGACCATGAGTGCCATAACATTATGCTTCCTAATATGCCTTATGATGGTGACAAGTTAAAGTTCAAGCGCGCTAGGATGAACGACACATTCAGGGTCATTTGGTACCTCTACAGTAGAAACATGGTTCATAAAGGGTAAAGCTTTACTTATTTTGTGGCGAAGGACTATTCCTTGTTTGCATCTATCATTACTAAGGAGCCGCAGAATTTGGGCAAGTGGATTATGGATTAGATGTTTACTTTCTTATCCCAAGCCGGCACTTCTTCGAGAGCTACAATTCCCTTTCCGAATCTGGTTTCTCACATTCTTGCCTTGAACAACATATGGAATCTTACTGACGATAAAGCTATTTTTCCTCAAAAGTTTGAAAAGGATCATATGGTTTGAATGCGGATATTAGTTACTGAGGCAACTGGGAAGCCTAAGAAGAAAGAAGATGTAAAAAAGCATGTGCCCTCTTCCTCCAAACCACCTGATGAGGCTCAATCTTCTCAAGCTGAGTCTCTGACTACTTCTACTGTTGTTGGTCTATCATTTGTTGCTGCTTCCATTGGCCAAGCCATTCAGACTGCTCTGGCTTATCTGATTCAAGCCAATGTTGCTAATCAAGCCTATGCTAATGTCAGGATGGAGTTCGTGCATAATTGTAACATCAAGCTCATTTAGACTTTAGCAAGTGAATTAATGAAGTTAGAATAGCACATTAACCAGAAGTTTCAGACTATCCTTGACCAGCAATATAAGATAAAGAAAGGACTTTAGACTTTGATCGATGAGCAGAAGGCTTTTCAACAGCATGTGTTCAGGCTTGATACTGTTGGATGCTCTTGGCATCAAGTTGTATTCTCAGCCTCCTGTACCTTCGTCTGTTCCCTCATCTTCCACTTCTCCCGCTGACCCTCCTTTGGCTGATCCTTCTTCTATTCCCTCTGATCCCTCTCCTATTGTGCCATTTGATCCTCCTCCTCCCTCCTCTTTGACTGATGACAAAGGAGGAGAGTAGTGATTTGAGACCTTAAGACATTTTGAGATTATGTTTATGTTTTAGTTATGCTATGATTATGTATTAACTTATGCACTCTCTGATTGACTTATGCATTTTACAACTGTTATATACTGTTGTATTGCTAACTTATCAATGCAATTAAATTCATTCACGCTTCTTCTATTTTACTGAACTTTATTGAATTTCATATTCTTCTTTGTTGATCTCAAAAAAATTTCAAATCTATTTCAAATTTTAACAAGTGTTGATATCATAAAAAATGGGGAGAATGTTAGTTCTCCGTTTATGAGTTTTAATGATAACAAGACTTGAAAATATTTAAGATTCTGAATCAGTGAAATTGCCTAAATCAAAAGTATGCTCGAGTATGCTGATAAGGTTACTCCAGCAAGCTTTGCAGCTTACTAGATACCATACTTGAGCACCGCTTCTGTCTTACTCGAGTACAGATGCTGGTATAAAGAAAATCTGCCTATCAGAAGTCATAGTCAAGCATGGTAAGGTAAATTTATTCATCTTCCTCCGAAAAAAGAAGACAAAGACCTGATTGCTATTCGAACAGTAGCGGTAAGGTAAATTTATTCATCTCCCTCCACAAAATTTATGAGCTTCCCCCCATTAAATTGACAAAAAAAAAAAAACACATTTGCACTTTGAAAAGCTTCAAACCCTACGGTGCTTCTTCTTCCACTTCTCTTCTTGGCTTCTTCGAGCTCCTTTGCCGTCGACAGGGTGCCATCGATCTGAACCTGGCCATTTTGACTCTGAGCCTCAGCGACTCCGTCTTCCTTTGTCTCACTAACATGGCATTTGACGACGTTCCAAGCCTCCGATCTCTGTCTTGCTCTGTCTTGAAATTAAGGTGTGTTCTGTTTCAAATTAAGTGTAATCTGTTCTTGAAATTGTACCTCATTTAGACAAAATCAAACATCCAAATGCCCCAACAGGAAAGAAAACACAGATGAATATTTTTTTAACTTGAAATTCATGGGTCGTTTGTGTCGTCTTCAGTTTCCTAAGTGTTTTCCTGTGTGTGTTTGTACAATTCACAAATACCAGTTTATAGGCAGCACGTTTTTATGTTATTTGTTTAGAACTGACTCGCTTATGATGGTAATCAGGAAGTGTGAATTCAATATACTAGAATTTGAACTTAACCTGTTTGGTTTCTCTTGTAGTTTCACGGTATTTTTTTTATTTTTGTTTTGACTAAATCTCATCTATTTGTTCTGATTGATTATTGCAAGAATTTTTGTTTGATTAGGTAGGAAGGTTTAAATTAATTAGTGACATGGGGTAAAATGTAATTATTTATGGGTCTGAGTATTGTGATAAAAAATGCCTGTGATGGTCAGGATCTCCAAACTTTGAAGATCTCTTTGCAAAATCACCATCTGTGAAATGAGTTATTCTTACTTCTTCCGCTGATGCAGTTTTACACTTATGTTTCCCGGGAGCTTTAGGAGTCGTATTGGATGTCATTCTCATTATTTTTCCGTTATATGCTCAAGATGCAGGGTGGACAAATAATAATATGTGTGGGGTGCTTTCTTTTGTTGTTAACAAAGCCAAGATTGGAGTTTCCCACGCTGCATTCTGGGACGTATGCCTTGAATCCATGGGTCAACTGGTGTTTAAGGGTTGAAAGGAGTATTTATACTAATTGATTGCAAAGAGTGTTTGGATGTTGATAGATTAACCAAAAAAATGGGATTGAGAATATGGTTTTTGTGCATTTTCTTTCATAAATTGCTGATTGTTGTCAAATCGAGTTCTGGTTGTTCGATTGAGTTATTCAACATCTGAGTTTTTTTATTTTTAAAAATATTGAGACATTGGACTGAGGGTAGAATTTGTGCATACTGAAAATGAATTTTGAACCCTGTGGCTGCTGTAATGAGTTGAAACTTCTTGAGAAATTTGAGGTTGAACACCCAAATTTGGTTTAAACAAGTATATTGCGTGCCTTGAAGCGTTTTTGAACTCAAAGGATTGAATTGGACTTGGTTAAACTGTCTTGAGCAGTTGCTATTGGATTGATGAGCTCTTGGAACCCATTCTTCTTTTGCTGAAATTTGAGATAACTTTTATAAGTTTTGAAAATTCTGAAGTTACACTTCGTGATTTTTGCTGGAAAGGGTTGATTGAAGTTTAATTACTGATTCTGCTGGTGTGTTCTTGGTACAGCAATTGGGTTGGTTGAAAAGAATTATCCTTGTTTACTTACAATTGTGCTGAGCCTTTGCATCATTTTAATATGTTCTGATATTGCTATTGGCCACAAATCTGTCTTGCACCCTGAATTTGCTAGGGATTTTTTTTGAGAGCATAAAACAAAGTGCTGAAATTTCTGTCTTTTCTATTAAGCTATCATCAAAGATTTATTAAGAAGAAATTATGTGGGAATTGCTGTTGTTTTTTTTTTTTTGTGCTTAATTGCCCTTATTCCTGCAATTTCTTAAGAACTACATTTTCTTTGCGTCAAACTTGGTGGTTGAGCTACTTTGAATCTATAAATGTCATAATCTGTCATCAGTTTTGTTTATGCTGCCTCAAGAGTGGCATATTGCTTTTACGGATATTGTTCTGAAGCTTGAAGCTCAAACTGACCACTACACTTGCTGTTATTTAGAGAAATTCACTGAGCTCATATTTTGCAAATTGCAATTCCATTTTTGCTGCCACTTGTTCTCAAATCATTTACCAAATTTCATTCTTTTTTTGCAAAAAATTGAGTGGTAATGAGATTTTTGATTCACTGGCACACTAAATGCATTCTCAACTCTTGGAAACTGATCGGAATTTTTGTCAACATTGCCATCATACACTAGCTGAAATTAATCTTGTAGAATCATTTGAAATCTTTGGCTGAATGTATACTAATTGATTGCAAAGAGTGTTGGATGTTGATAGATTACCCAAAAAAGATAAAGGGTCACTTAAACTATATATGACCATACGCTGTGAGTATGATGATAAATGTACTTGATTTAATTGAGTATGTCCTTCACATTTCCTTCCTAGTTTCTTCAGCTCATTATTTCATTACTTTTCCTCAATTTTTTTGTTCTTTTTCTTTTTGTTTTTTTGGGAGAAATTCAAATGATTCACTTGGCTAGACACTCATCGGGATCCCTTGTTTCTATCCAACCAGCATCATGCCTTCCTATTCTTCTTCTTCATTATTCTTTCACTACTAACTCAGATCTCACTACATTTCTATGTCATTGTTTAAGTGACCCTTTATCTTTTTGGAATTTGAATTCAGTTTTGTTTTTTGAGTGCATTATCATTTATAGTTTATATTTTAGAAAAAAATACTATGAGGTTCTAGGAAAAGAAATACTTCCTAAAATGTTGTAATAACAAATTAATAACTATATATATATTGTCACTTCATGTATTAAGACTTGTCATTGCATGCTGATAAACTTTTTCGTATGAGCAATAACTTTTTTTTGGGAATCGCATCGTAATTTGCCAATATATTATTGACAATAGAATCCCCATGAATACATGTGAGCTACTTCTTCTTGGTTATCAATCCTCCTTGTCTTTTGCCTTCGATAGAATTCGTGCTTCTTAGAATGGAAGTGCCAGAACATTGAAGATGAATGTATAACAGAATTAATCCGAGTACTAAATGGGTGACAGAAGAGTTTGAGCAAGGTGTTGATGGGTTTCTTGCATATGTATATCAATCACCTTATTCTCAACAATGGGGAGAGCTTAGGAGTCCATGTGTGAAATGTAAAAGTAGGTATTATCTAATACTGAGCATAAGAGGATGATGGTAAGACTTTATCTTCAACTGATTCACTCATCATTTATGTAATGATTCGTGTAATACATCTTTATAAATACTTGCAGGCTGAAAATTTGGGAAGAGAGCCTTCAGTCTTTGAATTGTTTAAAAAGACTGATTATAATGAGAAAACTAGACAATTTGCGGACCATCGTGCAGTTGCAATTCCTGTAAGTTCCTGATGTCGTCATGTTTGTTTATGTAACGAATTTTGAATTTGGCTAGAGTCATGTTCATGCAGACATAGGCGGATGCAAGTACTTGACTTGGGGGGCAAGTGCCCCCCCTTAAAAAATGAAACGTTCTTTTTTTTTTTTTTTTCTAAAAATATATATATATATATATATATAAAGGAATATCTTTCTTTAGCTGCAGTTTATTTTAATATTTGAATTATACACAAACAAATTCACGTGCAAGAGAAACTTATTATGTATAACTTGCTTATCGTTTGATCTTAATATATAGTAGTTTTGCATAATTGCTTGAATTTAGTCCTTAAATAAGGATTTGAAATTGGCGTATGTTAACAAAATATAAGGAGATATCTACATGTATATACATGCTTAATAATCTTCCTTGATTATTGTTAAAGAATATTATAACTACGCTTATATTTATTGGACTTAAAAATCAACTCTCTAAATATGTATTAGATTATGGATGGGAGGGAGTAATTTGTTGGAATATACATAGTACATTCTTGGTGGATTAGGGCCACTCAAGCCCAATGCAAGTGGGGCTATTATGTGATAAATTTTAATTTTTGTATATGCTAGTTTTGTATGAATTTAGTGATTTTTATTGTTGATATAATATTTTTATTTTGGCCCCCATCAATAAAATTCATACATTAAGTTCTTGCATGTGAATGGTGGCTGGTTTTTTTCCTACAAATCTGTCTGTCACATCATGCTTGTAATTTATTCTCTAGTGGTTCATCTTTTTTATGGTTCAAGGATTGATATCTCTTGCAATGTGGTGTAGTATTTTTGTGTGTGGGAATTTGTTTATTTGGAGGGTCATATGTACTGACGTTAGTCTAGAGAGTAACTCCTATTTGTGTCATATTTAAGCAAAGGGACTTTTCTTTACAACCAAATTAGTCAAGAATTTTTGTATATTTCTTAGTAACACACATGAAAGGTGTTAAGAGGGGTTGGTGCAAGTAATTATAATTCAAATATATGAGAGAACATGCACGTTGGCATATGATAAAATCATTATCATTAAACATTATCTTGTTGATTTAAATATATATAAAAATGAAATTAGTAATTATGAGATACATGAATATGTTGATTTTATTACCTTTATGAAATATATTTTAGAATCGTGCATGTCCTCTGATAAATGTATGGTGCATATATATCTTGTACATAATATGAATCATCATGACTTAGCTTTGTGGCACATGCAGAGTGATTGATGATGTTGTTGCAAAAATATAGTTATAAGTGACAATTAATGTGGGATGATGCTCGTGTTTTGGCTCTTGAAAACCACCGAATGATGCAAATAAAAATGAAATATCTATTTTTGGTAAGAATAGATCACACTTTTATCTGGATGTTAGATGGCAAAAATATTTTAGGTTTATTAAAAATTAAACTATGTTGTTGAATGAATTTCGTTTTTGTTCATCTTGTAAAGAAATATATTCTGCTATCTTTATTTTTATGTATTTCGTTTGCAGGATGAATTTCTGAGACGAAAGGAATCTATCAATTCTGAGGGAGCTACTATCCAGTCTAATCAATATGAACTTAATTTGTGGTTAGAGGTTACTGGTGGTATGAACAAGAAGGGCCGAATCTATGGGTTTGGATTTGAAAATGAACATATTGGTTCTTCTACCACACCTCCTTCCGTCAACTCTACGGTGGATCCAAAATTGCAAACAGAGATAACTCAAATGAGAGAAGATTATGCAAGCTTGAAACTACAAAACAAAATGATTATGTCAGCATTGCAAGCACATGAGATTTACTTACCTAATCAATCTAACCCTGCCGCCAATGATCAGGCTCCCTCTGCTACCAATGCAAATGAAGACACTGAAAATGATGGTTGAATATTTTCATTGTTGTTGTACAAACTAACTTAGTAGTGACTTTTTACATCTATTTGCCTTTCTAGTAACTTTAAATTGTGACATTTATATAAACATGTGCTTTTGGAACTTGTTCAGTTTTCTATTTATATGAGCATGCTTATTTTCTCATTTCAATGCATTTCGTTGTAAAAAAAAAAAGACTGCTTAAGCGTAGATGTTTTTGCTCAAAGTAATTAAAAAAGAAAACTAGACATGACCAAACAGAATCCATCTTAAAATTTCCCCCAGATTACTCGCGGAATTTAGCCACGGAATTCCGTCTCAGATTACCCACGGAATAATTCCGTGGCTAAGTAGAGATGGAAATTTGTTGTCCCTAATCCGTCGGTAAATTGATCAGCCACAGTATTTTCTCCGATACTTTTTGTTCTATCGGAAATTTTTTACTCACAAAATTCTGTAGGTAATTCTGTAGGTAATGGAAATTATCCATAGAATTTTATGGGTAATTTCCGTGAGTAATATGAGTTTTTTTGGTAGTAAGCAGGCACAATGGTTTTAGCTATATTCTCTATCTTTTCTTCTGTTTTCTTTTCAGACTCTTTGGTTGCCCCAACAAACACTATCTTTGTATGACACATCTTCCTTAGGTTTCCCACTACCTTAACTGGGTCTATGTCTCCTGTTACGGCTAATTTCATGTCCACGGTTACTGACTCAACTCCTGCAAAACAAAACGAAACCAGTCAATTTGAACCCTTTGCTATAACAACCATACAGTATTCTATACAATTAGCTAATCCAAATTCGAAAGAAATTTTGTTTAGAACTTGACGACTCACGCGAGTTTGATTTGATTGAACATATATATATACCTGAAATGCCTGAGGCTGTTTTCGTGATCTTTTGCTTGGTTCTTTCACTTTGAAGTTCCACCTTCAACACTAATTTCTGCATGCAAATAAATATATAGTCAAACATCTATATTAGATGAGAAAGGTAATCAATATAATAATATTATTCATTTGAAAGAGCAGGGTCTGGTTCTTATTACTTTCATTGTCATTTGCGTATTATATTGTTGTGTTGAAGCTAATAGCTAGTTTCAGAGTTTACCAAGGAAGCTAATAGTTTCAGAATAATGAGAGCCAGAGAGTTTTGCTTGGCTGTGAAGAAAAGGAAGATTAGAAAATAATGGTTGGTTCAGTGTGGTGAAGTGAATATATATTGTTATGAATTCATATATGAGGCACATTCAAGGTATGGCCCAACAAAGGGCAATCTACGTGACTCAGATATAGCGGCATAATACTTGGATTTGGAGACACAGAGACCCATAAGTCCAAACTCTAACCCTAAGGTACACTCTATAAATAAGAGGTAAGCCCTAAAGGTATATATGCAGACTAGCTCTCTCTCTCTCTCAGTTAATATTTTATCATCACTGTGCACACCACTACCACCTTTTTGGCTAACGCCTATCAGTAGAAAGTGAGTTATCATTTTCATAGGTATCTGATCTATAGATACCGCTAGGAGAGAGTTAATCAATCCAATATCAATTTACTAATTTATTAGGGCTAGACATCTGTTGTTCTTAGACAGAAAATATATATATACACACACATCCAAACCTATAGATGCTATGAAGGAGACTGAGTCAAACCAAGCCAAGTTTATCTTTGACGCGTCGCTTCTAAAGTCACTTTTGTGATCATCTCCGAAAAAGGCAGGCGAAAACTTGAATGGGGACACCATTTTCAATTATTGATTCTTCCCTTTTGTTGGCATTGATGGTTTTGCCTTTTTAGAAAGTGTTAAAAAAAAAAAAAAAAAGGCTGAGGCAACTTTTCGTCTTTTCCACGAAGGCATCTTCTTCCTTCCAGGTTCGATCCTCATAATAGTAGTACAACTCTGTGAAGAAGTTTATAGTCCAAAAAAAAAAAACCGAACAAGCTAAAGCTAACAATCTGCCACGTGTCCAGTCTGGGTCAACTATAAGTCACTCCGGACCTACACTACTCCGTGTTTAATCCCTAGCTAGCCTTCTATTCAGTTGCCAGAGTGCGAGCCTAACGTCATTTATCCTCCATCCAATTAAAATACAATAATAACTTATTTAGCATTCCTCCTAAATATTAGCTAACATTTTAATAAAATTAAAATATTTCATAAGATTTACTTTTCCATTATTTATATAAGGAATTTATCTTTTTAAGAAAAATAAACATGTGAATCACATGAGCAGCCAATTAGGACTAATATTAGTTGAGTGATTGTATTTTAATTGGTTAGATTGCAAATGATTTGGCAAATTAAGATCACACAAGAATTTCTCGTGTTTTTCTGGAATTCAGACGTCAACATGACTTTTTATTTTTCCTTTTAAATAAAAGAGATTTAATCTATAGTTTCATATTGGATGAAATTTTTTTGAAATAAAAATGATTAAGCTTAATCTAGCATGTCGAAGTAGTTATTTTAAATGTGTCTATTGTTCTAAGGTATTTTGTTTTGTAATTTTGTCCTTAAATATATTTTTTCAAGAGAAATTTTAACATCTGTTAACTCGCAAAAAGTCTAGTAGGGAATGTGCATCTAGCACTTAAAAGTATTTTTCCGGTAATACCCATCTTTTTAAATAAATTTATGGTCTAATTATTCCCTTAAAGTATTTTATGAGTCAATTTTTTATCACTCTTTTACTCATCTACCATATTTTAATACTCATTTTTAATAATCAATTTTTCATTTTTTTTGAGTGATCATCTTAAATATTTTCTAAACTATATGCATTGTTTATAGTATTCATTAAATTTTTGGGGAATGAGACACAGGTCCAAATAATAGACATAATTACAATCAAGTAATTTGAGATTATCAAATTACAGTTGAGTCTTATAGGATGGTGACATTAATTCTAAATGTAAAAGAAAAAGAAAAACCATTTTATCCTCTTTTAATTTGAAATGAAATCAGGTGATAGTCTTAATGAATTCATTCAAAACCTCTGAAGTCCGAATTCTTCTCCCTCGCGCTTGCATCTAACAATGCCTGGAGTTGTGTGCTTCGCTCATCGTTGCCAGGCATCGTCTACTTCGCTCATCTTTGCCGGTCACTGTCTTCTGGGTTGTATTTGCCAATAGTCGCCGTCTTCATCATTCTGTGGATCGGTTACGCAAAGTAAGATTTGGAACATCTATTGGTCCCACCAATTTTGTTTTTTGGTTTTGAATCCTTGTCACCAATCTCTGTGCTCTTTCCCTAAACCATCAAGAGTGCTCTCCTGTTTCGCCCTTGTAGGTTCCCATGTCTCAAGGTAATACCAAAAAATTGTTGAATAAGATCTTAATAATCTATAGTCAAAGCTTCGTCTTCTCAGAGTTCTTACTTTATGTGCTTCAATATTCATCATGCACCACAAAAAATACCCAATTTCTGACCGAATCAACCACGATTTTTTTTTTGTCCAATTCTATGACGAAATTTAGACAAAAATTTTCCGTTGCTGATTCCATCACTAATTTCTTAGTGACAGATTTAGATAAGAAATTTTTTCGTGGGAAATTTTGTTGCCAATTTCATATGAGTATTTTCAGCGATAGAATTAGTCATGGAATTATTTTGTGGCTAATTTAAATAGCTACTTCTGTCGGTAATTCTGCGGAACCAGTTTCCCTACCTATCTTGGGATAGGTAGGGATAGCTCTTTTAGATTTGAACGGTCTACATTTAATTTTTTTTTAACTGTCAATTTTTAAATAAAAAATCATTTTTTAAAAATATGTTAGTTGAGAAATTATCTTTATTTTATATTCTCTATCCATTAAAATAATTATTTTTAAAAAATAAAATAAATAAATAAATAAATCTGGACCATCTAGATCCCATCTGGATGATCCAGATGGGAAGAGGTTCCCCTACTCATCCTAGGGATGGAAAGGAAACTGATTCCATAATTCTGCCACTTGTATTTTGATACTAGGACTAATATGAGTATTTTGATACTCATTTCTCCCAAAACCAGAGCACCTTTGTTCTTGATCCTTGCATTTATGATAATATTGTTATTGCCCATGAGATATATCATTATCTTCGTCGTAAAAAATCTAGGGGTAAGTACGAATTTTCGCTTAAAATGGATATGAGCAAGGCGTATGACCGTGTTGAATAGGACTTCCTGGAAAATGTCTTATTAATTACAATATGGATTTTGTATTGAGTTGGTGTCTCTCATAACGATGTGTGTTTGCTCTATTAGTTTGAATATTTGTTTATCAAGTGAAAATGTGAGATCCTTTGCTCCCAGCAGGGGCATTCGCCAGGGAGATCCCCTCTCTCCGTATCTGTTCATTATTGTTGTTAAGGTTCTCTCTATTATGATTACCAAGAGCTAGAATGATAAACTCATCAAGGGAGTTAAATTAAGCCAGGGTTGTCTAGAGCTTACTCACAATTTCTTTGCTGACGACGCTCTTTTGTATATGCATGCTAGTCAAAGTAACTACAATTATCTAGAAAAAATCTTGAACATGTATTGTGCAGCTTCTGGTTAGGTTATTAATCATGACAAGTCAAGTATTTTTTTTCTTCTCCAACACCCCTGAAGATGTGAAGAGTATGGTGGGTAGTATTCTTAGCATTCCAACGATAGAGGACCCAAGTAAATACCTTGGTATCCCGAGCATATTAGGTAAGACAAAGCATCAGGTCTTGGCTTATGTTAGAGAACATGTTGCAAGTATAATCCTAGGATGAGGTCAATCACTTTGATCTTTCCTTTGCTGGTCGAGAGGTAATGATTAAAGTTGTTCTTAGGCAATTCCAATATACCTGATGGAGCGGTAATGCCTTTGGAGGAAAAATACACTAGAAAGCTTGGGATTCTTTAACCAGAGATAATAATACAGGTGGGATGGGCTTTCGAGATCTATCTATCATGAATGATGCTCTTTTCGCTAAAATGGACTGGAGGCTGCTGGTAAGTCCAAAGGCATATTTATGAAAGCGGAAAAAGGCTATAAGCCTGTGTTGGTCCAGCATTTTGGAAGGAAGAAATTTCTCATATGGGATGTAGGAAATGGTGCTGTTATCAGTATATGGGACGACAGTTGGGTTCCAAATGTTAATTTCCCAGAGAAGCCCAGCAATCTAAATGATCCTATTGGTTTAGAGAGTAAAGTATGCGATCTTATTGTCAATAGCGAGTGGGATCTTACTCCCATTAATCAATATCTATATGAGGAAGTCAAGAGTGCTATATATGATATCACCATCCCATCTAATGGGCTGGATGATATACTAGTGTGGACTAGTGCTAAGAACGGAATGTATTCAGTGAAATTGGGATACCATAGAGGTAAAAAGGGTAATCTCATTAATGGCAACAAAGCAGGATCCTCGATTGTCATCCCTTCAACTTGTTGAAAATCGATTTGGAAGATAAAGATTATCCCAAGAGTACAACAGTTTATTTGGCGGCTTTTAAAATAATGTTGTAGCTACAAATGAAGCCCTTTTTCACAGGAAAAGATCCCAAGGAAACATTTGTCCTGTTTGTATTGGAACTAATAAGGAAACGATGGAGCACTTGTTTTTTCACTGCCCTTGGACCAGATGTATTTGGTTCGGTTGTACACTTAGTGCAAGATTTGACATATCTAGCGTCTCGAACTTCAAATCCCTGGTGGATCACATTGATAGGTATGCCCTCATTGAGTAAGCAAGATCTATCATTAATTTATTGGATCTTATTGTTTATATGGAAGCAAAGAAATGATATGGTTTTTAATCATAAAGAGCCAAATCCTATTGATGTTATTGAATATGATAGGAAAATCAACTTTGACTTTTAGGTGAGATGCGACAAAAGGCACAAAAGCCCTGAGGGACACAGGGGATGTAATACTCCTCTTGTTCCTTGGTCCCCTCCTACTATAAGCAATCTTAAAATTAGTTGTGATGGGGCTATCTCGACTAATAAGATTGGCACTACTATCGGAGTAATTTGTAGGGACCATTCTGGTGATTTTAAATGGGGTTTTGTGGATAAGATAAAATCAAGTTCTGCCTTCATGACTGAAGCCTTGGCCATGAAAAGGGCATTGATGCTTGCAGTGGATCTCAGACATGATAAGGTGGTCTTTGAAACTGATTGCCTCCTCTTACTTGAATGTCACTACAAAAAAAAAAAAACACTAGATTACCGACGGAAATTACCCATGGAATTTTGTTTGTAATTGGATTTCCGATGGAAAATGTCCGTCGCAAAAAAAAGTCGTGGTAGAAGACATTACCTACGGAATTTCGTTAGCAATTTCAATTACCCATGGAATTCTGTAGGTAATTTCTGTTAGTAATTGTTACCCACGAAATTTCATGGGTAATTTCTGACAGAAGTTCTTTCGTTAGTAATTTCGTCCCTTATTCAAAGTTTTTTTTGTAGTGTGTGTTGAAACCAAATCACATGATTTTTTTGATTGGAGGAGTAGGGGCACTGTGCTAGATATTTTTTGTCTCTTGACATCCAAGGTTGGGTTCTCTATGTCCTTTACCCTAAGGTGGGGTAATCGTACTGCTGACTTACTTGCAGTTGATGCTTATAAAGAGGTGTGTCTTATAGGGTGGGTTTCACAATCAACACCCTCTTTGATGTCACTTCAAGCTTTGGAGGCCCAGAAGGCAGATGGCCGGTGAACTTGATGATGTTTCTCGCCCCATTCATTCATTGGATGGTGCTTGTTTGTAATTTTTTTTATGATCAGTCTTGTGTTGTTTATCCTTCGGATTGTTTGTTTTTCATAGTTTTGTTGCTTATCTTGGTTTAGGTATCCCTCTTTGTATTGTTTTGGTCGACTTTTGACGTAGTTATACAAGTTTCATTGAGAAAAAAAGAAGGTAATTCTGCCACTAAAATTGGAAATTTATTGTATTTTTAATAAAATTTATATATATTAAATAATATCTCTGTAAAAAAAATTATGATATTAATAGGGATATGAATTTATTGTATTGGATATGCCCAATTTTTAGTGTTAGGCTTTTTTGTTTTCCCTGAGGATATAATATAATGGTCACAAACATAAATAACATATTTTTTTTAAAAAAAATAAGTTTCACTTCTTATATATTTATTTTTAACCAATTTTTAATTTACTTAATTTAGTTATTTATATATTATAAAAAGAATTGAAGGGGAGTAACAATTTTAGACTTCTTTGTACATCAAATTAAACCCTTTGGAGCACCTCACTTTCAATATATATCCAAAACCATGAGGGGGAATAAAAGCACGCCACATCTCTATAAATATATACTTTCCTTTCTTAGTTTCATTTCTCTATTATTATAAAGAAGACAAAGCAACACTTCGGTATCATCACAACCACATACACTTCTTAAGCTCTTATTTATTTTCTTCCCTTCAGGCATAATAAGTTCAAAATTTAGCAGATGACACAGCCACTATTAGGATACTCTTCTACAGTTCCAACATAATAAGGAGGTGGTGGATAATAAACATGGCTGTAACTAAGAGGAGCAGTCACAATGGCTTTAGCTATATTCTCTATCTTTTCTTCTGCTTTCTTCTCAGATTCTTTGGCTGCTCCAACAGACACAATTTCTGTATGACACAACTTCCTTAGCTTTCCCACTACCTTGACTGGGTCGATCTCTCCTGTTACCGTTAATTTCATATCCTTCATATCCACGTTCACTGACTCAACTCCTGCAAAACAAAACCAAATCAGTCAACTTTTCACCTTTGCTATAACAACCATACAGTATTCTGTACAATTAGTTTACCCAAATTTGAATGAAATTGGTTTCAAAACTCTAACCAACATGATTTTTTCGTTTACCCAGATGACTGAAAACTCAGGATTTGGTGATAGAGATATACCTGAAATGCTTGAGGTTGTTTTCATGACCTTTTGCTTGGTTCTTTCACTTTGTAGTTCCACCTTCAACACTATTTTCTGCCAACAAATAAATCATCATACAGCTATATATTAGTCGATGTAAAGGGAATCGATAATATTCATTAGGACTTGGAAGGAAAGGAAGTGTGAAAGAGCAGGGTCAAGTTTTCTGACCTTCATTGTCATTTGTGAGTTATATTGTTGTGTTGAAGCTAATAGTTTCACAATAATGAAAGGCAAAGGGAAGTTTACTAGGTTGTGAAGAAGAGGAAGATTAAAGATAAATGGTTCAGTGTGGTGAAGTGAAGATTTATACATGGCAGCCAAATTTATAGATGTGCAGGAGACTCTGAGTCAAAGGAAGTCAAGTCAAGTCTATTTATATTTGACGCGTCGATTTAAAGTCACCTTTTAAGGGATTATCTCAGAAAAAGGCACGCGAAAACTGAAGGAGGACATCATTTTCAATTTTTATTTGTTTGCTTTTGATGGCATTAATTAATGGTTTTGTCTTTTTTGGGAAGTGTGCACAAAAAAAGTAGAATCGACTTTTCCACGAAGGCATCTTCCTCCTTCTGGGTTTCATCCTCATCTTTCTCATAAGTCGGGGTGGTGAGCATGTTTGGTATGCCGAGTAGTGCCGAAATCGGTATTGTGCGCGCGCATTAGTCTAATAGTTTTTTTTTTTTTTTAAATGTTTGGTTGAGAAGTTGCTTTGAATTTATAAATCAAAAGTTACTAATTTAAAAAGTTATTTTGGAAGCTTTGAGCTCTTTTTTAAAGATCCTAAAATAATTTTTTAAGATCATCATATATTTTTTTAGCACTTTTTAGTATCCTGAAATATATTTTTAGTGTTCATTCAATACCTTAAAAAATACTTTAGGGTGTTGATTGAAACTAAAAATATTTTTTTCAAGATCATGAATTATTTTTGTTTGTATCATTCAGTATTCTGAAATATATTTTTAGTATCATTCAGTAATTTAACAAATATTTTATGTTACTGAATGATACAAAATATAATTTTTTAAGATCATAAAGTATTTTTTAAGTATCGTTCAGTATTCTGAAGTATATTTTTAGTATCAGTCAGTATCCTCAAAAATATTTTAAATTGACTATAAATTTAAATTACAAAAATTATTTACGTTATCACCAATTTAAATATAAATCACATTTCATAATCTATTTTTTTATAAATCAGATTGACTATAATTATATTTCTCATCGATATCGCAAACAAATAAACTGTGAAGAAGCTAAACGCTAACATTCTGCACGTGTCCAATGTGGGTCAACTCTAAGTCAATATGGACCCTACACGACTTCGCGTCTAATCCCTAGCCTACTGGCTTCCCTTGAGTTGCTTGACTGTTTCGCGTTCGGGATTCACAGACCACATGACATTTTCTTTGGCCTCTTCTTGGTCGAAATTTCTTTGGCCTCTTTAATAAATAGAAAATATATAAATAAACGAGATTCAATTTATGGTTTGATATAGGATGAATCTATTATAAAATAAAAAAATTTCAGTGAACACTAAAAAGGATTTATTTTAAGTGTGTTCATTATCTTAAAGTATTTTATGGTATAATTTATCACTTGAATATTTTTTCAGGAGCAGTTCTAAGCTTGTCGTTAAATCACAAAAGTTCTATCAAGTGAAGGTACATTCAGTAATACGAAATATTTTTTTATTAGCACTTAACATCTTAGATTACTTTTTTGGGCGTAATTTTGCCTTTAAAGTATTTTGAGAGTTAATTTTTTATAGCACTTTTTTCTTATTCTTAGTACTCATCTTTTTTGTTTTTCTTTTCTAGGTACAGGTATCCTTCTCTTAGAAGAAATCTTGTTTAAGGGATTGTCGAACCCTAAATTTAGGGAATTCGTCATGTTGTAAGGGACTAGCCCCTTCCATTAGACCCCACCCCCATTCATTTCCATATTTTTAATACTCATCTTTAATATTTTTAATAAAAAGTTTTTTAGTTGTTTTTAGTAGTCATCTCAGATACTTTCTATAAACTTATCTTCCAAAATTTCAACCCTAACATGTAATTATTTTTAGCCCTGAAAACATTTAAGAAGAGTACTAAAACAAATGGAAGATAAATATTGAAAAAATTTAAGATGTTTTAAAGGTTACTCAATTCTCCTCACCAATAAATAGAAGATTATTCAATTTGAGGCAAAACAACCTAACAGCACAAAAACGACGTTGCATGTACATTTTTGCTCTTCATTCGTTATTGTGTAGACTTTTGTTCTCAATGAGTAATGTGTGTATTAAGTAGGGGTAAAATTGACAAGTTGTCAAATTTTAAACCATAATGTTGGCATTATAAACAATGGTCTGAAGCAAACAACCATTATAACCTATGTAACATACATAATGGTGCTTTTAACAATCACTGTTATACAAATTATAACATACATAACAATTACTATATAGCAACCATTATTTATTTGCTATAAATACTAGCGGGTTTAATGAAACAACTGTCATATATAGTGTATACAAATATAAATTTTTTTTTTTTTTCGGTTAGAACCGTTAATTTTTTAGGCAATCTTTTTCTTAAAAAAATGGGGATTCTCCTTTTGATATCCTCCATGTAATAAGCATACAAAATGAAATTGTACACAAAATTGTGTGTGTGTGTAAAATAGAATAGGAGCTCACATAATGAGTATAGCCATGCAATTTGGGATGGATGACGACATTGATCTTGGTCAATATTTGGGGTTTCTTGACGTTCAAGCAACTGCTCATGAGATTGAATAACAAAAACGAAAATATTACCACAAGAAATGGATATATTGCTCATGAGTTATAACCCATAACTATTTACAGTACTCATGAGCTATAACCATAACTCTTTACAGTACTCATAAGAACCCTTAACTCTACCGTACTCATGAGTTATTCCTAGGTAATATTTGGAAAAAATATATCATTGAAAAAAATCGTAACTCTTTACGATATATGCTCATGAGTCATATCGCATAACTCTTTACTGTACTCATGAGAACCCGTAACTCTTTATGGTGCTTAATAGTTATAACTCATGACTCTTTACGGAACTCATGAGAACTCGTAACTCTTTATGATACTCTCTACAATGAACCCTTATGGAGTCTCTCGGTGGGTCAATTCAGTGCTATCCGTTCTCTAACAGATATATGTACTACATCAGCTAAGGCATCATCATGCTTACATTCTATGAGATCCCTACCTTGTATCTCTATACAAGTAGATGACGTTGTACTAGTCTTATTGAGATCACCTACGCCCTTTCTTGGTGATTCAAGACTAGGAATAGGTTTCAGGCAATAGACATGCAGTGTCCTCGAGTCCTCATGATCATGATCCCTAGCATAGATCCTTGAGTTTACACCTGCTCTATTCCTAAGGTCTTTAAAATATAGGCCAAACATAAATATGATAAAGTGTGGTCAAATATATAAATCATGAAATACTAAATGGTATAAGGTGTTCTTTTAATAAAACATATTGTCTGTAGGACACTTACATACTAACAATTCCTGACTTTGTGGCTAGGCTCAATAGAACTCCCTACCGTAAAAGGCTCAAGGGATATGTAGGCTGTAATATCTCGAATTTTGGAACTAGAAGATTTGGGATAAGACTGAGATAATTAGGCTGCTAAGTCAGAAGAGTCCAAAATCTTAAGTTTATCGTGAGGAAAAATTGGGAAAAATTATGAGATATTATTTTGAGGATGTAGAAATATTATAAGGGGAATTAATTAAGAATAATTTTGCCTAAATAGTTTTACAACTATTGTTTAAAATTTAGGGCCTATTTTCCTAGTTATTCAAGGAGAAATAATTAGAGAATAAATATTGGCCTATAATTTAAGAGTCAATATTTTATGGATTAAAGAAGCTAATTGAGGAATAACAATCCTTATATGGGATTAAGGATTAATTTCTAACACCTAACAATATTTGAAACTAAATGAGTAAATGACCAAATTGCAAATAAAAGTCTTGTAGAGGGGTAAGAAGGATCAAATGAGATTAGTTAGGTGTGGACCTACAAAACTCATTTCCCTCTGGCTTATTCAACAAGCATACCACCTACACATATATGGTGCCTCTCCCTGTAGCTTGTTCGGCAAGCTCTCCTTCTGGTAAGACCAGTTTGTAGTGGTTACTTCTGAACTATGCTGTCTCTCATAAGGGATTCTTGTGGAACTCAGAATAGTGGAGTAGTACAAAAACTGGAAGAGGCCGAAAATTGTTGTAGAAATACTCAATTTGCTAGGTCTTGCCAGATGTATTCAGAGCTTTTCTTGAAACACTTTGCTATTAATAAAAGCTCATTTGAACAGAGAATTGAAAGAAAGAGTTGTTTAGATGGATATGTCTGTGAGAGGATTTCAAAGGGTTGTAGGAGAGGTTAGAACTCTCACCGGTAGTGAATACTCTAGATCTGAGAATGCGACCCGTGTATGGTTTGTAATGAAGGAAAGACTGGCACCACTTACGAGCCAATGGGCTGGAGGAACCACCAGTTGTAGGGTATCTTCCTGGTGGGGGCCAAATGTGAATCCTGCCTCGTTGGGGGCTGACACCACTAGTGAGCCAATGGGCTGTAGAAACCACCAATTGTGAGGTATCTTCCCGAAAGGGGCTGAATGTGAATTATCATTACCCCATTGATATTCATCATAGTATTATTACACAGTTTAGTGGGCAAAGCAAAAATTGCAAAACATACTGATAATTAATGCTTGATTACATGAATGGAATTCCCACAATGATTATTACACATTATTTAAAACTTCTGAAAAATTCCATTACAAAAGAACATGTAACCAACAATAGCCCTTGGCCCAATCTGGAATCTTCAATTGTCATACCCCATTGATATATCGACTTTCATCAGAGTATTATTACATAGCTCAGTAGGTAGGACAGGAATTGCATAAACATACTGATAATTAATACTTGATTACATAGCAAGAATTCCCACATGGATTATACACATTATTTAAAAATTCTAAAAATTCCTTTACAAAAAATAGATAACCAACAATAGCCCTTGGCCTAATCTATAATCTTTAATTGCCGATATCTTCCATCTTGCCCTGGGAGCCGCTTCCAATACGCTGTTCATTGCAAAAATAATGACAAGGGCCGTGATTCAAAAAAAAAATCAAAATAACAATTAATCTCATATAAAATGCATGCACAATACATGATAGTCAACTAACAAACAATACAATCAGAATTCAAAGATCACATATCACATGCAACACTGACTGCAAACAAGGAATCCAACCGATCCATTACCACAGCGCTGAGCATTCAACTGGGCAACAATCCATATCATCTGAATGCAAATTAGGTTCCACAATCCAAGGACCACTGGTCCATTAGGCCTACTGCCTATCACGTATTCACTGAAAGACAAAATATCGCCAAGATGGGGGTGAATTGGGTGATTTAAAAAAATTTTCACGAATGACCCTGATAGCACTAAAAACAAAGTAAAGAAGGAGAAAGATCGACACGAGAGATTTATACTGCTTCGGTCTAAACTCTTGACCTACGTCCGGTCCCCAAACTCTCTAGGTATTTCACTATCTCTTTCAATTGATTACACATTCTGTAACTCTGAGTAATCCTCTCTGTAGGATTCACTCCCCCTTACAAGTTGTAATCAATACACCCACTCTTAAGGTCCCACTACCTTGAGATTCTTACAATGATATTGATAAGAAATTTAACTCTCTAACATAATAAATTAATAAATACTGAAGATCAAATATTCGAAGATATTATGTAGGAGGAGCCTATGTTGGTTAATTTTGGGCTATTAAACGACTCTCATGCAAAGTCTCATAAGGATGAAAACAAAAAAATTGTTAATCATTGCAGAAACCTGTAACTCTTTACGATCCACATGATTCATTAACCTTAATATATTATACTAATTAGTTATTATTATTATATTCATTAATCCGTAACTCTTCATGGTACTCATGAGAACTCGTAACACTTTATGATACTCATGAGTTTTAGGATTACTCGTTAAAACAACTATTGAGGATTAGGATTGCCTTAGATCACTCGAAGACTTCAATGTTGTTAATGTCCTCTAACGTAACGTTGATCCACACAACTATTCCCCGATTGCAATGATAATTCTCTCTCTTCATACCTCCTACTCCTTGGATGCTTGCTAGGAGATGGTAAGGTTGAGGTTTCGATTTCTTGGGTTTTTCTCTTTTCAAGAAGATGGTGGTTTCATAAAATTAGCTTGAAGATATGATGAACAATATTGGATCTTTACCTTTCTTGGATGGCGCCTTTTTCTCTACACCTTGGTATTTGGCCAAAATTCTCAAGAGCATGAGTGTACATGAATTTCTTGGATGGCGCCTCTTTCTCTAGACCTTGGTAGGCCGAAAATTTCAAGACCTAATTGTCTTGTGTATTTTGGCCACCATACTAAAAATAGGGTTTTAGATTATAGGCCTGTTAGCTCCCAGTATTTTGATGATAACAAGGCTTAAAAGGTTTTAAGGTTTTGAATCAGATTTAACTTGTTTTGCACCTCTGTGAGTAAATGATTCTCGAGTATATGGTAAGGATTCTCAAGTATTATGAAGTATCTCTTTGCCATAAGTGTTTAGGTATCAATTCTTGAGAATGGCTCAATGATTCTCGAGAATGGTGTAGCAGTTCACCATCGCAAGCCATATCTGATACAATTCTCGAGAATGAGTAAGTGATTCTCGAGAATGGGTAAGTTAATTCTCGAGAATGCTTTGACAAAATCACTATGGCATGCTTTCTCTGATATGATTCTCGAGAATGAGCTCTTGATTCTCGAGAATAGAACTTGTTTAGCTTCAACATTCTTGCCCTCATTAGAACAATTCTCGAGAATGAGTAAGTAATTCTCGAGAATGGTACTCGAGAATTGGTAAGGTAATTTTCAAGTATGCGAGGTCTGATATGTTAAAAGCTCTCATGTTGTATTTCAAATTGATATGATTCTCGAGTATTAGCAAAACGATTCTCGAGAATGCTTAATCACTTATGATTAAAAGCACACCGAACGTATCATTCTCAAGAACTATAATATGATTCTTGAGTATCAACGAGACATGATCTCTGGAAAGACTTTTTTTTCTAATAGTTCTCGAGAATGATATGAACAATTCTCAAGAGTACATTCCCTGGATATGTGTCATATCTCACGCATTATTAATTGCCGCCAAAAGTCTTTGGGTCATTATCTATTTCTTGTTAATCATATCCAAACTTGTTTATATAACATTTAATCATCTTTTTGATTGATTTTTAGTTGATTAATCCTGTTTAATTCAAGATTGAGCGAAAAGCAATCCGACATGTCAAGTAGCATTAAATGCGTCTCAGAAATAGAGCAATAATTGGAATTAAAGTATGTAGCAGACGAAATCATTCTTTCGAGGCATACTTATTCCGCCTATTATTCTGAGTCACCTCTGCACAAGAACAGTTGACAGTGAATGCAATTAATGAAGCAACGGTCGATTTTACTCAACGGAAATCCATTGTTCCTAACGAAAGTTTAAATAGTCACAACGGCTACATTCGAGTTCTTCACAACGGCATTAATGACAAACACTATAAAAGCTCATCACATTCAATTCTGTCAAACCACCGAAACTCTACGCATTCAATTAGTCTCAACTACTACCTACTATTTCATTAAACTCTCTTAGTATCTTAGGATATTTCTTGTACTTCAATGTTCATTAATTATCTACTCGTGAGGAGTTTTTAAAAACTTATATCATTTCCTATTTAAATCTTAAGGTTGTGGAACTTTAAGTGTGGGTGTACTATTACAACTTGTAAGGGGGAGTGAGTCCGAGTGTGAAAGGATCATCCTAAGTTATAGAGTGTGTAATTGTATTCGTATTTGAAGAGTTAGTGGAAATCCCAAGGTGTGCTTGGGGATTGGATTTAGGTTGAAGTATTAGACGGAACCAGTATAAATTGCTCGGTGTCTATTTCCTTTCTCTGCCTCTGTTTATTTGTGCTCGTGTGCAACTTGCGGAAAGTTTTTGAGATCACCTATTTACCCCCCTCTAGGTGATATTCCATTTTCATTTGGTATTAGAGCGTAGGTTACTCTGTTAGGCTTAACATCTCGAGTTAGATCATGGAAGGAATATTACCTGACGGTGCTTCAATCAACCGACCACCTGGCTTCAATGGCGAGCATTATTCGTTTTGGAAAAACAAGTTCAAAGTCTTCGTTATGGCAACCGAGTTTGGACTATGGAATGTGTTTGAAAGAGGAAACTATGAGCCAACTGTCTTAGAAGACGGACTTCGTGTTCCTAAACAAGAAGAAGATTTCAATGACAATGATAGTCACTCTCAACAACAAGGCTATCTTGATGCTCCAAAGCCCACTCAGTCAGCAAGAATACTTTCGCATTTGTAATCTATCAAGTGCAAGAGAAATGTGGAATGCACTGGAGATTGCCTATGAAGGAACAACCGGTATTAAAGAAAATTGAATCAACATGTTAACTACCGAGTATGATCTTCTTCGTATGAAGACCGGAGAATCCATTGGAGCATTCCAACTTCATTTCACTCATCTGATCAACCAATTATCTGCTCTTGGAAAGGTATATGATCAAATTTCTCAAGTTAGAAAAATTCTCAATGTCTTGACAAAAGACTGGGAAGCCAAAGTGACTGCTATCGAAGAAGCCCGTGGAGAGTGGATGCAATCGGTTGCTGCTCTATTCGGAAGCTTATCTAAATATGAAAGAAAACTAAAATTCAAGAAAGTCTTAGATGAGATCAACAACAACAAAAGCAAAGGAATTGCTCTCAAAGCTGTGAAAGAGAAGCAAGCTAAAGACAGAGATAATGATGATGATAGTGACGATGAAGAGCTAGGCATGATGGTCCGAAGATTCAAGAAGTTTTACAAGAAGGACCAAGGTTTCAGAAATAAATTCAGAAAGGGAGCTCAAGTAGCAGACGTGATTTCAAGGATAAAGATCAAGTTATCTGTTACGAGTGTGAAAAGTCGGGTCATTACAAATCATAATGCCCTCAGCTGAAAGGTAATGAAAAGGAGAAGAAGAAGAAATACAGTCACTTTAAGAAGAAGGCCTACGTGCTGCCATATGGGGAGATGATTCCTCAAATGAAGGATGTGAGGAAGAAGAAGAAGATACTGCAAATATTTGTCTAGTTGCAGAAGAAGAGCAACATGACAACAATGATGAGGTATATGACTCGCAACCTACTTATGATGAATTATTTGCTAAGTACATTGTTTTACAATCTGAATTTGAAAAGGTTGCTGAGAAATATTTAGCTTTGAAAAAGAAGAACAAAGTTCTTGAACAACAAGTTAAGAATGCTTCTTGTGAAAACATTGTTTGTGAAAATTGCCTTGATTTAGAGAATAAGAATTTGTATCTCACGAAAACACTTGAGAAGTTTACTCAAGGAAGTGAAATGCTCAATGTTATTTTAAAAGCTCAAAGATTTACAAATGACAAATCGGGCATTGGTTATAATCCTATCTTTGACAAAAGGAAAGGGAAAAAGAAAACAGGAGAAAAATCTTATCTAAAATATTTTCAAAAGTCTGTTCATACTTAAAATTTGTTTGCTCATTGCAATTACAGTAACCCAAAAGGTACACAGTACTTCATCTTGCTTTCATAAGAAAGATAGAAGAGATAAACCTGTTAGCAACTATCAGTGGGTCCCTAAGGGAACATATGTTTCTATGGCCTGAACTAACCTCAAAGGACCCAAGAAAATATGGGTACCTAAAACTTAATCTTTTCTAATTTTCAGGTTTGTCTGAGAGCATCAAGAACCAACAAGTGGTACATTGACAGTGGGTGCTCCAGATACATGACTGGCGATCAAGCCAAATTTGTTGCAATGAGGTCAAGAGATGGTGGCAAAGTCACCTTTGGAGGTAACCAATCTGGGAAAATCACTGGAATTTGTGAGATTGGTGCAAGAGATGGACCTCAGATCAAAGATGTTTATCTGGTGGAAGGTCTCTATCATAACCTCTTGAGTGTTAGTAAAGTGCTGATAAGAACAACTGGATCATCTTTGATTCAACGGAGCGTCTCATTATCAATAAGGATGATCTCCCAATCGATAAAGGTAAACTTAAGGTATTGTTTAAAGCTCCTAGAGAAGGTAACTGCTATACCTTAGATTTGCCTAAAGTTAGTTCTGAAAAATGATTTGTTAGCAACTTGGACGAAAGTTGGCTGTGGCATAAACATGTGGCTCATGTGAACATGTTCGAACTAGACAAGTTATTAAGAAAAGAGTTAGTTCTTAGTTTGCCTAAACTTCGATTTAAAAATGACATGATTTGTGATGTTTGTCAAAGAG
Source organism: Acacia pycnantha (assembly GCA_025563575.1). Lineage (NCBI taxonomy): Eukaryota > Viridiplantae > Streptophyta > Magnoliopsida > Fabales > Fabaceae > Acacia > Acacia pycnantha. Next base: position 340,210 of record JAMWYP010000156.1, read on the forward strand.
GTAAACAAACTAAATCTTTTCTCAAAAATAAATTTGAAATCTCGACTAATAGACCTCTTCAACTACTCCACATGGATCTAGTTGGAACGGCTAGAGTTAAGAGTCTTGGTGGGAACCTATACACTCTAGTCATTGTCGATGATTTCTCTTGTTTCACTTGGACTATCTTCTTATCTTCAAAAGATGAAATTTTTGATATGTTTGTTGTGTTTGCCAAGAAGGTGCAAAACAAGAAAGGTATTTGCATTTCAGCTATTCGAATCGATCATGGAGGTGAGTTTTAGAATCAAGCCTTCGGAGAGTTTTGTGACGCTCACGGCATTGATCATAACTTCTCGGCTCCAAGAACACCTCAACAAAATGGTGTGGTTGAAAGGAAGAATCGTATGCTCATCGAAATGGCTCGTGCAATGCTGAATGAGAATAAGACCTCACAAGTCTTCTAGGCAGATGCAATGAGCACGACCAACTATATTTCAAACCGAGCCTATCTGCGAAAGAAGCTGAACAAGACACCTTATGAGCTCTACAAAAGAAGAAAACCAAATTTGGCTCATTTCATTTGCACATCTTTGGCTGCAAGTGCTTCGTACATAACAATGGTAAAGACAATTTGGGTAAGTTTGATCCTAAATCCGATGAAGGTATATTTCTTGGATATTCTAATAGGAGTAAAGCATATAGAGTTTTCAATAAGCGTACTCGTTTAGTTGAAGAGTCAATTCATGTTGTGTTCTACGAGTCCAAGATAGATGAACCTTTGGATGATGATGAACCTATTTATAAAAACCAAATTTTTTCAAAACCTACTCCTGCTTCTTTTGAAAATCTTGAAAATATTTTTGAAAATGATTGTCAAAACTCTTGTGAAAATCCTGATCAATCTCAACCTAAAGCTTGGAAGTTCATCAGGAATCATCCTTTGGACCAAGTGATAGGTGATGTAAATCAAGGTGTAAGGACCAGAAAAAGTACTTTGAATGAAGTTACATTTTCTGCCTTTATATCAGAGATTGAATCCTCTAAGATTGATGAAGCCCTTTCAGACAATGATTGGGTGATAACAATGTAAGAGGAGTTACACCAATTTGATAGAAATCAAGTTTGGGATTTGGTACCTAGGCCTAAAGACCATCCAGTCATTGGTTCTAAATGGATATTCAAGAACAAACGAGATGAGTCAGCAATCATTGTCCGTAACAAGGCAAAATTGGTTGCTAAAGGCTATAATCAAGAAGAATGAATTGATTATGAAGAAACTTATGCTCCAGTGGTAAGATTGGAAGTTATAAGGGTTCTTCTAGCCTTTGCTTGTATCAAATGATTCATACTCTATCAAATGGATGTGAAAAGTGCCTTTCTAAATGGTTTTATTTAGGAGGAAGTTTACGTTGAACAACCTCCTGATTTTGAAGATGATCACCATTTTTATGAATTAAAATTATTTTTCCTACGTTTTTTTCCAAAGAAATATAATTAGTCAAATATAACAATAAAAATTCTAATTCATTAAATAAATGTTGTCAATATTAATGTCTACACAATACGCTTAATACAATAAGCAAACGTAGTCACTAATATATAATCAAGAGTAAACTATTATCCATAAATAACTCATACAAAGTATAACAATCTGTGCTCTTTCCCCAACCCATCAAGAGTGCTCTCCTGTTTCGTCCTTGCAAGCTCCCATGTTTGAAGATTATGCCAAAAAATTGTTGAATAAGATCTTAATCTATAGTCAAAGCTTCGTGTTCTCAGAGTTCTTACTTTTTCTTCTTCAATATTCACCATGCGCACCACAAAAAATACCCAATCTATGACGAAAGTTAGACGAAAAAAAATTCGTCGCTGATTCCGTACGTCACTAATTTCTTCGTGACAGATTTCATATGAGTGTTTTTAGTGATAGAATTAGTCATGGAATTATTTCGTGGCTAATTTAAATAGCTACTTCTGTCGATAATTCTGCCACTAAAATTTAAAATTTATTGCATTTTTAATAAATTTTATATTAAAAATGATATCTTTATAAAAATAAAAATTATGATATTAATAGGGCTATGAATTTATTGTAATTGATATGCCCAATTTTTAGTGTTAGGCTTACTTGTTTTCCCTGAGGATATAATATAATGGTCACAAACGTAAATAACAGATTTTTCTTTTTAACAAAATAATTTTCATTTTTTATATATTATTTTTAACCAGTTTTTAATTAACTTAATTATATATGATAAAAGGAATTGAAGGGGAGCAACAATTTTGGACTTCTTTGTACATCAAATTAAACCCTTTGGAGTACCTCACTTTCAGTATATATCCAAAACGATGAGGGGGGAAAAATAAAAGCACACCACATCTCTATTAATATATAGTTTCCTATCTTAGTCTAATTCCTCTATTATTTTAAAGAACACAAAAAAGAAAAAGAAAAAACTCTTCGCCATCATCACAACCATATACACTTCTTAAGCTCTTCTTTATTTTCTTCCCTACAGACATAAAATAAGTTCAAAATTTAGCAGATGACACAGCCACTATTAGGATACTCTTCTACAGTAGTGTTCCAACATAATAAGGAGGTGGTGGATAATAAACATGGCTGTAACTAAGAGGAGCAGTCACAATGGCTTTAGCTATATTCTCTATCTTTTCTTCTGCTTTCTTCTCAGATTCTTTGGCTGCTCCAACAGACACTATTTCTGTATGACACAACTTCCTTAGCTTTTCCACTACCTTAACTGGGTCGACCTTTCCTGTTACCGTTAATTTCTTATCCTTCATATCCACGTTCACTGAGTCAACTCCTGCAAAACAAAAAACCAAACCAGTCAGCTTTTCACCTTTACTATAGACAACCATACAGTATTCTGTACAATTAGTTTATCCAAATTTGAATGAAATTGTGTTCTAAACTCCAACCAACATGCTTTTTTCGCTTACCCAGAAGACTCAAAACTCAGGATTTGGTGATAGAGATATACCTGAAATGCCTGAGGTTGTTTTCATGACCTTTTGCTTGGTTCTTTCACTTTGTAGTTCCACCTTCAACACTATTTTCTGCCAACAAATAAATCATCACACAGCTATATATTAGTCGATGTAAAGGGAATCAATAATATTAATGTGGACTTGGAAGCAAGAGAGGTATGAAAGAGCAGGGTCAAGTTCTGACCATCATCGTCATTTGCGAATTATATTGTTGTGCTGAAGCTAATAGTTTCACAATAATGAAAGCCAAAGGGAAGTTAGCTAGGTTGTGAAGAGGAGGAAGATTAAAGATAAATGGTTCAGTGTGGTGAAGTGAAGATTGATACATGGCAGCCAAATTTATAGATGTGCAGGAGACTCCGAGTCAAAGCAAGTCAAGTCAAATCTATATATCTTTGACGCGTCGATTTGAAGTGTCACTTTTTCAGGGATTATCTCAGAAAAAAGGCACGCGAAAACTGAACGAGGACATCAATTTCAATTATTGTTTGTTTGCTTTGATGGCATGAATTATTGGTTTTGGCTTTTTTTGGGAAGTGTGCACAAAAAAAGTAGAGGCGACTTTTCCACGAAGGCATCTTCCACCTTCTGGGTTTCATCCTCATCTTTCTCATAAGTACGGCTCAACTGTGAAGAAGCTAAGCGCTAACAATCTGCACGTGTCCAATATGGGTCAACTATAAGTCAATATGGACCCTACACAACTTCGTGAGTTGCCCGAGTGTTTCGCTTCGGATTCACCACGACAATGTTTACTTTTCTTTGGCCTCTTAAATAAATAGAAAATATGTAAATAAACGAGATTCAATTTATAGTTTGATTGGTAGGAATATTTGAATATGTCACAAGTATTGAAGTATATGGCTATTTTGCTACTGATCTAAGATATTGAAATGATATATAGTATGTCAAATTTAGGTTGGCGTGATGAGAAATTAATTATGTTCCAATTTTTTATACCTCACCGGTCTGGCCCGGGTTGACTCCGGTCTAACCCACTAACCCTTAACCCAGTACTCCGACCGGTTCAGTGACCGGTCTGGGTTTCAGAACCTTGATTTAAATAAAGTAACATTGAAAATGAGGGGGTGGGGTTCGAACCCCCCACCTCCCACATAGGGGCCAACTCTTGGCTCCTTTGTTTTATATATACAATAATAAATATATATATATTTCTTAACATTTTTTCAACGGTATTTACAAATCTCATAACGCAATTTACAAATCTCATAACGCAAATTACAACTTTTTTTGGAGGTTTACATTTTTCAACTCTTTGATGCCCCTGATTTAAAATAAAATAAAATGCATTTTTACAAATCTCATAACGCAATTTACAAATCTCATAATGCAAATTACAACTTTTTTTGGAGGTTTACACTTTTCAACTCTTTGATGGCCCTGATTTGAAATTAAAAAAGAAATGCACTTTTACAAATATCATAACGCAAATTACAACTTTTTTTGGAGGTTTACACGTTTCAACTCTTTGATACCCTTGATTTGAAATTTAAAAAAAAATGCACTTTTACAAATCTCATAACGCAAATTACAACTTTTTTTTTAGGTTTACACTTTTCAACTCTTTGATGTCCTTGATTGAAATTTTTAAAAAAAATGCACTTTTACAAATCTCATAACGTAATTTACAAATCTCATAACACAATTTACAAATCTCATAACGCAATTTACAACTTTTTTTTTGGAGGTTTACACTTTTCAAAAAAAAATTGTAATTTGCGTTATGAAATTTGTAAATTGCGTTATGAGATTTGTAAAAGTGCAATTTTTTCTTTTTAAATTTCAATCAAGGGCATCAAAGAGTTGAAAAGTGTAAAGCTCCAAAAAAAGTTGTAATTTGCATTATGAGATTTGTAAATTGCGTTATGAGATTTGTAAAAGTGTATTTTTTAAAAAATTTCAAATCAGGGGCATCAAAGAGTTGAAAAGTGTAAACCTCTAAAAAAAGTTGTAAGGGTTAAGGTGCAAAAATACACATGTACTTTGGTCAGAAGAGCGCCCAGTAGCAAGTGTTTTTTTTAGGTGCAAAAGTGACTATGTGGTTACAAAAGTGGAGCAAAATTACACATTGACCATTAGTTGACTTTTTCTGTACTGAAAATGATGACGTGGATGTTAATGCTTTATGAATTACAGATCATCCCCAGATACATTTAAAAAAATTTCAATTTAATCCCTCTATAAACTTTTAATATTTCCAATTTAGTCCCTGGTCAAAACTTACATTTTGACCAAGGGCCTTCTTCTTCCTCACCCGAAAGGCGGACCAGAGAGACCGAGCTGAACCTCTGAACTTTCAACCCCGTTCCCCTCATCACCTTAGTAATCTACCAGATAAGAACCAGACCTCCGTGTGTGGTGTTGGTGACGAACTAAGTGCACAAGAGATACTATCAGAAAATTAATAACCAAATGATAAAATGAATCTGTGAGTGAAACCAGATAAGAAAGCAACACAGATAGATATATCATCATCCAAGTCAAGAAGGTTTTCAAATTTCAACGGATCCTTAGTTTCCCATCATTAGTTAATAACTACCATTTATGGAACAATCTTATTAAGAATGAAATAGTGGAGTTTTCAAATCTGGAATCAAGTTGAAGAAAATCTCAGAACTAGGGAAACACAGATAGAGGGAGGAAGGGAGCGATAGAGAAGTACTTTTTGGGGCTTTCCGATAATGGCGGAGATGAAAATCGATGAGGTCATCAATGACCTTGCTGCCCCGGCGCCGGTGGATTGGCCGGTCAGTACCGATTTGGGGGAAGAACTGGAGCATCAGTGGTGTTTCTAGGGGTTGCGAAATTGGCGCTTGCACTAGTTAATAACTAACATACGCTCACAAGTTCGAATCTTCATCTTCCCCAAAAGATTCGGACTTGTTTGAAGAGCAAGAAGACCAATCAAATTCCCTCAATTTCAGAAGCAGATACAACACTATGCCACATCCAAACCCTAAAGCAGCACTAGATCCTGTGAGAGAAACGGCAGCACAAACCAACCTCACAAACGACTCGTGGTGGCGGGGATGGGATTGTCGACGGTGGCTTTGCTTTTTTTCAGATTCAATTCGGTGGCGAGAAAGAAGGGAAGAAGAAGTTGAGAATGGAAGAGAGAGAAGAGTAACATGTGGCAGTATTTTAATGGAGAAGTCAGATCTCACTGCCACGTCAGCGTCAAATAACGGTCAATGGTAATTTTGCTCTACTTTTGTAACCACAGTCACTTTTGCACCTAAAAAAAGTACTTGCTACTGGGCGCTCTTTTGACAAAAGTACATGTGTATTTTTGCACCTTAACCCAAGTTGTAATTTCCATTATGAGATTTGTAAATTGCATTATGAGACTTGTTAATTACGTTATGAGATTTATAAAAGTGCATTTTTTTTTTAAATTTCAATCAAGGGCATCAAAGAGTTGAAAAGTGTAAACCTAAAAAAAAATTGTAATTTGCGTTATGAGATTTGTAAATTGCGTTATGAAATTTGTAAATTGCGTTATAAGATTTGTAAAAGTGCATTTTTTTTAATTTCAAATCACGGGCATCAAAGAGTTGAAAAGTGTAAACCTCTAAAAAAGTTGTAATTTGCGTTATGAGATTTGTAAATTACGTTATAAGATTTGTAAATACCGTTGAAAAAACTGTTAAGAAGAATATATATATTTATTATTGTATATATATAACAAAAGAGCCAAGTAACCCAACTGGTTGGGCTACTTGGCCCCTATGTGGGAGGTGAGGGTTCGAACCCCATCCCCTCACTTTAAATGTTATTTTGTTTAAACCCCAACCCCCCCCAAAAAAAAACCCCACCGGTGGCCGCCGACCAGCGAGGGTTTATTTATTTATTTTTCTTAAAACTAAGGGTAAAAGGGTAATTTCACGGGAATTTGCATATCCCTCATAGGTCCTTGGTACCTCTCAGTCTTTTTACAAATTCGACAGACTTCTGGGGGTTTTGTGTAATACCCGGATAAATAAAATGACTATTTCTGATAGGTGAATATGTGATATCAATTTCTGTGTTATATTTATTGTTTTTTATGAAGGAAAAATCCCTTAGAAATTGGGGAAAAAGATTATGGGGTCAAAATGACCGAAATACCCCTAGGATGCATAAATAGCCTAAGAAAATTATGAAAAATCCTAGGAGGCAGTAAAATAATTATTAAAATTAAGAGAGTATATTGTCTCTAATTTTGGTAATTTAATTAAATATAACCTTGGAAAAATAAAGAGGGAAAAGTCAAAAAGTATTATAATGATCAGAATGTCCCCGTAGTTTCTAAAAAAATGCAAGAGGCATAAATGACTAATGTCAGTGCAAAAGTTGTAAGGTAATGAGTTGTTCTAATTAAGAAAATTATCAAAAATTAGTGGGTAATTAATTAAGTAATTATTGGCTAATTATTTAAGCTCAAACAAAGGAAAATTCAAAGATAATTATGTAAAACCCTATAAATAGTGGTTTATGGCTAGAATTAGCATAAAATATATTTTCTAATTAATTGGAAAATATGAAGAAAAATTGGTGAGATTAAGTAATTCTAAGCCTAAATACAAGAATGGACCAATAGGAAAATTTTGTAAAAAAATTATATAAAATAATTATAAAATAATTATTTTATATATTATTAATTAATTAAATAATTAATTAAAACGAAAATTAATAAAATAATAATAAAAAGGACAAAGAAATCTTAAGAGGATAAGATGATAGGATTTTGTAATATAATAATATTATATGAAAAGCAAACAGGATAAATGACCACCGATAGAAATTAAATCCTATCTAGAAAACCATGAACAAGATTTCTAAAGTCAGAGAAGAATATTAATGAGTGAATTTTTATCTCGGATCGGTGCATTTTGTAAGTCAATTTCGAGATCGGTGGAATATTCGAGAGAATAAGACGAAATAGGGTAATCTGTGAAAGAAGCGAGATAGTCACAAGTTGGAATTTGAAGAAAATAAATTATAACTCAACATCGGGAATGAGTTGAGAATTTCTGGATATATTTGGAATCGGTGAATTTTTGTCCGTAGATTGATGATTCGGAAGTTGCTTACGTAATCAGCACGCTTTTCCGTAAACTTCAAGCAGGACAGTTGAAACCCTATATGAAATCAAAAATTAGGTTAACTTAGACATTTCTAATGAGAAAGAAAAGGTCTTCAAAGTTGTGATTCCGGATTTTTGAGATTTTCCGAGATTACGCGATTTGGACACCGATCGGGAACTTTATCGGTACAAGTGCATAAAGCAAAAGCATCACATCACATTAATTGATGTGACAATCCACCAACCAAGGGGGGAGGCCGGTTTTGGGAGTTGGCGGTCTTTAGTCTTTAGTTCTTTCGGTAGTTTTAGTAGGAATGCTAGATAGATCTTTAGTTTTATTTTAAGTATGAAATTCAAAAATCATGGTGGGGTCAGAGTTGTGGCAAAATTTTGGAAAGTCGGAGTCAAAGTAGCGAAGCTCTGGCAAAATTACGCCGATTAGGGGAATAGGGGCAAAATGGTAATTTTTACCTAAAATGCCCGTTATGATGTCAAATATTGATAAACGTGATATTATCATTACAGGATATCAGAAATCTCGAGCCGCTGTCGTTACGCTGTCCGACGTGCCGCTGTCAGCCCGCTGTTTCCGTCAAACGTGCAGTTTCCGTCAAAACGTACCAGAAGTACCGTATATCATCAACGGAGGTACGGACGCGTACTGTAACACTAATCTTGTGCTGCTTAAGTACATATATGTGATAGATACGTTCATAGATTGATATACAGACAGTTTTTACACGGGTTATAGTCATAATAATGCCGTTATGTTTTCCTAGCGCTGAGGACACGAGTGGGTATCGTGGCACTGGATATGTGCAGGCTGTTGTTGTTATTGTTTACCCTATGGGGCTTTACATACTGCTCGTGCTTATGTTATGTCGTCATATTGATCATGCATCCTTTGTATGCTTTTGTACCGATATCTTGTTGTATTGTCTTGAATATCTCGTTGTCTGTATAATGTATTGTTTGAGCATGAGGTTAACCGTTACCTGAGATCCAATGCGGTAAATTGGATCTCAGCTGTAGCTTCAGGGTCCGGAGGACCGAGAGTTGGAGACCGGGGGAAGCAGCACGAGTAGATCGCTAGCCGGGGAATTTATAGTTCCGCTTTTTGTACTTACTTTTGAAACAGTAGGATAACTGTATTATCCATACAATGTTACACTATGGTTTATATTTGATTATGTATCCGTTACTCTTTCGCTCCAATGCTCTACTCTGATTTTAAAAAAAAAAAAAAAATTCCGCTTTCAAACTGGGGTGTTACATTCTGGTATCAGAGCATTCATTCTGGCATGAACCTGACTTTGTTACGACGAACAGTTTGGTGCCGAAGGCAAGGCTAGTCTACGTGGGTGTGCCATAAGTCACCGTATAAGTCGGTGAGGCCCCCATGGTAGACACTTACCTGGCAATTCTGTTCGGATAACAGAGTTATGTTCAAAAGCCTTTTAAACTTTGAGCACGATTTGAAAAAGAGTACTGATAAGACCTTGTGTAATGTGTAGAGATGAACAGAGACGGGAATCCCTATAAACTTTATTTCGGAAGGATGAGACGTACAGCTAGGAAGTCTACTGTACCAGCAATGATAGGAAGAAGGCTGAACCCTGACCCGATATACCCTCCACCAGAACCCGAACCCCAGTTGTTATGGCCAACCTAATCCAAGAATATTACGATGACCTTCTAAGTGATTCGGAGCCTGAATACCACCCTGCTTCGGAATACACTGATCCTGAAACTCCTAGTAATTACTATGAGCTCGAACCAGAATATGAACCCGAACCAGGAAGCCCTGATGCGTCAACTCACTCGTCCGTAGGGGATAATTTTTATTACCCTGAAATTCAAAACACTGATAATGCTGTAGCCGACCCCGATGACTACCACTACGTCCTGAACAGTAATAGGGCACTAACACTACAGTTAGAGTCGTATTACTGGCAAGCTGAGAGTCACACCAGAACTATCAAAGACAGATATCTGACATTCCTTAACCTAATCAAAAGCTACCATGCCGTCTGTGGCAATCATCCACCTGGGGATTGGATCAGATCCACCCTATTTTACTTCCCTTGTACCCGCTTCTAGGCAAGGTTCATCAATGAGCTACTGGATGAAGGACCCATCATAGGCACCCTGATCTACCTTCGATCCGTCCGAAGTGTATGGTTCGCCAACACATGTAACTAGGGATCAAGGTTGAAGAGAGTTGTGTGGAAGGATTAGTAGAAGCTATTATAGTATAGTATGTATCTAGGAAAATCAAGGGGTTGTAACATATTGGCTTGTATTAGGATATGACTGATTACTAAGTCAATACATGATGTACCAATTTTATGCAATATATAAAAGTATGTTTGTCTTAATTCCAATTGTTGTGCTATTTTTCTAATATTTATATCTGTTATGATTAAATAAAGGAAAAAAGATAAAACATGGCCATCATAAGAGGTGCCGGTGCACCAAGAGGCCGAGGCCGAGGTAGAAGAGGAGGCAGACAGCCTCAGGTTGGACGGAACCAAATGCCAAACCAACCAGATCACGACGAAATTCAAGAGATGAGAAGAACCCTACAGGAGCAGAGGGCTCTCATTGATGCACTATTAGCAAGACAGAATCAACAAGATGAAGAAGCACAGAGACTCTTAGAAGCACGACAAAATGGGGGAGATCGAGATAACGAAGAAAATGAAGAAGAGGAAGATGATGATGATGAAGAGGAGGAGAATGACGAAGGTGATGGACACAATGAGAAAGATGATGAGTCTGAGAGATCCCAATCACCACCTAGGCGAGGACGAAGGGAAAGGACCACAGAAAGCTGGGTCAACCAGTTCTGCAAGCTCAAACCACCCGGTTTCCGGGGAAAAAATGAATTAGCTGAGGATTGGCTTCTAAGTCTAGAAAAGATTTTTGAAGTCATCGAATGCCCTGGGAATCGGAAGGCTCAATTAGCGATTTACAAGCTTGAGGGTGATGCACACAGATGGTGGAAGAGCGTTTCCACAACTCTACATTCCTGCAGAAATTCAACGAGCAATATTTCCCTCCCTCAATACAGGTGATTAAGGAGGAGGAATTTTTGCATATCCAGCAAGGGCCGGAAGAATCATTTGACGACTACTTCGCTCGGTTCACCAACCTATCACGATACTCATCGTATTTGAAAAGCAACGTCAACGAAAGCTGGAAGGCTAATAGGTTGGTATACGGATTAAAGTATGACATCAGGTCGAGGCTGGTATCTCAGCAGTTTCCTGACATGGTCAAAGCTGTGGAGTCCTGCCGATTAACCGAGCGCAACCTGAAAGAACTGCGAAGGTTCCGAAGCCAGGAAGGTAACAATGCTGGTCGCGGTGGATCCAACCGCGGAGGTTCCTCGCAGAAGAGGAACGCGCCCTGGAACAATAACCAAGGCGGAAACAAGAGGCCATACCAAGGTGGACAACAGAGCTATCCCAGACAGCCGGGATCCCAAACATGCCCCAAATGCAAGAAGAACCATCCGGGAACCAACTGTGATGGGAAGCAAATCTGCTTCAAGTGCCAGAAGCCTGGACATTTTAGCCGGGATTGCCCCGAGAAGGCTGCAGAGGCAAGACCTCAGAGCGCGGGCCGAATTTTTGCATTGACAAATACGGAGGCCAAAAGTCCCGGAAATGGTCCAAGGTACTATCTATCTAAATGGCAATCTACTAGAAGCATTGTATGATTCGGGTGCCAGTCATTCTTTCATTTCTTATGATTGTGCAAATCGACTAGGGATGCATGCCTATAGATTACCTTTTGATATGGTAGTATCTACACCGCTTGGTGTAAAATCTTTAGCTTCTGATGCATGTATGAATTGTACTGCGAATGTGGATGGACGAATTTCCAAGGTGGACCTTATCCGTCTACCACTTCATGGCATCGACGTCATACTCGGTCTAAATTGGTTGACGGCCAACGGTGCAATGATCGATTGTGGCGCAAAGAGGATATCCTTTCCGATTCACCTAGCAGAGACAAGGTTGATGTGAGCCTGAACTTTCTCTCTGCTACAGAAGCTGATAGAAGCATGAAGCAGGGTTGCCAAGCATACATGGTATTTTTCTCAGTTAAAGCAGAGGCTGATCTTTCTCTCGAAAATATTCCTGTCGTAAAAGAATTTCCAGACATATTTCCGGAGGATCTCACTGAGTTACCTCCTATCCGAGAAGTGGAGTTCAATATTGAATTGATGCCTGGCACAGGGTCAATATCAAAGGCACCGTATCGTATGGCTCCAAATGAGATGCAGGAGTTGAAGAAGCAGCTGGAAGAACTTCTAAAGAAGGGGTTCATTCGACCCAAAGTATCACCCTGGGGAGCCTCAGTACTGTTTGTGAAGAAGAAAGATGGAAGCTTCCGACTCTGTATCGACTACCGTGAATTGAACAAAGTGACTGTCAAAAACAAGTATCCACTTCCCCGGATTGATGATCTTTTGGATCAGCTATCTGGTTCTACTGTCTTTTCAAAGATTGATCTGCGTTCGGGATATCATCAGTTGCGAGTTAAAGGTGATGATGTTCCCAAGACAGCCTTCAGAACCAGGTACGGGCATTATGAATTCCTTGTGATGCCCTTCGGATTAACAAATGCACCTGCGGTATTCATGGATTACATGAACCGTATCTTCCGACAACACCTAGACCAGTTTGTGGTGGTGTTTATTGATGACATTCTCATCTACTCTAAGAGCAAAGAAGAACACGAAGAACATCTCCGACGTGTGTTGAGTATACTCAGGGAGAAGCAACTCTATGCTAAACTGAGCAAATGCGAATTTTGGCTGCCGGAAGTTAGATTTCTGGGCCATGTGATATCAAGCGGCGGAGTTGCAGTTGATCCAGGCAAGGTGGAAGCAGTTCTGGACTGGAAACGGCCAGAAACAGTGACGGAGATACGTAGTTTTCTGGGTCTGGCGGGATACTACCGCAGATTCATACGGGATTTCTCGCGTCTTGCCCTCCCATTGACAAAGCTTACGAGGAAGAACCAACCCTTTGTATGGGGAGATGACTGTGAGGAGAGCTTTCAGAAACTGAGGGAGAGGTTGATTAAGCACCGGTGTTAATCATCCCAGATCCAGATGAGACTTATGTTGTCTATAGTGATGCCAGTGGGCAGGGGTTGGGATGTGTCCTAATGCAACAGGGCAGAGTGGTGGCTTATGCCTCTCGTCAGTTGAAGCCTCACGAGTTGAATTACCCTACACACGATTTAGAGCTGGCGGCTATCGTGTTCGCTTTGAAGATATGGAGGCATTACTTGTACGGTGTAACCGTAGAATTGTCTTGTGACCACAAAAGCCTGAAATACCTGTTCGATCAAAGAGAACTCAACATGAGGCAGCGTCGCTGGATGGAGTTGATTAAAGATTACAATCTGGAGATCAAGTATCATCCGGGTAAAGCTAACGTTGTTGCGGATGCTCTTAGTAGAAAGACGGTGCAGGTGGCATACATGATGATTCAAGAGCAGAAATTACTTGAAGATTTCAGAGATCTGAATCTATCAAATCAAATCTGCATGGGTCTCCACGCACCAGCTGATGCCTATCTTGCAACTCTTCTTGTGAGTCAAGGGGAGTATGATCTGATAGATGAAGTTGAGGAAGCTCAAAAGCAAGATGATTGGGCAATTGCAACACGGGAGAAGATCTCTCGAGGTGAGACCCAAGACCATGACCTATCCCCTAGTGGTTTGGTCAGGTACAAGAAGCGAATCTACATACTGCCAGTTGATGCATTAAGGCGGAAAGTACTGGATGAGGTTCATAAGAGTAAGTATACTCTGCATCCAGCATGGTCAAGATGTACTAGAGTATGAAATCCAAACTTTGGTGGCCCGGGTTGAAGAAAGATGTAGCCCAGTACGTGGCCAAATGCTTGACCTGTCAGAAAGTGAAGATTGAACACCGTCGACCCCCTGGTCTTTTGCAAGGACTAGAATTGCCAGAGTGGAAATGGGAGAACATAGCCATGGATTTTGTGGTGGGTTTGCCCAAAATCAGAAATCATGATACGATCTGGGTAGTTGTTGACCGATTAACTAAGTCAGCACACTTCATTCCCATCAGTATCCATTACTCTCCGGAACGATTGGCGGAGATTTACATCAAAGAGATCGTGAGGCTACACGGAGTCCCTAAGAGTATTATCTCTGATCGGGATGCACGGTTCCAATCCCGTTTCTGGAAAGCAATACACGAAGGTATGGGTACCAAGCTGAGATTCAGTTTGGCTTATCACCCTCAGGCCGATGGTCAATCTGAGCGAACGATACAGACGCTAGAGGATATGTTGCGAGCATGTGCACTAGATTTCAAAGGAAGTTGGGATCGACATCTCTCGCTAGCAGAGTTTGCTTATAACAACAGTTATCATGCTAGTATACAAATGGCCCCGTTCGAGGCGTTGTACGGGCGGAAGTGTCAATCACCACTATGCTGGACAGATTCGTCTGAAAGGCAATTACTTGGGCCGGATATGCTTGAACAGACCTCCGAGCAAATCGCGTTAATCAAGAAAAGACTCCTAGCAGCACATAGTAGACAGAAGAGCTATGCTGACAAAAGGAGGAGACCTCGAAGTTCTATGTCGGCAACCATGTGTTTCTAAAGTTATCCCCAGTAACTGGTGTCGGCAGAACGCTTAAGAGGAAGAAACTCAGTCCACGGTATGTGGGACCGTTTGAAATTTTGGCCGAGCGAGGACAAGTAGCTTATCAGATAGCCTTACCCCCGAACTTGAGTAATCTCCACGACGTTTTCCACGTGTCACAATTGAAAAAGTACCAACCAGACCACGATCATGTCATTGAGTACGAGGACGTTGAAGTACGGCATGATAATACCTTCGTAGTCGAGCCGGAGCAGATCATTGATCACAAGGAGAAACGGCTCAGAAACAAGACCATACCGATAGTGAAGGTAGTCTGGAAGGGTTTATCACCCGAAGAGGCAACTTGGGAAACTGTGAGAGAGATGGAGGAGAAGTATCCGGAGTTCATGGCCCGGAGTTTAATTACGATAGAGTAAATTTCGGGGGCGAAATTTTGTTTAACGGGGGGAGAAATGTAATACCCGGATAAATAAAATGACTATTTCTGATAGGTGAATATGTGATATCAATTTCTGTGTTATATTTATTGTTTTTTATGAGGGAAAAATCCCTTAGAAATTGGGGAAAAAGATTATGGGGTCAAAATGACCGAAATACCCCGGGATGCATAAGTAGCCTAAGAAAATTATGAAAATCCTAGGAGGCAGTAAAATAATTATTAAAATTAAGAGAGTATATTGTCTCTAATTTTGGTAATTTAATAAAATATAACCTTGGAAAAATAAAGAGGGAAAAGTCAAAAAGTATTATAATGATCAGAATGTCCCCGTAATTTCTAAAAAAATGCAAGAGGCATAAAAGACTAATGTCAGTACAAAAGTTGTAAGGTAATGAGTTGTTCTAATTAAGAAAATTATCAAAAATTAGTGGGTAATTAATTAAGTAATTATTGGCTAATTATTTAAGCTCAAACAAAGGAAAATTCAAAGATAATTATGTAAAACCCTATAAATAGTGGTTTATGGCTAGAATTAGCATAAAATATATTTGCTAATTAATTGGAAAATATGAAGAAAAATTGGTGAGATTAAGTAATTTTAAGCCTAAATACAAGAATGGACCAATAGGAAAATTTTGTAAAAAAATTATATAAAAAAATTATTTTATATATTATTAATTAATTAAATAATTAATTAAAACGAAAATTAATAAAATAATAATAAAAAGGACAAAGAAATCTTAAGAGGATAAGATGATAGGATTTTGTAATATAATAATATTATATGAAAAGCAAACAGGATAAATGACCACCGATAGAAATTAAATCCTATCCAGAAAACCATGAACAAGATTTCTAAAGTCAGAGAAGAATATTAATGAGTGAATTTTTATCTCGGACTGGGCTGTTTCAGAAGTCAATTCCGAGATCGGTGGAATATTCAGAGAATAAGACGAAATAGGGTAATCTGTGAAAGAAGCAGATAGTCACAAGTTGGAATTTGAAGAAAATAAATTATAACTCAACATCTGGGAATGAGTTGAGAATTTCCTGGACATATTTGGAATCAGTGAATTTTTGTCCAGAGATTGATGATTCCGGAAGTTGCTTACGTAACCGGCACGCTTTTCCGTAAACTTCAGCAGGACAGTTGAAACCCTGTATGGAATCAAAAATTAGGTTAACTTAGACATTTCTAATGAGAAAGAAAAGGTCTTCAAAGTTGTGATTCCAGATTTTGAGATTTTCCGAGATTACGCGATTTGGACACCAATCGGGAACTTTATCGGTACAAGTGCATAAAGCAAAAGCATCACATCACATTAATTGATGTGACAATCCACTAACCAAGGGGGGAGGCCAGTTTTGGGAGTTGGAGGGCCAAGATGGAGCCTTTCAAAAAGTGCGATCCAACGGTCCAGAATCCGTCTGACAAAGTGTGAATAGTGCACCAGATTTTCCTATAAATAGCAAGCTCTCCCTTTGCATTCTTCACACCAAAATCACTTCTCTAGTTGAACTTTCCTAGAGAGAAGAGAGAAGGAGGAGCTCTGGAGAGGGAAGGAGTCCGGGGAATTTTGCAGCGAAGCTCTGGGTAATTTTTCCGGTCTTTAGTCTTTAGTTCTTTCGGTAGTTTTAGTAGGAATGCTAGATAGATCTTTAGTTTTATTTTAAGTATGAAATTCGAAAATCATGGTGGGGTCAGAGTTCTGGCAAAATTTTGGAAAGTCGGAGTCAAAGTAGCGAAGCTCTGGCAAAATTACGCCGATTAGGGGAATAGGGGCAAAATGGTAATTTTTACCTAAAATGCCTGTTATGATGTCAAATATTGATAAATGCGATATTATCATTATAGGATATCAGAAATCTCGAGCCGCTGTCGTTACGCTGTCCGACGTGCCGCTCTCAACCCGATGTTTCCGTCAAACATGCAGTTTCCGTCAAAACGTACCAAAAGTACCGTATATCATCAACGGAGGTACGGACGCGTACTGTAACACTAATCTTGTGCTGCTTAAGTACATATATGTGATAGATACGTTCATAGATTGATATACAGACAGTTTTTACACGGGTTATAGTCATAATAATGCCGTTATGTTTTCCTAGCGTTGAGGACACGAGTGGGTATCGTGGCACTGGATATGTGCAGCCGTTGTTGTTATTGTTTACCCTATGGGGCTTTACATACTGCTCCGTGCTTATGTTCTTTGTCATATTGATCATGCATCTCTGTATGCTTTTGTACCGATATCTTGTTGTATTGTCTTGAATATCATTGTCTGTATACTGTATTGTTTGAGCATGAGGTTAACCGTTACCTGAGATCCAATGCGGTAAATTGGATCTCAGCTGTAGCTTCAGGGTCCGGAGGACCGAGAGTTGGAGACCGGGGGAAGCAACACGAGTAGATCGCTAGCCGGGGAATTTATAGTTCCGCTTTTTGTACTTACTTTTGAAACAGTAGGATAACTGTATTATCCATACAATGTTACACTATGGTTTATATTTGATTATGTATCAGTTACTCTTTCACTCCAATGCTCTACTCTGATTTTTAAAAAAAAAATCCGCTTTCAAACTGGGGTGTTACATTTTTCAAATTTAAATGGTATTTATTTAGAATTTTCCCTATTTCTTTCGGTATTAATTAGTCTTAAATATATGATAAAATTTATAGTATAAATTATAATATAAATTTTATCTTACATTTAAATTAAAAGTAATAGAAACGGTCTAATTCAAGGGTTAAAAGTCAATTTTACTTAGAACTATTCAGTTGCCCAAAAGTTTTTCCCGGTCTTTGTTCTAAAAGTACAAAAAGGAGAGCAATTTTGTCCTGTTTATTAGAAAAGTCAATGTTTGTCTGACTTATATGGCACAATCAGCACATCCAACCTCACCCTCAATGTTGCCTCGGAAGTTTTTTTGGAGCAATTTTGCCTCAGAAGTTTTTTTGGAGCAATTTTGCCCCTCCGTTAACAACCCTTTCGAAGGGGCAAAATTGCTCAAAAAAAAACTTTCGGAGCAAAATTGTCCCAAAAAAACTTTTAGGAAAAAATTGCTCCTGGGGTGTACTTTCTGGGCAAAATTGCTATTTAACCCTATTTAAAATACAACATTATCTTTTATATACAATTATAAAAAAAGCTAATGTCCTTTTTAGTAAATTTGACCCTGAAAAAGTTATTATGATAACAATATCCAAACATTATCATTTTTATCCAAAAGTTATTCTCTAAAAGCCATTTTTACTTCATAAATCTCCAAAATTATTTTTACCTCATAAATCTTAAAAGCTATTCTTAAAAAAAGATAAATCAATCACTAAAAAAAATAGAAACTCAAAGCAGAAAGCCTTAGTCTCGAAGAATAATTCACCTTCCCATGATGATGCCCATATAGCAGCACCCACCCCCAGGAAGTAAAATGTGTACTACAAACAATACAAAAGCAGAGTTGCAATTTGCATATTATTGGCATTCGACCTAAAAGAATTGACGAGACCGGTGAAGAATTTTGGCCATGAAAAATCCAAAATCTTAATGACAATATCTTAATAGCAGAACCAAAAACATCTAACAGGTACAAATAATGAAGATTGGAAAAGGTAAAGCACACCTACACGAAGCATCTTGGCAATCATAAGTAGATCTACCAAAAAAAAGCATGGCCGGGAAAATCAAGCTTTGCCAGAAAATTCTTTGAAAACTTGAATCAGTTGAGTGATTGAAGGGAAGAGGAAGAAGAGAATAAAAAGCAGGTGGAGGGCTGGAAGAGGAAGCCGGCCGTGGAGGACAATGAGTGAGGGTAAAGTAGTAGTACAAAGAGGAAGAGAAAGGATGATGTGGACTTGTGGAGGACATTGAACTTTTCAACCCATGTTGTCATTAAGGGCCCGTTTGGTACGGGGAAGATTTAAAGAGGGAAAGGGATTTAAAGGAGGGAAAGGAATGGAAAGGAAGATTGTGAAGGAAATTAAAAAGTTGAGCTGTTTGGTAGACATGGGGAGGTAAGTTAAGTTGAGGGAAAATGAATAGTTTGGTATGAAGAATGGGGTGTTAGTTAAGTGGGAATGTGAGGTGAAATACCAAAAATGCCCCTAAGTTAAAAAAACAAAAAAACATTCCTATAATTGAATTTTGTTTTTCCGCAGTGGCAGAACAACGAACTAAAACCAGATGGCGTGAATGTACAGCTGGAAAACTGAAGTAGGGGTGGATGCGAAATGAAATTGCCCCGACGATTGGATTCGGGATGTTTGAAAGACGACACACATGGAAGGAATTAGAAAGTGACAACTCGAAAAGACGAAACCAGTAGCGACAATTCATATAAACAGATGAATTGAATGAAAGTTTTGGTTTTGATAACTGTCAGATACATGATAGGCAAAGTGATTAAGCAAAAGTATTAACTTAATGGCAGAATCATTAAGAATGAAAACATGTCAAAGTTGCCAAAAGGTTAGGCTAAACTAAGCATTAGCAAAGTGTCAAAAGTATAGTAAGCAACATGAACGACAACAAAGCACAAAGTATGTTTCTACAAGCAAAATACAAAACATGAAACATAAGCAAAACACATAACATGTCATTCTTGTACAATATCTTCTTCAACAATCTCTCCCCCTTTGTCATCATCCAAAGAGGAGGGAGGAGGAGGACGAGGAGGAGAACCAGATGATGAAGGATCAGAAAGAGGAAGAGGAGTAGAGACAGGAGCAAAAGTAGAAGCTGGAGCAGCAGACTGAGAATATTTCTTGAGAGCCAAACCTTCGAGAGACATATCCAACAGGTGAACGTGAGCCTGGAGGGACTGAACTTCTTCTGTCAATTTGGCCGTGGATTCTTGCTGAGCCTGGAGGCAATTCTGAAGGCTAGATGAGATTTGTTTGGCTAGCTTCTCAAACTCAGCTCAATAAAGCGAAGAAGGTTGGCAGTGACTGTTTGAAGCTTGTCTGCTAACCCAGTAACTTTGTTGGCGCTATCATACAGTGGAGTGGCGGCGTCAGAAATTCATTTTGCCATACCTCTTGCAACTGCCTGTTCAACAGTATACTGAATAGCAGCTTGAGAAAATGAAGGAGCAGGGGTAAAGTCAGTGCCAGCCTGTGAAGATTGTGCCGCCTCGGTTGTTTGGAAGAGGAGGGCTTAGGATCTTTTGGTCCCTTATCTTTCTTCTTTCCAGTAGCCTCAGTGAATGAAATTTTCATGTATTAGAGATGAGTGTTGCCAAATTGTTTTGGGAAGACTGACTTATCGTTCTCTAGAAGATACCATACATCGTTGAAACCAAGAATCTGAGATACAAGATTATGATAGGGAATGGTATTCTTCTTGGCATATCCAGAGGTAGAGAGAAAGGTAGACATCTCGGATATAACCAATTTCCCTAGGTTCTGTAAAACCCTAAAAATCTCAGTTGATAATGCCTAGTAAAAATAGGTGAATATGAGGTCTCAAACACCTTGTATTGAATTTATCTTGTTATTAGGGTAATTTCTCCTGATATTAGATAATGTGCAATTAGGTCCCTAAATGCATTTACGGGTTATAAAATACCCTATGAAAATTATAATGAGGCAAGTAAAATAGGGAAGAATATTGTCCCTAATTTAGGTAATTTATTTAATTATTACCTTGGAAAAATAAAGGGGGAAAAGTTAAAAAGTATTATAATGACCAAAATGCCCCCGTGAATTTTAATATAATGCATGTGACATAAAATACTAATGTCAGTGCAAAAGTTGTGAGGAAATGAGTTATTCTAATTAAGAAAATTATCAAAAATTAGTGGGTAATTAGTTAAATGATTATTGGCTAATTATTTGGGCATAAACAAAGGAAAATCCAAAGATAATTATGTAAAACCCTATAGTTAGTGGTTTATGGCTAAAATTAGCATAAAATATATTTGCTAATTAATTGGAAAATATGAAGAAAAATTGGTGAGAATAGGTATTTTTAAGCCTAAAAACAAGTATGGACCAATAGGAAACTTTGTGGAAAAATTATGAAAAATAATTATTAAATAATTAAATATGTATATATATTATTAATTAAATAATTAATTAAAAATGAAAATTAAAAAAAAGGACCAGCTATTTGACCGAAATTTGGATCCAAAATTTGGATAAGAATTGGTGAAGAATATTCTAAGGAATATACTAGGGAATATTCTATGGAATATGGAATATTCTATGGAATATTTTGTTGAGGAAGCAGATCAGATAAATGAAAACCTATTGAAAATAAATCCTAACTCTATATCTGGAGATGAGTTGATAAGCAACTGGACGTTTTATGAATCGGTGAATTTTTGTCCCGAAGTTGATGATTCCGGAAGTTATTTCCATAACCGACGCGTTTTTCCGTAAATCTTCGGCAGACCGGAGAAGACCCGAAAGGGATCAAAAATTTAGTTAACCCAGACATTTCTAATGAGTAGGAAAAGAACTTCAAAGTTGTGATTCCGGATTTTTGAGATTTTACAAGATTACGCGATTAGACACCGAACTGGGAACTTTATCGGTAGTAAGCTCATAAAGCACATGGATGACATCATCAAAGACATGGGTGACATCATGGGGATGATGTCATATGGAGGAAAGATAAAGGAATGGATGGATGAGATCGAAACTTCTTTACTAAGTAAGATCCTACGGTTGAGATTAAAGGAGAAAAAGTGCAAATTTGCCCTGGAATTTCCTATAAATAGCCCCTTCATGCTCTTCATTCTTCACACCAATTTCCTAGCAATTTCGAAATCTTGGAGAGCTTGGAGAGGAGGAGGAGTCCAGGGAAATTTGCAAATAAGCTCTGGGTAAGTTTTTCGGTACCGAGTCTTAAGTTCTAGTTTTCGATTCGGTAGTTATAGTAGAGATGTTGTTTTGGTTTTTAATCTTCCAAGTATGATTAGATATCATATGTTTGGGGTATTTTAGTCATTAATTTCAAAAATCATGATGGGGTCGGAGTTATGGCAAAATTTTGGAATATTAGAGTCAAAGTAGCGGTTACCGCGAAATTCCGCCGATTAGGGGCATCAGGGGCAAAATGGTCATTTATCCCTAAAATGCCTGTTATGATGTCAAATGTTAATAGAATGTGATATTATCCTTATAGGATATATGTAATCACGAACCGCTGTCGTACCGCTGTCAACGTGCCGTTTTCCGTATTCTGAAAGAAGTACCATTTACCGTCAACGAAGGTACGTTCGCGTACTGTAACACTAATCTGATGGATATAGTATGCGTGTATGTGATGTGTGTGTGGTATGATGTGAGTATGGTATGTGTATATGTGGTGTGTTGTTGGAATGCATATTATGTTAGAAAATAACTGTATGCATGCTAGGAGCGATATATCTGTAATGCTGGGAGCGATACATCTGTAATGCTGGGAGCGATAGATCTGCATGCTGGGATCGATACATGTGCATTGGTTGGGTGTGATTTATATGTTGTGTTAATGTTGTTCTGTAACCCATATGTGTGTATGTATACATGAGGTTAACAGTTACCTGAGATCCGGTGCGGATCTCAGCTCTTAACATAGCATCAGGGTCAGGAGGACCGAGGAGAGAGGGAACCAGCAAGCTGAGAGGTCCGGCTGAAGACTTTCTGATGTTGTCCTTTACTTTTGAAAACTCTCAGTTATTGAACCGCTTCTGTAATTAGCCTGTGGGCATTTTGAATATATATATCAGTTACACTCTTGCTCCGATGCTCTACTCTGATGAAAAAATTTTATACTGCTTTTGGAAAACGGGATGTTACAGGTTCCTTGGTTCCTTAATAGTGATAGAAGTCAGTAACTCATAGTCTCTGAGCACAAAATGGGTGAAGCTTTGACCCTTATTGATTATGTTACGACTATAGAGATACCAAAGGACCCTATTTGTATCAGGCATTTGAGAGGGCTTGAATGTCAGGAGGTTTCCATCATAAGTCTCATGTGGGAAAAGAGTTTTAAAACACTCAGGCTCAAATAGTGGTGGTGGGTCCTCTAGTGTATCAGGAAGGCCAAAATAAGAGTTTAGAATTTTAGCTGTAATCCTAATTTGCTTTCCCCTAACAAAAGTGGTTAGCACAATTTCATTATCCTCAACTTCCTCAACCATATTATAATAAAACACTTTGACAACTTATGGAGAGTAGGGAGTGGTAATACCGAGCAATGGCATATACTGTGTTAACCAGGGGGAAAGATCCAAATTGCAGTCGTTTTTAAAACATTCCAAATCTAGATAAACCATAGGACAGAACAGGCGACTCTCATAATCAGTCAAAAAGATTGGATCAGATGGAATTAGCGAAGGATCTTGACAGAAACCAGGAGGGCAGTGAAGAGCACTCTTCTGACCGATGAGCTTGGTGGCAAAAGGTGGAAGAGTCCCGCTGATGGAAGGTTTATTCTAACTTCCATCATGTTGAATATGATGAGGAGGTCTCTGAACTTGATCTTCAATACTTTTTGATCATCTCTCTTGAAATTTAGGAACAGAGTCAGCATATTGATCCAATGTTCGAGTAGCTTCAAAACCCATTGACTTGGATTGTGATTTTTCTTTTCCTTTCCCTTTGTCGGATTGAAACGAGTAAGTCTGGAAGTGAGTAACAGGCCGAGAGCGTTCTTCCATAATAATGCCTTTGGACTTCGACAATGGTGGTTCTTTCTCTTCAGAATCTTTCACCTTTGGGCGATACTTTGTACGACGTTTCTTCGTGAGAGGCCTTTCAAGCGATTATGACGAGGATTTTCCCATTAACTGACTATCAATGGAGTAAATGACAGGGTAGATGACGAATCGAGGAAATGGATGATGGAAATGTCGAAATTTGAGGGAATTTTTTTTGGCCAAGTGGGTTTTGACGGAGAGAAATAGTCGATGAGGATGAAAGAATAGATTTAGTGGATGAAGTTTTATGGGCCAGACTTGGTTCTCGAGAGTGAAGGAAGAAGAAGATGAGAAATGAGGAGTCAGAATGTTCTGGAGAGTGAAGTTGAGCTTGTTTGTGTTAATAAGGTCTAAAGTAACGGCGGGAAATGAAACGACACCCTTCCTCAGAATGAAAATAATTCAACATATCTCGAGAATTTTTTTTGAGTTCTCGAGAATTCAAGATAAAAAACTGACAATGAGAATTCTCTACCTGATTCTCGTGAATAAAATATCATCTTGTCGCCTTCAATATCAATGAAATTAAACATCTATAAAATACTACTGGTAGTACATATTTATAATTGTGTAAAAAAAGCCCACGTGATATTTGACATTATGTAATTATATGAAATATACAGTGTTACAGATATAACTGTACTAGCATTCTTTTTTTTTTTTAAAAAACTAATAAACTCCGTTATATATAATTTTAGGAAAACTTTAATATTTTATAATTTACTATGAATGTTTGAGAAAGGTTATATATTTAAAATGAAATCAATAATATACGTAATTTTAAACAATTCAAAACAGGTTTGCATAATTAATTTTTATGTCAGAATAGATTTATGTGAGTTTTACAAATAAAAATCAATGTAATGTTTTTTTACCGAAAATGGTTATTTTTTCCATTGTAATTTTTGTGAAAAATAAATTCAAATTACTTTAATTCAAATGATTATTGATAAATCAAATTAAACTTGGATATTGCACTTTCTCAGATGTTGAACTCTTTGGCTCAAAATCAACCGTTGGAGTTATCAATTTTTTTTGCTCGAATGAGTTATCAATTAATAAAAGAGAATAATAGTAATAATTTAAGAGGGGGCGTCAATTCGTGAGATTTAAGTCTGACAATTCTCGAGAATGCCCAAATTGATTCTCGAGAGTCCTACGTTAAATCAGATTTCTCCAATTCTCGAGATTGTAGTGGAGGTTCTCGAGAATAAGATGGAGATTTGATATTACAAAGAGAAGAAAACATTGAGCCAAGCTAGACGATTCTTGAGAATTATATCATGATTCTCGAGAATGATCAGAGTTTCCAAATCAATTCAAGAATGGTTGGATATAGCGATGAATTGAGGAGGAACAACACATCAATTCTCGAGAATTCCTTAGTGATTCTCGAGAATTGATGATTTTAATTTGAATAGTTACATAGAAAATTCATCCAAACCCAATATTTCTCGAGAATTTATTGTCAATTCTCGAGAATGGTTGGATATAGCGATGAATTGAGGAGGAACAACACATCAATTCTCGAGAATTCCTTAGTGATTCTCGAGAATTGATGATTTTAATTTGAATAGTTACATAGAAAGTTCATCTAAACCCGATATTTCTCGAGAATTCATTGTCAATTCTCGAGAATGGTTGGATATAGCGATGAATTGAGGAAGAACAACACATCAATTCTCGAGAATTCCTTAGTGATTCTCGAGAATGATGCACAGACACTCATCAAACTCATCAAATTCCGATAATTCTCGAGAGTTCGAATACAGTTCTCGAGAATATGTTTAGAAATTGCAATGAATTGAATGACAATGATACATTCAATCTCGAGTATGACAAAATCATTTTAGCCTCTCTAACTCTCTGTTATTCTAGTCACATAACAGGGCATCCAGCAGAAGACATAAAGTAACTATGCATTCTTTGAAACATAAAATGCAGACGTATCAAAGGCTTCTTTCACTTTCATTAATTTGTTCCTGATTTACATACCATATATTATGTTGCTGCATATACATTTGAGAGACTACAACAGCACAAAACATATTCAATTACATCGAGGAAAGACACAAAGTGTATCCCATGTCGAACTCTAATTTTCCAGTAAGTTAACATGGTCTACACTTTGCTGTCCTAAACATACAAAAGGCAGAGTTGTTGTCAAAAGTGAACGACACACCTGCAAGATATATGGTTATACAAAAAATACAGAAATGAGGCCATTCTGCATTATATATGGCTACAAAAAAAAAGAGTTTTTAAGCCATTCTGCATTATATATGGCTGTACAATATCTACTGCTGCAGCAAGGTTCAGATCCATGATATCTTAAACTCAAGAGGCATATTGGAAAATGACCTCAGGAGTTTGTCACACGCTAGTATCTTCATATGAGCCAAGTTCCTCACATTAAATGTCAGGTTCTCAAGCTGAAGCAAGTCCATGAATAGATCATCCCCCTTGCATCAAGTTCTGCTTGCCTTTCTTGTGTTGACAACTTATTCCCCAGTTTGTCGAATACAGTCACGATGGTCTTGTCAAGCGATATTACTGTCTCTTGCAGAGCCTCAGCTATCACTTCTGAGTGGTTCAACCGGCGCTTCTTCCTTGGACCCACAGACGTTTCAGTTGGAGGGATTTGTGTGAAACCAGTGTCATGCAGTGTGGGTGAGAACTCAGAATCAGCAGCAACAATATTGGGTGTTTCCGGAAGAACATCATCTTCAAGATTCACATCATCCTCCATCCCACCAGGGGATCTTCCTTCGTCACCAACAGCCCTGTCCTTTCCCAACACGAAGCACAGACCGTCAAAGTTGGGTAAGGTCTTGGTGCGAAAATGAGAAGCCCTTGGATGAGCCTACAAAAAAACAGATCATGTTATTAGACATGAAATGTAATGCATGTCAGTTTGTGACTTAAGCTAATTTGAACACAACAATGGTATGACATTCCTTCAGATACTCTTCCCACACTGCTGGCTCTGCAGTGACAAATTTGGTGTCGGGGTCCCAACCAAATCCAGAAGTGTTGGGATCATATACCATGTTATAAGCCATTTGCCACAGTCGTTTCAATGTCTTTATCCTAGAGGTAATATGTGGAGTGGCTTTTATGCCACAACCTGGTAGCTTCGCTTACATCATCGTTTGAAGAGCATTGGCAAACCCATTCTTGAAGCCGTTATCAGCCATGTATTGTCCCTCAATCCTAAGAGTGACTAAGCAGTCAATCAACACTTTGTCTTCCTCGGCAGACCACATTTTCATCCTGCCCTTAGACGCTTGATCAGATGAGTCCATCTAAAACAAAACTCATGCACAGAAAACAAGTTCAGGCACAATATGTTGGACAAAATGAACCATTAAAGAAACAACATATAATGAAGCATTAAAGAAACAATATATAATGAACCATTAAAGCGACAAGTGAAGAAATATATAAACCAAGTCACTGAACGGAATTAAAATTAACATAACAAAGCATTGTTTTTGCCTCATACTAGTAGAAGGCCATTGTCTACAAACAAGGAATATTTTTTTACTACTTTATCAATTATCCCTATGTGTCACAAAAGCAGCAAATATGTCATTTGCAACATGCTCCCTAAAATTACTCCACAAGTTGTTGGTCTCCATAGGCATGATGGGAGTGTTGATATTTGTATCTGTTCCTGGTTCAAATGCATCAAGCTGCTGATCAAGGGGGTCTTCAACATTGTCTCGACGAATCAAGTTGTGTAGCAAACAACATGCAACGATGTATCTATTCTGGATGGTAATAGGAAGCGCTCCTCAGGATGGCCCAACCCAACTTTAGTATGCCAAAGCACCTTTCAATAACATTCCGAGCAGCTGAATGTCGCATATTGAAGCACTCATGCGCAGATTGAGGTTGGTATCCTTGTCTCCACTCATTTAGGTGGTACCTTTGCCCTCTGTATGGCGCCAAAAAACCCTGGCAATTCATGTACCTCGCATCAACCAAGTAGTACTTTCCTGGGGAAAAGTAGCAATACATGTAATTGTTTTTTCTTATCAGGTACACATGAACAAAACCATTTCAACATTTCCTACGGCATTGAAAACCCATACCTTGTAGTACTCGTAAGCCGTGTGGTCTCCTTATTGCATCTCTTAACACCCTCCCATCCGCAGCTGACCCTTCCCACCTAGGCAAGACATAAATGAATTGGTCATCCGGTGAGCATACACCAAGGACATTGGTTGTTACCTCTCCTTTCCTATTTCGGTATCTACCTTTGTGTGCTGTAGGTACTTGTACGCGTATGTGAGTACCATCTAAAGCACCAAGGCACCCCTGAAAACATAATCACATTGTCACCGGTTAGGTTCAACCACAATTTCTATAATTATTGTCAAGTAAGTGAGTCACACAATAACACATTATACGTACCTTGAACCACTTCTAGCGATGATCATTTGAGTAATCCCGAATGGGCTTCGGTTTCTTCAGAACCAATGATTACAATCTAATTGTAGCATTGAGGACCAATTTAAAGTATCTACTAATGGTTTCGTCTGACCTTCCAAACTCAAACTGAATTACTCTATTCTTCACATGATGCCCCAAGATGTGAAGGAACATTGCTACTTGCTCATCAACTAGTATATGTTTAGTTGCTTTCAACCCACCAATTGTGTCTAACAAGTGACACAATTTATCAAACGTAGCCCGGTACATCCTAATTTGGTTGAAGCAAGTCGTGTCGCTACTATATATCATAGCTCTCAAATTCGCTCTCTTCGCATGAAAATCTAATCTATAGGACCTATTCAGTAAGTGCCTTGGTCTACCTCCTCCCACTGCCACTATCATAATGACAATCAACCTCCTCACGGCTAGAAGCAAAGCTAGGCACCGCGCCAACATTGCAACCATTTCCTCAGACTATGGCTCCATACCTACACAATTTTTTTGCACATCCATTTCCTTTTCATCATAATCTACTACTCCTATTTACAACAACCGCTATTTACATTCAAACATATAAAATTTTCACCCAACCCAGTAACTTTAGAGCAGAACTTCTGACTCAACAATAAACTTCACACTCTGACTAAAATAAACTCACATTAATCCTATAATTCAGCTATGTTAACTTTGTATTTCAGGGGTTACCAGACATGGTTTAATTGTTACCTATATAGAATGTCATACCAATTTCCATAAATGTGCATACCCACCCACAATACAGTTTCATATACATTACACACCACATTCATGGCCAAATTTACTGTCCACAGGAGACACATGTACAAGAATAATCTCATGCCCTATTATTTCCTCACTCACATTTATTGTGCAGCTGCCTCTCTCATTTATTTCCTCACTCACATTAACCAACAAGGATACGTATTATGCCTCACTCACATTAACAACAAGGATACATATTATGCCTCACTCACATTAACCAACAAGGATACGTATTATGCTAGCAAACAATGAACACAGGGCATCGGGCAACGGATAAAATAGCAAACATATCACTCATACCCATCGGAACTCACCTCTATTTCCACCTGCGTTGAACTTGTACTGCGTCTCCAACTAGCCCGTCGTCGATTTCAGATGAGCCTCCTTCGTTCAGCTCGTGTCTTCGATTTCAGCTTCGTTGAGTAGAGCTGCAACGTCGATTCTCTTTTTTATTAAACACCTCCACAGGGGCTTTTTTGTCCATAAAATTCACTGTCCCGGGAGCCAAAACGTTATCCCGCCATTTTTGGAGGGATTCAACTTTCCCACAATTGTAGGAAAATGGAGGCATGCGGGAAATCAACTTTCCAGGAAACTAGGGCGCCAAACTGATTTTATCCGTGGGAAACCTATCATTTTCCCTTTCCCTCACCTTAATTCAGCATACCAAATGGACCCAAGTGTTATGAGATGGATAATGAAGTGACGTGCCAGACAGATGCCAAGTGTATTTAACAGTTAGATTTAAGATTAGTCCAAGAATGGGTTAAAAATACTCCCATTTTTTAACTTTCAGAGCAATATTAGCTCTCAAAAAACTTCAAAAATAAAATTATTTGTTAATCAATACTTTTGGGAAAAAATTAGTTTTTAACCATAAGGTTAATCTAGCAGCATTGTTTTAACTGCATCTATTATTTTAAAATATTTTGTAGAGTACTTTTGCCCTAAAATATTTTTTTCCGAAGAAATTTAAGCCGCCCTGTTAACTCCCAAAAACACCTATAAAGTGAAAGGTGCATGCATGATGCATCCAATACCTAAATCATTTTTCATTAGCGCTTCTTAAATTGAATTTTTCGTGGCTGACTCCGTCCCTAATTTCTTAGTGACGGATTTAGGTACGAAATTTTTGTGTGGTAACTATGATTGTTAGGCTGTGCATGGCAACCATTCTGTTCCCCAGCTTTTTCCGATTCGTGCTCGGGAAGAGTTCTGAGAATCAGAATTACGTTTGTTAACTCATTTTATTTTTACTCCGAGAATCAGAATTACGTTTGTTAACACAATTTTTTTTTTCATTCCGATAATCAGAATTACGTTTGTTAACACATTTTATTTTTTCTGTAATTTTTATATTCAAAAAATTATTTATGTGGTGGTGGCGGTGGGGGCGGCAGCGACGATGGTCGTGGTGGCGGTGGCAGCGGCGGTCGTGGTGGCGGCGGCGGTGGCGGTGGCAGTGGTGGCGGCGGTTGTGGTGGTGGCAGTGGCGGTAAGGTGGGGGTGGCGGTGGCGTGGCGGTGACGGCCGTGGCGATGAGGTGGGGCGGCGGCAGCGACGCCGGTGAGGGTGGTGGTGGTGGGGGTGGTGGTGGTGGCGGTGGCGGTGGCAGTGGCGGTGAGGTGGGGGTGGTGGTGGTGGCGGCGGTTGTGGTGGTGGTGGTGGTGGTAGTGGTCGTGGCGGTGAGGTGGGCAGCGGTGGCGGTGGTGGTGGTGCGGTGGGGGTGGTGGCGGTGGCGGCGGCGGTGCGGCAGGGGTGGTGGCGGTGGGGGTCCGGTGGGGAGGGTTGTTGACACTGCGAAATAGAAAAGCATGAATTTTCTGCTTTTTTTTTTCTATTCCCCAGCACAAAAATTGAACCGGTTCATCCCGGGAACAAGAAAAAAAACCGGATTTACCAAACAGATTTCTCATCCATTTGTGTTCCGGGGAACAGAAATTAACAAAAAACACATTCTGGGAGCGTTACCATGCACACCCTTATTAGCGATAGAATTAGCTATGGACTTTTTTTTGGGCTAATTTCAATAGCAACTTCCGTCGGTAATTCCACCACTAAAATTAAAAATTTATTTTATTTGTAATAAATTTTATATTAAAAATAATATCTTTATAAAAATATAAATTATGATATTAATAGTGATATGAATTTATTGTATTTGATATGCCCAATTTTTAGGGCTTTTTTCGGGAGTCCGAATCAAGCGATTCTTTTTTTGATTCCACATAACTTTTTGAGATCTATGCACTGATATAAAAATTAACTTCAGATTTAATGAATAGAAAGGAGGAAAAACAAGTGATTCTTTATTCTGCAGGAAATACTAACAATTCATTAAATATAATCAAGTGATTATTTTATATATATATAGTTTTATTTTATTTGATGTTTTCTTTTTTATTAGATCATATAATATCTCTGGTACAATAAAGATAGGATATGTGTGTGTATACACACTTGATCGCGGGAGAGGGGCGGTGCCACAAGGAAAAAGAGATAGAGTGGGAAATGATGACACCAATCGTAGGGTTTTGTCAGGATGGAGGA
This sequence comes from Acacia pycnantha, assembly GCA_025563575.1. NCBI lineage: Eukaryota > Viridiplantae > Streptophyta > Magnoliopsida > Fabales > Fabaceae > Acacia > Acacia pycnantha. The sequence continues at coordinate 371,846 of JAMWYP010000156.1, forward strand.
AATTAATTATATTTAATTGAGAGATATTTATTGTAAAATTAATTAATCATTATTTCTAATATTATTATATCTAATAATAATTAATTGATCTTATTTTAGATTTTAATATCTTTATTTTTCTACCATGTATTTGGTAAACTTTGAATTTCAACATAAGGAAAAATATCGACACTAAATTTGTGGGGCTTGATTTTAGGGGGAATAACAGTGTTTGGAAGTTATGCATGAGATCATATGTTGTGATAGCACGGTAGTCAATCTAGCTAAAATCTAGGATCATAGCTAATATCTAGGTTCACTAATATCATTAACCAACAGACTCGGTAAAACAAATTAAAATGACTCCACTACTTCCTAAAGAAATAGTTATCCACATGTTTACAATAATATAATAAAAAATCAGAACACTCAACACAATAAACAATTAAGAAATAAATAACTTAATCCATCTTATTGTGGATATCAGCAACGTGCGGAAATCAGCAACATTAACCATGTAGAGAAAAAACTGGGATTATTAACTTCAACAATACTAACAATTATATATATATATATATTAAAGAATCACTTGATTATATTTAATGAATTGTTAGTATCTCGTGCACAATAAAGAATCATTTGTTTTCCCTCCTTTCTCTTCATTAAATCTGAAGTTAATTTTTATATCAGTGCATAGATCTCAAAAATTTATGTGGAATCAAAAAAAGAATCGCTTGATTCGGACTCCCGAGCCAGAAGTTATGGCCTTCCGAAATTTTAACTTTTTTTTAATGATTTAGTCGACTAAATGGGTTTTTTAGTCGACTAAATCGCGGGGTCTTCAAAAAAAAAATTGGCCCCGCGTTTTAGTCGACTAAACCATGGATTTAGTCGACTAACACAGGGACACATTGGGAAATAGTTTCCATACAGGGGAATTTTGGTAAATAGTTATTTAATAAGGGGCAAATTGAGAAAAAAAACCCAATTTTTAGTGTTAGGCTTACTTGTTTTCCCTGAGGATATAATATAATGGTCACAAACATAAATAACAGATTTTTTTCTTTTAAAAAAATAAGTTTCATTTTTTATATATTTATTTTTAACCAATTTTTAATTTAGTTAATTTAGTTATTTATATATTATAAAAAGAATTGAAGGGGAGTAACAATTTTAGACTTCTTTGTACATCGAATTAAACCCCTTGGAGCACCTCACTTTATATATCCAAAACCTTGACGGGGTAAAAATAAAGGCACACCACATCTCTATAAATATATACTTTCCTATCGTAGTCTCATTTCTCTATTATTATAAAGAAGATAAAGCAACTCTTCGCTAATATCACAACCACATACACTTCTTAAGCTCTTCTTTATTTTCTTCGACATATAATAAGTTCAAAATTTAGCAGATGACACAGCCACTATTAGGATACTCCTCCACGGTTCCAACATAATAAGGAGGTGGTGGATAATAAACATGGCTGTAACTAAGAGGAGCAGTCCCAATGGCTCTAGCTATATTCTCTATCTTTTCTTCTGCTTTCTTCTCAGACTCTTTGGCTGCTCTAACAGACACTATTTCTGTATGACACAACTTCCTTAGCTTTCCCACTACCTTAACTGGGTCGATCTTTCCTGTTACCGTTAATTTCATATCCTTCATATCCACGTTCACTGACTCAACTCCTGCAAAACAAAACCAAATCAGTAAACTTTTCACCTTTGCTGTAACAACCATACAGTATTATGAACAATTAGTTTATCCAAATTTGAATGAAATTGGGTTCAAAACTCTAACCAACATGATTTTTTCGTTTACCCAGATGACTTAAAACTCTAGGATTTGGTGATAGAGATATATATACCTGAAATGCCTGAGGTTGTTTTCATGACCTTTTGCTTGGTTCTTTCACATTGTAGTTCCACCTTCAACACTATTTTCTGCCAACAAATAAATCATCATACAGCTATATATTAGTCGATGTAAAGGGATAATATTCATTAGGACTTGGAAGGAAAGGAAGTATGAAAGAGCGGGGTCAAGTTCTGACCTTCATCGTCATTTGCGAAGAATTATATTGCTGTGTTGAAGCTAATAGTCTCACAATAAGGAAAGGCAAAGGGAAGTTAGCTAGGTTGTGAAGAAGGGGAAGATTAGAAGATAAATGGCTCAGTGTGGTGAAGTGAAGATTTATACATGGCAGCCAAGTTTATAGATGTGCAGGAGACTCCGAGTCAAAGCAAGTCAAGTCAAGTCTATATATCTTTGACGCGTCGATTTGAAGTCACTAAAAGGATTATCCCAGAAAAAGGCACGCGAAAACTGAACGAGGACGTCATTTTCAATTATTGTTTGTTTGTTTTTTATGGCATTAATTAATGGTTTTGGCTTTGTTGGGAAATGTACATAAAAAAAGTAGAGGCGACTTTTCCACGAAGGCATCTTCCTCCTTCTATGTTTCATCCTCTTCTTTCTCATAAGTCATAATAAAACGGTGAACAAGCTTATATCCCAAAAACAAAATAAAAAACAGTAGACTTTGGAGAAGCTAAACGCTAACAATCTGCACGTGTCCAATATGGGTCAACTATAACTCAATATGGACCCCACACGACTTCGTGTCTAATCCCTAGCCTACTGGCTTCTATTGAGTTGCTTGAGTGTTTCGTTTGGGTAACTAGTCAGAGCAATGACTTATTTTCTCTCGGACTCTTACAAAAGTAATATAGGAAAAAAGTTAAATTATAAATATGATTTATGTTTAGATTGACGACGGTAGAAGTGCATTTTTTCTAAATGTAAACGCGTTTGAATTGTTATTTGAAAAGTCAGTTGAGATGAAAAATAACTGAAAATGGTGTGAATTTATTGAATACTACATATATTAATATTAGTTATATATATATATATATATATATATATATATATAGCAATAATTGAAGATAAAAATTAAAATTATTGTTAAAAATAATAAACAATAAACTCTTTAATTAAATATATTTAATAGATAAAATTATATATAAATTAGAATGCGTACAAACATAATCGTATATTTATAAAATCGTGATGACTTTTTTTAGGAATTCATCCAATATACGGACAAACATATTTAATTTATCCATTAACTAATTGATAAATATGGCATGCACCAGTAGTGTAATATCCCGAATTCTAGACCCTGAGAATTAAGGATAAGCCTAAAGTAGGCGAACGACTAAGCCTAGTTCGGGAAGAGTCCTAAGAATGTCGAGAGTTAGGAAGCCTCTCTGGAACTAAGTAACTCGGCAATACTGGTCAGTGGACCTAGTATGTATATAAGCCGTGGAATTAAAGTGCCAATAGAAAAGGGGCACAGAAGATTTATACGGTGTAAATTCGGTTGGAAAAGATGACATCCAACTATATCGTGATGCAACATCCTAAATTTTGGGATTTTAAAGTTTGAATAATATAGGGAGATTAATTATGAAATTTTGGTTTAAAATAATTATGAAAATAATTATTGGAGAGTTAGGCTTATTTTATTTATTTATTTTTCCCCTTAATTAATTTTGGGAAAAGAATAATTCAAATAAGGAATAAAATATACCTAAAATTTTAGAAATAATAAATGTGAATTTAAAAGTGGAATTTGGCCAAATGATTAAATTAATTATTTGGAAAATTAGGAGTTATTCTCCTTGGAATATTTAGAAAATAAAATCAAGGAAATAATTGCAAGAGATAATTTTGGAATAAAACCCAATTAACACAATGTTGATTACTAATTCCTCCATACTCCTCCCTTCAATGACCACTAGAGCCACTGGGAATCAGGGCCGGCCCGGCCCTCCAGGGCTAGCCTGTGAAGGGCTAGGGCTTAACAGGGCCGGCCCTCCAGGGCCTGAGGTAAGAAAAACATCTGTTTTTCAAAGCCTGACCCGAGAGCACTAGGACCAGGGCCGGCCCTCCAGGGCCCGAAAATTACTATTCCAAATTTTAACTATTTTTCCTACGTTTTTTTTAAAGAAATATAATTAGTAAATTACAACACGAATCATCCAACAAATAAATATAGTTATTAATTCATAATCAAAAGCAAACTATATTTACAAATAACTCATATAAAACATAAGAAGCATACCACTAAGCGACATTAGTACGATGACTATTATTGTCGTCATCTTCGCCACTATCATCAATTTTAACGACATTTGACTGTTCTTCACTTTGAGTAGCAGCCTCTGCCTCATGAGTAAGAATATCATGAATTTCTTCTTCCGCGTCATGAACACATCCATAATCTTTATTTGCAACAAATAATAAACCAAATCATAAAATTAGAGTAGTATACTCCTTCTGGTCATTATTATAAGGCACCAACTGCATTTTTCTCTTAAACCAGGGAAGGACAATTTAGTCATTAAAAAAGTGTTCAGTGGACAAACATTTTCATGTTTACCCCTACTTTAATCCAACAGATTTAAAAATATTAAAAATTGTACTTGTCAGATTTACCATATGTATGTCTCTCACTTTTTCTTTCTCTCTCCCCATTTCTTTTTCACAAAGAACGTCTGTTAACATGTGTCTCTCTCTTCTCATTTCTCTCTCTCCATTCTCCATTCCTTTTCAGCAACGCAAGCAGTGGTAGTCCAAACGATCTTTACACTTGTTTTTTTTTTTGCAAACTCATATTTTTGGAGTACACCATTTTTTTGAAGCTCTCATTCTCTCAATTGATATTGGAAATGAGTACAATGAGACAGATAGCTGAGAAATGAAAAATGGTAAAACAAGAGGCAGATTCGAAACGTTGGAAGAGAGAGGGGAGGAGGGAAGAGGAACATTGGAAGACATGGAAGGAAGGAGGGAGTCGAAACTTTCACTAGAGAAATGAGAGAAATGAATTTTTTTTTTTGGTTGTGGAGAGAGAAGATTGCCTATTGGGAGTGAAAAAGGCTCAACCTGAAAAGATATTATTCTGATGCTTATTGGGGGAGAGAGAGAGAGAAAAATGATTATTGGGGATGAAAAAGTAAATGAAAACATTTCCTGCGTGAGTAGGTTCCAGTGGCTATTGGGGGAGAGAGAAATAAGCTTTAGAGTGGAGTAGGTGATGATTAATGAGGGTAAAATAGGAAAAACTCATATTTAAAGGCAGTTGGTGCCTTATAATAAGGACCAAAATATATTGGCAGTTGGTGCCTTATAATAAGGACCAGAGGGAGTAGTTATTATATATTTGTAGTTAAATGGATAAATAACTCTATAACAAATACAATATATATATATATAAATTAATAAATTAAAGAAGGAAAAAAAGAAAAAGTTACAGTGAAAAATGCCTGAAGGGCCGGCCCGAGGCCCTCCAGGGTTAGCCCGTTTAAGCCCGAAGCCCTCTAGGGCCCCTTCAGGACCAATTTCAAATATCTTGTTCATTTTTCAAGCCCGGACCTTAACGGGCTAGGACTTAAACAGGACGGTCCGATGGACTTGGCCCGATTTCCCGGCTCTAATGACCAAACATACAATTACCACACTTTCTTGTTCATCTGATGGTCACGTGCTTCTCCGTGTAAAGCACCCACATTCCATTTGACTTCAATTACACCAAAACGCACAGCTGAATGTAATATCCATTAAATCAAAAAAAAAAAAAAAACTTTATCTCACAAGTCCGAAATGTAGCACGAGAGAAGGAAAGCTGTCAGCAAATCTCAGCCGACGTCTGTACACGCAAGACCAGGAAGCAATCTCGAGCCCAACGTTGCTTAACCAAGGGTCCTTCTTCTTCGGTCCATCCTTCCCTTTCCGCTAGCCAGACCTTCGAACCTCTATATATATCACCACCCTCCATTCACCTTGCCTCAACCAGAACCAAGACTCAGCCGTGAGAAAGTAAGAGAGAGGGAGACTCAACGTGATCATTCTCATTCGCGTTTGCTCTGTATAGGAACAAGAAAACAGAGGTAATGTTTAAACTCCTTTTCCTTCTAGTTTTCCATCACAAGCTTATGAGTATTCAACCATAGAAAAAGACCAGGAGAGTTCTCTGTTTTATAAAAGTTAAACAGGGGCATTTTCTAAATATATATTGACTAGATATATATGATCACTTTGCTTGAGAAAGAAAAATATGAATAAGTAAGCTTTGTTGGCTGTCATATTGTAGTGTGGGTGTAGAAACCAAAAGAAAACTTGCTACTCTGATATATATATATCGATGGATAAGAAAGAAAGAGAAAGAAAGAGGGGAACCTATAGTCATATATAAATATATGCATGTGGTCGCTGCTTGTGAAAAGAGAAGGAAGACTTATATATATATATAACAACAAGGCTTACTTTTAATGTTCAATGTTAATCTTTATTATTATACTTGGAAGTTATGTTGCTGATACATATAAAGATTAACATTGAACATTAAAAGTAAGCCTTGTTGTTTTCTATATATATATATAGACACACACACGTGTGAGTTGCAGAATTTGGAAAGGAAATAGAAAATCTTGAAAGTATATATATACACATATATGGTGCTAGTTTAGAAAGGAATAAGAAAGAATATGCTGATATAAAACGCTGTGTACTTATAAAAGAGAAAAAAGAAAGGAAAATAATAGGGTAATATATATTGGAAGTTATTTTGCTGATATAATATCATTAAATCAAAAAGACAAAATTAGATCTAACTTACTCTTATATAATAGGATCTAATCTAACTAATTCCTATATTATTTCACTTATAATATCATTTACAAAATAAATAGATAGTTATTATTATTATTATGAAAGAAAACCGTGATGCTTTACTCCTTATATAAATATAATAGGAAATGTGTGATCCCATATATGCAAATTGCTACGCACAGGAATTATAAAAAAACGTGGCTGACATGTTCTTTACTTATATAAACACATATTGCTATAATTGGGATTTGGATATATTCTGCATGTGATTGGTGTAGTACATGAATTGTTGTAATTATTTAATAAAAGCCAAAAGCTACTTTGACTATAATTTAGAAATTTGAAATAATAAGAAACTATATTTTTGAATATCCAAGAAGTATATATAATTTTAATCATATTTAAAGAGCATAATTTATATGATGATTAGTATTATAACTTCTAATTTAAAGTGTTAGGATAGCCTTTGAGAGTTCAAAATAATTGCAGATAAATAATAATAATAATGGATTAAATAAATAAACAACAACAATAATAATGAAAATAAAATAAATAAAAATAATTATTATTATTAAAAAAGGGAATAAATAATAAAAGAAATTATTAATTAAAAAATTAATGGAAAAGGGTAATATTAATTAGTAATAAATAGAAAGAGAATTAATAGTTACAATGACTTCATTGATTTTTTTCAGTCCCATCATAATTTGTCCATTTCAAGCATTCCAAATATATTATTATTAAAATTTGTGTATTTTAATTTTATGAAATTATAAGTTATAATTTTGATTATGCAGAGTTTTTGAAGAGTTATTAATGGTTAGTAAATTGGCTGTGGTAGATTGATTTTTGGCGTGTGTTTGAGCTCTTGGATTAAGAGCAATGTGATAATAGTTAGCTTCGGCGAGAGGTAACTACTTTCCACTTGTTATGCGTATTGGTATGTTGTTTGTGAGTATTTTGTGAAATAATTATGCATATTTTAATAGAAATTTCTTTGTGGAACCTTATGATTTGAATTGTGATTGAGAATTGAGATATTATGACATGTATATGATAATTACTTAAATAACATGATATGAATGTGTAAATCTTGGAAAAATTTCCTGTTGAGTTATTTATTATGATAATTATGGAAATGGTTGAATTGGGAAGAAATGAAGCAGTTTATTCCACCACGTGGTGAGGCCTCCATTGGTGCACGATGGTTGGCTTTCTATTGTCCCACCTGTTCAATGAGGGACTGGCCTACTAGTTCAATGAGGGCTTATGACACCCCACTAGTTCAATGAGGGGAAAAGACCCATGGTCTGGGACATGTACTCTGAGGATTTTGGCCTATCCTCATCACATGACCAGTGAGCTTTTGAGTAACCAGTAACATGGATGTAACTTAGCCCATGGGTCTAGTCGGAGGAAATAAGGCGGTTCGGTTGGATTGGTGGGAGGCATCTTGGGAACTGTGTTAATGAAAATTGTGATACATAATTTTGATATAGAGTTCATGACATGAAAATTTGTGACGTGTATACTGGTGAATTATATTTTAAATAATTTGTTATATAAATTGTTCCACTTTGCACCTCACTAACACATATTAGTATTCATAATAAGTTGGATTGATGGTTACCACATTTTTCAGGTGATAGTTTCCGTGCGGGTTCACCAGGGAAGACCTCGGAAGCTTAGACTACTTCTGCTAAAACTAGCGCTTATGTCTTTTTGGTTTATGTTGGATGATTGTATATTGCCACGTTAGGGCTCATTCTGCATACTCTGGTTTATTTTGTATATTTTGGTAATTGATGAAGCATTACTTAGTGGTCAATCAACCCTTAATTAGTTATATGTTAAGTAAAGTGGAAGGACGTTACACGTGAGGTATAGGACAATTGGTTGAGCGAAAATATGCTAGTATAAGTAAGTATACAACATTTTCAAGGCAGTCAGGTATGCCCTGCGTTTTTGAGAAAACATCGGTATGTGACATCGTTTGTCGGGTCTCAGTATTCAGAAGAGATCCCAAGTAAAACCTGAGCAGAATTCTAGACAAACACCGATAAAGTAGCTTTATTAAAGTAACTTTAATAAAGTAAGGTCATAATAACTAATGATGACATACTTTTGTGTTGGACTAGTAAAAACATGGCACGTGTCCATTCATAATTACAGGTGCAAAAGTCAAAAAGCTTGTAGAAGAAGTTATGTGGAAGGAGATATTTTGAGGGAATTTTGGTCAATTGTTATAAGGGACACATGTGCATGCAATTAATACGAAATGATGATTCAAAAGCTTCTTAAATAAGCTTCAAATTCATGCAAAACAAGGAGGAGAGACAAAAATCAACAAAACTTACAAAATAAGCCAAGATGATATTTTGCAAGGGTACTCCAAGAGCTCAAGGACCATAGAAATTACAGTGACAGTGCAGAAGGGCACAAAAACACTTATACGGTGTTAATTGGTTGGTAAAAATGCTATTTAGCTATGCCCTAAGGTATGAGACAATTAACAGAGCAAAAATGTGCTAAAATAAATATGTACATGACATTTTCTAGATGGATAACCTACACCACACAGTTGAATCTGATTTAGCCATGATTTGACATGTAATTATGAAGCCCACATGGTAAAAATTTCATCCCCATCTGATCAGCCAAGGAGGATCTGTAGATTCTCGGAGAAAAAGAAACAAGAAGTACAAGCTTTTAACCACAAGACATTGTATTAACCATTGGACGAAAGCTTGTTTCAAGTAATTTCAAAATTAATGATTATGGGCAACAAATAAATCTGATTTTTGTGGTCATGGAAGGCGCCACATCTGCTGCTTATAAGACTCTAGATTTACTTGGAAAGCAAGCCAAGGAATCATGTAATAACCTGAAGCACTCTTTAAACCATTGGACAATAGCAAGACTTGGATAATTTTCCTAACCCACGGAGTTTATTTAAGGACCCCTTCTGCCCATTCTCTTGCTGCCTTAGGATGTGTTCAAGGATAATAAAGGGAGTTTCCAGCTGAGTCCTTGGTCCAGGAAGAAGAAGAAAGCATATGTAACCGAAGATTCGAGGTAAGTGCTCAACTTGTAACTTGGTGGTTGTAACTTTGAGCTTTCTGTCCAATGGTGATATCATGGTGTTACAGTAGAATTTTGATGTTTTATAGGTTACCATTGAGTCCAAAACGAGATTTTGAGTTGGGATATGTTAAGGTTACCATTTCCGAATTCAAAAAACCCTAAGTCTTAAGAACAACACAAAACTGCCAGCTATTGCATTTTCTGGTCAGAGAAGTTTAATCGAAGGGTTTGAAATAGTAAATGAAGTCCTTTGAATATTAAATTTTACATGATTACATTTCACCTCTAGGGATTCATTTTGGTATAATATTTTGTCCCTTTTCAAATTTCCTACTAGGAGAAATTTATTTTTGAAAACGAGCCAAAAACCTGAACTCTATCTCTGACCAGCGGCTAGGGTCTTATAATAATGAAAGGATATGAACCCATATGACCTTGGAAACTATTTTTACCGTAAACTATACTTAATAAGGTTTCTGTGGCCTCTGGAATCAAGTCAATTGTATTTTTCTAGAATTTATTATGAAGTTTTGAAGTCAGACCAATGTTTCTTGAAAATTCTGGTTGGGAGAAATTTTATGGAGTTTGAAGTGAAATTTGTATAGGTGATTAAAAGCATGATATTTTGTTGTATCTAGGACTGAAACTTGTGTGAGACATTTCCTAAGCACCGGGGAAGGTTTTATTAATTCCGAGGAAACACCAAGTAGTAATTGTTAACTCGCATACTCTATGTTACTCTCGCATGTGTGTAGTATCATGATTAAGGATTCGGGCTATAGTGCTTGAAGGATTGTGTGTCCTTGGGTCATTGCTGAAGTCCGAGGTATATGAGGTAAGTAATACCTATTGGACTGTGTGTCCTTAGGTTGCTACTGAGGCCTGAGGCTTGTAGGGTAGGTAGTATATGTCCTTAGGTCACTATTGAGGCCTAAGGTATATGAGGTAGGTAGAGCCTATTGGATTGTGTGTCCTTAGGTGGCTACTAAGGTCTCTTGGGGTAGGTAGTTAGGGTTGGAAGCCCTGGCTATTGAAGCCCTGATTGTGATTTGCATAACATGCGTTGCATAAATATTGTATATGAGTTTAACAGTTACTCTAGGGTTCAATCTTGAACTCCAGACTGTTTCAAAGAATACAAGTATTAGTTGCTGAATTCAAGAACAAAGAAGTAAGGGCATGGTGTGGAAGATTGAAGAAATAGGGGATGCCCTATTACACTTTGTATATTTATTTTTGGGATGACTGTATGATTTATGCTTACCGCTCAATATTTACTTTTGGACGATTGTACCCTTAACCCTACATGGACTATTTACTTTTGATTATCGTACCTTTAGTAGTATATTGTAAGTTGTCCAAACCGATCATATGCTCTGCTGAGCACACTCTGATGTATATTAAAAGGATTAATTAATAGAGGTGAGGTAGTAAGTAAAAGGAATCTCTCTAACCCGCCACCCGAAAGGGCGAGGCTGGTGGGGGTGTGCCCTAAGGATTATAGGAGAAATATTTGAAAAAGAATAAATAAAGATTGGATAAAATGTCAAAATTCAAGATATAATTTAAATATATGGATGTGATCCATTATCTTGAATTTTAAATTCAAGATAGGGATAAGTTCCATTATCTTAAACTTTAAATTAAATATATATTTCAAGATAAGGATAAGATCCATTATCTTGAATTTGAATTCAAGATATTATCCAAGATAAGGATAAGATCTATTATCTTGAATTTTGAATTCAAGATCCATTATCTTGATTTTTTCAGATTAAATCTTGGAATGAGCTTTTCTTGTAATTAATTTAATTAGTGTTTAACCTTAATTAAGTGGCTGAAACTAGGGCACCTAATTTTGGATGTTTTTAGAAGTTTTGGTCGTGTAGTCTTGGATATAGTTTTATGAGGATGGCTCATCTAAGAAAGGCGTGTCATCCAAAGTTCAATTCAAGAAATTTATGATCTAATCTTGTTCGTCCCATCCTCAACCTAACCTTAAGACACCATCACCGTATTGAGAAAAAGAAAACCTAAGAACTTGAATCCTCAACCTTGCCATTGCCTAGCAAGCATCCAAGGAGAATGAGGATTCAGGGAGAAGGAGTTTTCAAGACAATCGAGAGAAAACCGTGTGGATCAACGTTAGAGGACATCGTAGACTTTGAAATCTTCGAGTGATCTAAAGTAATTCTAAACTCCAAATAGTTGTTTTAACGAGTAGATCCTAAACGACTCCAAATAATTATAACTCATGAGCACCGTAAAGAGTTACGGGTTCTCATTAGTACCGTAAAGAATTACGGATTATAACCCATGAGCACCGTAAAGAGTTACGGGTTCTCATGAGTACCATAAAGAGTTACGGGTTATAACTCATGAGAAATATAATGAATTATTTTGAGAATTACCAAGGAATAACTTATGCGTATCGTAAAGCGTTACGGTTCTCATATAATAACTCATAGGTTAAATCAGACACCTCAAGTAACTCTTTAACCTCAAGTAAGTCTTGAGTACCGTAAAGAGTTATGGGTTTTCATGAAAACAACTAATTTTAGGAAGGTATGTCTAATCAACTCATAACAACGTAAAGAGTTACAGGTTCTCATGAGTACTGTATAGGGTTACGGATTAATGGAAAATAATAATAACTAATTGGTTTAAAAAGTTAAGGTTAATAAACAAAATTTTTGTTTTTCAACCTCATGAGCTTTTACTTGAAAATTATGCAACAACCCAAAATTAACCAATATTTATATTAACTTATTTTTGACTGGGCTTATATCTAAAAAGAAACTTTTCCTTGAATGCTAGCATTGAGTGTTGCACTGAGCTTTTCTACAGCGTCTTCACAGTGCAACGTCTTGAGTTGTCTCTTTCTTACCCCACTCTTCATAGTGCAGGATCTTGACATTACAGCTTTTTGTCTTTTCGGCCAATAATTATTTTTCTTAAAAAAAACAAGGGCTTTCTCTCTCCATACAGTTGCTCCCGCCCCCATATCTATAAACTTTTTCATGTCTGACTATATATATGTTAGATAATTCAGAATTATCTCTTATATCCTAACCTCTTGAATTTCAAATTCAAATTCAAATTTCAAACTTAAATTCAAAATTCGAATTCCAAATTCAAATTGGCCTAAGACCCTGTTTGGTCTTCTGACATATTTGAGCTCATTAATGGAGAAAATAATTCCCACCAATAGACTATATGTTGCGCCATTTTACCTTAATGGGCTTAGAGTCTCACTCTAACCCAAATACACATATTGTCTTGAAAAAATCCCAATAACAATTATTGGCCAAATGTTGCTAATTTTAAGTAATCAAGAATAACTTATGTGTGTGACCCATTAGGCTCAATTAGCCACTGACATAAATAAACTTGGATCAATTAAACTCTTTTAACGGGCCCAATTATCTAATGATCACATAAGACACTAGCAATACTTTGCGACCCCAAAACTAAATGAGTTGATCAAATGATCTACCTTTCTAATTTGGATACCATGCCGGCATCATCCCTCACATCGTCATTCACATTTAGTCGAGAGCAAAGATAGAGTATCATCTCTCTTGATTAACTAAATGTAACTAATTTACAAAACTATGAATCTTCTTCTATTTACTCTAAGACGGATCATGACTCTTCATGATCATTTGTTGTGCGCATAGACTCTCAAGTCAACTAGAAGTTATCCAAGCTCTACCGGCCTTGTGAATGATTAATCCCTTGTCGGGTATTGTGAGTTCTTTCGACATATCCATCTATACTCATGTATTCGAGTTACACCCAGGAGTACATCGTTTTCTTCATTCTCAAGAGGATAGAGTTGTATAGTCAAAGTATAACCCTAGGACATAGTATTCGATGACACCCTCAAGTCTAAGATGATCCACACTACCAAACGATGAGAAACTTTACATATCTAATGATACTCTCTACATTGAATCTTTGTGGAGTCTCTCGGCGGGTCAATTTCGTGCTACCTATTCTCCAACAAATCCACCCACGACATCAGTTAAGGCATCACTATGCATGTATTCCATGAGGTCCCTACCTTATACTCCATTCGGTCCTAATTATAGTAATTATTTACCAGAATTTGGAGAGATTCAGAAGAGAAGTTAAATTAGTTAATTGTAATTATTTTCCAAAAATACCCTGATTTAAAATTTAAAATGACATCAAGGCAAAATTTGTGGAATTGGTAGTCACCGCGAACTCAATACCCTATTAGTATAATGGACTTTATTTGCATTTTAGCTATGTATCCGCCCTATTAATTGTTGAACAATATTTAATTTCAATTAAATCCTGATTTTTTTGTTGACCTGTAATTGAATCCAAGATTCAATGCTTATATATATATATAATATATTATATATATATATATATTCAATGCTTCTTATAATTTAAAATATTAAGAGAATATTTATGTCACATTATATTTGGCTTAAAATTAATGGTTTATTAGGTTATTTTAGAGAAAAAATCAATCACTTTGGATGAATAGTTATAGGAAAATATTTTTAAAAATATAAAAGAAAGTAGAATCTCTCACTTGATAGAATATAAGCGTATTGTTAAATTAATTATTGTGGAGGAAGTATTAGTAAGGGTGATATGAGAAAAATATGATAAAAATTGCTCCAAATTATTTTATTAAAAAAACAATATAATTGAGGTGTATATGATATTAATGAGTTGTAAGCATTACTTACTTTATAGAATAATATATAGGTGTATTATCAAATTATTATTGTGTTTAATTATTATTGAGAAAGTATCAATAAGGGTATTTTAGGAAGAAATTGACAAAGATTAAAACTTGGTCCTATGATTAGGACCAAAACTAACCCTAAAATGTGTTCCTATAATTAGGATCAGAGGGAGTATCTCTATACAAGTAGATGATGTCGTGCTAGTCTTATTGATATCACCAATGCCCTTTCTTGTTGATTCAAGAATAGGAATAATTTTCAGGCAATAGATATGCAATGTCTGAAAGTGGAGCTTAATCACCAAGAGGGGGGGTGAATTGGGGATTATAAAAACTTTTCGGTTACTCTGTTTTTCGGATACAAAACAGGGATAGAAACAGAGTGAAGAGAAGAGAAGTAAGACACAAGGATTTATACTGGTTCGGTCTAACCTCTTGACCTACGTTCAGTCCCCAGACTCTCTGGGATTTTTCACTATAACAATTGATTACACACTCTGCAACTCAAGAGTAATTCTCTCACTAGAACTGGATGAGGAAAGGAAACATTAATTCCTTCAAAACGTGTGGAGAATGATTGTCCAGAAGCATGCAAGTTTTCTGCACTTTGCATTTAATGTTCAGACTTTTAATTTATGCTTTATGCTAATTCTCCATTATTCCTGTCTAAATTCGCCAATTCGTGTAACTTGAAATTTGAATTCAGCGATGTAAACTCGAGTTTGTTCTTTGAGACTCGAGTTTTCATTCTTTCATTAAAAGCCTAAACTCGAGTTTCCAAAACTTAACTCGAGTTTTCTCATTCCAGAGAAGAATATCGCGATTTGGTATTTGGACATGTTTTGTGAACAGTGCAAAACTCGAGTCATTAAGTGACTAACTCGAGTTTTGGACTTCTGATGAGAAATCATATTTTAGTCCAAAACATCAAAACTGGAGTTTCCATTTCAAAACTGGAGTTTTCAAAACGTTCAATTTTAGCAGAGCTCTCTACTTGACCTAAACTCGAGTTTCCAAAGTGAAACTCGAGTTTCCATAAGTCTTTGAAAAATGGAAACCTTTTAGCTCACTTTGAGTTCTTCTCTGTAAGACTGAAACTCGAGTTTTCAGAACTAAACTCGAGTTTCCTCTTTTAGGAGAAAACATTGAAAAACCTTGTTATCTCAAAACTGGAGTTTTCAATCAAAATTGGAGTTTTCACAAGTTCAGAATCGAGCATTGTTCTCTATATGATGTAAACTCGAGTTTCCAACAAAGTTTGGAAACTTAGAGAACTCTCTGTGTATTCCAAACTCGAGCTTCCAAATGGAAACTGGAGTTTTGGTATGTTTGAAAAACTTGATAACTCTCTGTCTTTTCGAAACTCGAGTTTATCAAATTAAACTCGAGTTTGCTTTGTCTGTGAAAAACTCAGAGGCTCTCTGTATGGTCAAAACTCGAGTTTTCATATCTAAACTCGAGTTTGCCTTTCATTGCAAAAACTTGAGCTCTTCTCTGTCAAGTCCAAACTCGAGTTTCCAAAGTGAAACTCGAGTTTGCTTTTGACAGCAAGTTTTTCAACTTACAAAGACAAACTTCCATCTGTGTTTACAATTGTCCGTTATCATCAAAACCAATTAGAGAACTAACAATGTCCTCAAGTTCTCATGATCATGATCCCTATCATAGTTTATCAAGTGGACACCTATTCTATTCCTAGGGCTTATATCTTTAAATACATATTTACCTTAAAATAAATACGAGACATAAATATGATAAAGATAAAATGTGCTTATTTATATTAATCATGAAATACTAAAATGCAGAAAGATGTTCATAAGTTGAAATAGATTGTCTCTAGAACACCTATTTACTAACAACAAATACCTCCAAAAACCTCCAATTAGGCTTTTTTTCATTGATTTTTTCCCCTCTCCATCACTCAACCCACCGTTCTCCGGACGCTTTCCCAAACAGGTTGTGAGTGCATGTTTTGGTTAGTGGTAAAAGATGCTTTTTTCAACGTGATTTACAATGTACGAGGTAAATATGTGAAATGAGTTTTTGTCCCAACTTGTATGAATGTGCTTCTTAAATGCTAACTCAAACAGGCTTTTAACGGGTTCAGATTTACAATGACAACATGACTTTTTATTTGCCCTCTTAAATAAATAAAAAATATATAAATAAACGAGATTCAATTAATAGTTTGATATAGGAAGAATTTTTTATAAAATAAAAAAAGTTCGGTGAACCCCAAAAACTTTTTTTTAAAAAAATGCGTCCATTATTTTAAAGTGTTTTGTGGTGTAATTTTGCCCTTAAATATTTTTTTCAAGAGTAGTTTTCATGTTCCTTGTTAAATCCCAAAAGTTCTATCAAGTGACGGTACATTCAGTAATCTAAAATATTTTTTTATTAGCACTCAATATCTTAAATTAATTTTTTTGGTATAATTTTGCCCTTAAAGTACTTTTAGAGTTAAATTTTCTATTTCTTTTTTTTCATATCTTCTTCTTTTTTCAGGCACAAGTATCCTTCTGTTGGAAAAAAATTATGTTCAAAACACTGTCAAGCACTAAATTTAGGCACTTCTCCCAGAGGGAATTCAAATATTTATTTTCCATATTGTGAAAGACTAGCCCCTTCCACTAGACCAAACCCCCATTAATTTCCATAATTTTAATACTCATCTTTAACATCTTTAATAAAAATATTTTCAGTTTTTTTGAGTAGTCATCTCATATATTAAAAAAAAAAATTAAAATTAAAACAAAAAAACTTCTCTTCTCTCTCTCTGCCGACACTCTCTCTTCTCTGCCCCTAACACTCACCTCTTCGGCTCTCTCATGCCGGCAGCATGTGTCACCATCACATGCCACTGACGAGCATCATCTTATACCATAACCACATCAAAGAGGTAGATCGGAGCTCGAATCTTCCAGCTGCGGCCTCCTCCCTTTTATTTCTGTCGGCTGTGGTATTCTCTCGTCTCTAAGGCGAGTTTTTCCTCTCCCTCTCCAAATCTATCTTGAGGTGGTGAGGGCTCTCTCCCCCGCCTTTATGTGAGTTGTCCATCTTCTCGTCCTGCTTTTATGGCGTTGGGTTTTAGTGGTGGTGCTAATAAACAAATCTACAAGATCTGATTATAACTCCTCTTGGTTGGAAGTTTGTTTGAACGTTAATAGATCTGATCCTCTTTGGTTGGCTCGGATTTGCATTCTTGGGGGAATGGTTTTATCGATGGTCGCTTCTGTTGTATGCTTTACCTAGTAGAGGACCATTGTTAGCCATATGCATCATCAAGAGACGTTGTTCGGTGTGTGGTCAACGTCACCAGATCTGTTTCAATGGAGGAGCAGAAGTATTTTTCAGGACATCATTAGTCTTCTTTCTAAGGTTGGGGTTTTTATATTCTTTACCCCAAGACAAGGCTACTGTATAACTACTCTATTTGCTGCTGATGCTTATAATAAGGAGGTGTGCTCTAAAGGGTGGGTTTTGCAACCAAAATTTTCTATCATGTCACTTGTAACCTTGAATCTATAGAAGTTCGGTGTAGTCATTGATGTCACTTCTATTCCAATTCTACAATTGGTGATAATTAGTTTTTTTTTCCTTGTATTTGGTTTGTTCTGTTGTATTTGCTTCAGTTATCATTTTGTGTATCTAGTTTTAAAGTATTAATATAAGTACCTTATGACCAAAAAAAAATTCTCATATATTTTCTAAACTTATCTTCCAAATTTTAACATGTAATTATTTGTAGTACTGAAAACATTTAAGATTATTGCTAAAGCGTATGGAAGATAAATATCAAAAACATTTAAGATGTTTTAAAGGTTACTGAATTCTCTTCATCAATAAATAGATGACAATTCAAGTTGAGGCAAACAACCTAATTGTACAAAAACGTTGCTGCATTAATCACTTATAGTTAAACTTTTGTCTTATCCGAGTTCAAACTCTTTGTGCTCCAATATTAATCATCAATCATTCTTCATTTGTAGGGTGGTTCTTTCATCTCCGATTCAAGCACTTAAATCTTATATTACATGATAGTGAGAGGGGAAGAAATAAACACGAAGAATTTGGGAAGGTTCTCAAGAGACCTAAAGGAGAAGCGCGGCGGATCTCAAGTTATATTAATATTTATAAAAATGTTATCAGTAATAATTTTTAAACTATTTAATTTCCATCTAGAGAGGTCTAGATGTGATAAGCTCATAGGTCTTTTTTCTATTAGTGATTTTTACTTTCAATTTTTTGTCTTGTTATGTGGTTAAGTTTTTTGAAATAATTTGTAACTAATTTTAGAAGCATCAAAATAAACCAAATGCTGGCTTGATTCAAACCCCATGATATTCTTTATAATTGAAAAATATAATCATGGTTGCTACACCAATTCCTCAATTTACGAAAACAACGTCCAACTCAAGTTTCAGATTTTTTTTTTCTCGAATTCATACATGGCTTTGCTCGATAAGTGAAAACCATGTCGGAGTACTCATGAACCCTGTCTGTGTGTTGTTAATTTATTTTTAAGTTTTAAATTTTCAAAATTTAAAATATACCAGGAACATGATGAATACCATATTCGATCATCAACCCATCCTTTATATATCACTTTCAATATATCCAAAACCATGAGGGTAAAAAAATAAAAGCACATCACATCTCTATAACCATATACTTTCATACCCACAAGCTGCTGGTTGAAGTAGGAAGTGGATTCATCACGTGAAGAGGAAAATCCAAGTTCGAGTTGCAAGAAGCCCATTTATTGGAAAAGACAAAAACCCTATAGGTTTTAAGCCACGTGATGGAACCCTATATTAAATATAAAAAAAAAAAACATATACATTCCAATCTTAGTCTTTTTTTTTTTTCGCTATATACAAGAGAACAAAGCAACACATCTCTACCATCACAACCAAATATACACTTTTTAAGGTATTTTTTCCTTCGATCCCCACAAACATATAAGAAGTTCAAAATTTAGCAAATGACACAGCCACTATTAGGATACTCTTCCACAGTCCCAACATAATAAGGTGGTGGTGGATAATAAACACGGCTATAACTAAGAGAAGCAGGCACAATGGCATGAGCTATATTCTCTATCTTTTCTTCTGCTTTCTTCTCGGCGGCTTCAACAGACACTATCTCTGTATGACACAACTTCCTTAGCTTTTCCACTACCTTAACCGGGTCGATGTCTCCTGTTACAGTTAATTTCTTATCCTTCGTATCCATGTTCACAGACTCAACTCCTGAAAAAGAAAACCAAACCACTCAATGTAAACCCTTTGCTATAACAACCATACAGTATATAGCTAACCCAAATTCGAATGGAATTGTGTTTAAAACTTGACTACTCACAAGAGTTTGATTTGATTGAACATATACCTGAAATGCCTGAAGCTGTTTTCATGACCTTTTGCTTGGTTCTTTCACTATGAAGTTCCACCTTCAACACCAATTTCTACCGACAAATAAATGGTCAAACCACTATATTAGATGCAAAAGGGGAATCAATGAAATAATATTATTTAGTCAGAGTGGAAGCAGGGAACTATGAAAGAGCAGGGTCTAGTTCTAACCTTCATCGTCATTTGCGTATTATATATGTTGTTGGGTTGAACCTGACTTCAGAGAATTGAAAGCTAGAGGAATGGTAGGTTGTGAAGAAGAGGAAGATTAGAAGATATGGTGAAGTTAAGACATACGACAGCGAAATTTATAGATGTTTTGGGGACTCCGAGTCAACCAAAGTCAAGTCTATATATATCTTGATGCGTCGTTTTAAAGTCACTTTAGGCCTGGTTGGTACACTGATTTTTTTTTGGGGCCTGGTTGGTACACTGATTTCAGTGGGAAGGGAAATAAACAATATTAATTTAATTTTTCTCTCATTTTCTTAATCAATGGTTCATATGAGGTCGATGAGAGAAAATAAGAAATAAGACAAGGAGAGGATCTCCTTCCGGAAAGAAAGAATAGCAAGTTCTCTTGTTTGGTACGCTTTTTATTAAATTTCTCAGGAACTTAAGTTTTCAGGCCCACCAATCTTCCCTTCCCTTGTATGTAAGAAGATAAAATCTCACTAAAATTGGTGAGATCTCATATTCTCATGTGAACAGTGACATTTTTGAACATATTTAACCCTCATAAAATGTTTTTTATGATGTAAGAAAATAGGATTAAATTCAAATTTACACAATAAGTTCAAACTTGGTAGGAGAATATTTTAGTCAAATTCAAACTATGCAGGAATTTTTTTTAGATAAATTTGAACGTGATAAGAGGATTTTTTTTAAAAAAAAAGAAATATATTTTAGCAAAAAACTTATTTTTCCTTTTCGTCTTGAATTAATTATTTTTGGAGTAAAATAAATATTTTCTGATTTTTTACCAACCACTACCCCTTTATTTTTTTCCCTACTAAATAACTCATATTCTCTCGAGCTATTTTCCCCTATTTTCTTTTTCCTTTTTTAAATTCTTTTCCCTCCTCAAATCTTTCTCATACTAAATGGGCCTTGGTGATCATCTTAAGAAAAAGGTACGTGAAAAATGAAATGAATTATTGGTTCTATACTTTTTTTTGGTCAATTATTGGTTCTATACTTTGTTTGTTGGCTTTGGCTTTTTAGAAAGTGTACGAAAAAAAGTGGAAAGTTTATAATGGCTTTTGCTTTCTAGAAAGTGTACGACAAAAAAGTTGAGGCGACTTTTCCACGAAGGCAGCTTCTCCCTCCTGGGCTTGATCCTCATCTCTCATAATAGTAGTACAACTTTTTTATTTTGGTCAAAGATAGTAGTATAACTTTAGAAAGAAGTTTTTTTTTTTTTTTTTCCGCTCAACAAAGGGAACTTCATTAATACTGAATAGAAACAGAAGCATTACAGCAACTAAAGAAAGCGTCCAAACAGCGAAACTACAAGATGAAAAAGCGAATACAAGCCAGACAACAAACAACGAAAAGAAACTAAATAACATCAGCACCCCTCACAGAACTGGGGCAAGAAGCATCAAACATGATTGGAGAAGCCTGTTGTACGTCCAAAGCTAGAAGAGACGATAAAGAAGGTGTTGGTTTAGGAACCCACCCAATAGGGCACACCCCCTTATAAGCAATTGTTGCCAAATGGTCAGCAACACGATTACCCCCACGAGGAGTAAAGGAGAGTGAATACCTAACCTTGGAATAGAACAAGCTAATAATATCATGAATAATGCCTCGACAGTGCCAGTCATATGAGTCGGATGACTTGGCCTTAACACAATTGATAAGAATGAGACAGTCAGATTCAAAAATAACTTTGTCAAGTCCTAAATCAATAGCAATCATTAAGGCTCGCTTAAGTGCAAGGGCTTCAGTCATGAAGGCAGAAATAGATTTCAGTTTATCAACAAAACCCCAAATAAAAGAGCCAAAATGATTTCTGCATACCAAACCAATCCCTACCTCTTCACTGCCCAAATGAAAAGCTCCATCGCAATTAATCTTCACAGCATCAAATACTGGTGGAACCCAGGAAATAAGTCGAGTACAAGACAGATCAGCAAGATCCGGATCAGAGTGAGGCCTAACAGCACTATTAAGAAAATCAGCTGCATTCTTCCTAGTCATTTCGATTACCACAAAGGGGTTTGGGGAAAGGAAATTAAAGACCTTTTCATTCCTTTGTTTCCAGATTAGCCACAAAATCCAGCATATCAAGGATAAATCATATGAGCATAAGGAAGACATACCGGAGACATGGAGCCACCAGCTCTTGAAATTTGAAATTGTTGCAAAATCAAATCTACCACCTAAGTGGCAGCCAAACCAGATGCAACGAGTCCATTCGCAATGGAAGAAAACATGCTCAAGAGTTTCTTCCGACTGTTCACAGATAGGGCATTGATTCGATTCAGATCTTTTCCTGCTATATAGGGTAGCATTTGTAGCAATTGCATTATTTAGTAGCCTCCATATGAATTGTTGCATTCGCGGAATTACCTTAAGCTTCCAAACAGATTTCCAGCTGTTCGGGGGCACTACAATAGATGGCCCAGCCCTGTTAGAGCACAAGGAAAGTCTATTCTTTTCTGCCATATACCCCAATTTAACCAGGTACTCTCCATTCTTAGCATAGTTCCACACAAGTTTATCCTCCAAACCATTGGAAGGAATGGGAATACTATAGATAGTTTCTTTGGCCTCCTCCGAAATAAACTGAGAGATTGGTGCAAGGTTCCAGGCGCCATCTACAATCAAGTCACAAACACGTCCTTGCTGGATTTCTGGGCTAGTACTATTAGCTGGTGGGGCCGATAAGGAGGTCCCAGAAACCCACGGGTTACCCCAGATTGGGATTGTAGTTCCGGTTCCAAGATCCCATCGAAGGTCCTTTTTGAGAATATCCCTACCTTCAAGAAGACTCGACCAACCCCAAGAAGCCTTATGTCCTTTCTTTGCACACATAAAATCCCCTTTAGGAAAATAGACACTCTTCAACACTTTGGCCCATAAATCATCAGGTTGTGTCAAAAGTCTCCAGGATGTTTTGGCCAGAAGCGAATCATTCATAACAACCAGGTCCCTAAAACCCATACCACCCTTATCCTTCCCAGATGTAAGGAAATTCCAAGCCTTCCAGTGAGTACGATGGCCAAAGGCATTGCCGGCCCACCAAAAATTGGCAATCAAACTTTGAATTTCCTTGCAAGATTTGATGGGGAACTTGAAACAGTTCATGGGATAAATCGGAATGGCTTGAACAACAGCCTTTATCAGCACTTCCCGGCCCGCATAGGAAAGAGAAGAAAGTCCCCAACTTTGAAGCTTACTTGTGACACGTTCCCGAACATAAGCCAGGGCTTGACATTTAGTTTTTCCTCAGATACTAGGTATGCCAAGATACTTTCCCGGGTCCCCAGTGGATGGAATTCCCAGAGTATTACAAACCATAGAACTCACCTCAGCTGGGGTGTTAGCAGAGAAGAAAATGCTTGACTTCCCTAGATTGAGAGCTTGTCCCGAAGCCACACAATAGAGATGTAACAGCTTGCTTAAATAAATACATTCCTTTTTAGTAGCCCTCATATATAGCAACGAATCATCTGCAAAAAAAGTGTGAGTAAGAACCGGGCAATTATGACTGAGTTTAATCCCTTGGAGAAGATTTGCACACTGACTTTTACTAATCATAAGGCCTAGCACCTCCGCCACAAGAATAAAAAGATAAGGGGAAAGAGGGTCCCCCTGGCGCAACCCACGACTTGGGGAGAAAGAACTGATGGATTCCCCCGATACACAAATATTAAGATTGACAGATTGAACACACTGCATAATGAGGGAATCCCACTCCCTACAAAAACCAAACCGCAACAGCACACCTTCTAAGAAAGGCCATTCAACTCAGTCATAAGCTTTACTCATGTCCATTTTAAGGGAGAATTCAAACTTACCCCCTGTCTTCTTTCTCCAAAGGTAATGATAGACCTCATGTGCAATGATGATATTGTCTTGGATACATCGGCCAAGAACAAAAGCTCCCTGATTTGGGGAGATGCAACAATCCAAAAGGGGCCGCATTCTATTAGTCAGAAGCTTAGAAATAATCTTGTATGAAAAATTGCATAAACCAATAGGTCTGAAGTGGGACACATGCTCAGGTTTCTCCAACTTGGGAATCAAAGTAATATTTGTTTCATTAAGACTGTCTAGCTTCGATTTACCCTCAAAAGAGTCCCGAACCAAGATAAAAATGGATTCCCCTATCTCATCCCAAGACTTCTGATAGAAAATACTAGAGAAACCATCGGGGCTCGGTGCCTTAGAAGCGCCCAAGCTATAAGCCGCCGCCTTAACCTCCTCTCGGGAAACAGGAAGTAAAAGCTGCTGGTTCATTTCTGCTGTAATTTTAGCGTCAATAAAGCCCCATACTGCGTCCATATTCGAAGGATTTGAGGTAGAGAATAGCTTCTGAAAAAATGAGGCAATATTCTGCGAGATAGCAGGCTTATCCACTAACCACGGGCCCTGATCATCCCGAATGCACAAAATACTATTTCTTTGTCGCCGCTTGAGGGTTGACAAGTGAAAGAATCGAGAATTTCTGCCACCAAATTGCAACCAATTAATTCTAGAGCGCTGCCACCAAAATTGCTCTTCAAGCTCATAAAACCGATCGAGATCCAGTTTGAGGCCAGCTATAATCCGAGCAGAATCAGCATTATATTCACCCTGGGAAACTGTAGCAAGCTGCGCCGTCAGACTCTCAATTCTTCGGCTATTGTTAGGAAACTCCTTTCGACTCCAAGTGATTAGGTCCTGTTTACAACGCACCAAGCAATGAACAAAGAAATCAGAAGCAGATAAATTAAGGTCAGATATTGAGTGCCAGCTCCTTTTCACCAGAGATAGAAAATTGGGGTGGCCAGACCAACAAGATTCGAATCGAAAAGAACGCTTCCGGTGATGCCCCTTAGGCTGGCATTGTAACCACAACATATGATGATCTGATCCAGCTAGTTCAACATGCATGACAAGAATATTGGGGAATTGTTCCCTTAGTAAAGTGTTTCCCAGAGCCCTATAAATTCTTTCTCTGACCGTCTCAGGATGAAAACGGTTATTACACCATGTGAACTGAAAACCATGGAAACCTAAGTCATCCAACTCGCAATCAGCAACAAACAACTTGAAATTTAAAATTTTCCTCCATGCCCTCGGATTACCACCACACTTCTCAGATTGAGATAGTATATCATTGAAATCGCCTATACACAGCCATGAATTACAGATATTACTACTGATTCTTCGGATTTC
The DNA here is from genome assembly GCA_025563575.1 of Acacia pycnantha. Classification (NCBI taxonomy): domain Eukaryota; kingdom Viridiplantae; phylum Streptophyta; class Magnoliopsida; order Fabales; family Fabaceae; genus Acacia; species Acacia pycnantha. Next base: position 397,118 of record JAMWYP010000156.1, read on the forward strand.
TGTCCAACAGAGTAGTCTAGCCTCTTCATTGGGTGGTCCATAGACAAAGGTAGCATAGGCAGGAGTATTTAATGAAGCAGAACCAATTTTAGTATGGATAATATGAGCAGAAGAGAACAAGATCTCCACTGTGATCGTGTCTGACCACCATAATGCAAGTCCCCCACTTAAACCCACCGGGTTAACAAGCCACTCCTCAGAGAATCCACACCTTCTTCTTATCTTTCGCATATATAAAGCCTTTTGCTTAGTTTCCATTAAGAACACCAATTGGGGTTTTTTACTAAGGCACTCAGCCTTCAGATTCCTGGCTGTCAGGGCAACCCCTAGACCCTGACAGTTCCAGGCTAGGAGATTCATGGCGCACCGGCAGCTGGTTCCATCCAGCCACCGGCGTTGGGGGAAAATGAAGGACTATGATCATCAGAGTTATTGGCGGGAGGGGCAAACCAGCTATCAGGGAATTCAACTTCCCCAATCCCATCCACAGGACCCTCAATAGTAGGAATAGTGAAGTTCTGAGTGAGAACCGAGGGCATACCTTGAGTTCTCTCCCAGATTGAGGCTTTAAGAGAGCGGAAGCTTCGACGACGACCCTTTGGTTTCTGAGAATAAATGGAAACCGAACCTGCCCTGACCGATTCCCCTTCGAACTGCAGTTTGCGAGGCTTTTTACACAAGACAGGGTGATGACCATCTTCCAAGGGGCGTTTGAGGTGAATATGCCGAAGAGAAAATGAGACTGCTGAGACCGGAGACAATTCTATAGGAGGATTAGTCACTGGTTCATTAAGACTGGATGGCTCAGGAGATTCACACCTGCGAGTGAGGCCCTGCCCAGCTTCACAAGGGCTTCCATCCACCGAACAAATTGGGCTAGCAGAATGGCCCATTTCCAAAACCGGGTCCCTTGCCACCTCAAATAAAATGTGGTCCCTACCACCAAACAGATCAGAGTTGCCCCCAACTGGATCACGTGAAAAACTTACTGTGTCAGTATTAAAAGAAACCTGTATGCAATGGGATTTTTTCTTTACAGGAAGCAACATATCTACCATCGCCGAATCCGCCAGATCGTTGACTAGCCCCTTATTCCTGACAAGCTCAGAACCCAATGCTTCTTTTACCAACCCCTTCTTCAGCCCAAGACTCCATGACGCAGCCGGTGGTCCTGGACTTTCTGATGACTGAGGCCGGTGACTATTGGAAGATGAGAATTCCCCCCAAATAAACTGGGCTTCAATCTACTCTTTCCGACATACCTCTAGGACCTGATCAAATGTCCGAACAGAGGGAGTACTAAGCCAGCTACCAAACTCCAGTACCTCCTCCCCTTCATTCCTGCAGCCTCTAAACTCCTTACATCCACGAACTTCATGGCCCAACCGACCACACTTGAAACAAAAATTTTGCAATCTTTCGTATTTAACGGTAACCCAGGCAGGGTCCTTATTCCCACGAGGAATCCAAAACCCAGGGGTTAAAGATTCAGACAAATTTAGGAGAGCCCTTACTCGAACAAAGCCCCTATCCAGGTTACCTGCCACCATCGGACGCTCAAACATTAATGTCTGCCCCACAGCATCACCTAGGGTCTTCGCATTTTCGTTGAACCCAAAAGGGGGCTTCATCAAAGTTAACATCACTAAGAACCATTTGCTCCTCCCAAATTTGGAGATTGAGGAGAAAACCTTGTATTGACCACGGCCTCCCCTTCAATACCCGCGCAAAATCCTTTTCATCAGAGAACCGAAAAAGAAAGATGAGCTTATTTCGGTCAAGCTCATTTATTTCTACTTCCTTGTCCAAGTTCCACCCCTTCTTGATCATAGTCACCACAGTAGGAACATTTAAATTCTTACCCGTTAAAATTCTCCCGACAAGAGATCTGACCGTTCGCTCGCCCTTCGACTTCAGATTTAGAACAACTTGCTTCGGTTTCCGGCTACCACTACCCTGACTTTCCTCCATTCTGCCTAGCACCACCATTGACGCAAGGACTCAGAGAAGAAAAAGAGAAGACTCAGGAAGACAGAAAGAGAGGAAAAGGAAAAAGAAAAGGAAGACACTACGGAGAAACGAGAAAGGAAAAGGAAAAGAGAAAACAAGAAGGGAGAAAAGAGGGTCGATGTTCAAGGAACAACGACCAGAAGGGTTAAACAAGAACCAAACCTAACTCACGGGGAGAGAAAACACTCACGGGGAGAGAGAATTTTAAATACCTTTTTTGAAAGAAGTTTATAACAACAACAAAATTTGAAGAAGCTTTAAGCTAACAATCTGCCACGTGTCCAGTATGGTCAAACTTTATCAATCTGAACCCTACACGATTCGTGTCGTATCCCTAATCCCTAGCCTTCTATTGAGTTTTTTGAGTGTTTGGTGGGGCGTTCAGACTTGAACATGACTTTTTCTTCTCGTATATATGGAGGATTGGAAGTATCTTCTTAAATAGTGTTAAATATAAGATAAAATTTACAGTCTAAATTGTACTATAAACTTTATCTTATATTTAAGATCAAAAATAATAGAAAGGGTCTAAATTAAAAGTCAAAGGTGATCGATTTTATTTAGAAGTATTTAGTTACCCAAAAGTTTTTCCAAGCCTATGTTTTGAAAGTATGAAAAGAAGAGCAATTTTGTCTTGTTTATTACAAATGTTAATTTTGCCTGTTTGTGTGATTTACATGGCACAATCAACACATCCACCTCACTCTCAAAATCCATCCAGATCATTTCATCCCTCGCTCTTCATCGCCACATATCCTCACACCTCTTCTCCAACCACACAGATCTGGAGCCATGATCGGAGAAGGGGAATCTCAAAGATCTAGAAACTTGAACCACCTTCATAATCAGTGTGAATGCCCCCGATTACAGCTATCATAGGAACTAAGGCAAATCTGTGTCGGCATCTTCGTTGATTGCCTCTCTCCAATCCACATCCAGCAAGATATCGCTGCAACAAAAAGAAGCTTCTCTAATCACATTCAAACACTAAAAAAATAGAAACTCAAACCAGAAAGTCTTAGTCTTAGAAAATAATTCACCAGCCCATGATTATGCCCATATAGCAGCATCCACCACCAGCAAGTAAAATGCGTGCCACATCGAAAAGCAGTTTCAATTTGCATATTATTGGCATTCGACCCAAAAGAACTGGAGAGATCTGATAGGTGTCACATGAATAACTGTATTTGTATTTGTTTAATTTGTTGTGTATAGTTTGTATTCAGTTGTGTAACTAATATTCAGAAACCACTTGGTGTACTTTCCCTTCCTTATATATTTCTAATTGTGTATATAACCCGATAGAATCATCAATAATATCTGAGTCATTTTTCCCTCATTCACTATTAGTCACATGGTATCCAGAGCTTTCCCACTTTCCTTTTCCCTTTCCTGAGTCCACTTGTCTTCAACTTTTCCCCTTTCTTCAACTTTTTTCTTGCTTTCTTCGCCATTCCTAAATTTTCTCCGCCATTCCCAAATCAACACCTTTACCATTAACCTCCATCATCAATCTTCATCATCGGCTTCAATGGCATCCGATTCCACATCTGATCGGCCTTCTCCTTCCGTCATTTTCGCCGAACCTATCCCTGTAACTAATCCATCTCCTTAATTTTACATTCACCCTAATGAGAACCCAACTCTTGTGCTCGTCGCTCCTCCTTTCGACGAAACAAACTACCACAGTTGGTCCAGGTCCATGCGCATGGCCCTCCTTTCGAAGAACAAACTTCAATTTATTGACAGTTCCCTGGTTCCTCTACCGTCTATCGATCCTCAATTTCCGGCATGGGAACGCTGTAACAATCTTGTTCAAGGTTGGCTTACTCGCTCTCTTTCTCCAGCAATCGCCAAGAGCATTCTCTGGTTTGACTCTGCCTCTGAGATTTGGAATGATCTTCGCTCAAGATTTTCTCAATTGGATTTATTTTGAATCTCTGATCTTCAAGAAGAGATATGTAACCTCCGTCCGGCAAGGTGATTTCAGTGTGAGTGAATATTTTACTCGTCTGAAAATTCTATGGGACGAGATGATGAACATTCGTCCATTGCAATCGTGTTCTTGCGGATTGATTACTACTACTCAACGTCACCGAGATGAAGACCAGGTGATTCGGTTTCTCAAAGGCCTTAATGAGCAATATAATTCCACCAAGTCACAAATTATATTGCTCAATCATCTGCCTTCAATCACTTGTGTCTTTTCTCTTGTTGTTCAACAAGAACGAGAGCTTTATCCATTGGCTTCCACTGATTCCAAAGTGCTTATGGCGAAGACTCCACGGTATACTCCCCCTGGTCAGTCGCAATCACAGAAACTCTATTCATATTATGGTAAACCTCACCACACTGAAGCTACTTGCTATCGCAAGCACGGTTTTCCTCCTGGATTCAAATTTCGATCCACTGGATCCTCACCGGTGGTCAACCAAGTTGGGATTCCAGGTTTTGGTATTGTTCACCAAACTTCATCTGCTAAAGCTTCATCTCCAGATTCCAAATCTTCTTCAGCTACTGTTCTGCCTCAACTATCGGCAGACCAATATAATCGCCTCCTCAGCCTCTTAAACACTGCATCTCCATCACCTTCATTTAACCACCTCTCTGCTTCCATTTCTGCTTCGGCTGAAGGTAGCTTAGTATCTCAATCCTCCGTCTCCTGCATTATTGATTCTGGAGCAACTGATCATGTTTGTTGTTCACTGGATTTCTTTTCTGCTTATAAATCCATATCCCCAATTCATGTTAGTCTTCTGACTGGTGCTAAGGTTGTTGCTAGCTTCTTTGGAACAATTAGAATATCTGATTCTTTAATTTTGCATCATGTTTTTTTTCTTCCTAATTTTTCTTTCAATATCCTGTTTGTTTCTAGATTAACAACTGCACATAATTGTTTCTTAACCTTTGATTCTCATTTTTGTCAGATACACTCAATTCAACCTTCGCTGATGATTGGTTTAGCTAGACTGTATGAGGGCTTATATTTTCTCATTGCAGATATGTCTCTTCAATCCCAACCTTCTCAGGTTCTTATGAATCATACTGTACCTGTCTCAAAATCTACTCTCTGGCATATGCGTTTGGGCCATCCCTTTGCATCTACTATTTCCAATTTAAATAAAATAGATTCAAACATTCCTGTAATACCTGCTTTTACATGTGATGCTTGCCATTTTGCTAAACAGAAACGTTTGCCTTTTCCTGTAAGCACAAGTTCATGCAATAAAACATTTGATTTGATTCATGTTGATATATGTGGTCCTTTTTCTGTACCTTTAGTTTATGGTCATCGTTATTTTCTTATTATTGTTGATGATTATTCTCGTTATACTTGGCTTTTTTTGCCCTTGTTAAAACACAATTTTCATCCTTCATCAAAATTTTTAGATCAGACAATGGTGTTGAGTTTAATATGTCTCAATTTTTTTGACTCTAATGGTGTTATTCATCAAAAATCTTGTGTTTCTACTCCTCAACAAAATGGTTTGGTTGAACGTAAGCATTAACATATTTTAAACGTTTTTCGAGCTCTTCTTTTTCAATCTCACATTCCCATTTGTTACTGGTCCTTTTTGGTTCTACATGCCACTTACATCATAAATTGCTTACCCTCTCCAATTATTCAAAATCAAACGCCCTTTGAACGTTTATATGCTACCGCTCCCTCATACTCTACTTTTAAAGTGTTTGGTTCACTTTGTTTTGCTTCTACTTTGTCCATTAATTGTTCAAAATTTGATCCTCAAGCATGAAAATGTGTTTTCTTGGGCATGCCTCATGGTTCAAAAGCTTTTACATTGTTAGATATATCTACTAATCAAATTTTTCTTTCTCGTGATGTTTCTTTTCATTAACATGTGTTTCCTTTCAAAAATGGCAGCATTACACCACTTTCTTCCCCTTAGCCTGAACCGCAACTTTGCTCCCTTTATCTGATGACATTTATGTTTCTGATTCCTCTTCTTCATTAGACTTATCACCTCTGTCTCTACCTAATAATTTCTCACCTTCACCTTCTCCCTCTCCTATCCTTCGTCGTTCCACTAGACCTCGTAATCCCCTTTCGTATCTGCAGGATTTTCATTGGCTCTCAACACGTCTACTGATCAGTCATCATGTAAAGGTGTCACTGTTATCCTTTGGCTTATGTTCTCTCATATTCTTCTCTTTCTTCATCTTATCATTCCTTTGTGCATGCTGTTACTGTTAATCCTGATCCCATTTCCTTTAAACAAGTTGTGAAAAATCATGTTTGGAGATATGCTATGAATGCAAAAATTAATGCCCTTGAACAAAATCAGACCTGGAATCTTACTAAATTGCCACCAAGTAAGAAAACCATTGGTTGCAAATGGGTTTTTTGCACCAAATTCAAAGCTAATGGTGACATAGAAAGGTATAAAGCTCGTCTTGTAGCCAAAGGTTATACTCAAATCGAAGGTATATACTATTTTGACACTTTTTCTCTTGTTGCAAAAATGACAGCTCTTCGTTTATTATTGTCTATTGATGCTGCTAAAAATTGGCATCTTCATCAATTGGATGTCAATAATGCTTTTTTGCATGGAGATTTACACGAGGAGGTTTATATGGCACTTCCTCCCGGTATTAAAGATAAGTAAACCCAGATAGAGTATAAAGATGATCATCAGTAATTTTCAGATTCTTGCCCCAAACAGTAGTGATTAATACGTCTTCATCATCCTCATTGTACTTTTCTTCCACATACATATTATAATAAAAGACTTTCACAACTTGAGGTGAGTAGGGAGTTTGAATACTCAGCAAAGGCATATATGGCTTTAACCAGGGAGAAAGATCCAAATTGCAGTCCTTTTTGAAAACTTCTAAATCCAAGTAAACAGTAGGACAAAAGGGACGACTGCCAAAATTAATAGCAAAAGTAGCTTCAGAAGGGATTACTAGTCTGTCTTTGCAAAAACCAGGTGGACAATAAAGAGCACTAATTTGACCAACTAGTTTGGAAGCAAATGGAGGAAGAGTACTACTAATTATAGCCTATTTCTGGCTTCCTGAAGCTTAGGATTTTTGAGGTCTGTCCTCAACATTCTTTGACCTTCTTTCATGAAATTCCACTGCAGATTCCTCATATGTCTCCATAGACTTAGTCGCTTCTGAATCTGCTGATTTGGACTTAGTTTGAGATGCACTTTTTCCTTTCCCAGAGGGCAATGAATCGATTTGGAAACGAGTGATTGGGCGAGAGGGTTCGACTATGGATACAACTTTGGGTTTTGACTTGGGTTTCTCAGAGGATTTGATTTTTGGATGATAGGAAGATCGAGGCTTCTTGGTGAGTGGCTGTTCGGAGGATTTCGAGGATGATTTTCCCATTGTGAAGGATTATCAAAAGAAAGAGAGGAGGGTTTTGGACAGATGAAAAAGATATGAAATAGAGACCTACTCGACATAAGAAAAATGAAGAAGAGAGAACCCAATGGTTGAGCAATTAATGGAGATGAATGGTGAGGGGATGGAAAGGAGGAATAGGGTTTGATACAGAGAGAGAGAGAGTAATCTTGAGAATGGCAGAGTGAAGAAAATGAAACGAAAAAACTCATTTAAAAACACTCTGTTCCGACATTACTCGAGTTTTGAATATAGATTCTTGAGTATTGTACCATTACTCAAGAATTATCATATCATAATCGAGTATGTCATGCTCAGAGAGACTTAATGAAGAAAAGTAAGTGCTGAAATACCTCATTTCAAGTGTGTATTGTGAGCACTTGAACCTTTTTGATGAGAGAAATATGATCTTAGCATATCATTGAGGAGTCATTTTATGAATCTCTCATAAGATGGTGAATGATACTCGGGTATTCTTCTCATATACGCAAGTACTGCTAATGAACTTCACTGCATAAATTCCTTTTGATTGAGACCGCTCGAGTATTTAGTTGGAATTCTCTAGTACATAGCATTGCAAACTTCTCGAAGAGCCTCTGTCTCGACATTACTCGAGAATTCTTTGGTGATACTCAAGTATTATGATATTATTTTGAGTGAATAACTTCTAAGACACTCAGCAAACTTATTAGAATATGACATTACTCGAGTATATATGAGCAATACTCAAGTATTAGATTAGAAATTGTAATTTACTGGAATGAAAAACTATACCATTACTTGAGTATGCTCAAATCATACTTGAGTATTAACATCCTCTGTTAGTCTCTGTAATTGTAATCACAGAGCAGAGCATCCTGCAAAATATGATCTAGAAACTCTGATGCTTAAGTTAGTCTTTATTAATCATCAAAACATAATTATTCACATTAAACTAACATTACTTATAGTTCATTGGGATTTACCATTCCCAATTCTCTTCGGATGAAATTGAATTGTTCTTTCGCCAAGGGTTTGGTGAAGATATCTTCTAGTTGTAAATGTGTGGGAATGAACATCACTTTGACATCTTTCTTTTGCACGTGATCTCTGATAAAGTGATGTCTCACATCAATATGCTTGGTTCTTGTGTGTTAGACGGGATTCTTTGCCAATCTTATTGTACTTGTGTTGTCAATAAGAATTAGCACTTCTTTTAGATAGATTCCCAAGTCAGAGAGTTGTTGTTAAGCCAAAGAACTTGAGCACAACAACTTGAGGCGGCGATATATTCAGCTTTGGTGGATGAGATAGAAATAGTAGTCTGCTTCTTGCTGAACCAAGAAACAAGTGATCGGGGGGTTTTGGTTCAAACAGATCGGAGAAGAAATAATAGAAACAAAACGAAATGAAACATAGATTAAACAAATAAACAAACGATTAACCCAGAATTGGGATTCCATAACCTTCATCGGGAAAAAACATAATAATCGAATTTGTGATTGATTCTGGACAAACCGAAATCTCTGCATTTATCCAAAAACTCTCTCGACTAGACGATCGCCTAGCATTTGATCGAACTCATGGCGAACTCGCTGTGCGATCGCACAACGCTCTCGTAACCGGTCTGACTTATGTCCTTGGGATATCAATCTAGGTATTAAATCTAATACTCATTCCGCAATCATAATCGGATCCGATTAAAGTAAATGAAACAAATTACGTTATCGATTGAAGTGCAGCCCTCTGGATTCACAGAATCCTCAATCCATGGGTCAACCACAAAAGCTTAGCCAAGCATGGCTAGGAAAAACGCAGAAGAAAAGATGAAGAAGAACATGATGAACAACTCAAAGAAAATAAAAAGCTTCTAATTTAATCCAAAAATCTCATAAAGCGTAATTGAGAATATTCAGAATATTGAGAATGTGTTTGTAGCCACCATCTAATCCTCCTTATATAGGAGAGATGACTAAACAAAAATAGGAATCCCCTAATAATAGGAAACCTCTAATAAATAGGAAATCTCTAAAAAATAGGAAACCTCTAACAAATAGGAAACCTCTAATCAATAAGAAATCTCTAATCAATAGGAAATCTCTAAAAATTGGTCTTTTATTACAAAATTCGGGCAAAATAAAAATCCAGAAAAATGCATCTGTCTTTAGCTTCAATTTCGTCTATCTTCTTGTCTGAATCAGCCTTCCAAGTATTCATAACAATTGTAGCTCTCTGAATCATCTAAAAAACAAAAGAAGAATCAGGCTAATCGGATATCTAGATCAAAAGTTATGACGAAAATACTAAATCACAATTAATCTGGAATAAAATCGTAAAAATGAATTAAATCCAATTAAAAGCTCAAAGCTCAATTAAGTAATAAAATCCATTATTTATTAACTAAAAAATCCTAAATTTATTCACCAAGAGATACAAATAAATGTAATAATATTCAATTATCAGTAATCCACCCAAAAATTAGCATTGACCACTTGTACTCTTTTTATCGGTCTTGTAGCCAGCATGATCCGAGTTTGAATATGCTACCAAAAATTCTTGTTGACCTTTTAGGAACCAGAGTCCAAGCTCCTTTGTGTCAGCAAGATATTAAAAGATTATTTTCACATGCTTGGCATGTGATTCCTTTGGAGCAGCTTGAAATCTTGCACACATACCCACACTAAATTGAATGTCAAGTCTACTTGTGGTCAAGTATAGCAATGATCCGATCATCCCACTATACTTGGTTATATTGAAGTCCTTGCCTTTTTCTTCATTTGTATCTAGAGAAGCAGTTGAACTCATTGGAGTGTCGGCTCCATTGCAATGTCCCATTCCAAACTTCTTGAGCCACGGAGATACTTCGTTTGAGAGATGAAAATCCCATTTTTATGTTGTTTGATTTGCAGTATGAGGAAGTAATTGAGCTCACCTATCATTGACATTTCAAATTCACCTTGCATTTTCTTGGAAAATTCCTCACACAAGATATCATTAGTAGCACCGAATATTATATCATCGACAAATATTTGTACAATTAATATTTCATTAAGCTTGTTGCTCTTAATGAAGAGCGTTGTATATGCTTTTCCTCTGACAAAACCTTGATCCAAAAGAAATTTGCTTAACCGCTCATACCAAGCTCTAGGAGCTTGTTTAAGACCGTATAAAGCTTTCTTGAGACTGTACACGTGATCTGGATGATGATCATTTTCAAAACTAGGAGGTTATTCAACGTAAACTTCCTCCTGAATAAAACCATTTAGGAAAGCACTCTTAACATCCATTTGATAGAGTTTAAATCCCTTGATACACGCAAAGGCTAAGAGTACTCGTATAGCTTCCAATCTAGCCACTGGAGCATACGTTTCCTCGTAATCAATACCTTCTTCTTGATTATAGCCTTTGACAACCAGTCTAGCCTTATTACGGACTATGATTGCGGATTCATCACGTTTTTTCTTGAATACCCATTTAGTCCCAATGACCAGATGGTCTTTAGGCCTAGGTACCAAGTCCCAAACTTGATTTCTATCAAATTGATGTAATTCCTCTTGCATTGCTATCACCTAATCATTGTCTGATAGAGCTTCATCAATTTTAGAGGGCTCAATCTCATATATAAAGGTAGAAAATGTAACCTCATTCAAGGTACTTTTTCTGGTTCTTACACCTTGATTTACATTTCCTATTACTTGGTCCAAAGGATGATTCTTAATGAACTTCCAAGCTCTAGGTTGAGATTGATCAGGATTTTCGCAAGAGTTTTGATAATCATTTTCAAAAACGTTTTCAAGATTTTCAAGAGAGGCATGAGTAGTTTTTGAAAAAAACTGATTTTTGTAAATAGGTTCATCATCATCGAAAGGTTCGTCTATCCTAGATTTACGAAACACAACATGAATGGACTCTTCAACTAAGTGATACGCTTACTGAAAATTCTATATGCTTTACTTCTATTAGAGTATCCAAGAAATATATCTTCGTCAGATTTGGGGTCAAACTTGCCTAGATTGTCCTTACCATTATTATGGACGAAGCATTTGCAACCAAAGATATGTAGGTGTGCCAGGTTTGGTTTCCTTCCTTTGTAAAGCTCATAAGGAGTTTTGTTGAGTTTCTTTCGGAGATAGGCTCGGTTTGAGATATAGCTTGCTGTGCTTATTGCATCTACCCAGAAGACTTGTGAGGTCTTATTCTCATTCAACATTGCACGAGCCATTTCAGTGAGCACAAGATTCTTCCTTTCAACCACACCATTCTGTTGTGGTGTCCTTGGAGCCGAGAAGTTGTGATCAATACCGTGAGCATCACAATATTCTCCGAAAGCTTGATTCTCAAACTTACCTCCATGATCAATTCGAATTCTTGAAATGCAAACACCTGTCTCGTTTTGCACCTTCTTGGCAAACACAACAAACAAATCAAATGTTTCATCTTTGGAAGATAAAAATATAGTCCAAGTAAATCGAGAGAAATGATTGACAATAGCTAGAGTATACAGATTACCACCAAGACTCTTGACTCTAGCTAGTCCAACTAGATCCATGTGGAGTAGTTGAAGAGGTCTATTAGTTGAGATTTCAAATTTGTTTTTGAAAGAAGATTTAGTTTGTTTACCTCTTTGACAAGAATCACAAATCATGTCATTTTTAAAACGTAATTTAGGTAAACCAATAACTAAATCTTTTCGTAACAACTTTTCCAGTTGGAACATGTTCACATGAGCCAGACGCTTATGCCATAGCCAACTCTCGTTCAAGTTGCTAATTCTTAATTAACTTTAGGTAAATCTAAGTATAATAGTTACCTTCTCTTTATCGATTGGAAGATCATTTTTGTTGACAATAATACATTCCTCTGTATGAAAGAAGATCCAGTTGTTTTTGTCAACACTTTGACTTACGCTAAGGAGGTTGTGACAGAGACCTTCCACAAGATATACATCTTTGATTTGAGATCTATCCTTTGCACTAATCTCGCCAATTCCAGCGATCTTTCTAGATTGATTGCCTCCAAAGGTAAATTTGCCACCATCTTTTGTTCTCATAGCAACAAATCTAGTTTGATCCCCCGTCATGTGTCTGGAGTACTCACTGTCAATGTACCACTTATTGGTCCTTGATGCCCTCAGACAAACCTGCAATTCAGATAAAGTTAAGCCTTAGGTACCCATTTTTTCTTGGGTCCTTTGGGGTTAGTTCGGGCGTTAGGAACAACATAGGTTCCCTTAGGTACCCTTCGATAGTTACCAACAGGTTTATCAATTCTATCTTTCTTATGAAAACAAGACGAGGTACTGTGTCCCTTTCGGTTACAGTAATTCAATGAGCAAATGGATTTGAAGTATGAACTGATTTTTGAAAATAGTTCAAATAAGATTTTCCACCAGTTTTCTTTTTGCCTTTCTTTTTTTCAAAAATAGGATTTTATCCAATGCTTGATCGATCATTTGTAAACCTTTGAGCTTTCAAAATAATGTTGAGCATTTCACTACCTTTAGTGAATTTCTCAAGTGTTTTCGTAAGATAAACATTTTTCTATGTAAGATCAGGGCATTTTTCGCAAACTGAATTTTCACAAATTGGAGGCAAATCTTCAGCTTGTTGCTCAAGCAATTTGATTTTCTTTTTCAAAGCTTTAAGCTCTTTCACAATTTTTTTAAATTCAGAGTGAAGCTCATTGTATTCAGAAAGAAGTTCATCATAGGTAGGTTCAGAATCATATGGCAGAAACGTAGGCTTTCTTTTTGAAGTGATTGAACTTTTTTTCTTCTTCTCCTTTTCGTTGCCTTTCAATTAAGGACATTCTGATTTGTAATGTCCTGATTTTTCACACTCATAACAGATGACTTGTTCCTTATCCTTGAAATCGTGTTTGTTACTTGAGCTTCCTTTATGGAATCTATTTTTGAAGCCTTGATCCTTCTTATAAAACTTTTGAATCTTCACATGAACATTCCCATTTCGTCGTCATCATCATCATCATCTTCGTCTTTAGCTTCCTTCTCTTTCACAGCATTGAGAGCAACACCTTTGCTTCTATTGGTGTTGATTTCGTCTAGACCCTTCTTGAATTTCAATTTTCTTTCATATTCAGATAGACTTCCGAATAGAGCAGCAACTGATTGCATCGATTCTCCACGGGCTTCTTCAATAGATGTGACTTTAGCTGCCAGTCTTTTGTCAGAACATTAAGAATTTTCCTGACTTGAGATTTTTGTTCATATGTCTTACCTAGAGCCAACAATTGATTGATCAGATGAGTAAAGCGAAGTTGAAATTCTCCGATGGTTTCTCCAGCCTTCATGGGAAGAAGATCGTACTCGGTTGTCAATATGTTGATATGATTCTCCTTTATGCCGATTGTTCCTTCGTAGGCAACCTCCAATGCGTTCCACATTTCCCTTGCACTTGATAGATTACAAATGCAAAAATATTCTTGCTGACTGAGAGCGTTTTGGAGCATCAAAATAGCCTTGCTATTAAGAGTAACTAGCTTTCTATCATTTTCAGTGTAATCTTCTCCAAGTTTAGGAATACGAAGTCCATCTTCTAGGACAGTTGGTCGATAGTCTCCTCTTTCGAATATATTCCACAAACCAAACTCAGTTGCCATAACGAAGACTTTGAACTTGGTTTTTCAGAACGAATAATGTTCACCATTAAATCCTGGCGGTCGGTTTATAGAAGCACCAGGCAATGTTTCTTCCATGATCTTTCTCGGGATGTTAAGTCCACTCAGAAAACTACGCTCTGATACCAAATGAAGATGAATATCACCTAAAGGGGGGGTGAATAGGTGATTATAAAATTTTTCGCTTGAAACCTTATACAACCAAAACCGAGATCGACAGAGACAGAGATAGAAGAAAAATAAACACAAATAAGTTATATTGGTTCGGTCTAATTCGACGACCTACATTCAGTCCCCAAGCACCTTGGGATTTTCACTATCTCTTAACGCATTTACAATTACACACTTAGTACTTGGATGATCCTCTCACTAGGACTCACTTCCCCTTACAAGCTGTAATTATACACCCACACTTAAGGTTCCACAACCTTAAGATTTAACAACTAAATCAGAAATCAAACAGTGTTTAAGAAACTCCTCATGAGTAGATAAAAGATAAACACAGAAGTACAGAAAATATCCGAAGATATTAAATGAAGCTAATGAAACAGTTGATCGCAATAATGCAGGATTGAATGCGCAGAGTTTCGGTGGTTGGCGGAATTGAATGTGGTGAGCTTTTATAGCGTCTGCCATTAATGTCGTTGTGAAGAACTTGAATGTAGCTGTTGTGACTATTTGAACTTCTGTTAGGCACAATTGATTTCCGTTGAGTATAATCAACCATTGCTTCATTAAATGCATTCGCCGTCGACTGTACTTGTGCAGAGGGTGACTCAGAATAATAGCCAGAATAAGTATGCCTCGAAGGAATGTTTTCATCTGCCACGAGCTTTAGTTCCGATTGTTGGCTCTGTTTCTGAGACGCATTTAATGCTACTTGACACGTAGGATTGCTTTTCGGCTAATCTCAATTTAAACAAGGTTAATCAACTGAAACCCAATCAAAAAGGTGATTAGATATGATATAGATAAGTTTGGGTATGATTAAAAGAGATTAGTTAATAACCCAACATTTTAAGAGAACGATTAGTGATACTGAGAGAAAGATAAATATGCTAAGAAGATATATACTCGAGAATCACTTATATCATTCTCGAGAAGCCTTAGCGAGAAGGCTTTACTTGAGAGCCAAATTATTGATACTCGATAATACCATGGTCTAAGAGCTTTTAGCATATGGAATTAAACATACTCGAGAATCATATTATCAATACTCGAGTACCATACTCGAGAATCAAAATATTAATACTCGAGAATACTATGACCCGAGAGCATTTAACATTTTAAACCAAATATACTCGAGAATCATCTTGCCAATACTCGAGAACCATACTCGAGAATCAAAATATTAATACTCGAGAATTCCATGACCCGAGAGCATTTATGACATTAAACTCAACATACTCGAGAATCATCTTACTTGTTCTCGAGTACCATACTCGAGAACTATTTTCTTAATACTCGAGAATTGCTCTGATAGAAGAACAATAATGTCAATGATCAAACCATATACTCGAGAATCATATCTGCCACTCGAGAATATTTTAATCATTCTCGAGCACTGTTACTTGAAACACTTAATCAAAGAGATTAGATCAACTATTCTTGAGTACCACTTCATAATACTTGAGTACTCATCAATGCAATTATTTAATCCTGATAAAATTTTTTAAAATCTTTCAAGTCTTGTTATCATCAAAACACTGGGAGCTAAGAAGATGGGTGTGAGAAATTGAGCTGAGGGAAAAACGCTGTTGTAGAAGGGACAACTCGCTGAGCCAACGCTCCCGAGCCCATCGTCCAAAGAAAAGTCACTTTTTGGGGATAAGTTCATGTAGAAATAAACTCACTCAAACACCTCTTTTGGACTCCAACTAGGCTTTTTTCTTACTGAAATATTTTTTTTCCTGCTCACTCAGACACCTCTTTTGGATTCCAACCAGGCTTTTTTCTTACTAAAATATTTTTTTCCTTTCCATCACTCAACCCACCGCTGCCTGATGCAAACCCGAACACGCAGAATGAGTGAGGGTAAAGTGGTAGTACATAGTGGAAGAGAAAGGATGATGTGGAGGACATTTAAATTTTCAACCCATGTCATTAAGTGTTATGAGATGAATGATGAGGTGGGGTGCCATATGGATGCCAAGTGTATTTAACAATTAGATTTAATATTAGTTACTAGATGGGGTAAAATTACTTCCTTTTTATACTTCCAAGGTAACATTGACCATAAAAAAAACTCTTGGGCCACAATTGTTCCTCAGTGAATACTTCCTTGGCAAAATTGATGTTTAACTCTAAGGTTAATCCATCAATATTTTTCTAACTACATCTATTATCCTAAAATATTGTGTAGTGTACTATTACTCTCAAATATTTTTTTAATGCACGCACGAATTTTTTATTTGATTGGCAAACAGACATATGGCGCTATAAATTGTTCGACAAATTTTAATGTTATTTTTCTCACCTTTTTTCATGTGTGTGTGTGTATATCAAGAAATTTGTTAACTAGTAATTCAATTCAAGTCGAATTCTTTTAAAATATAAAACATACCAGCAGATTCTGAAGTATAATGAAATTACACTTAAAATATGTTCCTACAAATAATGTACTTTTTGTGTATTTAATGTAAGTTGAAGTTTTTTTTTTTTTTTTTGGGTTGGGGATAATATTACGCTGGAGCTTGATGCTACATTATGTCAATTTTAGCTAGACATTTGATAAACAAGTTCCAAATATAATACAAAACACATTAATATGAAAAATTAAATTAAAAATTATATCGGTGGCAAATATAAAAACTAGTTTAGAATATCCTTTTTAATTTTATATTTTATTTTTATCAATTTTCTCCAAATTGATAAACCTAACTCATAAATTGATATATAATCTAATGATATACATAAGTATTTCACAGATATCATTTAACATATGTTAAATGTACGTGATTTATTTAACTTACTTAATTTTCTCAAATTAAATAACCAGCTCTTATATTAAAGACATGAGGTATAATTAAGGAAACGCTCCTATGTTAGGCTTGACAATATTGAATCTAACTCAGAAGTACAAAAAAATAAACAATTATATAAGGAAAAAAACACTAATTCTCCGAAAAATTAAAGAAGAGAACGATCACATGTTCTAGAATGAGTAAACACTTTAGTTACTCAGAGGACACGGTAATAGCGGCGAGTATCAAATATCACAGTAGAGTTATGATGTCTGCCATTTAGTGAAGAAAATTACTTCATTCTAGTTTTTACCTATTGGAAAATGCATTATGTCCTATTTATACGACTTCATTGTATAGTCTAGCGTTTCTATTCCCACTATCCACCTGACGAACCTTGCATAAACTAGTCTACTACCTAAACTAATTCGTTGGAATATAACAAGACTTCTATTTGCAGGACTGTTCAATGACAAATTACCTAGCAAATATGAAAAACAAACCCGCCAAATTGACATCTTGGTTGCATTGTTCATTTGTTGACACTGATTGGACTACTATTGATAATGCTCCCAACTTGCCAGATAATAGTCACCCACTAGAAATTGGGTCAGGTTTCTTTCATCATGCATTTTCTTATCATCCCTCATAATCTCTAAATCATGTCCGTCTAATCAATTCAAAAGGTCATATCATCAAGTTACACTCCTTAAATTTTTCTCTCATTTTTCCAATTAACGGCCTAGATGAGCTCATGAGAAAAATGGATGATGAGAGGATCTCCTTCTCTAGAAATTGAACCTCCCAAAAAGGAAGCTAGGGTTATGCTTGATTACTGTTTCCAATAGTAGAACACCTGATGATGCATGGGATAGGATCAGAAACTAAACAAATTAAAACAAATAGTACTTTTACGGTATCTAACCATCATCACTCATAAAATATGAATACAAAAAACGAATATATAATGTTTTCTTACCTGGTGCTGCCAGTGTAAAACTGTCATGAAGTGATTCCTGGTGCCCTAAGGTAAAACCATACATCAAGTTCGGTAGTGTGTGCGAGAACCCTTCTGGTGCATTGAGAGATTATGTGTCACTCTTCCTAGGGACCCACGGAATGATGAACGATAAGGTGGGTCCAGATATTGCATCTGCTGGAAAATAGGAGGACCATTATGATCAAACTCTTTTATTTTATCATGGAAAAGATGGAATGGTTGAGAAATAGTGTTTGATGGGGAATAGTGGTGGGTTAGCGAAGAATATGTGGTTGAATCAATGAAAGTTCTCCGGAAGGTATTACGAACATGTTGATCCCATCCAGGACTTAGTTGATTATGACAGAATCGTGCGTGTGACTGTTGTGCAGAGAATGCAGAATTGTGGTATGCTTTAGTATCAACCAGATGTGGTGCAGGACGACTTTCATCTTCAAGTATAGATTCCACTAGCTTCACAATCATATCACCAGGAGAGGTTGGAGAACGCATTCCATCATCAATTGGATTCTTCTCAGGGCTAGACACGAATTCATCAACTGCTTCCCAATTTTGCTCATCAGGCTTCAAGAATGGTTCATCAAATCTAATCAAACTGTCCTCATCAGGTAACCAAAGATCAGAGCTATAATAAATTTTTTCCTCTAACTTGCTGAAAGTATTTAGATCCAAGTCCCACAGATTCTGGCAATCACAAGTTGAAGAATTTTGCTTCGCGCAAAGTGGACTAGCTTGATCGACGCCATCAAAGAACAAATTGCCTTTACAGGGGACCATGACTGACTTATCAACTATTGAAAGAAATGGTTTATTATCTTCTACATGCGGAGAAACCAAGTCATTCAAGACCTCACATTTTGCATCTTTTCCGAATTCAAAAAGTTTCTTCTTGAAAATTGGTGGTCTGCTCTTCTCGTGAAATTCCATTACACCAGGAATTCTGTCTGGATGTCCCACGTTTAAGTTTGAGCATGCTTCTGATTTTTCTTGAATCAGACATGGTTTATGAGGAGCATCCATCTGCTCAGTGGCTTCACTTGATAACTGCGAGTAACTGGAGTTTCCTGATGATGGTGACAATAGAAATGACTCTGAAGATTTGTCACATTCTTTGTCCTTATTAACATGCCTCTTATCTTCCTGGGACAGTGGGTCCTTATCCGCATATGACTTCCCTTCATGTGATACTGAAATTTTATTTAGCAAAATTAACACTGTTTGTGTTTGAGTAGAACGGACTACTCATTGATAAAACAGAAACTACCATCTAAGCTAGAACCACGCCAACCTAAAAAAACAGCGAAGTACCTGGAAAGAGAATTGTACAAAACCAACATCAGGAATTGGATTTACCTTGTTTCCATCTCTTTTCCCCTCCTTTTTGCTGCCTAGTAGAATTTGGAAATCTAGATGATTCATATAGCTTCTAAAAGAACAGTATATTAGGATTCTTTCCAGATTTAAATTAGTTGCCTTTAGCTTTGTCAAATCCATATAAGCAAAAGGAAAAATGAACTCTGACCGGACCATGTAGTGGTGTGGAGGACAGTAAGGCATATTACTTCTATGCAGTGACCCACTAATCTTATTTGTAACCTTCAGAGGAGGCAGTAGCAGTACACTTGTGTCAAGTCTAGAATCTGTGTCACAGCATAAAGTTCACAATCCCACAAAAACTTAATAGAACTTTGTCAATCATGCTACAGCTAGGTAAAGACATAATCTAACAATATTCATCATTACGTGCATAAAAAAAAAACACAAAAGCCCATCTCTATACCTTATAAACAGACCCAACCCACAGGTCATACACTATAAATGGTCAACCAAGAACAAATTATGTGGTATGCGAATTTAGTTTGCAGCCAAAAGTGGAAGTACATTCTAAGATCTTTATTTTCAAACGTAAAAATCCTGAAACAGTACTGCCATGAAGAATCAAGATTCATGCATTTTCACTATATTTGAAGCAATCGATAAACAGGGTAATCAAATGTGACAAATAGTGTATATTATCTTAGTAGGAAACAACTTGGGCATGTACATTTTGTGAACCTGACGTTCGTTGCGCCCAAATCTCATAAATAACCGAACTAGTACTACAGCTTAGTAGCTTACAGCTATTATTGCAATATACATGTCAACTACTCAAGCCAACATGTCTAAAGAGTAATTTCTTCTATCAAAGCCCAGCAAGCTACGATCAGAGTATGATTGAAACTAATGTTCATTTTCAGCAACCAAATCTCAGGAAAAAAGAGCGTTTACAACTAATTCAAGCTTTTCTAACAATAATTTCTAATGCAGGGAAAATTGTAATGATAAATGTTCTATGGTAAGAGCAGAATCAAGTGTGTCAACAAAGATTAGCAATTTTAGGATTAAATGTGTTGCTGTCTACGAATTTTAGCCTAGAAAGAACCCAATACAATAGTGACTCATAATACTGGTACAAGATTGACAAGAGGATTGACGGGCAAACAGAGTGGACAACGGAGTTTCTACAACAGCTAGAGAATGTCTAAGTATTACATCTACATGCCTGAATCACAAAATGGTGGTGATAGGAGACCATCTTCAAATCCTCTGTTAAGAAACAGACAAATATTTAGAAAATATGCAACCGCACTAAGCAGCAAAACTACTCAAGACACAGCGTAGAAGAGTTGTATTACATTGAAATTGATAGGCGATCCTCCTCTGGTAATTCAATCGAAACCGATTTCTCTAAAGAGAGAAGAAACTCTATCGAATATGAAAATTTTGACCGTCTGCAATACCAAATCAACAGATAAATTTCCATAGGGGCAACGAAAAATATATTGCGCATTGCTTCATTCTTGAGCACAATCAACAAATTAAGTGAACTTATCATCGAATAATTCATATGATAATACAATAAATCCAGAGCAACAATGGGCTTTGTCAATTAATTTAACCAGGCGCAATAGGTATCAACACTATTGAATCGAGCTTTATATTAAACAAAATCAAACATATTGCAACTATCTAGCCTCAAAGCCGCCAAAATAATGCTTCTAGAAAGACGTATTAATATGAAAATAGTTTAATAGCTTTTCAAGAAAATATTTTACTCTTTAGGATCTTCGCCGGTATCATCGGACGCAGACATTGCCAAGAATCTTGTGTCTTCGCTCGGAAGGCTGATTTTCTCCAGAAAATTTCCCGCCAGCGAATCTTTCTGGAAAATATTAGAATATTTCTATGTTAATGAACTTAATGTTGAGCTTGAGAAACGCCTTTAGTGTATCTGAAACCTCAAAATGGGCATGATCTGGTACTATAACATCTTGCTCAAAGTGTTTATATGCGAGAATAAGGATATAATCATTCAAGAAGAGGGGGAGGGGGAATCTCTGCAAGAAAGAACGTTCGACATTTCGTGGCGAGGAAATTTACTCGAGAAAGTTGGAGGGAGAAGAAGCATACGGATTTGTGAAAATTGTGTTCAGAGAAAACTTTAAGTGAGAGAAGGTGGGAGAAATGGAAACTTGGTGAAGAAGAAAGGGAAAATCCATATGGGGCCCTATTAAGGCCCACAATATCAAAAAAGGCCCTACCCACTTTCACAGATCATAAAGGGCCTAGGGCCCTTTCTGACATTAATTGTAAAGGGAAATGACCAAAAAAACTGAATC
The DNA here is from genome assembly GCA_025563575.1 of Acacia pycnantha. Classification (NCBI taxonomy): domain Eukaryota; kingdom Viridiplantae; phylum Streptophyta; class Magnoliopsida; order Fabales; family Fabaceae; genus Acacia; species Acacia pycnantha. The sequence continues at coordinate 418,738 of JAMWYP010000156.1, forward strand.
TGAATCTGAAAAAAAGGGCTCAAAATCACGACATCTCCCTTGCTCGCTCGACTCTCTTCTTTGTGCGCGACGCCGACTCGCCATCTTCGTTGTGGTCCATCGACCTTCTGAAGCTCATGTGTGGCCGTCGCCGTCTTCGTGTGTGTCGTCGTCGCCGTCGTGGTTCGCCTGTAGGTAACATTTTGGGGATTAGGTTTTTTTGTCCCCTTTTTTTGAAGAAAAGTATAATGCTGGTATATTTATGAACTTTGTTTAATTTTTGTGTGCATTCATGCGTCTCCCACAGTCTTTTAGTCTATCAAAGCCAAGCATCGATCCTGCGAGTTCAAGTTGCTGGGTGTTGTGATTTTCGGTTGAAGAGCTTCTTCTTTTAGAGGTAAATTAGCATCTTTTCAAGCTTTTAGAGGTTTGTGTAGATATCTGGCAGAGTAAAGCCATGTGAATCTCTGTGAATTTTTTGATTGCTGCAATAGGTTTGCTTGTGCCTCCTTATTGAACAAATCCTCTTTTTAATTTATTTTTCTTTAATTGGTTTTAGATTGATTTTCCACCTATTTAAACAAGGCTTTGTTAATTGGTTTTAGATGTACATAAAGCACATGGTTTTTTTTGCTTGTGCTAAATAGCAACATAACATACTATTTAACGTTTTGTTGTGACTTGTGAGCATCTGTTATCGTAGCCAATCCCTTAGAAGATTATGAAGTACCCTAATCCAGATTAGCTTATGGTAGGACCCATTCAGGCTTGAGATCTTACCATCTATGTCACTGCATTCCCAAAAAATGAAATATGTGACCTTTAATTAAATTGAAACAACTCCCACAAGTTGATTCAAGTACCTTTGGTACATCCCTATTTAATTTAAGAAGAATAATAACAAATATGATTTTAATTTTATAATATTTTGATGGTGGAAATTAAACCCAGAGGTGTTGTTACGTATGGCCTACTTTCTAAATTTTCAAATAAGCCAAATTATTGTGTATTTTAATACTCTGCTACCTAACAAAACCATGTTTGGCGAGTCGCTTCCATCAAAACAAAGTTTTGTTTTGATATGTAGAATGAGTAGTAGATATGATTTCAAGCACATGTTAAGAACATATATGGATAATTTAGATTCATTGAATAAATTTTCTTATGACCAAGCCATGCCAACAAACTAAAACCAACTACTAGCTTTGGCTTCTAGTGAATTTGTTTCTCAGAAATGGTTTTGTGGTCCAAAATTCCAGCAGAGTATTCAATGAATGATCCAAGAAGGCCTCTGTCACTGTCCCTCTCTCTGTGCAATTTTCCTGTCTTATATTTCATGGTATGTCACTTTATATTTCATGGTCATTATATGCATTTTTTAGGGATATAGAACATGATTAGCTAGAGCTCCTTTTTATTCTGAATCTATCATTTTGCCTTGATCTTTAATTGACATGAAGAAATCATAGTGTAAATGTAGTTTATACTTTGTAAGATAATTGCAGAAGAATGTATTCTAAAAGATGTGCAGCTTATAAATATTCTTTTTTGTTGGGTGATTGAAATAATTGTTTGGAAGATGAGTATGTTTTTATATAAAACAATTGTTCACAAAACTGTTATGAGTTAACTTCTGCTCTGGCTCTTTACTATCATTTTTCTTCTTTTTTGCAAATGTTCCCATTCCCAATTGTTTTGCTTGTTAAAATAGTGGTTTTAGAAGCTATAGTATCTTTAAGTGTTGTAGTGTTAATTGTAAAATGGACCATAAAACCTTTCTTCAAAGTTCCTTATATACTGGATAGTAGGGATAGTGGCATTCTGTTTGAAGTCTAGTTCTTTATAATTAATTGTGGTTCCAACACTCTTCTTCCATGCACAACTTCATTCTGTGTTTTTCTTAGTAGGTTAAGCATGATGATAAACGCTCAATAAGTGCTTGCTGAACTCTTGATTGTAATCTCTACTCAAATTAGATATCCAAATTGTTTTGAAGAAAAAAAAAACCTTCATTGGATATAACAATAGTTTTGATAGAAAGTGTAGCAAATCGTTTATGCCTTAACAACATTAATTTCAGGGGGTGCATGTTAGAAATAGCTGAAACATAGTTTCAGATTTTTGTTGAACTTGTGAACCTTAGTTTTGTTTAGTGCACTGCTACAAATCTGTCTTTTGTGCTAAATTTATGTGCATATGATTGGATTTTCGATACAAAACCTCAATCTAATTTGTTTCTCACTATAGCAAATGACGTTGAATTATGAATTATGTTTGTTGTAATCACTTGTATTGTATTGCACATGAAGTTAATTCTAGGCTTCAAGGGTAATTTTAAATGAATTTTATTTACAATTGTTCTAGGTACATGAGCAACAAGGCTATAATATAAGAAGCAACAACATGTCAACAACTTCACAAAGGGATCCAAGGTTCTCTGGGTACAACCTATTCACTGAAGAATTCTTCAAGCAACATGAGGAACGACATAAGGGTAAGGGCAAGGGCAAGGCTAACTTAAAAGGAATGAGTGTACAAATGACAGAAGTCTAGAAGAGACTAAGTTAGAAGGAAAAAGCTGAATACACAGAGGATTGAACAACTGAGAGCCCCGGTGAAAGTGAAGAAGTATTTGGTGCCCTTCCTAACTAGATGTGCGCCAAACACATTCATCCAAGTTTGCACTAACTTGAAGGGAAGACCCGAGGCGATGAGAAGGCTAAAGGCGACTGGGTTTGATAGGTTGGTCAATATTAGTTGTCGACAGATCAATCGTTCCTTATGTGCACAATATATGACCTGTTTTGATCCCCCTACAAGGGAAGTATGCATTAGGGGGAGACCTGTCAATATTAGTTGTTAGGACACATGTATATTTATGACTCCTTTTGCATTCATGAGAATGACCTTCACCATTTATTCTTTTGCAAATAGCCTACTGATGTTAACTTTACAAAACAATTTGTTAAATATGTTTATAATAGCGAAAAGTTGAGGCAAAAGTGTCTCAAGTTTCTATGTGTCTAATGCTTATTGTTTACTATATCTGATTGTGATGAGTTTTTTCCTATATATTTGTTATTGGAGACTCTGTCAGTGCATGTTAAAGAGTTAGAGTATTGCCTTTTTCTCAAATTGATCTTCTTAAGAACATGGCTTTTATGGCTTTTACCTGAATCAGACATTTGTATGAGTCATTTCTATAATTGTTGTCAGTCATTCGTATAAGGCATATCAGTCATATGTATTAGGCATATCAGTCATTTGTGAACAACAATAATAGGGGATGTTAACAACGATATCAGGGGTTACTAACAACAATAACAGGGGTCACTAACAATAATATCAGGGGTTGTTAACAACAATAACAAGGGGGTGTTAACAACAATATTAGGGGGTGTTAACAACAATAACAAGGGGTGTTAACAAAAATATCAGGGGTCGTTAACAACAATAACAGGGGTCACTAACAACAATATCAGGGGGTGTTAACAACAATATCAAGGGGTGTTAACAACAATAGCAGGGGGTGTTAACAATAGTATCAGGGGTCACTAACAACAATATCAGGGGTTGTTAACAACAATAACAGGGGTCACTAACAACAATAACAGGAGGTGTTAACACCAATATCAGGGGTTGTTAACAACAATAGCAGGGGTTGTTAACAACAATATCATGGGTCACTAACAACAATATCATGGGTCACTAACAACGATATCAGGGGTCACTAACAACAATAACAGGGGGCATTAACAACAATAACACGGGGTGTTAACAACAATATCAGGGGGTGTTGACAATAATATCAGGGGTTGTTAACAACTATAATAGGGGCACTTATAACAAAAATTTCAGTCCGAATAACAACAATATCAGTACCTGATAACAGCAATATCAGTCCCCAATAACAACATCAGTCCCTAACAACAACAACATCCAATTGCATATATTTTTCAATGTTATTTACATTTGCAAGACATATGAATATGTGTACATAAATGAGACTTCGATACAATTGTGACAATAATATCCAACCTTAATTTACAACACCAAATGCATCTACTAATTCATAATGACAATATCACACACCATCTCCCAAAATAATATGGTGTGGATTTCGGTCTTAAGCCATATACAACAAAAGAGTGTGAGACGCAATGCCCAAAAAAGAAACAACCAAGGCACCATCAATGATCAGCTTGGATTTGGATTCTTGCAAGTCTTGACGGAGTGTCCCTCCTCATGACATCTACCACAATGATAAACCTTCTTGTTTTGGAACTGAGATTCCCGTCTTTTTCTTTTCGGTCTACCAGATGGCCTTGTAGTAATTGGAGGCTCCAAGAAAGTCTCTGTTAGCATTTGTGTCACCATCGGCGCATCAACTTGTGGACAATCACGTGTTGCAACTGGTCGCATGTTATGTGCATAAATTTTCTCTTGGGCTGAAAGTGTAAATCATTCATCTACAAAAGTGTACACATTACCATTAACTACCTTAATTGCTGCACATGCATGTGGGCAAGGTAGTCAACTCATTTTCCATGCTAAACAAGAACATTCTTTTGCAACCACATCAACAACAACATAAATTAAGGCATCACCATGTCCAGTTTCAACCACAAACTGGTTCTCCCCATAATATGTCGCATGCATATTTTCTGCAAAGTTCACATGTTGCATCAATTTTTTTCTATGTTAGGTCCTACACCATTTTTCCAATTCACCAAAGCCATCTTGCTTGCAAGCAACTTCACAACCAACTTCTCCCTATGCTCATGTATTAACATTGACATGGTGTGCTTTCGCTCTTTCACCATCCATGCATTGAACAATTCAGTAATGTTAGTGGTTATGTTATCCCAACTTTTAAAAGGAAACTTGCTTAGAGCCCATCGATCAACATCCCCATGAGTCTCAATCCATTGTACCAATTGTGGATTGAACAATTTCAAATTTCCCATCGCAACAGTGAAGTCTTCAACCAGCCTTGCATACACAATTCCATCGAGGAGGTGCAATGCTAACTCCTTGTTATTCCTAGAGGTACGTGTGACCCCTTTATTGATTTTCAGGAACTCTGCACTATAGTTTGCCTTCACATGCCTGTAACAAAATGCATGTCTCTCGGTGCCAAATAGATCTTTTACAGCACCAATAGTGGAATTATTTTGATCATACACAATTGTTATCACCATTGATCCTGTAATCTGTTTTATATTATTTAGAAACCAAGCTCAATCATCATAGGTCTCACCACTAACAATTCCATAGGCTAAGGGAAACATTTCATTGTCTGCATCATACACACAAGCTGACAACATTGTTCCCCTATAAGGGCTACTAAGATGACATCCATCTATATATAGTATTGGCCGACAACCATATACAACATTTAATAAAGCAACCATATGCAATAAATAGCCTCTCAAATCTGTTATCGGGTGACCCTTCCCATTTTGCAACTGTGTCGGGATCACTCTCTATGAGTCTGCCACACAACCATGGAATGACCTTGTAAGAGTCCTCTACTCGTCCATGTAATTACCTCACAGCTCTTTCTTTCTCCCTATATGCTTGACGATAGTTCAGCCGTACCCCATACTCACTATACAATTCAGTTTGAATTTCATTCGCTGTCTTCTCAATATTACATCTCAGACCATCAATTACAAGCGTTGATGTCAAGTTACACTTGGGTGGATGAGATACAATAAGGCTATCATGTGCATGATGTATGTGTTCACTTATGTATGTTCTGATGATTAGGAACTCGGTATCTTGACGTTCTCCTGCTGAATACGCACCCATGTACCAGGGACAACCACCAACCTTGCACTTCGCTATTATCTTCTTTGGCTTGTTCTTCACAAATTTGTAGGAAAACTTGTGTGCAATGCTGAATTTGTACAACGTTTCACGGAGGGTCACAACATTCGCAAAAATATGTCCTTCTCCCATTATCAAATCCTTCCATTTACAATGATTCATTTCTGGCCTGGTTAATGGCACACTTTGTGAACAACACGACAATGATAGCAACTCTTGAGTTTCATTCAACATTTGAGGGGGAGACATAGACAACCCAGCTGTAGCTCCAAAAACTTGATCACTCCTGCGACAACCAACATGTATAGGTGCATGTAATGAGAACCAAGTAATGACAATTTATATACGAACAAATTACATTTCTTAACACAACAAGACTTACACTTCTTGTTCTTCCATTTGAACATCCATTCGTTGTGGTCTATTGTCATTATTCTCATTTTCTTCAATTTACACATGAAAATATTCTTCATTATACCTTATTAAATGTTCTACCCCTTCATCATCTACAAGCTCAACAAATGTAGACGTATCCATGCTAAGTGTGAACTTCACGGAAATGTCAGTACTTTCGTTCCCAATTAAAGACGTTATGACTTTTTTGCAACTCTTGATATGTTGTTCCTTCCTTAATGCATTTTGTTCTTACCGTTCCACCAACATAATCACTTTCTTGTCCTCCCCCTTGAACAAAGTTACCCCCCACATGGAAGAAACATAATAGGTCCTTCCTTGAAGTACTAGCCATATTTAATTATGATCTGCAACATAAAGTTAGTATTAACAACTTTAACAGTCACATTAGCAACTAAAACTGTAGCTATTAACAACAATCTCATTTCAGCATTTTCACATTCAGTCATTCCCCCTAACAAATAGACCTCCCTTTGTTTCCATGCCAAAAAACAAGCAGAACCTACAGCGTTTTAACATTCACCTTGTATTAACAACTATATCAGCCATATTGACAATTAAAACAACATCTATTAACAACTATATCAGTCATATTAAAAACTAAAACAACATCTATTAACAAATATCCCTTTTCAGCGTTTTTGTACCAAATGTAGCTTCATCCCATTCCCATCAACACACCTTTCCCTCCGTTTTCAAGCCAAAAAGTAGAGCAACAATTTTCCACCCTATCCTACAATGATTGAAGTCCAACTAGAATGGTGATGATGATATCTTGATGAAAAACTTAGTATTTCTTACCTATTTCCAAGCCGATAATAACATAAATTAGGCCAAGCTCCAACTTTTCAACCACCCAACCTTCTAAGTGGAAAAATATGTTTAAGAACAAAATAGAAACCCGCTGAGTTGAGCCTAACGCAGTAGATGATCAGAACACACGTGGGAATATAAACGTTCTCTTCCTCGCTGAGTTGAGCAAATATAAAGGTTAAGACATAACCGTGTTTGCCTTGCGTCTCTCCCTCACGTTCTACATTTCACCTTTTTCCTTTTGATCAGGCACCAAAAACAGAGGGTTATTTTCCAGACTTCCTTTTTATTTTAATCCAGGGATATTAATGTCATTTTGTTTTTTAACTTAATACCCATCAGGGCCTTAGGGCCCTTTCTGATCTGTGAAAGTGGGTAGGGCCTTTTTTTACATTATGGGCCTTAATAGGGCTTCCATATGGATTTTCCCAAGAAGAAATACACGGAAGGTGATTTTGATGCTTACACGAACCCAGTAAACCCAAGTATCGCAGGAATACCATCGCTTCGTGTTGACCCAGTTAGCAGTGGTAAGTTAGTAAACTTGTATTTGCATTTGTAATTTTTATTTAGTGGTTCTGACAATGAAAACATTTTGACAGATGTAGGGCATGAGATGGAGCCATTTTGGAACGAAAGCCCGCACTATTTCTTTATTAATTGGGCGCATTGTGATGATCTCATGGAGATGTTGTATAGTGATGATGACGGGCAAGATGGTTGGCATTTACGTAATCCATTATATTTGTATCATCAGTTTCCTTCTAAGTTTGAAATGCAACATGCCGTGAAATTATATTGCATGAAGTCTCATCGTACAACCATAGTTGGAAAAAGCGATGAGCATAGGTTTGTGATGAGGTGTCAAAACCATGCTGACGGGTGTCCTTGGTATATGAGGGAAATGGTCCCAAAGAATGGACATAGTTGGGTGGTCTATAAGTGGGGTAAAGATCACACCTGCCTGAACCAGAGTCTCACCCGGGATCATAGACAACTGGATTCAGATGTTATATGTGCAGCCATTATCAGTATGTTTTCTATTTTTTTGCAGTTACATTCGGTTTTTTTATTCACATTACATTTAGAATTTCCTTTGTTTTCACTAGGTATGTTAAGAGAAGATCCAACTTTAAAACCATTGTTGATACAAGAGAGGGTACAACGTCTGTATGGATATTGTTCTGGTGTAGAACACAGATGTCCAGCCGCGTGTATGGGCTGGTGATTTGATATAGGATCTAGTGTCTCGGTCTGGGTACCAATGTGATAGCACACAGACAGAGAGAGGATCACTGAACACAACCAGGCGCTTGGCCGAAGGAGTGGGGTGTGTGCTCAGTGTGACAGTATGTAGATTAGTCTAGGTTTAGAGCGTGTGTACCTTAGGCTATTGCTTGGGTATTTATAGGACCTACACGGAGCGGCTTTGGCGTGATTCCGAGCCTATTATCCGAACTTGCCTATCCATATGCGGATGTGTTCCTAGATATCCGGGGTAGTTGAGATATTCCGGGGTTACGGATATGACGGATCGATGTGCCTACCCTTGGTTGGGCCTCCATGTGATTGGGCCTTATCTAGGTCCGTAATGATTTGCCCGGCCGGTAGTTCAAGGTTTTGGACTGCCGGGGTATATCTTGTTTTTATAAATGTCATCCGAGGTGTTACCCATTTCCGACGTCGCGTCGGGCTAGGACTTGTTGAGTTCATTTCCTGGGTACGTGGTAACGGTTCGAGGTCGACGAGCCGGGGTGTCCTCAATCTCTAATGCGATGTCGTCTTTGGCGCCTTGTGGTTTGCAGGCGGTTGGCCGTGGCCGACATCCGAGGAGAGTGCCGTGGTTTGGACCGCCGAGCTACAAGCGTGAGATGGTGCGAATCAAAACCTGGCACTCAATTTGACCGAGGCAGGATATCGGCACCAAGGCTCGTTATTGAAGCTCCGGGGCCGTTGTTACTTCCCCGGTGTGACTCTTGGGAAACCTCCTCTGATGTTGCCATGATTGCCTATGACACCTGTCTTCCTGAGATTGGGGAGGTGCTTTGATCCTCGTGTCCGCCGCCCCCGAATTTCGTGCGCATTTAATGCTCTGGTGGTACGTTACACGTCTTCTCAGCCTTTTGGGGTGAAAAGTCGTGGTTAGCCTCGACGGTTGGGTTTCTTTTGTTTTGAATTTCCCTCCTTCTTTCCTCTCGATATAACCTGCTGGCATTTCTCTTTTTGCCCACTTTTTCAATTCGCTCACTCTCCCCCATACACGGGAATTCTTCTGCGCAAAGTCAAAATTTTGTTCTTAACTTCCAGTGTCTCAGAATACTCTGAAGAATCAAAGCTTCTTTCTTGTTCGGAATTTTTCATCTACCTTCGCTGTGTCGATTTTCTGCAAGGTTCGCGTATTCGGAGTATTTTATCTTTTTATATTGTTCTAGCATTTTAGTTCTCCCTCTTCCCCTTTTCTTTCTTTGGTGTGCCCCCGTGTTCCGGGTTTTCGGGTGGAGTGTTTGTGAGTAGAGCTATCGAACCCATAGGTCTTGTCCTTTTGAGTGCTCGTTCTTAGTTGTTTCCCCCTCCTTCTTACCCTTATGTTGGTTGTATAGGTTTGAGCTCTTGATGGATAGGGGAAAACATTCTTCGTCTTCACATCAGCCTTTAGATCCTAACGATGATGAGGTGCTTCGTGAGCGTTATCCCTTTTTTAGTTATTGGCTGCTAGGGACATCCTTATCCGAGGAGGAGAAACGGTCTTTAGCCCTCCGTGGTCAGGCCGGGTGCGCGAGCGCCGGGAGGCCCTGCACTGTGGTTTCTGGACCCGGCCAATCGTAACCCGGCCTTATTAGGCCGATTTTCATAGTTTATCGCATTCGAGCCTCTTTTAGCCGAGCCGATAAGCGCCTACCAAACGCATCGTCCGTCCGAGTCGGGGTCATTACCGGTGGCTATCACGGTCCTGTTGGGATTGTGTTGCCGAGAGCTCTTCCCTTATTGCGAGTGGGCAAGATCGTATGGCCGAAGTCATCCTGTCGGCATAATTCGTTAGCCGAGCCGTGCCGGACTTCAAGGGTCTTCCTTTCTCGATTTGTCGTCATCGTATTACGCCTAGTTCGACTTTAGTTTTATTTCATTTTGTTGTAGGTAAATGGAGTCTACGTCTTCCCCTCGTCTTTAGCTTCCGAACCGGAGGCGGACTCCGATAGTCCTTCACCGCCCTGCGTTCCAAATATCCCTGGGTGACTAGCGAAATGCTAACCATACGTTCGCCGATGACCAAGACGGATATGGATAAAGTGGGTCTCCGGGTCATCGGGATGTCGTCTTTCCCCTCCCGAGGAGGATGAGCCGATCCGCGCCATTCGGGAACCAGCTCTCCTAATTTCTTTCTTTTCTATCGGGATTATATGACCCGGCTCGGTATTCGCTTCCGTTTACCGGGTTCCAAATGTCCGTCCTACACTACCTTCATCGGCTCCTTCTCGGCTTCACCCGAACGGGTGGGCTTATCCGCGGCGTTCGCCTATCTATGCGGGACAATGGAACCCGCTATTCCGTGTACCGCCTTATTCCTTCATTTTTCTCCCCTTTCACCCCGGTCGGGTAGGGAACCGCCCTCTCTGAAAGGGCTAACTTCTCTTCGTGCCGAGGCGGACCGGAAACTCATGAATTCTTTCTCAGACTCCTTTAAGCATTTCAAAAACTCTTTCTTTAAAGTTGTTGCAATCCCTGGGGAGTGCCCTGGTTTCTGAAAGCCGCTGAGGGTCCGGGCGTTGAATGGCGCTTCCCCCTTATTGGTCCTCCGAGCACCATCACTTCTCCTCTTCCACCTACCAATTCTCGTTAAAAGACCTCTCTCGAAGACGAGAGAGAGTATGCCGCTCTACCGGTGTCTTACGTTGCCGAACATGGTGTTAAAAGAGCGGCCTTCTATATTAAGAAGGCCGGTGAGTCATCCGGCTCGGCCTCCGCATGGCTTTATTGCTTTGTGAATTCTGTTTTTTCGCTTCGCCTTTGTTATCTAACTAGCATCTGCTCCCGAAGTGTTACCTTCTTCTTCTCCGTCATTGATAGCCGCGGCGGAGGTAGTGCCTTCTTCGGCGCCAGTCTCTACTGTTGCCGGAACATCTCCACGTTCCGACCCATCTCCTCCATCCTTGGAAAAGGCGAAACAGGTTCTCGTCTCTGATTCTGTTTCTCCTTTGCGCCCATCGGCTACCGTTCCTCGACCAAGTGGCTTCAAGCGGAGCCAGGCCTGGAGTGGGGACGTTTCTGAGGGGATCGGCATGGCCTTCTTTCCGCCACGTCGGCTTTTGTCTCCTCAACCTCTTTCAGACGAGGACCTTCATGAACTCCAGAATATGTCCGGTCATCTTGGCCCCTTGGATTATCTCAGGCGAGGGGGCCCCTTAACTTTTGTTGTCTTTTTCTTTTTGCTTTCTTTGTTTTCGGCTTTTGATGCCGATTGTATATTGTACCTCCGAACTTTTAACTTTATGAATGAACATTCAATTAAGTAGCTCGTTACATACTTTTACCTTCATGCGTACAGTGCACATGGGATAGTTTTAGACCGGGCCAGGGTCTTTAAAGGATTAGAGTCCGCTTAGTACTCTTCTGGTGTCAGAAACCAGGTGCATGAGTAGGGGTGTCTATATATACCGCGCTACGAGGTTCGGAGTCGTATTCCGGGATTTTTAACCAGGGTAAGGGTGAATGGTCACATGCTCATCCGTGGTCGTCGTTTGGACACACTTTGACCATGTGGACCTGATCAGGGTCCGTTATGACCATTCACCTTCTTACTTAGGTGTCAATTTCGATGCATCAAAATATTTACCGGGTGTATAAACCTCGGTGTGCATGCGCTTATTTAACGAATCATTTTGACCTCTTAAAATTGAACATTTGGTCAACAAACCATTTATTTATTCAAGAGATGATTAGCTTTATAAAGCCGACAATGAAAGGAAAGTTTGCGTAAGGGAAATGACCGAAACCAAAATAAGCTTGAAAAAAAATCATAAACTTAACTCGACACCGGGTGTCCGTTGTGGCATCCTCGGCGTGGATCGGGCCCTAACTATAGTAGGCCCTTAATTTGTCGCCATTCCATGTCCTCTTGACGGATTTTCTTGTCAGTGTTTCGAGAACATACGCTCCTTTTTCCAACTTCTCCTTGACTCGGTACGGTCCTTCCCAATTTGCGGCGAGCTTGCCGTCCTGGGCGTTCTTGTTACCGATGTCGGCCCTTCTTAGGACCAGTCGCCCGCCAAATGCCCCGGGTTTGACCTTTCTATTGTGTTTCGCCGCCATCGGTTGCTTGGCCGCTATGTCTCGGCAATGGGCCGTGGTTCGACTTCATCTACCGGCTCCATCTCGGTTGCCAACGCCCTTGAATTCGATGGTTCTCCTTCCTCCGTGGTTCTCGAGCCTTCTCCAAGATGGCCGACCAACTTCGACCGGATCATGGCTTCGCATCCATATGTCATGCGGAAAGGCGTCTCTTGGGTAGCCGATTGGATTGTTGTGCGAACTCCCCATAAGACGTTATAAAGCCGTTCGACCCAACAGTGCGGCCTCTTGCATCTTTTTTCCGAAGTCCATCCGGGATTACCTTGTTTGCCGCTTCGCCCGTCCGTTTGATTGTGGGTGTTCGATCGATGCAAAATGATGTGTGATGCCGAGGTCCACCATCATATCCTGGAAGTTCCTGTCCGTGAACTGAGTGCCATTGTCTGTCACTATCTCGGCCGGGATTCCGAAGCGGGAGAAAATACTCTGTCCGTTTGAAGCGCCGGACCCTAGCCGATGTGATGGTGGCGAGCGGTTCGGCCTCAATCCACTTGGTAAAGTAGTCCACCGCCACGATTAGCCATCGAAGTTGTCCGGGGGCCGGCTTAAACGGTCCGAGTAGATCCATTCCCCATTTAAAGAAAGGCCATGGGGCAGAGATATATTCCATGTCTGATGGAGGGGACCAAATGATTTTGGCGTGTTTCTGGCAACTATAACATGCCTTCACAAATTCGCTTGCGTCCGCCTGCATGGTGGGCCAGTAGTACCCGGCCCTAAGTGCCTTTTTTGCTAATGCTTTTGCACCCATGTGTTGCCCGTTAATTCCTCCATGGGTCTCGCGAGGACATATCTACTTTCGTGAGTGCCTGTGCACCTTAACATCGGTGTATGCAAGCCTTTTCGGTAAAGCCGATCGTCTATCATTGTGTATACCGCGGCTTCCCGTATCGCTTTTTGAGCATTCGCCGTTCCAAGGGGAATAATTCCCTCTCAATGTAGTCCTCGAGCGGCTTCCTCCAATCGGTGGCATCCGATATGACCATTACGCAGTCGGCTCTTCCACCTTTTGTTGTATGACGGTTTCGTGGTTGGTCGTCCCTTTAGTGCTAGCCGCTTTGGAGAGTATGTCCGCTTCGGACATTTTCCCTCTTGGTATATGGGTAACCTTTACTTCTTCGAACTCACTGGATATTCTTGACTTTGCTAAGATACTTAGCCATTAGAGGCCCTTTAGCCTCGATATGTCCCATCTATCCGGGCGGCGGCGAGCAGGGCTCTCTATGATTATTCCGGCTCCGCTTCCCTTCGAGTGGGACGAACCGTCGACATATACTTTCCAGAGGTCGATGTTGCCGGGGTCTTCATTAATTGGAGTTAGTTCTCTGAGGAAATCCGCGAGAGCTTGTGACTTAATAGCATGTCGTGCTTCGTATGTGATGTCGAATTCGGATAACTCAATAGCCCAACAGATCATTCGGCCCGCTGTGTCCGCTTATGGAGTACCCGTCGAATGGGTTGGCTGGTCCGAACCGTTATCTTGTGAGCTTGGAAGTACGAGCGCAGTCTGCGCACCGTCATTATTATGGGGAAGGCCAATTTCTCCAACTTCTGATATCTTAGCTCCGAGCTTTGCAAAGCTTTCTCGACGAAGTATATTGGTTCTTGGCCATTCTTTCCTTCGCGAACCGTAACCGAGCTCACCGCTTCTTTCCCAACCGATAAGTAGAGGAAGAGGGTTTCGCCAGCCGTGGTTTCGATAAGATCAAGTGAGTGGCCAAACATTGCTTAATCTTTGAGAATGCGCGTCACACTCCGGTCCAATTTCCGTCGTGTCCTTTTTAAGTAATTTGAAGAAAGGCAAGGCGCTTTCGCCGATTTGGGCAAACTGTTAACGCGCCAAACGGCCCGTCAACCGCCGGACCTCCTTCTTGTTCCCGGGGGCTCGCATGTCTAATACGGCCTTACACTTATCGTGTTCGCCTCGATTCCTACTGGGTAAGCAAGAAACCGAGGAATTTTCCCGCCAGACTCGAACGCACATTTTGTGTGGTTCACCGAACTCGATGCGCCCTTAACTTGCTAAATGTTTGCTCAAGATCTCGGATGTGGTCATTGGGATCACATGATTTGACAATCATGTCGTCGATATAGACCTCGATGTTATGGCCTATCCGGTTCTCGAAAACCTTATTCATCATCCTCTCGGTAGGTTGCCCCGCATTTTTCAAGCCGAACGGCATGACGTTGTAGCAAGAATTTCCCTTCTCCGTTATGAAGGAAGTGGCTTCTGGTCATCGGGTGCATGGCGATTTGGTTGTAACTGAATACGCGTCCATGAACGATGGTTGATAGCCGGATGAGTTATCTACGAGCCGATCAATGTTCGGCATTGGATAGGCGTCTTTAGGGCATGCTTTGTTCAGCCTCTGTATAGTCGGTGCATACTCTCCATTTGCCATTTGGCTTTGAAACCATCACCACGTTGGAAAGCCACGTGGTATATTGTATCTCCTCGACGAAACCGGCCTCCAATAGTTCGTCCACGTGTTGGTTCGCTACTCGCCTATCTCGGGGCCCTCGCTCTTTCTTTCGGGCTACCGGGGTTGACTCCCGCCGTATGGCCAATTTATGACAAAGAGAAATTGGGGTCTATGCCCGCACGTCGGCCGCGCTCCATGCAAAAACGTCTCGATTGTTGGCCAAAACTCTTCTATCCTCAATCGCAGTCTGGGGTCAAGGCCCCGCCTACTTTCGTACTATGGTTTGGATTGATTCCAAGTACGAAATCTTCTACCTCTCCTTCGGTTCCGCCGAGGTGTCCCCTTTTCTTCTCGTAGGTCTAATTCGATCATATTGATCGGTTCTGGATCTTTTGTGCCTGGATCCGTTGTTCCTGATCTTGCTTTTACGTTGATTGTCTCGTTGTAACACCGCCCGGACTCTTTCGATCACCCTTGACGGTAACGACTTGGTTGCTATTGCCTATCATTTTTATCTTCTCGATGCTTAGTAGACACCAAAGATGTCCCAATTGTGGATCGTTGGTCTTCCTGTGATGATGTTGTAAGGGGAGGGAAATCACCACAATAAATCTTACTCGCCGGATTTGAAACCTTCCTTCGTTCCAAGGGTGAGTCTGAGGTCCATATATCCCTTTCGGGAGGGATAATTCGCCATTAAATCCTACGAGAGTGGTTTGGCATGGCTTCAGTCCTCCCGGTCGAGATTCATTCTCTTGAAGGCATCCCATATGATGATGTCTCCGCGAGCTCCCCGAGTCTATAAATATCCTCTTGACTCTGCAGCTGACTGTGGTTCCAAAGTGATTACGAGGCCGTCTTGATGGCCTGGAGTACGTCGCCAAGTCCTCTTTGTGAACATGAGCCGAGGTCGTTCAATTTTGTCTGGCCATGTGTGATTCTTCTTTAAACTTTGGTCGGTCCCTTATTGAAAGAACTTCCCTTAGATATTTTCTCCGTTGGCTCTGGCGTATCTCCTCCTCCTCCGAAGGCTCCGCTAATAACGTTGCAATCGAACTCCGTATCGGGAAATCCGCCGCCTTCGATGCCGGCTTCTTCCTCTTGCCCTCTCTTCTATTCTCGTGGTCCTGACTGTTTGATCGGCCATTCGCTCGCGCTTTTCTTTGTGCGTCCCGTGTTTTTATTACGTATTGACGCAATTTTCCTTCTCGAACGAATTTCGATGGCTTCGCGAAGTTCATAGCATTGATCCGTGGTATGCCCTTTACAATCGTGAAAAGAACAATAACGGACCGGTCCGTGTTGGACCGTTTCCGAGGGATGAGGTTTTTCGACCTTCCGCATCTCTGGCCGACGCTACTTCCTCCATAGCCGGGACCGGGAACATTGAGGGGGTATAATAGTCAAATTTATTCTTCAAGTCTCGTCCTTGGTTTATATTGCTTATTATCGCTTCCTTTCCCGCGGCGGTCTTGCTTGCGATCGTTTGACTGGATTTTATCCCTTGGCGGGGTGTTCTTGTCCGGTCCCTTCGCGCATTCGCTTGGCGCATTTGTTCCACCTCAAGATATTTCTTCGACCGTGTCATGAAGTCCTTTAAGCTCTTAGCCGGCTCTTTGAAAATGATTCAGCCGAGTCGGCTCGAACCGTCTGTGCCATCGGCCAGAGGTGGACGTGCACTTCCTCCTTTAATTTCTCGGACTTGGTGGCCGCATGATTAAAACGATCCAAATAGCTTTGGAGTAATTCGCCGGCCGTTGCCCGATTTTGGATAAGGTATATTGAGACTTCGGCCGCTTCTTACTAGTTGCGAATTGTAACTCGAAAACCTTTGCCAAGTCATCAAATTTAGTTATCGAACCCTGAGGTGTGGTTAGTAACCACTTTAGGGCTGGTCCCTTTAGTGTTGTGGCGAAAACCCTACTTATGATTGGTTCTCCGAGGCCTCTACACATCATGATCATCTGAAAGTCGTCCACATGAGTTGTGGGATCCCGCGAACCGTCGTATTTACCGAACTCTGAGGTTCGCCTTTCCCGGGAACCGTGCTCGAGGATCTTGGGTGAAAAGG
Organism: Acacia pycnantha; assembly: GCA_025563575.1. Classification (NCBI taxonomy): domain Eukaryota; kingdom Viridiplantae; phylum Streptophyta; class Magnoliopsida; order Fabales; family Fabaceae; genus Acacia; species Acacia pycnantha. The sequence goes on from JAMWYP010000156.1 coordinate 435,616, forward strand.
GGCCGTCTCGCTTTAGCCTCGAGATATCTTCCTTGACGAGAATCGTGTGGGGATGTCGGTCGACCCTTCGCTCCGGAGGACTTCCCTTTGCGATTCTTTGGCAGGAGGCCGCCCTTTTAGTATTGTCTATTGTCTTTCGCCGACGGAACTATGACCTTCCCGGTCGGGTTCCCACGTTTTGTCATCCCGATCATAGCCGGTGCTTTTAGGTTCCCTTCTCCGGCTCCGCTCGTCGATGCGATGAAATTGAAGAGTATAACGTTTGTCCATATTCTCGATGCGTTTCATCATGGCGAGTCAGTCCGCTTATGGAGTGTAAGGAAGTCCGGATTCTGGACCGGGTCTCCCGACTTACTACCGGATTGGATCTCTCGTGGCTTACGGCGATGTCCCCGCGCCGCCGATGAACCCGTCTCGGACTCGCTCCCATTTTCAGTGTTGATCTTGATTCGGGCCACGAGGTTCCTCAAGGCGCTCTTTCGGGCCGTGATAACCTGGGCCTTCATTGTCCCGCTCATTGCCACCGATAGGTTGGTCGACCGCTTCGGTGCCGTGGTTGCCGGGTGGTTGACGTTGCTCTCCGGTTGTTCGAACCATCTCCGCCGCTTCGCTTGTACCGCGGGTGTTAACCCTCATTGGTCAAGGGAATCGAAATTTATCGTTCCCCACTGACGGCGCCACTGCTCGGTGTAGAACACGATGTCCACTCGCGTGTATGGGCCGGGTGATTTGATATAGGATCTAGTGTCTCTGGTCTGGGTACCAATGTGATAGCACACACAGAGAGAGGATCACCGAACACAACCCGGCGCTTGGCCGATGGAGCGGGGTGTGTGCTCGGTGACAAGATGTAGATTAGTCTAGGTTTAGAGCGTGTGTACCTTAGGCCGTTGCTTGGGTATTTATAGGACCTACTCGGAGCGGCTTTGGCGTGATTCCGTGCCTATTATCCGAACCGCCTATCCATATGCGGATGTGTTCCTAGATATCCGGGGTAGTTGAGATATTCCAGGGTTACGGATATGACGGATCTGATGTGCCTACCCTTGGTTGGGCCTCCATGTGATTGGGCCTTATCTAGGTCCGTAACAGATATAATGTAACATACAGGAAGGCCTGGAAGGAAAAAATGATGGCCATTGTGAAGTTATTTGGTGATTGGGAGGAATCATATGCATTCTTTCCCAATTGATTGGCATACATGACATAATGTAACGTGGGTTCTGTTTTCAGGCTTGATACTGATTAATGTTATAACGAACGTCGTATTTGTTTAGACAAACACGTCTTTCGCAGGGCTTTTTGGACATTTCACCAGACCATTGAAGCCTTCAAATACTATAAGCCCATACTTCAAATTGATGGCATTTTGATAATTAGTTATTTAATTAGGGGTAAAATGGTCAAAAAGCCCATTTTCCCTTCATAAATAATAGTTTTGTTGAAAAATGTTTTATTTTTACATATTTACTACCTTTAATTGATTTTAACCTATTTTTTAATATGTGTGGTAAGGCGGCAGGACCACATGTAAGGGCTGATGATAGTTTTGGTTCAAAGATCTTAATAATGAAGGTTGATTTCTCCCTAGCATATAACCTCAATATTTTCAATACTTGCTTTAAAAAGAGAGAGGAGCATTAATCACATACAAGAGCAGATGAAGAAGGACACATATTGACTTCTTTTTTGTAACGAATTCTGACAGAAGACTTTGTACTAAGTGCAAAGTGCTCCCTCGTGATGGCGTAACTGCACGACTTAAGGTTTTGGTCCTTGATATGTGTATTAAGTATATAAAACAAAAGCGCTGTCAAGTTTTAAACTAGGGATCAGGTAGTGGCAGTTAAAGGGGCAGAAGCAAGAAGTTTTCAAGGGAGCTCTTTTGGATAAGAGGATGTGGGAGTTACAAGGAAATGCTAATATTATGTGGGAGAATATGGCTAAGAAGGTTCATAAGGTTGCTAAATCAATTTTGGGAAAATCAAAAGGTTTTGGTTAGCTAGATAAGGAGACTTGGTGGTGGGATGAGTTTGTTCAAGAGAAAGTCAAAAATAAGAAAGATTGTTTTAAAGCCATACACTTATGTAATGATGCTAAAAATTGGGAAAGGTATCGCTTGGCTAAAAAGGAGACTAAGAAGGTAGTAAGTGAAGCTCATGCCAAAGCATATGAAGAGTTTTATAAGGAACTAGGGATAAAGGTTGGAGAGCATAAAATTTACAAGATAGCAAAAAATATGGAGAGAAAATCAAGAGACTTGGACCAAGTGAGGTGTATAAAAGACGAAGAAGGCAAAGTTTTGGTTACTCATGGAGATATTGTTGGTTAAATTTTGGGGTGCTGACTGACGTTCAGGCAACTCGCTCATGAGGTTGGAAAACAAAAATTTTGTAATCATTGCGAAACCCATTTACGGCCTTCATGAGTTATGAACCCCCTTAATTATACTCATAAGAACCTATAACTCTTTAGGGTGATAATAAATTATACCTATTTCAACCATAATTGGCAAAGCTAATTCTCATGAGTTAAAACCATAACCTTTAGGGTACTCATGAGAACCCATTATTTCCAGGTCATTTTCAGAATAGTTCATTATATTTATCATGAGTTATAACCGTAACTCTTTGCAGTACTCATAAATTATAACCTGTAACTCTTTATGGTACTCATGAGAACTCATAACTCTTTATGATGCTTATGAGTTAAAACCCGTAGCTTATTACGATACTCATAAGAACCCGTAACTATTTATGGTATTATGAGATATTAATATCATAAATATGATATGTTTAGGATCTACTCGTTAAAACACGTAAGGGTTTTATAATTACCTTAGATCACTCAATGACCTCAAAGTATATGACGTCCTCTAATGTTGATTCACACATCTGCCTCTTGATTGCAATAAAAACACATTCTCCATGACTCCTCCTTCTCCTTGGATGCTTGCTAGGCGATTGCAAGGTGGAGGCTTCAATACTTTGGATTTTCTTTTTTCAAGATGATGATGGTGTCTTGCGATTAGGTGATGCGCAAGATCGAAAGATTGGAGATGGTGCCTCTTTTTCTTGAACAAGAACTATGGCCTATTTTTGAACAACAGTATGTGTGCATTTTCTTTCTTGAAAAATGTCCAAAAAATGGCACTAATTTTAGTGCTTAAAAGAAAGGCCCAGTTCAACTAGAAAGGTCCAATATCAATCCAATCTTTATTGGATCTTTATCCAATCTATATTAATTTTTATTAGATATCTATTCAATCTTTATTGAATATCTATCCAATCCTTATTAATTAGATCTTTATCTAATCTTTATTAGATATCTATCCAATCTTTATTGGATCTTTCTATACGTTTTTTTTATATTACTTTGGATAATTCACCTTCTTGGACAAAGATTTTGATTTGGATACACCTTCTTGGACAAAGAGGCTAGATACAACCCATGGGTCAATAGGGTAATGGCCAACATACTTGATGAGGCTCTGGTTTGAAGAATTCCAACCAAGCCAAGGCTGAGGTCGAGGCCGAGGCCGAGGCCGAGGTCGAGGCAAGGAACTCAACAAAACAATGTTGGACCTTCCACTAATCCAACTTTACCAGTTGTGCCTCTTAAGGTTGAAGTGTTGGGACCGTACACGCAGTGGAATTTAAAACTTTTACGAATCCCATCCGAGGATCGCTCAATAGCGTTTAAATCAAGGATAAAAGAATCTGAATCGTACCTATGTGAAGGGTTCAACATTTCGTTCAACTCGGCCTGGTGCGCTTCTCGAACGTCGTGTGTCTCGACCGTCGTACGTCTCGAACGTGGTGTCATCTCGTTCGATCAAACAGGAGCTGACTTTGAGAGCACTATGCCGAACTATTTAGACTGGTGGGCTACCTTCTCGATCAGCATAAGTTGACTCTTCGAATCGCCTTCCTCTACTGGTATCCACACGAATAACCTCGAACACAGACGGCGGCGTGCTAGCGCCTTCAGTATTCTCGCGTCTCTATATTTTCTCTAGGGTTTCTCGCGGCTTTCTAATACACTTCACCAAAGTCCCATAGGTTATTCTAAACCTTATATGAAAATTAAATTCAAAATTAACCCTTATTAATTTTGAAATTTGAATTTGGATTAAAATCATATATTAATTAAATCTATCTTATAGATATAATCTAATCTATTTATTTAATCCGAATTAAAAGCCCTCTGATTTAATTTATCTCTATAAATTAAATCTGAGATATGATATCTATCTATTTAATTAAATATGAGATATTATATTCCAATTTAAATTAAATCAGATATATGATATCATTTATTCGAAAATTAAATCTGAGATACAATATCTCAATTTAATATAGTTATTTAATTTATCAAATAAATTAAATACTATATATAATAATATTATTGTCAATAAATAATAATATTATTATTATTTATATATATATATATATATATATATATATATATATATATATATATATATATATATATATACTAGATTAAATACAATATTCATTAAATCTTAGACATATATAAGATTCAATGAATCTGGACACTTTTGCTTGTGTTGGGCTATTCTTGTGTGCGACCCTGCAGGCCCACATGAGATTGGCAGCGGGCCAATACTGTACCAATCCACCAGTCGCAAGCGGCCTCTAGCAAGACATTGCGACTACTCAATTCATATGGGGATCGATGATACGATACAGCCTTTCGTACAACCATGTCACGTCCCTTTTGTCATGGGATAATTTGGTCAAGGATGAGGCATGGATAATGTCAACTTCCTTTTCTTGACCATTACTTTCTAGATTCTTGAGTAATCTAATATTTGAAATGGAAACTCCTTTCCATCATAGTATGCCCATACATTTCTCAGACTCACTCATCGAGGGGCCCAGTTTTATCTTTCTACAAATGTGAGGGGCAAATTCCATCTTGACCATTCACATTCCTCTGCATGAAAATCACTGATCCCAATCAAAGCCTTTATCATCAGCCGGTCAAAGGTGACTTTTTACTAGATCAAAGATCAGCGACTCTCATGTAGGAATCCATGATGATCTCAGGTCAAAGGGCGTTGTGACGCGGTTATACATGAGATAAGCTTATGACTAAATCCATGCAGCTTTCTCATAGTGGGTCGATCCAGCACCTTGTACTCTTACAAGTGCCTATGACTTTGATTTGTATCTTCATACTCATCAAAGTCATACCATCCTTATTTCATCTTTGCTCCCACATAGATGACCGACCAGGGACATTTAGGATAATCTATAAGATACATCCAAGGATACAGTTATCAGTATAAACATGCAAATGAAAATGAACTAAATGAAGAATACTTTAAATGACACTCACGTTTAAAGTACAATGACTTGCCCCTAGGGCATAATTTCCAACATGAAGTTGAGGAAGAAGGAAAGAATGAAGAAGACCTTCTAATGGCCCCTTCAGAGTTTTTAGATGCAGAACTTGATGATTTGAATAAGTTCAATACATACTTTGCAAAGAGAAAAATTTGTAAGATGTTTTATGTCAATTTGCAAGTATTGTTTGAAAGTCTAAAGGTAGACTTGTTTCCTTATCTTGGTCAGTACATGCCTTAGTTATCTGTTCACTTGCCTTACCGCCCAAAAGTTGTGAGGAACTTTTATTGCTACCATGAGCTTGTTAAAGATTGTTTTGAGAGAGAATTAATGATTGAAGATGAATTAGAGACCACTGACTACTATTAAAAGGAAAAACCCTCTTATTTCACCATCTAGGATCAGTAACTAGTTGGGGATATAAAAGCCACCAAAGGGAACACCTACAGAGTTCAATCAAGGGGATTCTCAATTTCAAGCCAAGTGTTATGTGTGATCTCCATCAGATTATTTGGTATATATACTCTTGGTCCATGATGAACAAGTCCAATAACTTCACACACTTCATTAATTGAGACTATAGGATAAAGTCTTCTATTCTGAGCAAGGAGAAAAGGAACCTAGGTGAAATCATTTTCACAGAGATCAAGAGGTACAAATATACCTCAACTAGGTCCACTCCAATGCCTTATCCACAATTGATCTCACTATTCCTGAAGGAGAATGGAATTTGGCACTTGGAACCAAATGAATCTTTAGCAAGGCTACCGCAGTTTGGTCGATATCAAATTGCAAAATTAGGAATTGAACTACCTTAGAGACATCCTTGACGGTGGAATATCACCTAGAGAGGGGTGAATAGGTGATCTCAACAAACTTTTTGCAAGATACACTTGAAAATAAATAACCAGAGTAAGGGAAGAGAAATGGACACGAAGAGATTTATACTGGTTCGGTCTAATGCTTTGACTTACGTCCAGTCCCCAAGTACACCTTGAGATTTTCACTAACTCTTCAAACACAAGTACAATTACCCACTCTGTAACTTAGGATGATCCTCTTGCACTCAGACTCACTCCCCCTTACAAGTTGTAATTGTACACCCTTACTTAAGGTTCCACAACCTTAAGTTTGAACGACTGAAATAATGAAGGTGTGTGACAGCTCCTCACGAGTGAATAAAATATGAACACTGAAGTACTATGGGTATCCGAAGATACTAAAGATAATTGAAGTATTTGATCACATTAATACATAAATATATCTAGTATTCTTGGTGGTAGTTCAATTGAATCAGATGGGCTTTTATAAGGTCTCTTATGCCGTTGAGTGATTTCAAAGATAGCTATTGAGACTCACGACCTTTTCTGATTTCCAACTTTTGCTCTACATTGAAGGTTCATGATCGTTGCATCATTTAGTGATTTTCCTTTATTTGTGCAGGGAATCACTCTGAGTAATGGCTATGTCAAATGTTTCCAAATCGAAAGACCTCATCTTCTTAACCATTGTTTTGTTTGTTGACGCGTGAAAATAATGTTATGTTCCTCTTTTCCGTCAATCAAGGATTGATTACCTGAAACTCATTTAAACAGAATGGTTAAATATGAATTAAATAAGTTTGAATATGATCAGTAATAAATGGTAAGGTGGCCCAATAATTATCTGATATAATCAATCTGAGATATAGCATATCGTTGCTCTGTTCGCATTGTCCATGCTCGAGCATGAGGTTTTTCGTTGCTCGGGCAAGCCGCTATGAAAAAACAGAATTCCTCGCTGATGCTCAAGCATGCCTTTATGCTTGCTCGAGCAGGCCTCAGGAAGAGGCGAGAATCAGTACTTCACCAATGCTGCTCGAGCAACTTATTTCTCCTGCTCGGGCATGGTGCTCGAGCATGAATATAGCATGCTCGGGCAGACGTCATTCAGAGAGTAAATGAAAGGTCTTGAGTGGTCTTGCTCGAGCATGAAAACTTCATGATCGGGCAGACATCGACCAGAGGCAAAATTAGAGAGCTGCTCGAGCAAGCATTTTCCTTCTGATCGAGCATGGTGCTCGGGCATGCTTTCTTTGATGCTCAAGTAGGCTTCTTTGACTTGTGTTATTTTTCTTCTGCCTCGATGCTGCTCGAGCAAGGAATTTCTCCTGCTCGAGCATGAATGCTCAATTCACTCAAAGAGGTTCTTTGACTCGTCGTTGCTCGGGCAAACACTAAGTGCTGCTCGAGCATGATTCTTTCAACTTAGTTCCTAAGGTCTGAGTCCCGATGATGCTCGGGCATGATAGGTGAGCTGCTCGAGCAAACCCTGAACTACATATTTTTCACTGAATTTAATAACTCATAAATTGGAATCACCAAAACACCGAGAACCAACATTCCCCCCCTTTTTGACGATGACAATTCTTAAGGATTTGTGATTTGAGAGAAATCTCATAAGTTACTGAGTTGAGAGAAAATATTCTGAGAGTCATAGAATTGAGAGAGTTCATATGCAAAAGAACCAAATGAACATTTTCATTAATCATGGCAATTGAGTACAATTTTCATTCATAATTAACAAAATGAAAGACGCACTACAAGCTCAAATCAATAACAAATGCTAATCCTAATCTACTCTCCCCCTTTGTCATCAGGAAAAAGAGGGGCCTGATCAGAAGGAGAAGGAAAATCAGATGAGGAGGTGGAAGGAAGAGGGACAGTGGATGGATCAATAGGTGGTCTAGGAAGAATCTGGGAGCCACCAGGAATGAAGTGATGAACAAAAGCATCTAATGTGGCATCCAGCCCAGAAATCTGTCTCTATCCAGCCTGCTGTTGATCGACCACCTGCTGGACTTCTTGCTTAAACTCCTGTTGCTACTCATAGAGAACAGAAAAACTGGACTCCAAGTCAGTCTTCATCTCAGCCAAGTCCATATCAAAGGTGAGTCCAATATGTTGCTTGAGATTCTTCATCTCATCGGACATTTCCTGGATCATCTTAGAGGTCAGCTTCCTGTAGGCCTCCAAGGATTGTAAAACTGGGGCAACAGTTGCTCGAATAGAGGAGTCAATAGCTGTCTGAATAGCTGCCTGAGAGAAGGATGGAGCAGATGTAGAAGATCCAGCCTTAGAAGACTCTGCTTCATCTGGAGGAGCAGTGAACGGAGCAGAAGGACCAAATTGGAGATTGAAGGCTGGGAAGGAAGAATTGTAGCTTTTCCCTTGCGCTTCTTCTTGGATGATGCTTCGGTGAAGGAAACCTGAAGACAAATCAGATGCTCTGGCCCAAAGCGAGGAGGGTATTCCTCCTTATCCTCTAATAGATACCATAAATTATTAATCTCCAGAATCCGGGATACCAAGGTAGGATATGGAATGGTAGCCCTAAGCTTTACCTGAGCCTTAGATATGAAGGAAAGCATCTCGTCCAGAAATCCACTTACCAAGATTCCTTGGTTCCTTGGCTACCAGAGATGCAAATCTCTCAAAATCCTTCAGAACAAAGTGGGTGAAGCTCTGACCCTTCTGGACTAAGCTCCGACTGTAGATGTACCAGAGTACTCTATGCTCATCTCGCATAGAAGTAGGGGTCAGATTGATCTTCTTCTTCTCGTCTACCGGAATGTGAGAAAACAAGGTTTGGTGGCACTGGGCAAGAGACAGCTTCGGGGGATCTTCGGGAGGGTCGACAATCCCAAGCAGGATATTAAGATCATAAGTTGTAATCTTGATCATCTTCCCCCTGACCTTGGTAACCAGAGTATCTTCATCATCTTCTTGAGCCTTCTCTAGAATATACATGTTATGGTAGAATACCCGAACCACGTTAGGAGAGAAGGGCTTACTGATTCCTAATAGAGGCATAAATTGCTGCAGCCAATCCGTCATATCCAAGTTGCATTCCTTTTTGAAGTACTCTAGATCTACATATACTATGGGACAAAAGGGTCGCTGCTCATAGTATCTAGCATACAGAAGATGGTCATCTACAACAATATTACCAAGAATCATACCAGATGCCGGTTCTGGCAATTGACCATCTTGGGGTCTGCTCGTTGAGACTTGCTCCCGCTTGCTACCCGAATCCTGAGTCTTGAGCGAGAAGGTGAATCTCTTGCTTCCTGAAGCTTGTGATTTCTGGCTCAGAGATGGCTTTGAACTTAGGGGGTGATCTTCCTTTTCTTTTGAATGAATAGCTTCTATCGTGCGTTCGGAGTCGTCGGTTGAGTGAGCCGGAGACAGAGACCTTGTGCGTTTACCTTCCCCAGTAGATAAAGACCCAGTCTGGAGTCGCGTAGTTAGCTTGGGAGATCCTTGAGAGCCCACATCCTTCGTCTTTGATTTTGTGACTTTTTCTTTAACGACGACTTTCGGCTTCTCCGACGATTGAAGTTTTGGACGATAGTAACGGGATTTCTTGCTGTGAATTGACTTGGAAGGAGATTTATTGTCGGAACCCGCCATTTGATTGGACGAATTGGGTGTAGACCAATCTTTTTGGAGAATTTGAAGGAGTGGAGCCGATGAGGGGTTTCACGGAAATTGGAGGGAAATGGGAAGATTTGAGGGATTCAATCGGTTGGAATGACGATTTGTACGTTAATGAACAGTTGTAATGGTCGGTTTTTGGGTAACGATTCGTGAACGGAGGTAACGGATTGAGAGAATTTTGGAAAAGAGAGGGTTTAGGGTTTAGACGGAATGTACGAAATGAACTGTTATTTCCCTTTTTGAAAACATTGTTACGCGATGTTGCTCGAGCAGCATATTTGGTATGCTCGAGCAGGGGTCGTGCTCGAGCAGACTTCAGATCTTGCTCGAGCATGGATGAACATATGTATTTTAATTTTTGAAATATATGAACTAAATTGACCTCCCATCAAGCATGTACTGTGAATGCTTGATTCATAATTGATATATCAAGGTTTTAAGGATATGAAATGGGTGTTTCATGCTTGAATCTGATTTAGCAGACTTGTATGCTCGAGCATGCTTCCATATTCTCTTTTCTATTCTGTTCTTGCTCGGAAAGGATCATGTTCTTGCTCGAGCATCAACCTCCTATTTTGAATATTGTCTCGTTGTTGCTCGAGTAGGTTTACTCTGTTGCTCGAGCAGACACTTCTTCTTTTAGATAGTTGCCCGCTGTTGCTCGAGCAGAGCTGATGGCGTGCTTGAGTAGACTTCTTCTTGCTTATAGATTTCCCGCTGTTGCTCGAGCAGAGCTTATGGCGTGCTCGAGCATGCTTTAGGATTTCTTCATTCTGGACCAGGGACTTACGCTGTTGCTCGAGCATGAAGGGTGTTCTTGCTCGAGCATCAACGTCTCTGTTCACCTCTATATTTCTTTATTCAGACAGAGCATCCTGCATAAACAAATTCTAGAGACTCTGATGCTAAAGTTAGTAATTATCTTGTTGAAGCAAATTATTTAAGGAGAGAATACTTACAATTCATTGGGATTAGCCATACCCAGTTCTCTACGTATGAACGTGAATTGTTCTTTGGCTAATGGTTTGGTGAATATATCGACCAATTGAAGATGTGTAGGTATGAACATTACTTTGACATCTTTTCTTTGGACATGATCGCGAATAAAATGATGTCTCACATCAATATGCTTGGTCTTGGTGTGTTGAACTGGGTTTTTGGCCAAGCTAATTGTACTAGTGTTATCGCATAGGATTGAGATCTCCTTCAAATGGATCCTCAAGTCTTGAAGTTGTTTAAGCCACAAGACTTGAGCACAGCAGGTCGAGGCAGCCACATATTCAGCTTCGGTGGAGGATACAACTACAGTTGTTTGTTTCTTGCTAAACCAAGTACCAGAGATCGCCGAGAAACTCACATTGCCCACTGGTATTCTTTCTATCAGTCTTGTACCCAACATGATCTGAATCAGAATATGTGATTAAATTCTCTTGTTGACCTTTTGGGAACTAGAGCCCCAATTCCTTTGTATCCGAGAGATACCAAAAAATTCTCTTAACATGTTCAGCGTGAGATTCTTTGGGAGCTGACTGAAATCTTGTGCACATACCCACACTAAATTGAATATCCGGCCGACTTTCTGTTAAGTATAGTAAAGATTTGATCATTCCTCGATATTTGGTAATGTTGAAATATTTCCCTTTTTCTTCATCAGAATCAAAAGTGGTCGTTGAGCTCATTGGTATGTCTGCACCATTACAGTGCTCCATTCCAAACTTTTTGAGTAGGTCACGAAGATATTTTGTTTGTGAAATGAATATGCCATCTTTTCGTTGTTTGATTTGGAAACCGAGAAAGTAGTTGAGTTCTCCCATCATAGACATTTCAAATTCATTCTACATTACCTTAGAGAATTCCTCACACATAAATTCGTTAGAAGCACCGAATATAATGTCGTCAACATATATTTGCACAATCAAAATTTCATTAACCTTGTTGGTTTTAACAAACAATGTCGTATATGCTTTTCCTCTAATAAAGTCTTGATCTAACAGAAATTTTCTTAACCTTTCATACCAAGCTCTAGGAGCTTCTTTAAGACCATATAGAGCTTTCTTGAGACGGAACACATGATCTGGATTATGATCATTTTCAAAACCAGGAGGTTGTTCAACGTAGACCTCTTCCTGAATGAAACCATTTAGAAAGGCACTCTTAACATCCATTTGATAGAGTTTAAATCCTTTGATACACGCAAAGGCTAAGAGTACTCGTATGACTTCCAATTTAGCCACTGGAGCATATGTTTCCTCATAATCAATACCTTCTTCCTGATTATAGCCTTTGGCAACCAATCTAGCCTTGTTCCGGACTATGATTGCGGATTCATCACGTTTGTTCTTGAATACCCATTTAGTACCAATGACCGGGTGGTCTTTAGGCCTAGGTACAAAGTCTCAAACTTGATTTCTATCAAATTGATGTAATTCCTCTTGCATTGCTATCACCCAATCATTGTCTGAGAGGGCTTCGTCAATCTTAGAGGGTTCAATCTCAGATATGAAGGCAGAAAATGTAACCTCATTCAATGTGCTTTTTCTAGTTCTTACACCTTGATTTATATCCCCTATCACTTGATCCAAGGGATGATTCCTTATAAACTTCCAAGGTTTGGGTTGAGATTGATCAGGAGTTTCGCAAGAGTTTTCAGAATTGTTTTCAAAATGCAGCTGGATTTTCAAGAGATGCAGGGGTAGTTTTTGAAAGGAATTGATTTTTGTCGGGAGTTTCCTCATCATCGTCTAGAGGTTTGTCAATTTTAGATTCACAGAATGCAACATGGATTGAATCTTCTACTAAACGAGTACGTTTATTGAAAATTCTATATGCTCTACTCCTATTTGAGTAACCAAGAAAAATACCTTAGTCTGATTTTGGATCAAACTTACCCAGATTGTTTTTACCGTTATTGTGAACGAAGCATTTGCATCCAAATATGTGAAGGTGGCCTAAGTTTGGTTTTCTTCCTTTGTACAGCTCATATGGAGTTTTGTCAAGTTTCTTTCGGAGATAGGCTCTATTCGAAATGTAGCTAGCTGTGCTCATGGAATTTGCCCAGAAGACTTGTGAAGTTTGATTTTCATTCAACATTGCACAAGCCATTTCAGTGAGAACTCGATTCTTTCTTTCAACAACACCATTTTGTTGAGGAGTTCTTGGAGCTGAGAAGTTTTGATCTATTCCATGAGTATCACAGAATTCTTCAAAGGCTTGATTTTTGAATTCACCTCCATGATCAGTTCGAATACCTGAAATGCAAATACCTCTCTCGTTTTGCACCTTTTTAGAAAATATAACAAATAGATCAAATTTTCATCTTTTGAAGATAGAAAGATAGTCCATGTAAATCTTGAGAAATCATCGACAATGACTAGAGTATATAGATAGCCGCCAAGGCTCTTGACTCTTGTTGGTCCAACTAAATCCATATGGAGTAGTTGAAGAGGTCAATTGGTTGATATTTCAGGCTTGTTTTTAAAAGAGGATTTAGTCTGTTTACCCTTTTGGCAGGAGTCACAAAGCATGTCATTTTTAAATTGAAGTTTGGGTAAACCAAGGACTAAGTCTTTTCTTAGCAACTTGTCTAATTGGGTCATATTGACATGAGCTAGTCGCTTATGCCAGAGCCAGCTTTCATCTAAGTTGCTAACAAAACATTTTTCAGAATATATCTTAGGTAAATCTAGTGTATAACAATTTCCCTCACGAGGAGCTTTGAATAATACCTTAAGTTTACCTTTATCAATTGGTAGATCATCTTTGTTAACAATGAGACATTCTTCTGAGTCAAAAATGATCCAATTGTTTTTGTCAGCACTTTGGCTTACGCTTAGGAGGTTGTGACAGAGGCCTTCCATAAGGTAGACATCTTTGATGTGAGGACCATTTTTTGCACCAATCTCACCAATACCAGTGATTTTTCCGGATTGATTTCCTCCAAAAGTGACTTTGCCACCATCTTTTGATCTCATTGCAACAAATTTCTTTGCATCTCCCGTCATGTGTCTAGAGCATCCACTGTCGATATACCACTTATTAATTCTTGATTCTCTTAAACACACCTGCAAATCAGAAGGGATTAAGTTTTGGGTACCCATCTTTTCATGGGTCCTTTCGGGTTAGTTTGAGTTTTAGGAATCTTATAGGATCCCTTTGGCATCCATTTGTAATTACCAACAGGTTTGGTTTTTCTTTCCTTCTTATGGAAACAAGAGGAAGTGGTGTGTCCTTTGCGATTACAGTAATTGCAATGGGCAAAAGGGTTTGAAGAATGAACTGTTTTTTGAAAATAGTTCAAATAATTCTTTTCTCCAGTTTTCTTCTTCCCTTTCTTTTTGTCACATTTGGGCTTGTAGCCAATTCCCGACTTATCGTTTGTGACCCGCTGTTGTTTTAAAATCACATTCAGCATGTCACTGCCTTTTGTAAACTTTTCAAGGGTTTTTGTAAGATATATGTTCTTTTTGTCTAAATCAACACAATCTTCACAAACAAGATTTTGGCCAGAAAAGTTTTCAACTTGTTGCTCAAGAGTTATGTTCTTTATTTTCAGAACCATGTATCTTTCAGCAAGTTTTTCAAATTCAGATTGTAACTCAGTGTATTCATCAAATAATTCATCATAAGAAAGGTGTGGATCACATACCTCATTGTCATTCTCAGGTTGCTCTTCTTCTTTTGCAACTAGACAAATGTTTGCGGTATCTTTCTCTTCCTCACTTTCTTCATCAGAGGAACCATCTCCCCATATGGTAGAGACGTAGGCTTTCTTTCTGAATTGGTTGAATTTCTTCTTCTTCTCTTTTTTGTTTTCTTTCAGTTGAGGACATTCTGATTTGTAATGACCGGGTTTCTCACATTCATAACAGACGACTTGATCTTTATCTTTGGACTCTCGTCGATTACCCGTGGTTCCTTTCTGAAACCTATTTCTCAAGCCTTGATCCTTTCTGTAAAATTTTCTGAATCTTCTTACTAGCATCCCATCTCTTCATCGTCCTCATCATCTTCATTTTGATATTCTTTTTCTTTTATAGTATTAAGAGAAATGCTTTTGCTCCTACTAGTGTTGACTTCATCTAGGCCTTTTATGAATTTCAGTTTGCTTTCTTATTCGGATAAACTTCCAAATACGGCGGCTACTGAAGTCATTGATTCTCAACGGGCCTCTTCTATTGCCGTAACCTTGGCTTCCCATTCTTTTGTCAGAACGTTGAGAATCTTCCTAACTTGAGGACGTTGTTCATAAGTTTTGCCAAGCGATGCCAATTGATTGGTCAAGTGTGTGTAACAGAGTTGAAATTCAGTAATGGTTTCTCCAGACTTCATTCGAAGTAAATCATACTCGGTGGTTAGAGTATTGATACGATTTTCTTTAATGTCAGAGGTTCCTTCATACATGATTTCTAATGCCTTCCACATTTCTTTTGCAGTAGACAGGTTACATATCCAAAGTACTCCTTTTGGCAAAGAGAACTTTGAAGTATTAAGATGGCTTTGCTGTTGAGGGTGATTTTCCTTCTGTCAGTCTCATCAAATTCTTCTTCTGTCTTAGGAACAACAATTCCGCCTTCAGTTCTTGTAGGGATATAGTCCCCATTCTCTATTACTTGCCAAAGACCATATTCGGTTGCCAGCACAAACACTTTGAATTTTGCTTTCCAAAATGAGTAGTGGTCGCCATTGAATCCAGGTGGTCGGTTGATTGAAGCACCATCAGGTAATATTCCTTCCATGATCTATCTCGGGATGTTAAGCCCCAATAGAGAAACCAGGCTCTGATACCAAATGACGGTGGAATATCACCTAAAGGGGGGTGAATAGGTGATCTTAACAAAATTTTTGCAAGATACACTTGAAAATTAATAACCAGAGTAAGGGAAGAGAAATGGACACGAAGAGATTTATACTGGTTCGGTCTAATGCTTTGACCTACGTCCAGTCCCCAAGTACACCTTGAGATTTTCACTAACTCTTCAACACAAGTACAATTACCCACTCTGTAACTTAGGATGATCCTCTTGCACTCAGACTCACTCCCCCTTACAAGTTGCAATCGTACACCCTTACTTATGGTTCCACAACTTTAAGTTTGAACGACTGAAATAATGATGGTGTGTGACAGCTCCTCACGAGTGAATAAAATATGAACACTAAAGTACTATGGGTATCCGAAGATACTAAAGATAATTGAAGTAGTTGATCACAGTAATACAGAAATATATCTAGTATTCTTGGTGGTAGTTCAATTGAATCGGATGGGCTTTTATAAGGTCTCTTATGCCGTTGAGTGATTTCGAAGATAGCTGTTGAGACTCACGGCCTTTTCTGATTTCCAACTTTTGCTTTGCATTGAAGGTTCATGATCGTTGCATCATTTAGTGATTTTCCTTTATCTGTGCAGGGAATCACTCTGAGTAATGGCTATGTCAAATGTTTCCAAATCGAAGGACCCCATCTTTTTAACCATTGTTTTGTCTGTTGACGCGTGAAAATAATGTTCTGTTCTTCTTTTCCGTCAATCAAGGATTGATTACCTGAAACTCATTTAAACAGAATGGTTAAATATGAATTAAATGAGTTTGAATATGATCAGTAATAAATGGTAAGGTGGCCCAATAATTATAAGATATAATCAATCTGAGATATAGCATATCGTTGCTCTGTTCGCATTGTCCATGCTCGAGCATGAGGTTTTTCGTTGCTCGGGCAAGCCTCTAAGAAAAAAAAGAATTCCTCGCTGATGCTCGAGCATGCCTTTATGCTTGCTCGAGCAGGCCTCAAGCTATTGGATATGATTAGTTTTGATGATGTCTTATGTAGATGCCATTATTAAGAGCAAAAAGCTTGAATGATATATTTATCTTCTATATTGACTAACTACTATATTTAACTACAAAACGTGTAATCAAGTTGAATTATAGGTTAAGAAGGAGATAAGAGATTTCAAAAAAAAGAAATTGGAGAGAATGTCAAGTTCAAGAATTCCAAGTTGAATTAAGAAAGAAGAGAAGAAAAGAAAGAAAGAGTTGAAGTATGGAGAATGATCAAGATGGGAGATGGAAGAAGAAAGAACTTGCTGAATGGAATGAGAATATCATTATTCAAGTTCCTAGATTGATACTAGAAGTGATCTCCAGGATCAAATGGAAGTTGGAATGGCTCAATTCAGAGCTAAAAACAAGCAAATATAAGGTTCAGGACGATCCAACTTGAGTCATGAAGTTGCAACTCGAGTTAACCACTTTGCTACAATGTTTTGGTGGTCTGGGATGATTTGACTCCAGTCAGGATATCATTAACTCGAGTCAGGAAGTGTTCTTGGCGTCTTTGGACTGGTTTGACTCGAGTCAGTCACTAAATGACTCGAGTCAAGGTGTATTTCAGCAACTCTGTTCACCTGTGTTTCGCGTTTCAGCTGGCAACCTCTGGTAATTTGATGATATCTCCCAAACCAGAAGTCCGATTGAAGTGAAACCAATTTTTTATAAAACTATACTCCCAATGAATCATTTTGATATAAAATTCAAGCCAAAAGGAGTTCATATGAAGGGTCTATGAATTTATGAAGTTTACAGTGAAATTCATGCCACTCAGCAAACCAACCTTGAATGTTTTGAGTATATCTCACAAAGTACAAATGCGATTGAGCTGAAATTAGTAGCATATGAAAGTAGACTCAAAGGTATTTTTATCAAGATTTGAACGGACCAAAACGGAGTTCAGACCAAGGAGATATGGCCTTCGAAAGTTGACTATCTGTTCAAGATGTTGCACAGTTTGCACCTCTGCTTCAGAAAATCACCATTTTGAAAATCTCGTTTTTTCGTCAAGAACATCCAGATGAATACCCAAATGATTTATAATACTTCTTAACATTATTTATATAATTTGTGTACATGTTTTAGATGATCAAAGGATGTTAAGCTGAAGATCAGAGTAAAGTAAATGCTGATGTCATAGCTGGTTCCAAAAACGAAGTTCTAACGGCTAGTTCCATCTGAGTCTAACGGCTATATTTCTTTATCCAACAGTCATTGAATCTTGAAATGGTCATATATTGATCTCTACCTACAAAAGAAGACAGATTCAAGACAGAAGAAGAAAGACACAAGCCTACATCTTCAAAATGCTCATACTCTGATATTCAGATTATTTACTCTCTGTTTTCAATGTTTACATAGTTTATCATAGAGAGTGAAATGATTTGTATTGTTCTTCAGTGTTTATCCATTCACTTCTAAGAGAGAAGATTTATTGTAATCATCCTATCATTCTATTTGAGAGTTACTCAATATTTGGTGATCTTGAGTGGGAAACCCATTGTATTGATTATACCTTGTAAGGGGAGTAAGTTCTAGTGAGAGAATTACTTCGAGTACAGAGTGTGTAATCAAGTGGGTGTATTGATTACAGTTTGTAAGGGGGAGTGAATCCTAGTGAGAGGATTACTTCAAGTACAAAACGTGTAATCAAGTTGAAAGAAGATAGTGGATTGAAAATCTCAAGTAGAGCTTGGGGACTGGACGTAGGTTAAGGATTGGGCCGAACCAGTATAAATCATAGTTTGTATATTCTCTTCCCTTATCTCTTACATTCCCAGCATATATGTTTGAATGATTGTTTATCACTTTATAAATAATTATTGTCATTCAAACTACTTTCAGTAAGTTGCGAAAAGATTTTTAAAGTTCTAAGTTTTTAATTAGACACCCAATTTACCCCCCTCTTGGGTGATAGCCAAGTCTTTCATTTGGTATCAGAGCAGGTCTCTTGTTTAAAGGACTTAACAGTCTCAAGAGTTATCAATGGCTGATTTTGGGTGTTGCTTGTTTTCAGAAAGTTTTGATTATACCGTTCCACCGTTTTTCAAAGATATTGAGTTTTGGTTTTGGAAAGCTAGAATGACTAGTTTTATTAAAGCATTTGATTTTGATATGTGGAATGTTTTTATAAATGTTTTTGATTTCAAACCAAGAATTTGAAAGTGTTGACAGTTCATCTGAGGCTATATGTTATACATCTACGACTGATGAACAACTGGAGAATGAAGAAAGAGAAATCTTAGAACACTTCCATGGTCCAGTCAACACGAAAGAACAAGAAAATGAGGATTCCCAGGAAGAGCTCATTATGCACGAATATGGTAAATCATTATCTGGAGCTCAAAATGAACATGTGGTAAAAAACTCCAACCCTTCCTCAGTAGATACAAAAAATGATTTTGAAAGTTTGAATAAAATTGTTTTTCAACCAATTATTAATTCGAGCTTGAAAAACAAAAATGTTTTCAATAATGATGCTGGAAAGTTTATTAGGAAGAAAGAATATTCAAATGAGATTTATTTGAATTTTCACTCTGATGACCGACACAATACTTGCATAAAATCTCATAATGCACATCATCATATAGTTTGCAATTATTGTGGTAAATCTGGTCATATTTCTCACACATGTTATATTAGGAGAAATTCTAATGTGAGAAATAAACTTATTTGGGTTCCGAAAGGGCATGCAAGGTCCAATACTAACCGTCAAGGACCCAAGTATAAGTGGGTACCAAAATGTCCATCTAGTACCTTGTGTGTGCAGATTGATTCCAAAAAGAATGGACATAAAGGTACAGAGAAGAAAAAGAGTCCAAGAGTTTCTCATGAACCTAAAAGAAGATTCACATTAGTTAGGAGAACTTGTGGAGAAGCCATTGCTACAACCTTATCCTCAAATCAAAAGAAGCAATGGATACAAGCAAGAGGAGTATGTTCCACCTCAAGAATAAACTACCATAGAGTGCCGTTCAACTATCTTGAGGAGAACAACAAAAGGAGAATCTCTCAAGTATCAAATAGAAGACTCTTGAAGTCTATATCTTATGAGAGAGCTTTGCCGACAACCACAAGAAAATATATGAAGAATCAGTGGGTAAGCAAAGGCAATACTCCAAGTGCCTAAGGTAAAAGTATACAATGGTAAAACCTTATTTCCTAATATTCATCGAGGTTTTATATTTTGTACCCTTAGGAATGAGCATTGCAAACTATTTTGAAATTGATTTTTCACATCCCTTAAAAATCCACTTAATAAGTTTATAAAGGGATTGCAATGTTCAATAGTTTAATCTTTATGCATACATAATGATTTGAAAAGAAAGTATTTCTTTTATGCATAAAGTCATAATTTAATTTATTTTGCTCAATTTCCTCTTCGTAAGAGCATGTGAATTTTGGTTCCTACAAGCTAACAATGATTGGATCCAAGTAAGGTTGGATACCAAGAAAGAAAAAAGATGTATATGTTTTGTAGGATAAGAAAAAGCTTCTCAAGAATGCAACATACAGAAATAATTCGAGTCTTGAGGAAGCTAAATAAGTTATGCTTGATGTTGATGGTGAACGTCGAAAAGGGAGACATCTACATCAATCCACCTTAATCAAGCAAGCTTCATCAAGGACAAGAGGAATTATGGTAATACCTAATTCTTACCCCATACTGTGATTATATGAAATTCATTTTTGAGTAATGAATACTTGTCCATCATTGCATTCCATTAGCAATCAATCATTTATGTCTTTCAAAATGTTTTCGGATTGCTAAATGGACGGAAAGTGAATTTGTACATAACTTTATGAGTTTATGTCTTTGAAATGCACAATTCTAAAATCTGTTTGGATTTCAATTCACTATGTTTTATAAAAATGCATACAAATGCTTTGAAAAATATTCATACTTTGGTTGCATTCAAATGATGTTTCAAATTGGAAGTTAATGTTGTATACTGAATGTTGGATATGCTTCAAATCTGTTTGGTAGAATTTTCCCTATCATTCACATATTGATCTTTGGTATTCAATGTGTTGCTTGAACTTCTCATTCTTTATTTTCTAACTAGTTGGACCTCATGTCTAACAAGTTGATCATCTATAAGTTTCAAGTTTATCTCCTAGAAAAGAATTCAATTCATGTGAGTGTTGTGCCTAATGCATAACTCCTTATTGGCCAAGTTATTTCAAGCTTTATAGATGTTCATTAGTGCATTGAATGATAATGCATTAACCATTAGTGGAATAACTTACTAGGATGATGTTCTGGAACTCTAGTCATTTGGACTAATGAGTATGTGTTTTATCTTTCATGAGTCCTAGTAGTCATCTTGTTACTCAAATACATCAACTCTGTTTTTCATCCATTTTTGAGTAACTATAGTCAAATTCTTGCTTTGATATATTTCAAGACTCTATTCAAAGAGGCAAGATTATCTCTTGGTCAATAGCAAAGTCATTATACATTTATATCTCTGTTGTATTAAGAATGTATTGCTAATGGTTTATCCTTATGATCTTTGCTCTTGGGAAAATTCTTCTACATGTTAACTTCAATCTTTGACATGTTCTTCAAAATTGAAGCATTTTGATACATTCTGATATATTCTTTAACATGCTGACTTCCACCATGTTTAAAGTGAGCATCATTCTTAAATATGTTTCAAAAATGTAGTTAATGATTCAACAAAAAATATTGTTATCTTGATTAAAGTTGAATCAGAATCTGTCTTCAAAGTTGTTGTCAAGTCATAGTATTTTGAACTCCAGTCATATACCCTTTGAATCTTTAGCTAAAGTAATTTTTGATCCAAGTGACTCAAGTTAAGGATATACGACTCTAGTTATAGTCTTTGAAAATCAGTTTATAAAAATCTTATGACTCCAGTCAGTCACTTAGTAACTCCAGTCATGCGCTGTACTTCCACTTTTCAAAATGTCTATCCCGATAGTAGTCTTTTATATCTGATATGACTCGAGTCATTGATAGTGTAACTCGAGTCATGTGTGTCACGAGAGCTTTATCTGGTTTAATTCTTCTGATATGACTCGAGTCGCCTTGGTATGACTCTAGTCAATTTATCAGCGATTCCTCTCTGACTAAAATATTTGTACTATGACTCCAGTCATCCTAATATGACTCCAGTCAACATTTTGAAAATTCTTCTCTGCATGAATAAATCAAACTATGACTCCAGTCATCCTAATATGACTCCAGTCATCATATTTGAAATATAAGATTATGACTCCAGTCAAGAAAGAATGACTCAAGTCAAACTATTCGAACTTCTTCTCTGTTTGTAAACTTGTATCTATGACTCCAGTCAAGAAAGAATGACTCGAGTCAACATATTCTAAATTCTTCTCTGATTCTGAAATTGCATTCTTGACTCCAGTCAAGTCATGATGACTCCAGTCATCCTATTCAAAATTCTTCTCTGTTTGTTAAATAGAGTTCTTGACTCCAGTCAAGTTTTGATGACTCTAGTCAAATTATTTGTAAACATTTATCTGTTTTTCGAAATTGCATTTATGACTCCAGTCATATAAGTATAACTCCAGTCAAGTTTTGACATAAGGTTCTTGGAATTGGATCAGTGACTCCAGTCAACAATGAATGACTCCAGTCATGATAACAAATTTTGAAATCATCGTTCTCATAATTTGTAAACTTTTGATTATGCTTTAGGTACTTCATAATCATTGCTAGGCTAACCTGTTTTCATTCATTCCATTTTATTTCAAGAAGTTTAGCCCAAGCAAACTCATTTTTAAAATGATCCTTATGCTTTAAACATTTTTATCATCATGAAAAACAAGTCTTCTTAATTCTGAGATACCTTGTTGTGTTCTTTGGAGCAGGGATAACTTCAAACTTCATAACATTTGGTGTCACATTATTATTTGGTATCTTTAAAAGTGCTTCATATTTTTAGTCATGCATTCATTAAGGGGGAGCTTCACATTCACATATGTTTTATATTTTAAAAGCTCATCTCCTTTATTTGAAGAAAACCATTTTTAAGTTTAATCATCTGCATTGATTATGTTTTATTAGTTTTGATGATGAGTTAATCTTATATTTAAAAATATTTCATATTTTCCTTTCATTATCTTTATTTGAAAATATCATATAGAACAAGATATTTTGATAGCTGGATGCACAGGCCTTGAGGTAATGCGTAAAATTAGGAACTAAGACACCATGTAATGCCACAGTAGAAGTATCACTACGGAATCACATTTGAAGAGCTCTGTGAAGAAAAAGGCAAAGGATAGAAGTTGAGTGCTGACAATATTCATTCACATGAGACACAACTCAAGAAGCCAGTACTTTAGTCTCATTCCACATCTCAAAGGCTATTCAGAGCACATCACAGATCTCAAAGCTAGCAAATGGACTTCACAGATTGTTCATCAAATTTGCATTACCTACATGAGCATTTCTAATCTCTATCTTTTTATATTCAGTAGAAACTTTGCACATGTTTGGTATCTATATGCTTTAAGTGTGAAAGATTTCTTGAAAACCTCTCCAAATTTTCTCAATTTGTTTTTCATAAAAACATTCCAAATTGCATCATGTTACGAATGACAACTATTTCAAATCAGGGAGAGAAAATCAATTTCTTGACTCCTTCTAATTTGGTTTCTTATTTGTCTCTCTACAAGCACTTTTTTTTTTTAATCTTTTTGCTAATGACAAATAAGGGGGAGAGAATGGCAAGAAAAATATGTTGGGTCTAATACATTTTCATATTCAAACATATTTTTCTTAAAGTATTTGCCATCATCAAAAAGGGGGAGAATGTTGGATATGATTAGTTTTGATGATGTCTTATGTAGATGTCATTATTAAGAGCAAAAAGCTTGAATGATATATTTATCTTCTACATTGACTAACTACTATATTTAATGTAGATTAGTCCAAGTTGAATTATAGATTAAGAAGGAGATAAGAGATTTCAGAAAGAAGAAGTTGGAGAGAATGTCAAGTTCAAGAATTCCAAGTTGAATTAAGAAAGAAGAGAAGAAAAGAAAGAAAGAGTTGAAGTATGGAGAATGATCAAGATGGGAGATGGAAGAAGTAAGAACTTGCTGAATGGAATGAGAATATCATTATTCAAGTTCCTAGATTGATACTAGAAGTGATCTCCAGGATCAAATTGAAGTTGGAATGACTCAATTCAGAGCTAAAAACAAGCAAATATAAGGTTCAGGACGATCCAACTCGAGTCATGAAGTTGCAACTCGAGTTAACCACTTTGCTACAGTGTTTTGGTGGTCTGGGATGATTTGACTCGAGTCAGTATATCATTAACTCGAGTCAGGAAGTGTTCTTGGCGTCTCTGGACTGGTTTGACTCGAGTCAGTCACTAAATGACTCGAGTCAAGGTGTATTTCAGCAACTCAATGCAGCTGTGTTTCGCGTTTCAGCTGGCGACCTCTAGTAATTCGATGATATCTCTCAAACCAAAAGTCTGATTGAGGTGAAACCAATTTTGTATGAAACTAGACTCCTATTGAATCATTTTGATATAAATTTCAAGCCAAAGGAAGTTCATATGAAGGAGCTATGAATTTATGAAGTTGACAGTGAAATTCACGCCACTTAGTAGACGAACCTTCAATGCTTTGAGTATATCTCACAAAGTACAAATCCGATTGATCTGAAATCGATGGCATATGAAAGTAGACTCAAAGTTATTTCTATCAAGATTTGAACAGACCAAAACAGAGTTTAGACCATGGAGATATGGCCTTCGAAAGTTGACTGTCTATTCAAGATGTTGCACAGTTTGCACCTCTGCTTCAGAAAATCATGGCTCTCATTTTAAAGACCTCCTTCTTGAAAGAGTCAAAAACATCGACACCTTCTTCCCACAACTCCTTCAAGTCTTCGATCAAGGGCTCAAGGTAAACATTGATGTCATTTCTGGGTTGTTTTAGTCCCGAAATCAACATAGACAGCATGATGTACTTTCGTTTCATGCATAACATAGGAGATAAGTTGTAATTAATCAGGAGTACAGGCCATGAACTATGTATGCTGCTAAGGCTTCCATAGGGATTCATGCCATCCGTGCTAAGGGCAAGCATGAGGTTCCTAGGTTCTTCGCTGAAGTTCGGAAATAATTGATCGATTTTCTTCCATTGAGAAGAATCGGCCGGATGTCGAAGCTATCCATCCGAAATCCTCTCATCTGCATGCCACCTCAGATTTTTTGCATCATTTTCATTCTCAAACAACCGCTTGAACCTTGGTATGATTGGAAGATACCACAACACTTTTGCAGGCCCCTTATCTGACTTGTATCGTGGGGTTTCACATATCGGACAACTCTGCTTCTCTTCAAACTCTTTTCTATATAGTACGCAATCATTCGGGCATGCATGGATCTTTTTGTACTCCATCCCCAGTAGACAAAGTATTTTCTTAGCATTATAGTAGCGGGGTATAGCGGCGTCTCTGCATCACTGCACATATTACCATATGCATGTGATCGCTCAAAAGCCTCTTCTCCTACATCACGAATAATGTCCTCTATGCGATCATCCATATCTGTGTCATTATCATCAAAGGCCACTTCCCCATGTTGAGACCCACTTGGCACTTTTTCACCATGCCATACTCATACTGTATAAGTCTTACAAAATCCGTGACAAATTAAATGTGTGTGTATAACTTCAAGACTTAGTCACCTCTCATTCAAATATTTTACACAAGGGCAATAAAACTTCCCCCTATCATCATGGGCATTTTGTTTAGCAAATTCTATAAATTCCCTTACCCCATTCTGATATTCAACACTCATTCGTAAAGCATTTATCCAATTATGATCCATAGTAGAATTCCTATATATAGACGGAAATCATTGATCTTACATAATCCGAAAAAATTGAAACTTGCATATAAAATAAGCCAACTCCAAATGCAAATATATGCTCAATGTCGGTTATGTCTTCTATTTTATTTTTTTTTACGGAGGAACTTGCCCATTTAATGCATAACAAAGAATCACTTTTGGTCATAAATGCATCACAGTGAATCCAAGAACCAAAATAAATGCATGACGAGGAAATAAAATGTATGGGATGAAGGTCTTGTGGACTCACGCGTAGCATATAATTTCAAATGCGTTTGATGAGTCTTACTTCTCCGGCCATGAACGTTGATGTTGCAGACAACAAGAGTAACCTAAAAATACTTGTTGGTCAGTTGGGTAGGTCTAAAGTGAAAATATAATCTTCAAAAAATAATATTCATGAACAACGGAGAATACCCACAAGAACATTTCATCGATTTCGTTAAACCCATAAAAAACCCAAAACGATAAGCTGGAAAATAATAAAGTTATATAACCAAAACACCTCTTACAGCTTGGTCTATAGACGTTTAGCTAAGGAACCAGAGAGTGATTGTCGAGAGAGGTACACGAAGCAGTGACGAAGCAACACACAAACACTGGAGTCAGAACCTGAGTAATCACTTTCGGCGCAACAAGAGATATTCAGAGAGGGAAATTTAATTTTCCGCGCGACAAAGACACCTTATTTAGCTTTTTGGATTTTATTAATACCGGTTAATTATTAATTGTCCGGTCCTAAATATATAACTAACTTTTTAAGACCGGAGTTTTAAAAGTATCCGGTCCTAAAGTTTTATTATTCATTTAAGTTTAAGACCAGAGTTTTATAAAACATCCGGTCCTAAAATTCAAATACTTTTTAGACCCGTTACTTATAAAATGTCCGGTCTTAACGGCCTTGGTGATTGCAGTAGCAACTGAATGAATAAAATAAAGGAAAAAAAATTTGGACAAAAAATAAAGGAAAATTGGAGAATAAGCTTCTTTAATTACTAGAGAACAGCCAAAAAAACATACATAAGCTTAGTTCTTAATGTGTCTTACATTACTGGAGAATATGCACGTACACAAGAAAAAAAAAACAAAAGAAAAACAAGCTAAAAATTATCAAAAACAAGAATCTGACTGAACATCCTAAAGCTTATTATCGTCCAATGCCTTGGCGATATCGGCGTGAACAACATTAATTTCCCATCGAAGATCAGCAAGTTCCTGTCTTTGTTTCTCCAGCCACAATGCAACATTAGAGGAAATAGGAGAGGGGTCAGAGGTAGGCGTGCTGGGGCCAACAGGTTGGAGAGGGGGAGCACGAACCTCTGCATGGTCTGAAGGCTGGAGGGGGCTGGCAATCTCTTCACCATCAAGAATACGAAGGAACTCAGCAAGGATAGGGTCTGCAGAAGGATGGAAGGGGGGTGCGACAATCTCTTCATCATCCGAAATAACAATGGGTCCAACGACCTGAGACTCTTCGGTCACAATAGAACGCACTCTCGCTCGAGGAGGCGCACTGTATTTCGATCTAACAATGACACGAGCCTCAGGTGTAAGAGCACCCCTACCAGGAGTTCTTTTGTATCTAACCATGGTTTGAGGCTTTGACCAGTTGGGGCAGAGAGCTAGGTAGTGAGGAGTTAATAAGGACAGAGAGGTAGTGTGAGGAGTTAATAAGGACAGAGAGCAGGAGAGATACGCATCTGATGATGAGAATTAATTCGGATTCAATTGGTATAAATGAATTTAGTGTTTCTACTTTAAGAGCATATTTTTATAAATATCCGGTCCTAAAAGTGAATTATTATTTTTCAATCAATTCAATTACTCTTAAGACCGACCTTTTATTTTGTATCCGGTCCTAAAACTCTTTTTTTTTTCAATTTCAATTTTTTTAAAGTAAGAATTTTTTGTTAAAAAATATTACTTTTAAGAACGGTTCTTTTACAGTATCCGGTATTAAAAGTTTATTCTTATCAAAATACTCAGATAGCATGCAGAGTTGTATCCTTACCCTATGTTGAAATGAATGATTCAAAGAGTCTCTTCGGCTTCCACATAAACTTCCCAACTAGGCGTCTCCTCATATTTTGAGGAACTATGCGTCTCCTCGTTAATGTTTTCGGCGTTTCACATTGTTCAAGATGGGTTCTCTATTTAAACCCGTTGTTACTTTACTTTCATCACATTCATCTCCATATATCACTTCTACAACCTTCACCGTAATGGCTGCTCCACCACCACGAGGTCCTCCTTCTTGGCAAAATCCTCAGCCACCTCCGTACCTTCCTCCATTGCCTCACAACTCATCATTCTACCAGATGATGGAGCACTTGATAGCCCGCGTCGATCATATAGACCGACACTTGGGCCAACTGTTTCAGGTCTATCATGCCGTCAACAACAACCTGAACGCGGTACTCGACCCCAATGACGTTGAATACCATACTTCTGATGACGACATCTCCGACCCTTCCCTCCCCTCCGACAATGATGGGGAGGATTAGATTTTTTTTTCTTGTACTACTGCTGCCCTCACAAGGTAGCAGAAAAAATATAATAAAATAAAATTTTTAGTTCCCAATCGCCTTGTACTTGTCTTTATGTTCTTTTTTTTTTCCGACAAAAAGGAAACAAACAAAACATTGTCCTCATCGTGTGTGATAAAAAAGGAAACAAACAAAAAATTCGCAGAATACAGTTTACAGTTAAGACCATACAAAAAAAAAACATTGTTTACCTTATTCAAATAAAAACAAATAGAGTGACAATTATTCTTAAGGTTGGACCATCGTTGTCGTCGATTTTACCTCCCATTCTTTGAACATTTTCAGTGTCCTTTTCATTTATCTTCCTTCTTTTTTTGACAAAAAGAAAAAGGACAAAGAAAAGGGACACCGATAATGATCTTCAAAAGAAGGAGAGGTAAAAACGACGACAACGAAGCACAAAGCTTGAGCAGAACGCCAGAAACTCGGTTGTCTTGAACCCTAATTAATTTGTCTGAAAACCGAGTCACCAATTTTATTTAAAGGAAGATTATTAGGACCAGACATTTAACAAATGTACGGTCCTAAACGTTAAGCCATATTTTTTAAAATAAACGAAAATTTGCTAAATAGTAGCGGACAATTAACCAATCTACGGTCCTAAAAGTTTCGCCATACTTTTAAGATAAACGAAGACTTTTAAGACCAGACTCCTAACAAATATACGGTCCTAAAAGTCTAGCCATATTCTTTAGAATTAGACGAAGACTTTTAGGACCGGATCTTTATCAAATATACGATCCTAAAAGTCTAGCCATATTTTTTAGAATAGGACGAAGACTTTTAGGACCGGATCTTTAACATATATATGGTCCTAAAAGTCTAGCCATATTTTTTAGAATAGGACGAAGACTTTTAGGACCGAATATTTAACATATATACGGTCCTAAAAGTCTAGCCATATTTTTTAGAATAGGACGGAGACTTTTAGGACCGGATATTTAACAAATATACGGTCCTAAAATTCTCACCATATTTTTTAGAATTAGACGAAGACTTTTAAGAATGGACTTTTAACAAATATACGGTCCTAAAAGTCGCAAATACTTTTCAGAGTCTCTTACGGCTCATTTACAACATCCGCCTGTACCTCAAATTTCAAGCACTAAATAGCTTTATCCAACATCTCATTCATTCAGAAACCCAAAATGGGCACACAAAAATTGTTCGAAAAAATAAACAAATTTACAGAAGACTATTGTTGCTACAACATATATTTACAAATGAATTAATTTAGGACATTAATTATTGTTCTGACTTTAAGACCTCATTATACAGATATTCACAAAACACATTGCGTATGTGCTCCACTTCATCATTAGAAAATGACTCAGGACAAGCAAACCTCTGTAACATCAAAGACAGAAACATAAGTAACTTACGTGCTTATTTCATATGTAACATTAAGTTAGAGACTTAATTCAGCCATAACATTTACCTTTGCAGGGAATTTAGTCCTTCCTTCCGTCACAATATCATATATGTGTTTCATGACGTACGGGCCACATAAGTTGGACCCCTTTGGTTGCCGACAGGTCTAAAAACAACAAGAAATATATATAAGAGCATATATAGCTTACTGACCAAGTTCACAAGGCAGTTATGACAGTGTCCAAATATGTACTAACCTTTGGATAGCTCCATCTAGGATCTTTGGCCTCATACCCGAGCTTTTTTTTACCTCAATTTGGAAGGTCCTCATGTCACTATCATCAAAATCACAAATTTATCAATAATTGTTCACTGAAAATTCACAGTAGAGATTTCAGACAAGACAATCAAAATGACATCCTTACTCGTTGATGGTCTGCTTCAACGTAGGCCCTGGATCACCTTGAGAGGAGCATAAGAAGATAACTGTATGTACCTCCATGCACATGAGGACCAACTGCCAGTGGTAGCTGAAAATTCACAGTAGTAAAGTACTCAGTGATATATATATGTAGCAGAATTAAGTGAATTGCAGACAAGAATTGTGATATGTACCCGAGGTAGTATGGAAACAAGTATACCTTTCTTCTCACTTCACACAACCTCTTTGATATGTACTGTTGTCTCTCCACCAAAGGTATTGAACATGCATAGTCTGGGCACAAGAATCCAAAATCATTGATTCTGCCCTGTTGAACCAGTTCATCATGCATGAACCTACTAGAATGACATCGATTAGGGAATTAGTATATATATGTGTGTGTCTAAACGATGCATTTAAATTATGTAATCAAGGAAGAAGATACTTACTTTATAAACATTTGAACAATTGCACTAGTAACCTCCTGTCCAGGAAGCAGCAGGGACGTTAAATCGTCATTATCAATGTAAACCAGTTGAATATTAGGGAGGCCTACTACTTCATTGATAGGCCAAGATTTATCTTTAAAATATCCGTTGGATACCATATCCGTTGAATATTAGGGAGGCCTACAACCACAACTCCTTGCGACGTATTGGAGATGGCTGGTCAACTATCACAGAAGGATTGGATTCAGCTTCATCTTCCAATCTCTTCCACTTGGCTGCCATCAAATCTTTTTCGACCTTTTCATATCCGCCACGAGAAGCCCTGTGTGGGCAATCATTCTTTCTCCCGATCTCCTGTGCTTGTTCCCTTCTTTTCTGTGAATCAGGATTGAAAACAACTATCAATTATGAATTCCAGCCATGTCACTAACAGAAATTAGAGAACTTCTGCTTGATATGAACGTCAAACATTAGTCAAATTCACTTCATCAAGTTTCAACATTTTATTTAAGGAAGATGTAGCATTGTAGAAGAAATTGGGAGAAATAAAGGAAAGGGAGTTGCAGAATTGCTGCCAACTCAGTCAATTCATTCATTCATCATAACTGGTTCCTACACATATTAGACTAACTAACTAACTACTTGCACTGAAACCATTACACAGTTAACATACTAACTAACTAACAACAATGTCTAACCATTACACAGTTTACATATCAGACTTGCATGGAACTAGGACATGCTCCTTTGATGCAGGACAAAGGCAGGAAATGTATACTTCTATTCACACACCAAACCATTTAATTAATAGGATTAGATGAACACAATAACATTCACATATCCGCACAGGTTAATAAGCAAACAACAGGGCAAACAAAACTAAATATAAACTCACCAGAGCTTCAGGAGTGGTCCACATCTGAACAAATTGTTGCCAAGTTTGTTCATCAATAAATGTGTACTTGTCCCAGGGATTATGGTCAGGCCGAACCTCGGCAAAAATATACTTGTTAGCTAGAAAGGTCTTAAACTTCCTCCACCGATCAGCACAATAAGACAATGTTGAGTCTTTCAACTTCTCAGAGTCAGGGACGGTGTATGTAAGCCATATAGTCTCCCAAATAGGATCCTTTACTGTGCTAAGGTCCACATTTTTCCACTTAGTTGTCAAGATGCTAATCTTGTTGCGTGCTAGACAGTCGACAAAACTAGTATATTTGCTTTTATTAGGACCGACAGGTTGCAAATTTTCATCAAACTGAATCTCGAGCTTTGTCCCAGAAGTCCGACTTAGGGATACATTCATCATTCGTGTGCCGCTTCTACCACGGCGTGCACGGCGGTTAGGAGGCTCATTGTGAGATGAAGAGGGTTCGTTCTGACCCACATCAGTTACACCAGTAACTGGCGTTCCAGGAACACGACTGGAATCGTTTTCACTGTTCATTTTCGAGACAGTAAGAGAGGAATGCCTGAGCAAATGAAGGACTATCAGAGGCTAATGGTACTTGGGCGAGGAAGAGAGGTAATACAACAGGAAGGGTTTTGCAACGTGAACAGAGGTTCTTCAGTGAGAGTGACAAAAGCTTCCGTGCAAAGAAACATATATTTGGCGCCTTATTTTTAAGACCAAACAAATTAGTAGACGGTCTTAAAAGTTAACC
The DNA here is from genome assembly GCA_025563575.1 of Acacia pycnantha. Classification (NCBI taxonomy): domain Eukaryota; kingdom Viridiplantae; phylum Streptophyta; class Magnoliopsida; order Fabales; family Fabaceae; genus Acacia; species Acacia pycnantha. The sequence continues at coordinate 467,602 of JAMWYP010000156.1, forward strand.
TTTAAGACCGGTCTTTCTATAACTCCGGTCTTAAAATTAATTAATTTTTCATTTAAACTTTTGGTACCGGCCGCATTTTATGTCCGGTCTTAAAAGTCTAACTTTTAAGACCGGCTATTGTATATGTTTGGTCTTAAAACTTTAATACCTTTATATTTAAATTTTTTCGTATTATTTTGGAGTGTAGAAAATATAAGTCTGGTTGTATGAGATTACGTGATAAAGTAATTGATATTTCAATTTTTGTAATAACATTTTTAAGACAAGTTGTTTTTTTAACAGGTCTGGATAATATATTTAAGACCTATGAAAAAATGATCCTGTATAAGAAGTTCTTTATATTTATAAAACCGCCACCGGTCATACCTTTAATACCGGGGCGTCGATAGTCCGATCTTGAGGCGATCTTAAAAGCCTTTTTTGCACTAGTGTGTCATACACTTCGAAATACATAGGTCTTATCTAAGCTAGCGAGAGCTACCATGTCGTAGGATTCTTAGGCACCACTGATGATGGGAGGTAAGCAAACGTTCTAGATAATTTACACTAAATGCATAGACCCTGCTGAGCCTGCAGACTATACATCTAGTCCAACAAAACCATTATCTTAAGTGTCATACACTTTGAAGGCATCGTTACCCGAGGAAATAATAGGTCTTAGCTGAGCTAGAGAGCACTACCATGTCGAAGGGTCTTAAGCACCACTGATGATGGGAGGTAGAAAAACGCGCTAGATAATTTTTGTGAGGGTACATTTCGGTCCCATCTTCAATTACTAACTAATAAATTAACTAGCATTTAGTCAATTTCTAAGCTAGAATTGATTTTATCTTGCATGCATAAAGTAGATATACATATAAAAAAACTATCACATAGTTTAATATTAAACGGCTTGTATTTATCATGCATGTTTGTCGTGTGGTGATCGCATTTACTATTATCATGCATACTAGCCATAATAGTTCTATGCATCATAATAATAATAACAATTCATGTATTTTGTGGATGATCATGGTGCCTTTCGATTATTGATCCAAAACATCTCCATGTCTTGGATTATCAAATCTCAAATCTGCTCCATTCTTTCATCATGGTTGAATGATCTCCTGGTAAACTCTTATTGTACTTGTCCACAATCTAAAATTTTACATTCTTATTCCTATTACAATTTTCTATGCAATATTTAAATAGGGACAAAACAATCCCATTTACCAAAAATAAGAAATTAAAAATAAAATTTAAATCAGGACAAAACAATCTTATTTGCCAAAAGAAATAAAATTTAAATATTAATTTAAATCATTCATTCGAGACATCATGACCATCACTTTTCTTGTACCTACAAAAAGGTTAGAAAAACACATGCATGTATTTTTGAAAATCCTAATTTATCATTGAATCGAATTCAATAATCTTACCCCATGTGTTTTCAATAACGAGCCCGATCTGATACCACTTGTTGTTTTATTTTGCCTATTACATGACTTTTGATGCAAAGTTTCATGAGGTTGAAAATAAAAATTTTGTTTAATCCTTGCAGAAATCCATAACTCCTTACGGTCCTCATGAATTATTAACCTTAACTCATTACGTTAATTAGTTATTAATTATTAATCTGTAACTCTTTACGGTGCTCATGAGAATCCATAACAATTTATAATATTCATGAGCTTTAGGATTACTCGTTAAAACAACTATTGGGGATTAGGATCACTTAATAACACGACTATTGGAGATTAGGATTACCTTAGATCACTTGAAGACCTCAATGTTGTTGATGTCCTCTAACGTTGATCCACACGGCTATCCCCTGATTGCAACAAGGACTCCTTCTCTTTGAACCTCCTGTTCCTTAGATGCTTGCTAGGCAAAGACAAGGTTGAGGTTTGGTTTCCTTGGGTTTTTCTCTTTTCAAGAAGATGGTGGTTTCTTAGGATTAGGTTAAAGATAGAAGGAGCAAGATCATTGGAACCTTGCCTTTCTTGGATGGGGCCCTTTTCTCTAAAATTTTTTCAATGATCGAAATTTAGAGTGCATAAGGAATCTTGTTTTTCTCCTAGAAAAACGTGTGAGAAAATAGCACACCAAAAATCAGTACTTTATAAGAGTCTAACCCTAATTTAAGTGCTTACAAGAAAGACCCAGTTCAAGCTTAAATTGGAAAATCCAAATCACAATGAATTAAATTCATATCTTGATTGATTGATTGAATTTAAGATAATGAATCACATTCATATCTTGATTTATTGATTGAATCAACCATTTAAGATGACGGATCACATTTATTTCTTGATTGATTGATTGAGTCAACCATTTAAGATTATGGATCACATTTATATCTTAATTGATTAATTGAATAATAATTTAAGATGATGGATCACATTCATTTTTTAAACTAAAATTAAAAATCATTTTTAATTCAATCCTCATTCATTATTTCTCATTGGATCTTTATATGTGTGTGTGTGTGTGTGTGTGTCTATATATGTGTGTGTGGGTGGGTGTGTGTGTTTTATAGATAATTCAGAATTATCTTTTATAACCTAACCTTTTGAATTCAAGTTCAAATTTAAATTCAAAAGTTAAAATAATTCCAAATTCAACTTGGACTAAGACCCCGTTGGGTCTACCAACACATTTGGACTCTTTTGTGGAAAACAGGGAGGGGAATGCAGTGAAAAAGTGCCCAAATTGAAACAACCAAAATGAAGTTCCAGTATAAGATACCATGCATAGCGCATTTGGCTTTCCCTCCATAAGGTTTTTGTTGAAAAGATTAATATAATTGATGCACGTGAGGAAGCCCTTCATCAAGCTCCAACTCTAGCTCCTTTGTAGTTACCTCCAACCCAAAATGCCATAGGAAAATTAGTTCCCCTTTGTAACAAACACCGTGTGTGCCACTTACGACTGTTGTAAGTCAAATTTTATGCAAAAAAAATATTTTTCATAAAATAATAAAATATCAATCCCTCTTTTGAGAACCTATTATCATATACAGCCAATGTTGGGTAAGTATTGAAGATGTCTCAGTCATACAACTGACATCATACAATCTAAAAATTGTCCCACAAAAAATACAATCTAAAAACAAATATTATCAATTATGTTAGGAAGGAACCTGACAAGCAGAGATCAATGTCTCAATTTGCAAGCATGACAATGCTTTTGAACTTTGCAAATCATCTTCAATTTTTGCATCACAGGAAGGCTCAGGAGGCTACAAGGCATACAAAGATGATGTCTCCACAAAATAGTCAAGGTGTGATGGTCCAATAGATGCTTTAGAACATAGTATAATATACAACCATAAGTCATATTTCTAAACAAAAAATAATATCATATTTGTTGCGCCTCAAACTTGGAAAATATGGAGCCACCACCAAAATTTTAAAATAGGATAATTTTGAAAACCTATTTATAAAAAAATAAAAACTAGATAGGGCTTGGGCATCGATTGTGCGTGAGGAAGGTGTTAAGCAACCTACAACACCTGTTCTAAGAACAGTTACCCTAGGTCAATTATCTAAAAATGAATATGGCTTTTAATTTTATTATAGTTATCCAAAAAATAAATAAAATATTTACAAAAATAAAGAATATGAAAAATAAAGAAAACATGTTTATTTTTAAAAATAAAAAAGGAGAAAATATAAGAAAATATTTATTTACAAAATCAGACTTGACGTAGAAAGAGAACCTAGGGCCTATGTACCCTTTAGAGGGATCAAAGCCCAAGTAGTTTGAGGGAAAAAAAGGCATGTCACTTGGTTGTTGTTTTAAGAAAAATGTTTATTTAGTTTATTTGAGAAGAGTACTTTTTTATCCGGAAATGTTGCAGATGTGGCATACACATGTCAGCAAAGTTTCAACATTTTCGAAATCTCATGGTTTCATCAACTATGCCGTTCAATGTGCACAATGAAGATCGAGACGGAAATGAAGAGAGCAACAACAAGTAGCAGTGCCCATCAAACTAATCACCCCCATAATCCTCGAGCAAAAACTAATTGAAGGAACCACTAGGAAAAAGAGGGATCTCTTTGTTCCCTTGTATAAACATCAAATAGAAATTCTCGAACAGAATAGAATAAACATAAGAAAATAAATACAATCAGTCAAAACAATAGCTGAAGAACAACACAAAACACTCTTAGGAAACCAACAAAGAATCATAAATATTCTAAATGAACAAAATTTCAAAAGTATTGAAAATAAATTAGAACAGTTAGAAGTTATCCAGTGTTTGACGAACAAGGAGAAGTCCTAGTCCCGTCAATTTGCATCGCACTACTTGGAATATCAGAAGAAGAAAACTACCCAACAAGAGACGAAATCCAGGAAAAGCATAATGCTGAAAGAAAATTAAAAAAAGAAGATAGAATGACAATACAGAAAGAAAGAAAATCCAAAGATACAGGAAGGTGGAGGAGGAAATGGAAGAGAAAGAAAATTGATAAACTCCTTTTCGATCACTATTTCCATTCATAAAAGAGACGGAAGGTGGAGGAGGAAATGGAAGAGAAAGAAAATTGAAGATCTGCACCTGAAACGCCGAGGTTGTAGCCGAACGTGAGGCCACCGGTGGCTTGGCGTCGAACTGATCTTGGCGTCGAAGCTTCCACCGAAATTGCTTAGGAAGTAGGATTAATCATCCACCTAAACCCTAATGGGTCCGTATTCGCCTTTTATGGCCGAAGCAATTTCGGCGAAAGAGTCATCGATGGTCCACAGGGAAATTGTTTCCTCCTCCGACGACCCGACCCATTTAATCTTCGGTGCCCTCTTTTGTTCTAGTGTTACTTTATTCCCTTCAACTTGCCCACCGAAATGCCTTCCACGCCCTCTTCTTCTCTTCCCTTTCTGCAGGTAGAAAGAGAATGGGAACAGCCGAAAGGTGGGTGAGAGAGTGAATAAAAAAGATGATCAATTGTTTGTTGACACATGTATGCACATCTGAAGCAGCTACAGTGAACTAACGGACGTTAATGGGCTTTTCTAACAAATTGTGCCAACTTTATAATTTTAAAAGTTTGTTGGTATTTTTGGTCCAGTTAAAAGTTTATTGTGTTGGGCGCTCCTGGACCAATAGTTTGTTGGCCAAATTACTCCTTAACCCTTAAACTTTTAACACCTCAAAAATCAAACGACCAAAAACTTAATCAAAATATTTGAAATGTTGTCAATCAACAAAAACCCATTTTTATAAGGCCAAATTAATTTCCCAAAATATTTCAGAGTTAATAAAATGTGGAAGTCTTAAGATCATGACAAATACAAATGACATAACATGAGCTCTATAAGTACAAAAGAGCCTTCAAGACTCACTTCATATGTTCCTTCCCTTGCTTCCTAATAATCTCTTGAAAAAATAAATATAGTAACCATAAGATCCAAAGATCTCTATAACCATTGGTTATTCAAAAATATACATGCAAACCAAGATCGAGATCATACGGTTTAAAAGTCAAGTTTAACTCACAATAATTTATTTATATTATTAACATAAAACCTTTCACAATCTAGTTCTCGATTTGGTTATCAAAATGCCCTCCTAAAAAGGATTCCAAAATGATTGAACATCATTTTATTTTCCAAATATCGTTCACAAGATATTTCACAAAAAACATATCTCAACCTTGTTACAAAAATAATTATACAAAAGCTTAATTATTCAAATCATAAATCACATATATATAACATGTCCAGCAAATGATTGACGTATCGACCTCCTTATTACCCCTGACTAGCCTTATAACCACTGACTGGAGCCATAGGCTAATACAGTCTAACAAAAACTTATCCATTTAACTGGATTGTCCCAAGCTCACCAGATCTTAAGATACACCAGGCCAAAGGTATAAAACTTAAGTCTAGACTATGGCTACCCTCCTTGTACACAACTAAGGAGGTGTCACATGTCCCCAGCTCCAATCCTAGCCAAAGGAAAACATGGAAGAATGGGCCTGACAATGGCTACCCTCCTTGTACACAACTAAGAATGCATGCTAATATTTGACAACACATTTCTAAATGGTAATTCTTCAGTAAATCTTTAATCAATAGACCCTTATAATAACCTGACGATGATGATATCAATCAAGGGAGAATACAACTTATTGTTTCTTCGTTTTATCTTATGCTTTTTTAATTTTCAATTTTTATCATCTCCACCTTTATCTTTTCATTCTTTATCTTCTGCAATTTTATTTCTTGTTTTTAATTTATGTCTTTCAAATTCTGTTTGTGTTTATTTTTATCATGTCTTCTATTTTCTGTTCTATTTCTCATTGTTCTTCTTCTTTCACTTCCTCATCTTCTACCCCAAACTCTTCCTTAAACCATAAGGGATCTTGTTCCTCAACAAACCAAACTGGATCTATATCCTAGAAGGACTCAAATCTACAAACACTTTCCCTGTAAACGTCTCAATTCAAGGAATTGACAACCCATGAAATATTCCTCATGCAAACTACCAAAGAAAGAAACATCTAAGATCTATTAAGTCTTTAGACTATATGGATCTTGGTGAACCTAAAAGTGTTTTTGTCATTGAAAAACAGTTCCAAATTGACAAACCAAGTTTGCAAAAGGAATTTCACTCTAAAGAAAATACTTTGCAAAGAAACTAGTTCTTAGAACAATTTAAAGGATTATTGAGGAAACAAATCCAAGAAAAATTATATAGTTTCCTTGAAAAGTATGAAGTGAATATTCTATTTTTTGAATAGTTTGAAGCTTATGCTTTAGATCAGAAATTAGAGTATCCATTTCTTCCAACTTTGAATATGATCAAAACAAATTGGAAAACATCTGGAGAACAAACTATTTCTTCATAAGTTCATCCATAACGATATTTCCAAAATTCCTCAAATTCAAAACGATAAATAGAAATCCATCTTGATTTCACACTAGAAACCTGTTGATTCAAGAGATGATGAAAATCTCATTGAATGCAACATGACTCATAATGTTCAAACTAGTGAACATCACTTTGTTTCAACAACATTACAACAAATGTCCTAATTTCAGCAAACCGATGCTCCTTAAATCATTCAAGCTCCTACTTCTTTAATAGAAGTCATTAGCCTTGACCAAACTACAGGAATATAATCTTCTACTCAAACCTTAAGATCTGATCCTCCTAGAAAAAACAAACCAATTTGTTGTATGTGTGGTAAACCTGGACTATGTCCTTAAGTATTACCGCCATACTAGGGAAATCATAAAACTTAAGAAAATTGTTTGCAATCAAATAAATGATCTTCTGATCAAACCTTTTTTTGATTACCTTTAGGGTTTGGACTCTTGGGATTTGTGCACCTCCTAGCCCATGCACCAGCCGTTGCACTTTAGGGTTGAGGCCCTTGATTAGGAAAGCCCTTGATTATAGCATTGATTATAAGTTGATTAAGACCTTCCTTCATGGTAGGAAAATCCTAGAACTTATTTCCCTTGTTGGGCCGCTCCGTATATGGTCCTGATATGAGCCTATAACAGTTGCCCCCCATCCCAATAGTTCAGGTCTTTAAGCTGCCAGGATACATTTTTTGTCTATCCCGGGTCTTGTTTCCAAGTTGTTTGTGACGGTGGAATATCACCTAGAGGGAGGTGAATAGGTGATCTTAACAAACTTTTCGCAAGATACACTTGAAAATAAATATCTAGAGTAAGGGAAGAGAAATGGGCACGGAGAGATTTATACTGGTTCGGTCTAATACTTTGACCTACGTCCAGTCCCCAAGAACACCTTGAGATTTTCACTAACTCTTCAAACACAAGTAAAATTACCCACTCTGTAACTTAGGATGATCCTTTCACACTCGGACTCACTCCCCCTTACAAGTTGTAATCGTACACCCTTACTTAAGGTTCCACAACCTTAAGTTTGAACGACTAAATAATGAAGGTGTTTGACAACTCCTCACGAGTGAATAAAATATGAACACTGAAGTACTATAGGTATCTGAAGATACTAAAGATAATTGAAGTAGTTGACCACAGTAATACAAAAATGTATATCTTGTATTCTTCTGGGTTGTTTTATAAATGAGTCTGCTAGCCTTTTATAATGTTTGTGATTCATGTTGATGAGCGATTTGTAAAGATAGCCGTTGAGTCATATTGTCTCTTGGATTTCCAACGTTTGCTCTGCATTAGCATCGGGTTCCCCCAATCTAAAATAGCGTGAGCAGGAACTGGCTTACCGCTTGTGTATTTATCTGATTTGGTCCATGGCAATCCCAGATTCTTTGTCGAGCTTTATTTTCACTACTACGATGAATCCACGTTATGAACTTGAATTTATTTTCAGAATTCTATTTAATGACTAGGCCATAGTCAAAATATGTTGCGCAAAATATTCATATGATATTAACCCGAGAATATATTTAATGGGGGGGGGGTTTAACTAAACCTCCACATTGCATTCCGGCTCATTTACCAGAATTTAATCCAAGGTAAGGGTGATTCGTCACATGTTCAAATTCAGTTTTTGAACCAAACTTCAAACATTTCGACTTGATCAGGGTCTGCATGACGATTCGCCTCATTGCCCTAGAATGCAAGCTTGAATGCATCATATCTTTACTTGAAAACGGGTTTTGTTACCCTAGATTTATTTATCTATCACTCCATGCTAATTCAAAATTGGGTTTCGTACCTTGGATTCATTCCATTACTATTTATTTGGAAACCATGTTTCGTACCTTGGATTCATTTCGTCACTCCATATTTATTTGGAAACCGGGTTTCTTTACCCTGGGTTCATTCCTTCGTTCCATATTTATTTGGAAACCGGGTTTCTTTACCCTGGGTTCATTCATCCATCGCTCCACGCTTATTCGAAAAATGGGTTTCGTTACCCTGGATTCGTTTATAATTGGTATAATTTAAACAGTAATTCTCAACTGAGAATTTCTTATTTTACTTGAAATCACATGATAGCAGAGTTGATCAAATGAATATGCCGACATGGTCGACCTTACAAAATTCCATAAATGGAAAATTGGCATAATAGATTCCACATGGAACTTGGATTTAACTATAGTATTTCTTCATCTTATCCGCGTTCCATGTTCTTTTCATTAACGTCTTCGCCAGGGTCTCTAGCATGTAAGCTCCTTTGTCGAGCTTCTCTCTCACCCGATAAGGGACTTCCCAATTCGTAGCCAGCTTCATATCTCGGTCATTTTTGTTTCCTATGTTTGCTCTTCGGAGCACCAAATCACCCTTTTCAAATGACTAGGTCTTCACTTTTTTTATTATACCTAGCCGCAATGAGTTGCTTGGTGGCCATATCATGGCAGTGTGCCGTGATTCTGACTTCGTCAATCAAATCCAACTATGTTGCCAAGGCATCGTTATTCTCCTTTTCTCTTTGACAAGCTTCGAGTCTCCTCCATTGTAACACCACTAATTTTGTAAACAAAGAATTTGTATGTACTGATGAATTAATCAGAAGTGTTGATCTCAATTTGATAATATATTCTGTAATATTTATAATAAGTAATAATTATTATAAAGGGGCTATCAGATTATTGGGGGACGAGAAAGTGGATCCTGGAAAGGGTAAAAATGTTTCCTAATATGACCACGGAAAAGGAGGTCATGATTGTGCCCTGATTTGGAAAAGAACCAGGCCCAAGGTAAAACACCGGTGTAGTATAAGCCGGTACAATAAAGTGGGGACAGAGAATATTGGTAGAACACAAATTCCTATCCCTACACTTTATGTATGCGCCACATATGGTCAGGGAAGAGGACAAGTCAGTGCAAGAATCACATGCAGAAAAGAAAAGTCAGTGCAATCATTACAAAGGGACACGTGTCACCACAGGGGAAAAACAGGAAAAGTAAGGCTCCGATTTCAGGTAAACAATGAAAAACCTAACGTTAGAAGTTTGAAATTAGGGTTTTCGCCCACCTGAATAGGGCTTGCTGTTGTCATCTGATTTTGGTGATTTTAAGGGTTCCAATGGGATTAAAACGTGATTTTTCATGGGGTTAGGTTAGAGTTAAAGTTTACGAACCCAAAAGCACCAAAAACCTAAAGAACAGCTTGCTGCCAGCTTCAAGGTTTTTTGGGCAGTGAAGCTTCACTCGTGTTTTTAAAATAGTAAATGAAGTCTGTTTGCCCTAAAATTTTATGGGCAAAAATTAGACATCTGGGGATTCATTTTGATATAATATTTTGTAATTTTTCAAGGTTCCAAACAAGAGCAATAAATTTCACAATGTAGCTCAAAATTTGAAACCTTGATCTGGACCAGCGAGTGATATTTTCAAGTGATAAATTTATGCGCATGTTTTTGACCTCTGAGGATATCTTTATCATAAACTAGATATCCTAAGGGTTCATATTCCACTGATTTCGTGTCCATTAGAGTTTTTTGGAATTGATCAAAAATGTTTGAAGTTGGGCCAAAGTCACTGGAGTTTTTGGAAAGTTTGACTAGGGCTCGCATTTCTTGGAAAATGGAAGAGTATTTTTGGAAATACTAAAAATAAGGTATTTTGATGTTTTATAGGGTTAAGGCATATTTGGGAAGGTGATCAGGCATCATAAAATATTAAGTAGGTGCAAAACCCAAGTAGTAACTGCTTACTCAAGTACTTGATATGTGTTTGTTGTATGTTTGTTTGTTATGTGTGTTTGTATTGCCAAATATGCATATAGAGCATGTTGGGGTTCAATTCCCTAACTATTATGTTCCTAGTACTGAGGATTGGTTTGAGGCTGGCCTTGATTGGCGGCTCTATGAGTCGTTAGGTCCAGGGCTGGCCTGGTTCGGGTGGCTCTACGAGCCCGTGGTTCCGGTATTTCAGGGCTTGTGTTGGTGAGGCAGCTCTACGAGTTCAACGGATTGTGGTGATTGGTTATTATGGTATGCTTCTGAATGCATATTTGGTATGTTTGGCTTGTTGATTACGATTTTGCATGATATGGTTGCATGCATACACTACACACATATAGTACGTGAGTTTGACAATTACTTCAAGGTTCATTTTTGAACTCCAGATAAATCTAAAGTTACAGGGGATCGTGCTTGAGTAGGGAAGACCTTTTTTGGAAAGGTAGGTCATATCAGTGCTAATTGAAGAATAGGGAATGCCATATTATACTTTGTATTTATTTTTGGGATGACTGTATATCTTTTTGGTATTTTATTTTTGGAAAACTGTACCCTTAACCCTTCAGGGACTTTTACTTTTTAATAATCGCACTTTTACCAACACAGTAGGTAGTCAAACCGGTAAAATGCTCTGTTGCGCATACTCTGATTTATAATCAAGTTGGACTAATAACTATGGAAAGGTAACAATTAAAAGGGATCCCTCTAACCTGCCACCCAAAAGGGCGAGGCCAGTAGGGGTGTTACAGTTTTGGTATCAAGCATGGTTTGGACGGTACTTGTAAAAGGTAAATTAAAATGGCTAAGGGTACTGATATAATTTTAGGAAAATGGAGCAAAAAGGACATATGGCCTGAGGAAGAGGGTTAAGCTCTGGGGAGTAAAAACTCCACAGGTAGATAAGACAACACAGAATGTGGGTTTTGCTATTAACTTTAGGCCCTCTAATATGGAAATCAGGGTCTGAATTAAATTCGTGCAATAAAATTGAAAAGAAGAGTAACTTAATTCTGATAATAAATCACAATTAAGTAAAAGAATACGGAAGGAAGGCATTATAGTAAGAGGAGACCAACCGTTGTATCAGGAAATGGAGCAGTAGAGATATACCCCAAGGAGTAGGGTTCAGGCTCCGAAAGTTGATATTTTGGGGATAGCTAACATGGCACAAAATGTAGACTCTGTTGCTAATCCTAGGGCCCTTGATGATATGTTGATATATGATTTAGATCCCCAAATATTATCAGAGCTTTAAGGTTAAGCGTGTTTAGGTGAGGAAAATCTTGGGATGGGTGACCTTTTGGGAAGTATTATAGGAATTTGAGGTTTTCTTGAATTAAGGCCATAATACTTTGAGGTATTACTTATGGTGATCCTTAGAGATTCTATAAGGATGTTAGATTGAGTAAGGATATGATTGAGACTAGGCTTGAATCTGATTTTAAGTAGAATTAATCCCAAGGTTAAATGTGATTATGGTTGTATTAAGGTTCCAATACCTAAGAATAGGAACCTTGTGAATATTAATTGATACTGAATTGTCAGAATGTTTGGGTATGATTGAGGATTAATGATTAACCTTGAGGTAATAGAATGATATTAGATTATACCCTATAATATTGAGAATTGAGCTGGAATTAGAACCTCGAGAATAGTGTTGATATTCAAATATTTTGAGGTTTAGACTAGGAATATAAATTACGATCCTAGTTTATATTTTGGGTATTATTGAGGTGATATGATTTCTTAGCCTAACTGATGTTGAGGTTCTTGGAGTTGAATGTGAATCTGACAACTATTGATTTGAGGTTATTTGAGGATAGTGCCTAAATGTTGTAAGTTATGTATCATGATGATTAGAGCATGTTTGTTGGGTATGGTCGAGGTTTAAGAATTAGGTTGATGAACCTAAGATTTGGTAGGCATCTATAGGATTACTGCCAATTGAATAGTGACCTAAGAATCTGATTTGATAATGAGAGATTCTTTAGGCATTTGATTGATCTAAATACATTGAGGCACTAGAGTATAGTACCCGTGTGTATTAGGTATTTGGAGGTTACTAGCTGCTAAGGAATGATTTTAATCTTATAATATCCCTTAGAGAGAATGGGTAATAGTTTGTTCCTTGGTGAAATCAAGGAGTAGCTAGAACCTCAATAGCCATAGGTTACGATCTCATGCTTAGGATCGATAGCTGTAGATAGGATAGTGGCTAGTGGTTTTCCTGAAAGATGTGGGCTGAATACCCAATAAAGAAAAATGAATCTGTGACTATGCCTGGAGATGGATCGTTATCGAAAGATCATATACAGAATGACCCCAAATTAGGATTATTTGATGCAATATCAAGGTATTACCATAGGGGTGCTCTAGCGCTATGTGGAAAACTGTGATACAAATATACAATGGGAAATGAGACTTACTAAATTGTAATGACCCCAGGTCATTGAATTGAATATGTGGTCAATGGAAGGCCCTAAGTCCTATGTAACTAGTATGTTCATAGGCTAGCGAAAGATCACAATTACTAGACCATGAATACCAGGCAGAGTGTCGAAGAGATTGTAAGCCTAAAAGATACAGGCATTATTCTGGAATGGATGAACAAATGAAATGGAATGGACTGGGTATCCTATGATTCAAGTAGCCAAAGATAAAGCCTGAGATGTAATTGGAGTTAATGACCTTCTATGTCAGTTGTCTGGTTCTTGGTATGTGTGAAAATTGAATTTTGAACTTACCAATGCACCTACTATGTTTGTGAAATTTTGAAATTGAATTTTCTGAACTAAATTCTCAAATGAAATGTTTTTCAAAATTTAATAACAGTTTGAAATGGTTGTTTTTGAACTATGTTGTCTCATAGATAGGGTGTCCTGATGGAACCCCGATTTGAAATTGAATTGTGAACCAAGTTTAAAATTGACTTGTGAATCATGTTTGTGGTGGAAGCAGTACAAAACTAGAAGAGGCCAGAAACTATTGAAGACATACTTAGTTTGCTAGATCTTGCCAGATGTTTTGAAATGTTTTGAAATAGTTGGTCATTGGTTAAAAAGTTGTTATGAAGGGATTGGTTTTTGAGAAGCTGATACTCGTACCAGCAATGTACGCACCCAATCTGAGTAGTTTCGCATTGTAGGGGTGTGTGATTTGCCTTGTCTGGCCGGCACCCACGCAAGTGTTGGAGCAGGGCTCCGTGGACGATGGTCCTTTGTCCCAGTATGGGATTCTGGTGGTGGCCTATTATTGTATGTGCCAGAGTGGACATTGGGTCCTTGGAAGGGACAGAAACTCTCTCATATTGGCCGACAAGTGCGTTGCCACTTCGATGGGTTGTGTATGAAAAGATTGGGATGTGTCGTTGTACCAAGAGGTTGAAGTGGTGGTGAGAGCTTTCGAATGTTGAATTTGTGAAATGAATAATCCCGCTGATAAAGTTGTGCCGATAACAAATGTTTTATGAATTTAGACTGGCAGCGAATTGTTTTCACGAAAATTCGAGCTGGCAACGATTGAATTTGAAAATGTGATAACACTATTACTATTTGTATAGTACAGATTGTGAAATGTACTACAACCATAGGGATTTTCAAATAGGTGAAAATTTGAAATGTTGAGTATGAGACAACATAGTAAACAATGACATGGCTATCGTCGCTATTGTATTGAAAAGAAACGCAGTGCAGTTGGTGATTATGTTGATATAGGAACAGAAACTGATAAAATGGTCTATAAATATGGATAGTATTTTCCAGTTACCGTGATAAGCAAGAGGAAAATGGTTGAGAGTTTAAAATTGAGAAAGCTCAGACAAGATAGATGAGCAGAGGCTCGAGGCAGTAAGACCTGATATGCAAGTTTTCATGGGGCAGTGTCCCTAGGCTGTAACACCTGTAATGCTTAGCACTGTGTGGGATACTGATTGGCATAGTAACTATTAGACCAGTGTATTTAGAGTACATCTTGAGGCTGGCAAAACATTTGATTAGTACCAGGTGATAAATGAGATGCCTAAGGCCTGAGGGTGATTCCCTGGGCGGTAAGGCTAGAAAATCTAGCAGTATAGTAATAGAATGAGCCAAGGGCTAGAATATGATAAGACAAGAGGAAAAATGAATAAGGTAGTAAGATTTGCGTAACCTAGCGCTGTAAAGATGGACAATTGGTCTTGTGTAATTCAGCACTACACCTGGGTACAAGATAAAAGAGAGTAGTGTATGATTGTGACGTGTTCTTGGTAAGCATGCACAGCCTCAATGAATGAAATTATGTCTTACGACTATGTTACATGTTTAGTTAGCATGTATAGAAAAGAAATAAATTAAAGGTCAGAATGATTCCCCGAGGTATGGATGTTCAAATTTCAAGGACTCTTAAAGGGTATAGAGATACCTGAATGGAAATGATAAGATGTTACCAAGGATCTTGTAGTGGGTCTGCCCAAGATTAGACACTAAAACGCCATCTGGGTAGTAGTTGATCGACTCACAAAATCTGCACACTTTATGTTAGATATGATTAGTTTTGATGATGTCTTATATAGATGTCATTATTAAGAGCAAAAAGAT
The DNA here is from genome assembly GCA_025563575.1 of Acacia pycnantha. Lineage (NCBI taxonomy): Eukaryota > Viridiplantae > Streptophyta > Magnoliopsida > Fabales > Fabaceae > Acacia > Acacia pycnantha. The sequence goes on from JAMWYP010000156.1 coordinate 482,810, forward strand.
TGTATAATATATTTATCTCTTACATTGACTAACTACTATATATTTAATGTAGATTAGTCCAAGAAGAATTATAGAGATTAATCAAGAAGGAGATAAAAGATTACAGAAAGAAGAAATTAGAAAGAAGAAATTACAGAAAGTGTCAAGGAAGCAAGAAGTTATCAAAGTATTTTGGGAATAATCAAGAAGAAGATGAAATATTGAAGAAGGAAGAACTCACAAAGAATGATTAGTTCAAATTAAATTATGAAGAATGATGAAGAGAAGAGATAAAGAGAAGAGTTAAATTATGGAGAATAATCAAGAGAAGAAGAAAGAAAGAAGAACTTGTTAAATGGAATGAGAAAATCATTATACAAGTTTTTAGATTGATTCTAGAACTCTCCACGATCAAATGGAAGTTGGAATGGCTCAAATCGGGGTTAAAATAAGCTACAATTGCATTCCTGAAGTCATGCTCGAGCACACCAATTTCATGCTCGAGCAAGGTACACTTCCAGCTCCTATTCTCGCAAAAATCCGCTCATGCTCGAGAAGAAAAACGTCCTTGCTCGAGCATGAAAAATGGCTTGCTCGAGCAGAAGCAAAGCTGGTGCTCGAGCAACAACGATTTTCAGCTACTCTTTTCAGCTTTGTTTCAGGTGACCTTTGGTATTTTGATGATATCTCTCAAACCAAAAGTCTGATTGAGGTAAACCCGATTTTTTTTGGAAACTAGACTTCCAATGCGTCAGTTTGACATAATACTCAAGGCAAAAAGAGGTCATATGAGAGAGCTATGATTTTTAGAAGATGACAGTGAAATCAACATCACACAGCAGACCAAGCTTCGGTAATTTGAGTGTATCTCACACATTACAAATCCAATTGAGCTGAAATCGGTGGAATATGAAATTAGGCTCAAAGTGATTTCCATGAAGAGTTGAACCAACCAAAACGGATTTCAGACCTGGGAGATATGGCCCTCGAAATTGGACGGTCAGTTCAGAATATTGCAAAAAACGTTTTTCAAGAACAACCTCCAATCATATGATGATAATGGACGAAATACAATGAGTTTGGAGCTGATTCTCCTTGCATTGGAAAGAAGACTTGAAGATCCTTATGAGCATCGGTGGTTTTCCAAAATTGAAGCTATATCAAAGACTTGAAGCTCACTGAAAATTGACTCTTGTACTGCCAATGCTATTACGTTTTGAAAGTCAATGAAGTTTGATATTTACACAAAATCATGGTAGGCAGTAGCCTAACACTCAAAGGGAGCCTAATTGAGCAAGGTATTTGTAATGCCCGAGCATCATCGAACTCAGAGCGAAGAAGTGCAAATTGGACAGTCATGCTCGAGCAGAGCATTTGGCATACCCGAGCATCATCGAGCCAAAAGCAAATATTTGCACATTGAAGAGTCATGCCCGAGCAGAGTGATAGGCTTGCTCGAGCACCATGCTCGAGCAGAGGTAAAAGTGTGCTCGAGCAACATCACTGAATTCTCAAGTTCTCACCTTTGTCTGTGTCTTGCTTGAGCATCAGCGAGTCTGAACATTTTTCAACTACTTGTGAAGAAGCTTGTCCGAGCATCAATTCTTTATGCTCGAGCAGACGAAAAACCTTGCTCAAGCATCAACGACAATGATCATCTTTAACTTGTTCAATAGAAGCTTGCTCGAGCAAGCATGGATTGTTGCTCGAGCAAGGTCCCTCTGCTTTCAAAATCACCGTCTTCGTAAATCCTAAATCATCGTGTGTGATTTCATTTCTACATATCATTACTCGTTGCTATTCCTAATTGCTTTTAATCAGTTTGCTGATGAGTTTCATATAATTATATCATGGATTGACATCAAATTGAGATAAAGCAATTTGTGTGTCAAACAACATTAAATGCTACATCATAAAAGAGAGGAAAACTTCTAAGTCTAACGGATAGTTTGAACATTCTAACGGAGCTTGAATCTTTTACAACGCCTATTAATACAACACTCAAGACAGAGCATTAACGAAGTCAATGTTAAACATTATATGATTAAAGTTGGATTAGAGCTCAACGGGAAAAAAGCAACAAAAGCTTCAATGGCTACTTCCAACTGATCTCCAACGGTCGAATGCTCACAACAGTCGAAACACAACAACTTATAAATTGTGAAGTCTTCAAACCGGAAGGGACGACGACGATTGATGAATGAATCGACGAAGCCAACGAAATGATTTTACTACTTCATAGTCGATAGTTCAATAACTCATACACTCTGTTTTTGGGTGTTGCTTGTTTTCAGAAGGTTTCGATTATACCATTCCTTCGTTTTTCAAAGATTGATTTTTGGTTCTTGAAAGCTAGAATGACATCGTTCATAAAATGTTTTGATTTTGATATGTGGAATGTTTTTATAAATGTCTTTGATTTCAAACAAGAAAGGATTGGACTGAAATGGAAAAGAAAATATTTTCGTTGAACATTAGAGCAATGAAAATTTTATATAGTGCTTTAACCGAAAATGATTTTGAGAAAATCAAGTTTTGCTCTAGTGCTAAAGAAATCTGAGATACTCTTGATTTTATATATGCCTCTAACAACTGTGTTGATTTTGAAAGTGTTGACAGTTCATCTGAGACTTTGAGTTTTACATCTACGTCTGATGAACAACTGGAGAATAAAGAAGGGGAAATCATAGAATACATTCACGATCCAGTCAGCACAAAACAAGAGGAAGACAATTCCCAGGAAGAGCTCATGGATGATTATGATCAATCATTATTTGGAGCTCAAGATACACATGTGGTAAACGATTCCAATTCTTCTTGTGTAGTTAAGAAAAATGATTTTGAACAATTGCATAAGATTGCTTTTCAACCTCTTACTGATTCTGTTTCGAAAAACAAAAATGTTTTCAATAATGATGCTGGAAAGTTTATTGGGTAGAAAAAATATTCAAATGAGATTTATTTAAATTTTCACTCTGACAACCGACACAATACTTGCTTAAAATCTCATAATGCACATCAACATATTGTTTGCAATTATTGTGGTAAATCTGGGCATATTTCTCATACATGCTATATTAGGAGAAATTCTTATGTGAGAAATAAATATGTTTGGGTTTCGAAAGGACAAGTAAGCTCCAATACTAACAGTCAAGGACCCAAGTATAAGTGGGTACCAAAGTGTCCATCTAGTGCTCTATGTGTGCAGGATAATTTGAAAATCAATGGACATAAAGGTATTGAGAAGATGAAGAAGAATCCAAAAGTTTCTCATGAGCCTAAAAGGACACTCACATCAAGCAAGAGAACTCTCAGAGCATCCATTGCTGGAATTACAAAATCAAATCATAAGAAGCAATAGACACCCGTAAGAAGAATACATTCTACCTCAAGAAGGGACTACAATGAAGTACCATTCAACTATCTTGAGGAGAATAAGAAAAGAAGGATATCTCATGCACAAAGGAAAAGACTCTTGCTGTCTATATCTTTTGAGAGAGCTTTGTCGACAACCACAAGAAAATATATGAAGAATTAGTGGGTAAGCAAAGTCAATCCTCTAAGTACCTAAGGCAAAAGTATACAATGGTAAAACCTCCTATGCTATTATCTGTAATATAAATTGAGGTTTTATATTTTGTAACCTTAGGAATGAGCAATACAAACTATTTTGAAATTGATTTTTCGCATCCCTTAAAAATTCGCTTAATAAATTTACAATGTTAAAAAGTTTAATTCTTTATGCATACATGATAATTTGAAAAGAAAGTATCTTTTAATGCATAAAGTCATGTTTAATTCATTGTGCTCAGTTGTTCTGAATTGATTATATTCATAAGAGCATGTGAATTTTGGTTCCTACAAGCTAACGATGATTGGATCCAAGTAAGGTTGGATACCAAGAAAGAAAAAGATTTATACAGTTTTGTAGGATGAGAAAAAGCTTCTCAAGAATGCAACATAGAGAAATAATTAAACTCTTGAGGAAGCTGAAGAAGCTATGCTTGTTGTTGATGGTGAACAAGGAGACATGTACATCAATCCATCTTAACCAAGCAAGATATTACAAGGACAAGAGAAATTATGGTGATATCTAATCTTACCCTTTACTGTGCGTATATGAAATTCATATCTGGGTAATAAATACTTGTCTATCATTGCATTCCATTAGCAATCAATCATTTATGGTTTTCAAAATGTTTTTCAGATTGCTAAATGGACCGTAAGAGAATTTGTGTCTAACTTTCTGACTTTATTTTCAATGCACAATTCTAAAATTTGTTATGGATTTCAATTCACTCTATTTTGTAAAAAATGCATACAAATGTTTTTGAAAAATATTCATGTTGTGATTGCATTCAAATGAAATTTCAAAATCGGAGGTCAACTTTTTGTGTGTTGAATGTCAGATATGCTTCAAATTTTGTCTAGTTGAGTTTTTCCCCGTCATTCACATATTGATCTTTGGTATTTAATGCGTTACTTGAACTACTTATTCTTTATTCTCTGACTAGTTGGACCTCGTATTTAACAAGTTGATCATATATGAGTTTCAAGTCTATCTTCAAGAAAAGAATCCATTTTGTGAATCTGTTATGCTTTAAGCATAATTTCTTAGTTGGGGGAGTTATTCCAAAATTTATAAATGTTCATTAGTGCATTGAATGTTAATGCATTAATCATTAGTGGAATAACTTACTAGGATGATTTTCTGGAACTCTAGTGATTTAGACTAATGAGTATGTGCTTCATCATCCATGAATCTTAGTACTCATTCTGTTACTCAAATTCATCATCTTTGTCTTCATCCATTTTTTAGTAACTATATTCAAATTCTTGCCTTGAATGTTTATATATTTCAAGACTCTATTCTAAGAGGCAAGATTATCTCTTGGTCAATAGCAAAGTCATTATGCATATGTATTTCTATTGTGCTAAGCATGTTTTGATAATGCTTTACCTTCAAGACTTTTTCTCTTGAGAAAACTCTTCTACATGCTAACTTCATTGTTTGACATGTTCTCCAACTGAAGCATTCTGATATATTATTTAACATGTTGACTTCCACCATCATTTAGAGTGAGCATCGATTCTAAACATGTTTTGAAAATGAACCTTTCATACATTAAAATTTCAATTTCATACATTATCAATGTTTGTAAGAAAATTTGAGATTTGAAACAATTTGCATATTTCATTATCATTCTTGAAAAATCTGATTTCATTCATGAAAATTTTGATTTCATAATGCATTATCACGGTTTGAAAGAACATTCAAGATTTGAAACAATTTGCATGTTTTATTATCATTTTTGAGATTTTAATCTCATCCATGGATTACTGAGATTCATATCAATGACATACTTTTCTACTTAAAGTGTATTTCCAAATTGTCATTGAGAAATAACTTTCTTGAAATCATTTAGTTGTTACCCTATCTGATTCATTGGTTTGGACTCATTAGATTGGGTAACATTATGTTTTTGATCGTTGATTGCTCTTCTCTTTGCTCAAATATCATATGGTTAAATTATATAAGAGCATAAGAGTTGTTATGTCTAATCTAGTGCGGACTCAAGAAAAATTGGGTACCAAAAAGCATATATTTGTTTTGCAGGATCCTCTGTTCTTGCATTGGGAAGCAGGGACAAACAGAAGAAGATAAGCTTGTAAGGTCCTCTCGTATGAACTACAAGTGATGGCTACAGAGTCATGGACATCATATGAGTAACCACTCGAGTAATCGCCTAATGGAGTAGTTCTCAGAGGAAAACTCATCCTTATGCATCTAATCTGGGAGAGCCTTAATATTGGTCACATCATAAGATAATGGCTAGCCAGTGATGCATCTATGGATTACAAATGATTATGACTCAAGTAATTATGATATTACTTGAGTGAGGTATTGTAATATAAATATATCATAATCATGTTAGGCTAACTTGATTTCATTAATTTCATTTTATTTCATGAATCTTAGCCGAGCAAACTCATTTTTTTAAAAAAAATGATCCTTATGCTTTAAACTCTTTTATCATCATAGAAAGCATAAGTGATTTCTTCATACCAATTTCAAATCCACTTCTAGTGAACTTCAAAGTTCTTAATTCTGAGATACCATGTTATGTCCATTGGAGTTGGAGGAATTCCAAACCTCATGACATTTGGTATCACATTATTATTTGGTATCATTAAAGGGAGCTTCATATTCTTAGTCATGCATTCATTAAGGGGGAGCTTCACATCACATGTGCTTTCTATCTTAAAAGCTCATCTCTTTTATTTGAAGAAAACTTTTTTAAACATACTCATTTGCATACACTATGTTTTATTAGTTTTGATGATGAGTTAATATCATATTTTTCTTTCATTCCCTTAATTTGAAAATCATATAGAAAGGGATAGTTTGATATTTGGTTACACTAACAAATCTCTTTTGCAAAGAAAGTTTTCAATTTGTAGCAGGAGATTTCATTTTGTGCGCTGATATTCCTTAATGCACTACAAGGCGAAAATATTAAATTGAGGAAAGATGCTTTGGCAATAAATTATTAAAGCTGAGATATGCTCTACATAGATGATCTATGAAGAAAAGGCAAAGGATGGAAGCTACTAATCATATTCATTCATATAAGATGCAACTCAAGAAGCCAGTACTTTATGTTGGGATCCGTACACGCAGCGGAATAAAAAAACATTTACGAATCCCATTGGAGGATCGCTCAACCACATTTAAATCAAGGTTTAGGGTTTTTGAATCATACCTATGCGGAGAGTTCAGCGTATCGCTCGACTCGGCCTGGTGCGCATCTCAAACATCGTGCGTTTCTACCGTCGTACGTCTCGAACGAGGTGGCATCTTTTATTCGTGCTTCTTGATCACGTGGGCTAGCGCCTTCTTGTTCAATCAGATAGGAGCTGACTTCGCGTGTCCTCTCCCTCTACCGGTATCCACATGAACGGCCTCCAACACTGACGGCAGCGTGCTAGCGCCTCAGTATTCTTGCGTCTCTCTCTCTTTTCTCTCCAGGGTTTTGTTTTTGCGGTCGTCTAATTCATTCGTCTGTTTAATACTACTAGATCCGAATCACTTATAGAGTTTCTAAAACCCTAATGTGTCGTATTAAAATATTCAAAATTAATCTAATTAATTTCGAATTTGGATTAAATAATATTAATTAAATCTGTCCAGCAGATATAATCTAACTATTTAATCCGAATTAATAGGCCTTCAGATTTAATTTATATTTATAAATTAAATCAAGATATGATATCCTTATATTTAATTTAAAATGAGATACGATATCTCAATTCAAATTAAATCTGATATACAATATCCTTATTCGAAAATTAAATATGAGATACAATATCTCAATTTATTATAGTTATTTAATTTATCAAATAAATTAAATACTATATATATAATAATATTATTATCAATAAATAATATCATTATTATTTTCGAATTTAATAATACACACACACACACACACACACATCCTAGATTAAATAAGTATTAATTAAATCTTAAACACATTTAAGATTAAATGAATCTAGACACTCTTGCTCGTGTTGGGCTATTCTTATGTACGACCCTGTAGGCCCACATGAGATTGGCAGCGGGCCAATAGCCCACAAGTCGCAAGCGGCCTATAGCAAGACATTGCGACTACCCAATTCACATGGGGATCGTTGATGCGATATAACCTATCGTACAACCATGTCACGTCCCTTTTGTCACGCAATAACTTGGTCAAGGATGAGGCATGTATAATGTCAACTTCCTGTTCTTGACCATTACTTTCTCGATTCTTGAGTAGTCTAATTGAAATGGAAACTCCTTTCCATCGTAGTATGGCCATACATTTCTCAGACTCACTCATCGAGGGGCCCAGTATTATCTCTCTACAAATGTGAGGGACAAATCCCATCTTGACCACTCACATTCCTCTGCATGAGAACCATTGATCCCGATCCAAGCCTTTATCATCACCCGGTCAAAGATGACTTTTGACTAGGTCAAAGATCTGTGACTCATCATGTAGGAATCCATGATGATCTCAGGTCATAGGGCATCGTGACTCGGTTATACATGAGATAAGCTTATGACTAAATCCATGCAGCTTTCTCATAGTGGGTCGGTCCAACACCTTGTACTCTTACAAGTGCCCATGACTTTGATTCGTATCTCCATACCTCATCAAAGCCATAATGGTCTTATCTCATCTTCGCTCCCGCATAGATGACCGACTAGGGACATTTAGGATAATCTATTAGATATATCCAGGGATACAGTTATCAATGTAAACATGCAAACAAAATGATAACTAAAAGATAATACTTTAAATAACATGAATGTCTAAAGTACAATGACTTGCCCCTAGGGCATAATTTCCAACACTTTAGTCTCATTCCATATCTCAAAGGCTATTCAGAGCAAATGGACTTCATCGACCATTCATCAATTTGTAGAATCTACATTAGCATTTCTAAACTTTATCTCTTTATATTTAGTAAAAAATTTGCACATGTTTGGTATCTATATGATTTGATTATGAACGATTTTTTTTTAAAAAAAAAATCTCTCCAAAATCTCTCAAATTTGTTTTCATTAAAACATTCCAAATGGCTTCACATTCAATATCAAAATGCTTTCCAAAAAATGGGGAGAGAAAATTGTTTTCTTGACATATGGTTAAGGAGAGACAAGTCATTTCTAACTTGTTTTCATATTTTCCTCTCCACATGTATTTCTTCTTTACTTCAATCTTTTTGCTAATGACAGATAAGGGGGAGAGAATGGGAAGAAAAATATATTGGGCCTAATATATTTTCATATTCATACATATTTTTCTTAGAGTATTTGCCATCATCAAAAAGGGGGAGAATGTTAGATAGGATTAGTTTTGATGATGTCTTATATACATGTCATTATTAAGAGCAAAAAGATTGTATAATATATTTATCTCCTACATTGACTAACTACTATGTATTTAATGTAGATTAATTCAAGAAGAATTATAGAAATTAATCAAGGAGATAAAAGATTACAGAAAGAAGAAATTACAGAAAGTGTCAAGGAAGCAAGAAGTTATCAAAGCATTTTGGGAATAATCAAGAAGAAGAGGAAATATTGAAGAAGGAAGAACTCACAAAGAATGATTAGTTCAAATTAAATTATGAAGAATGATGAAGAGAAGAGAAGAAAGAAAGAGTTAAACTATGGAGAATGATCAAGAGAAGAAGAAAGAAAGAAGAACTTGTTAAATGGAATGATAAAATCGTTATACAAGTTTTTATATTGATTCTAGAAGTCTCCACGATCAAATGGAAGTTGGAATGGCTCAAATCGGGGTTAAAATAAGCTACAATTGCATTCCTGAAGTCATGTTCGAGCACACCAATTTCATGCTCGAGCAAGGTACACTTCCAGCTCCTATTCTCGCAAAAATCCGCTCATGCTCGAGCAGAAAAACATCCTTGCTCGAGCCTGAAAAATGGCTTGCTCGAGCAGAAGCAAAGCTGGTGCTCGAGCAACAACGATTTTCAGCTACACTGTTAAGCTTTGTTTCAGGCGACCTCTGGTATTTTGACGATATCTCTCAAACCAGAAGTCTGATTGAGGTAAAACAAATTTTTTTGTAAACTATACTTCCAATGCGTCATTTTGACATAATATTCAAGCCCAAAAGAGATCATATGACAGAGCTATGAATTTTAGAAGATGACAGTGAAATCAACGTCACACAGCAGACCAAGCTTCGGTACTTTCAGTGTATCTCACACATTAAAAATCCAATTGAGCTGAAATCCATGGCATATGAAATTATACGCAAAGGGATTTCCAGCAGGATTTAAACCAACCAAAACGGATTTCACACCAGGGAGATATGGCCCTCAAAAGTGGACGGTCAGTTCAGAATATTGCAAAAAACTTTGGTCAAGAACAACCTCCAATCATCTGATGATATTGGACGAAATACAATGAGTTTGGAGCTGATTCTTCTTGCATTGGAAAGAAGACTTGAAGATCCTTATGAGCATGGGTGGTTTTCCAAAATTGAAGCTATATCGAAGAGTTGAAGCGCACTGAAAATTGACTCTTGTACTGCCAATGCTATTACGTTTTGAAAGTCAATGAAGCTTGATATTTACACAAAATCATGGTAGGCAGTAGCCTAACACTCGAAGGGAGCCTAATCGAGCAAGGTATTTGTAATGCTCGAGCATCATCGAACTCAGAGTGAAGAAGTGCAAATTGGACAGTCATGCTCGAGCAGAGCATTTGGCATGCCTGAGATTCATCGAGTCAAAAGCAAAGATTTGCACATTGAAGAGTCATGTCCGAGAAGAGTGATAAGCTTACTCGAGCATGGGGTAAAAGTGTACTCGAGCAGCATCGCTGAATTCTCAAGTTCTCGCCTCTGTCTGTGTCTTGCTCGAGCAAGAATGTTGGCTTGCTCGAGCATCAGTGAGTCTGAACATTTTTCAACTACTTGTGAAGAAGCTTGCCCGAGGATGAATTCTTCATGCTCGAGCCCCATGCTCGAGCAGACGAAAAACCTTGTTCGAGCATCAGCGACGATGATCATCTTTAACTTGTTCAAGAGAAGCTTGCCCGAGCAAGCATGAATTGTTGCTCGAGCAATATCCCTCTGCTTTCAAAATCATCGTCTTCGTAAATCCTAAATCATCGTGTGTGATTTCATTTCTACATATCATTACTCATTGCTATTCCTAATTGCTTTTAATCAGTTTGCTGATGAGTTTCAGATAATTATATCATGGATTGACATCAAATTGAGATAAAGCAATTTGTGTGTCAGACAACATTAAATGCTACATCAGAAAAGAGAGGAAAACTTCTAAGTCTAACGGATAGTTTGAACATTCTAACGGAGCTTGAATATTTTACAACGCCTATTAATACAACACTCAAGACGGAGCATTAACGAAGTCAATGTTAAACATTTTATGATTAAAGTTGGATTAGAGCTCAACGGGCAAAAAGCAACAAAAGCTTCAACGACTACTTCCCACTGATCTCCAACGGTCGAATGCTCACAACAGTTGAAACACAACAACCTATAAATTGCAAAGTCTTCAAACCAGAAGGGACAACGACGATTGATGAATGAATCAACGAAGCCAACGAAATGATTTTGCTACTTCACAGGCGATAGTTCAATAACTCATACACTCTGTTTCTCAATGTTTGTATAGCTTACAGTAGAGAGTGAGATGATCGATTATGTACTTCAGTGATTATTATTCATCTACTCTATGAGAGAGTCCAAACACTTATTTGATTATCTGTTTAGTGATCAAATATCAAGGTTGTGGAACCTTTGAGAGTGGGTGTACAATTACAACTTGTAAGGGGGAGTGAGTCCTAGTATGGAAGGATCATCCTGAGTACAGAGTCGGTAATTGTATTCTTACAGTGCGTAAGAGGATATCTCGGAAAGAGATTGTAAAGGCTGCATAAGTGCCCGGCTAAACTTGTGAGGTTGTAAAGGCTTTTCTCTTGTGCCCGGTTAAACAAGGAGATAGTGTATTGAAAATCTCAAGTGGGGCTTGGGGACTGGACGTAGGTGAAGGATTGGGCCGAACCAGTATAAATCACAGTTTGCATATTCTCTTTCCTTATCTCTTATATTTCGAGTATATGTTTATTTGAATATCAAACTGTTGAATTAGAAAACGCGAAAATATTTTCAAAGTATCAAGTTTTTAATCTTCACCCAATTCACCCCCCTCTTGGGTTCAGCCGGTCCTTCACTTTATTCCTATAAGTGTGAACTATTCTCCAGAGAAATTGGCAGAGATTTATATCAAAGAGATTATCCGACTCCATGGTACACCGAAAAGCAACATTTTCGATAGGGATCCCCAGTTCACTTCTCGATTCTGGCAAGCGTTGCATAGGGCAATGGAGACGAAGTTGAAGTTTAGCACTGCTTATCATCCCCAGACAGATGGTCAAACAGAAAGAACCATCTAGACACTAGAAGATATGTTGTGCGCTTGTGTCCTGGATTTCAAAGTTAGTTGGGATTGACATCTACCTCTGGCTAAGTTTGCCTATAACAATAGTTACCATTCTAGTATATAGATGGCTCCTTACAAGGACTTATACGAGAGAAAGTGTAGATCTCCTATTTGTTAGACTGAATTATCTGAAAGGAAATTGTTCGGACCGGAGATAATTGATGAAACCTTTGACCAAATTAAATTAATTCAGAAGAGGCTTCTCGCAGTGCAAAGTAGACAGAAAAGCTATGCGGGCAAGAGATGGAGACCTCTAGAATGAGGTAGGAGATCATGTTTTTCTTAAAATATCTCTTGTTACTAGAATGGGAAGAGCGATAAAATGGAGAAAACTAAGTCCTCGATATATCGGACCTTTTAAAATACTAGTTAAGCGAGGACTGGTGGCGTATCAATTGGTGTTACCACCTAACCTAAGCAAGTTACATGATGTCTTCCATGTCTCTTAATTAAAGAAGTATCAACCGAGTTTGGAGCACATTCTGGAATATGAAAATGTGAATGTTCAAGATAATCATACCTTCGTAGTTGAACCTGAGAAGATCCTCGATTCTCAAGAAAAACAACTTTGGAGGAAAAGTATTTCCTTTGTTAAAGTACTTTGGAAAGGATTGTCTCCTAGAGAAGCGACAACGTGAAAGAGATTTTTCCTGCCTCTCAAAATAACTAGATTCAATAAAATATTTGCAGTAATAGGGAACCTGGATCGTTTTCCCGACGAATTCGCCGCGGGTTTGATTGGAATAACAGTGAAACATAAAAAGTAAAAATGGGGGGTTTTTGGTTCAAACAGATTAAAAACGAAATAATAGAAACAAAATGAAATGAAACACAGATTAAACAGATAAACAGAAGATCAACCCAGGATTTTGAATTCCACCACTTTCCTTCCTCGGACGAAAACAGATTTTGAAACGAACTCGCAATTGATTCTGGACGAACCGAAATCTCTGTGTTCATCCAGAAAATCACTCAACTAGACGATCGCCTAGCATTTATCCGAACAGTGGTGTGTCACTGTGCGATCGCGCAGCAAGCACTTGAACCTAGTTCGAACTGAATCCTTGGGATTTCTCAATCTGGACGTTAAATCTAACACCCAATCCGTAGATAAATCGAATCCGAAATTACAAAACAGAAATGAATTTGTTACCGTTAAGAACGAGTCCTCTGGATAGTGGAATCCTCAATCCGTGGGCTAATCACCGAAGCTTAGCCCATCATGGCTATGCAGAACAAAAATGGAACAGAAATGAAGAAGTTCATCATGAACACGAAGAACATGATGAACAAATGAAGAACAATTGAGAGAAAATAAAACTTTTGTATTTGATCCAAAACTGAGTAAAAATGTGAATGACAATGTGTTTGTGGCTGCCATCTAACTTAAAGTTAACGTAAAATGGAAATGGGCTCCAATGGTTCAGCCCAAAACGGAAGTAAAATAAAAGTGGGCTTTAATTACAAAATTCGAGCCCAAATAAAAATCCAGAAATATACATATCTGACTTTGGCTCCAAAATAGACCGCCTTCTTGTCTGAATTTGCCCTTCATGTCTTCATAACATTTGTAGCTCTTTGAATCATTTGAAATATGAAATAAGAATGAGGCAAATCCGATATTTGGTTCAAGAGTTATGGTAAAAATGGTGAAGCAATGTAAAACTAGAAATTTATCATTAAATATGGCTAAAAGCTAATCAAAGGCCCAAAGCCCAAATAAGTATAAAAGCCATTATTTATTAACTAAAGAGTCCTAAATTATTAATCAAGAGATAAAAAGAAGTGTATGAAATATTCAATTATCACAAGGGAAACGATAGAAGACATGAAGAATCGCTACCCTGACTTTATGTCCTGAAGTATGGTCAATGTATAGTCAAAATTTCAAGGACGAAATTTATTTTACGGGGGGAGAAATGTAATACCCCTCCTTTTGTAAACAAAGAATTTGTATGTACTGATGAATTAATGGCCCAATAGGCGTGATGCTCCAACTCAACTGGAAAATGACATGCCTTACCAAAGACAATCTGATAGGGGGACATCCCAATCGGAGTCTTGTAGGCTGTGCGATATGCTCAAAGCATCATCTAGTCGCTTACTCCAATCATTCCGAGTAGAGTTAACAGTCATCTGAAGGATTTTCTTAATCTCTCTATTTGAGACTTCAGCCTGACCGTTGGTCTGAGGATGGTATGCTGTGGAAACCTTGTGTAGCACTCCATACTTGCGTAACAAGACACCCATGCTTCGATTGCAAAAATGGGAACCCTGGTCACTAATAATAGCTCTAGGAATGCCAAACCTGCAGAAAATGTTAGACCTAACCAAGTCCACCACCACAGAAGAATTATTAGTCCGAGTGGCTTTCGCCTCAACCCATTTCGAGACATAATCAAAAGCCAGTAGTATGTAAGTATAACCATATGAAACAGGAAATGGACCCATAAAATCAATACCTTAAACATCAAAGATCTCACAAAACAAGATAGGGTTTTGGGGCATCTCATGCCTACGGGAAATACTCCCTGCCCTCTGGCAGTTATCACATGACTTGCAAAACAAATGGGCATCATGAAACAGGAAGGCCAAAATAAACCACATTCTAACACTTTCCTAGCAGTTCTTTGGGGTCCAAAGTGACCACCACAGGCAGAAGCATGAGAAAAATGCAATATAGAGTGAAATTCATGATCAGACACTCATCTCCTAACTGAAAGACTTGGCTATCACCCAAGAGGGGGGTGAATTGGGGGCCCAATCCTTGACCTACGTCCAGTCCCCAAGCTTCCACTTGAGATTTTCAATCCACTATCTTCTTTCAACTTGATTACACGTTCTGTACTTGAAGTAATCCTCTCACTAGAATTCACTCGCCCTTACAAACTGTAATCAATACACCCGTTTGATTACACACTGCATCAAGTAATTCTCTCACTAGAACTTACTCCCCTTACAAGCTGTAATCAATACAATGGGTTTCCCACTCAAGATCACCCAATCTTGAGTAACTCACAGATAGAAAGATAGAATGGTTACAAATAAATCTTCTCTCTCTCAGAACTGAATGGAGAAACACTGAAGCACAATACAAAACATTTCACTCTCTATGATAAACTATGAAAACATTGAAAACAGAGAGTAAATGATGAAAATCAGAGTAATAGCATGTTGAAGATGTAGGCTTGTGTCTCTCCACGTTTTTCTGTCTTGAATGAGTCTTCATTTATAGGTAGAGATCAGCATATGACCGTTTTAAGATTCTATGACTATTGGGTAAAGAAATATAGCCGTTAGACTCAGATAAAACTAGCCGTTAGACTTCGTTTTCTGAACCAGCTATGACATCAGCATTTACTTTACTCTTGATCTTCAGATTAACAGCCTTTGATCATCTGAAACATGTCCAAAAATGATATAAATGATGTTAAGAAGTATTAAAAATCATTTGGGTATTCATCTGGATGTTCTTGATGAAAAACGAGATTTTCGAAACGCTGATTTTACGAGGTAGGTGCAAACTCGAGTTTTGAATCACAAACTCGAGTTTTGAAGATGCTCTGACGTTGGTTGCTCTCTGTGTGATGGAAACTCGAGTTTCCAGAAATCTTATTTTGCTCTCTGTCCCCGACAAACTCGAGTTTTGATTCCAAAACTCGAGTTTGCTTCATTTGATAGCAAACTGTGCAACATCTTGAACAAACAGTCAATTTTCGAGGGTCATATCGCCCTGGTCTGAACTCCCTTTTCATTGGGTCAACTCTTGTTGGAAAGCCCTTTGAGTCTACTTTCATATGCCACTGATTTCAGCTCAATCAGATTTGTACTTTGTGAGATATGCTCAAAACATTGAAGGTTGGTCTGCTGAGTGGCGTGAATTTCACTATCAACTTTATAAATTCATAGAGCCTTCATATTAACTCCTTTTGTCTTGAATTTTATATCAAAATGACGCATTGGGAGTCTATTTTCATATTCGCTGGTTTCACCTCAATCCGACTTCTGGTTTAGGAGATATCATCAAATTACCAGACGTCGCCCAAGTGAAACGAGAAACAGAGTTGAACAGAGTTGCTGAAGAGAGCTGGAAACTCGAGTTTTGAAATGGAAACTCGAGTTTTCCTTGTCCAGAGACGCCAGAGAAGCTGAAGACATTGCAAACTCGAGTCAGTTAATGATTAACTCGAGTTTTGAGTTCCAAACTCGAGTTTTGTGTCCTAAATTCGAGTTTCCTCATCCCGGAACCGATTTTTGCCGGTTTTAACTCCAAATTGATCCATTCCAACTTCCATATGATCTTGGAGACTTCTAGCATCAATGTATGAACTTGAATAATGATTTTCTCAATCCATTAAACAAGTTCTTCCTTCTTCCTTCTCTTCTCTTCATCATTCTCCATAATTTAACTCTTTCTTCAATCTATTTTCTTGATTATTCTCCATCATTCAAGTGTACTCCATCAGTAGCTCAAATATGATGAAGCTTTATTCCAACTTCTGTTTTCTTGATCATTCTTCATCATTTAGCTTGGACTCATCTTCTTCTTGAAGTTCTACCTTCTTCAATATCTTATCTTCTTCTTGAACTTGACATTCTCTTCAATTTATTCTTTCTTTAGCCTATTATCTCCTTCTTGAGCTATTATTCAACTTGGACTAATCTACATTAAATATAGTAGTTAGTCAATGTAGAAGATAAATATATCATATAAAGTATTTGCTCTTAATAATGGCATCTATAAAAGACATCATCAAAACTAATCAAAACCAACACTAACCACCTGGTCACTACAAAACTTCCACAAATAAGGGTCATCCCAAACATAATATTTAGACTCATTGTTCAATTTTAGGGTTTGGGCCCTAGTGGAGTCTACAGGAAAAACACTAGCTACCAAGTAGTTAACCAGATTAGCATACCATGGGATCTTACCTTGCAACTGTAGAAGCTGCTCATCAGGGAAATCATCCCGAATAGAAGAGAGGTGAGAGGGAGAATGGGTGATGCGACTCAAGTGGTCAGCTACCCAGTTTTGTACTCCACTTCTGTCTCGAATCTCTACATCAAACTCTTGGAGCAATAACATCCACCGGATGAGACGTGGCTTAGCATTTGCCTTTTTCAAAAGAAACTTTAAAGCAGCATGGTCAAAGAAAACAATGACTCTACTAGCTAGCAGATATGACCTAAACTTATCAAAAGCAAATAGAATAGCCAACAACTCCTTTTCAATAGTGGTGTAATTAGACTGAGCAGGATTCAAAGTCTTGGAAGCATATGCAATGACATGGGAGGCTCTATCAACCCGCTGTGCCAAGATAGCACCTATCGCATAGTTGGAAGCATCGCACATCAACTTGAAAGGGAGGTACCAATCAGGGGGCTGGATCACTGGGGCTGTGGTAAGGCAACGCTTCAAGTGATCGAATGCCTCCTTGCACGCATCATCAAATACAAAGTCAGTGTCCTTATGCAGAACGTTGGATAAGGGTCGAGCAGTCTTGCTAAAATCCCGAATGAAACGCCGATAGAAACCTGCATGGCCAAGAAAAGAGCAAACTTACCGCACAGAAGCGGGGTAAGGCAAAGCAGTAATTACATCTATCTTAGCAGGGTCTACCTCAATCCCTTTCCTAGACACTATGTGTCCCAAGACTATACCCGACTCAACCATAAAGTGACACTTTTCATAATTCAGTACAAGATTAGATTCAATGCACCTATGTAAGACTCTAGACAAATTAGCTAAGCATGCATCAAAATCAGACCCATATACAGTGAAATCATCCATAAAACCTCCATGCAGTCCTCTAGAAACTCAGAGAAAATACTTACCATACAACGCTGAAAGGTGCCAGGTGCATTGCAGAGGCCAAAAGGCATCCTTCGGTAAGCATATGTCCCAAAGGGGCATGTGAAGGTCGCCTTCCCGATCCTCTAGTGAGACTTACCAGCCAATCGCTCTAACATCTGATCAATCAAAGGTAGAGGATAATGATCTTTGCGAGTGGCTTGGTTGAGTCTCCTATAATCAATGCAAACTCGCCAACTATTCTGAACTCGAGTAGGAATGAGCTCATTCTTCTGATTGGCCACTACAGTGACTCCGGACTTCTTGGGAACCACCTGGACCGGGCTAACCCACTGGCTATCAGAAATGGGATAGATGATGCCAGCTTGCAAAAGCTTAGTGACCTCCTTCTTCACCATATCAAGGATAAGAGGGTTAAGGCGTCTCTGGGGTTGCCTCACCGGCTTAGATTCCTCTTCTAAAACAATCTGATGCATGCACATAGAAGGGCTGATGCCAACTATGTCAACTAATGTCCACCCAATGGCTTTCTTGTTCGCCCTCAATAAGCTTAGCAGCTTCTCTTCTTGATCAGGCAAAAGATTATTTGTCACAATGACTGGCAACTGTTCATTCACCTCCAGAAATGCATACTTCAGGTGATCTGGAAGGGATTTCAACTCTAGTTTGGGTGGTTGTTTAGTGGAGGGAAAAAGCTTGGGTGGTTGTTGCAACAACTCTGATGTCATCACACTAGAAATGCCTGAAACCACATTCAAAGAAGCAGAAGAAGAACTGTAGGTATACAGCTCAATGTTAACATCAGAATTCAACTTATCAAAATCAGAAGCAAGCTCATCAAAATCAGAATCAGGATACACATCAGGATCAGGATGAAGCTGAAATTCAGAATCAACATCAGAATCCACAAGCAAGTCAGAATCACCAAATAATGCAGCATTAACTAAATTAGTGCAAACAGAGCACCATTCATTATCAGCACATGCACAAATGGGAGAATCACTCGAGATGCAAAATCGGGATAATCAAGACACCAATCAGCAAGAACATCATCCACAGCGTCATCAATCACATCAATGCAGAAAACAAAATGCTCTTCCCTAGGATGTTTCATGGCATCAAAAATATTAAAATTCATATATATATCACCAAACTCCATGGAAAGAGTACCAGAATACACATCTATCTTAGTCCTAGCTGTTTTCACGAAAGGCCTCCCTAGAATGATTGGTGATCTAATATTATAAGACTCAGCCTCCATATCTAAGACAAAGAAATCAGCAGGGAATATCAATTCATTAACTTTGACCAATACATCTTCAACCAAACCAGAAGGATGAGCATTACTCTTATTAGCTAACTGGACAACAACACCCATAGGACGCAAGGGACCAAGACCAATAGATTTATAGATAGAGGCAGGCATGACATTAATTGAAGCACCTAGATCTAACATGCAATCATCAAATCTATAATTACCAATAAGGCAAGGGATAGAAAACATCCCTGGATCTTTGCATTTACGAGGCATGGTAGGTTGGATGAGTGCTGATACATTCTGTTTCAAACTAACTCGTTCATTCCCCTTCAGTCGCCTCTTGTTGGTACACAACTCCTTCAGAAACTTGGGCATACTTTGGAATTTGTTTGACTGCATCTAAGAGAGGGATGTTGATCTCTACCCTTCTGAATGTCTCTAGTATATCCTTATCTATCGCTTTTGCTGCCAACCTCTTGGATTGAATTTCTCTCTGAGGGAAAGGAAGAGGAATGGGGATGTCTTCGTCTTCACCTTGCTGCATTACCTTTTTATTTTTAGAGTCAATCTTCACAGTTTCTGACTTTCTTTCTGATGTGGAAGTCACATCTGCAGCTGGTTTAGGTTCCTCCAATTGTTTTCCAGACCGTAGTGAGATAGCACTCATATTCCCCTTAGGATTGAGAATGGTTTGTGAAGGAAGAGTGTTGGATCCCTGAGGTTGTAGCTGGTTCAGAAATGTGGCCAATTGGCCAATCTGAGTTTGCAAACTCTGAATGGAAGTTTCAGTTTGCTGTTGGAACTGCATAGTATTTGTGGCAAACTGCTTCATCATATCCTCCAAGAAAGTTGGGGTGATTTCTCCAACCAGGATTGTAAGTATTGGAAAAGGCATTATTCTGCTTGTATTGTGGCTTTCCTGGAAAAACACCCACTACAACTACTGACTGGTCTTGGTAAGTAGGATCATGCAAGGTAGGGCAAGAGTCAGTAGAATGATAAGGGTCAGAACAAAACCCACAAGAGTACCCAATCTGAGGTGGGCAAGATTGTACTGTTTGTGTCACTGCCAACTGCCTCACAAGGGAAGTCAGACTGCTGAGAATCATACTAGATTGGAGGTGCTTGAATATGGTAAACAGGAGTACTATTGGCCCTGGTGCCAAACTGCTGAGAGTATCTGCCATAATGGATATCAAGTTTCGAGCATCTTCAGGTGTCTTGTTACTCATAGCCCCACCGCTAGAAGCATCCACCAACCTTTTGTCTTCCGGCAGCAGAGCATCATAGAAATAGGTAATCAAGTCTTTTTCAGTTATCTGGTGGTGTGGACAGCTTGCACATAACCTTTTGAACCTCTCCCAATACTCATGCATAGTCTCCCCAGTGGCCTGTTTAATGTTGCCAATTTCCTTCTTGATCACAGTTGCTCTTGAGGAAGGGAAATATTTCTCTAGAAATAACCTCTGAATATTAGTCTAGCTCCCAATAGATGAGGGCTGAAGGTACAACAACCAATCCTTGGCTCCACCGTCCAATGAGAAAGGAAAAGCTCTCAGCTTGATATGATCTTCATCAATGGCATGTGGTTTCATTGTGCTGCACACTACATGAAATTCCTTCAAATGCTTAATGGGGCACTCACATGCAAGACCATGAAACTTAGGCAACAAGTGTATTAGACCAGATTTAAGCTCAAAGTTAGCAGCAAGGTTAGGATATTGGATGCACAAAGGTTGATAATTAACATCAGGTGCAGTCAATTCCTTTAAAGTAGGACAATCTGTCTGTTCTTCTGCCATAATGTCTGAGTTAGCAAAATTGCTACAAGAATCAGTGAAAACAACAAGACTATCAGAAATACTATCAGAAACACAATCAGAAAGATCAACAGAATGGACACAATCATAATGGTCACAATCAGACTCCAGTTCAGTATTAATCCTATGACTTAGTCTAACAACTCTTCTAGCAATAAGAATTGTTCTTTCTATTTCAGGATCAAATGGCAACAAATCTTCTGGATTAGTAGTATTCCTGGTACTCATGCAGCATACACACAAAGCAGAATTGACAAACACACAGAATTACGAAACTGCCACCAAAAGTTGTAAAAAGCATAATCTCATAATTACGAAAATGCCACAAGAAAGTGGTAAAAAGTAGAAAAACCCTAAGAGAACACAAAAACAAAAACACAAAAGTAAAAACCTATGTTAGAAATTGACCAAAACAAGTCCAAAACACTATCAAATGATTTTTAAAATTTATGAGACTTGGACAGGGCAACTCTTACACCATTGGGGAACCCAAAAATGGAATAAAAAACTTCAAAAATTGAAAAAGTGGTATAAACGATAGAATTTGGCTTAAATCTCAAGACCACAGGCACAAGCATTGTGTCTTGATATTTAGGCCATTTTCTATCAACTCACAAAATTTCAGCCCATTCGGAGATACTCCGAAAAAAACTGTCTAGTAGAAATCACGAAACCGAAACTAAAAACAGCGAAAAAGTGGTCTAAACGTTGGAATTTGGGGAAAATAGGTCAGACCTCACTTCCTACTTGGAAGTGACTCTTGCTCAGAATGCTCAATTCCTTGTGAATAAGACCTAGTTTGAGTGATCTGGGTCAGAAAAATTTCTGTCCAATCACCCGAACCACGAAAACTGTTCTAACGTCTATCTATTTACACTACAGTTACTAATCAAACCGATGAAAATTCCCCGGCAACGGCACCATATTTTGAAAGAGATTTGTCATGCCTCTCAAAAAAACCAGATTCAATAAAAGATTTGCAGTAATAGGGAACCTGGATCGTTTTCCCAAAGAATTCGCAGCGGGTTTGATTGGAATAACAGTGAATAAGAAACAGTAAAAATGGGGGTTTTTGGTTGAAACAGATTAAAAATGAAATAATAGAAACAAAACAAAATGAAACACAGATTAAACAGATAAACAGAAGATCAACCCAGGATTTTGAATTCCACCACTTTCCTTCCTCGAATGAAAATAGATTTTGAAACGAACTCGCGATTGATTCTGGATGAACCAAAATCTCGCGATTGATTCCAAACAGTGGTGTGTCATTGTGCGATCGCACAGCAAGCACTTGAACCTAGTTCGAACTGAATCCTTAGGATTTCTCAATCTGGGCGTTAAATCTAACACCCAATCCGAAGATAAATCGAATCCGAAATTACAAATCAGAAACGAATTTGTTACCGTTAAGAACGAGTCCTCTGGAAAGTGGAATCCTCAATTTGTGGGCTAATCACCGAACTTAGTCCATCATGGCCATGCAAAACGAAAATAGAACAGAAATGAAGAAGTTCATCATGAACACGAAGAACACGAAGAACAGATGAAGAACAATTGAGAGAAAATAAAACTTCTGTATTTATTCCAAAACTGAGTAAAAACGTGAATGACAATGTGTTTGTGGTTGCCATCTAACTTAAAGTTAACCTAAAATGGAAATGGGCTCCAATGGTTCAGCCCAAAACGGAAATAAAATAAAAGTGGGCTTTAATTACAAAATTCGAGCCCAAATAAAAATCCAGAAATATACATCTGACTTCGGCTCCATAATAGACCGCCTTCATGTCCGAATTTTCCCTTCATGTCTTCATAACATTTGTAGCTCTTGGAATCATCTGAAATATGAAACAAGAATGAGGCAAATCCGATGTCTGGTGCAAGAGTTATGGTAAAAATGGTGAAGCAATGTAAAATTGGAAATTTATCATTAAATATGGCTAAAAGCTAATCAAAGGCCTAAAGCCCAAATAAGTATAAAAGCCATTATTTATTAACTAAAGAGTCCTAAATTATTAATCAAGAGATAAAAAGAAGTGTATGAAATATTCAATTATCACAAGGGAAACGATAGAAGACATGAAGAATCGCTACCCTGACTTTATGTCCTGAAGTATGGTCAATGTCTAGTCAAAATTTCAA
Source organism: Acacia pycnantha (assembly GCA_025563575.1). Lineage (NCBI taxonomy): Eukaryota > Viridiplantae > Streptophyta > Magnoliopsida > Fabales > Fabaceae > Acacia > Acacia pycnantha. Next base: position 505,875 of record JAMWYP010000156.1, read on the forward strand.
GGACGAAATTTATTTTGCAGGGGGAGAAATGTAACACTCCTCCTTTTGTAAACAAAGAATTTGTATGTACTGATGAATTAATCAGAAGTGTTGATCTCGATTTGATAATATTTTCTGTAATATTTTATAATAAGTAATAATTATTATAAAGGGGTTGTCAGATTATTGGCGGACAGGAAAGTGGACCCTGGAAAGGGTAAAAATGTCACCTAATATGACCAAGGAAAAGAAGGTCATGATTGTGTCGTGATTTGGAAAAGAACCGAGCCCAAGGTAAAACACCGGTGTAGTAAACACCGGTGTAGTATAAGCCGGTACAATAAAGTGGGGAGAATATTAGCAGAGCAAAAATTCATATCCCTACAATTTATGTATGCGCCACATATGGTTAGGGAAAAGGAAAAGTCTATACAAGAATCACATGTTGAAAAGGAAAAGTCAGTGCAATCATAACATAGGGACACGTGTCACCACAGGGTTAAAAGAGGAAAAGCAAGGGTAGAAAAGTCAAATCCTTACTCATTGAGGATTCAATTTCGTCCACATAAGAGGAGAGAGAGAAAATCAGATGATTTTATCTGTACTTAAGCCCAGACACAAAGTACAGGTCCTAAAGGAGGTTAACCAATAGAAAAGAGACTGATAAGGACCAATTAGGGGCTTCTTTTTGGAATTTAATGGGATAAATGAGGGGCCATGTGAGGGTCCAAAATGGAACCATATATGTAAGCCCAATCAGGGGAAAAGAACTGAAAATTTGAAGAAAAGTGTAAAAGGGAGCACCCTTTTAACCAGCGGTGCACTATAAGGACCAGTGGATAAAGGGTGAACTAGATAATTGGAAAATTGAATGAAAAGCAAATGGATCAGATTTTGTGGGGCCCAATATGCTCCACCTACCCTTGAAAATATATTGAATTTCTTGAAAAGAAAGGAAGGAGAAAATAAGCTAATAACCAGGGTACAAGCTTTTATCCACTGGACAAAAGAGTGTTTCGGGTAAAAAGAGGTAATTTACACATTTTCAAAAGTAAAAATATGAATTCCTTGGCCAGGGATGCGCCACACAGATAGGTTATGGAACACTCTAGAACTTCTTGGGAATTAAGTCAATTCATGCTATTAACCAATGGACAAAAGCATGAACCGGATAATTCATTGTACCCTGATCATTTTAGCTATTCTATAAAGGCATGAACCCTTCATTTTTGGCTGCCCTAGGATGAAATCAGAAAGAGGAAGTAGAGAGCTCAGACAAGTTTCCACACTAAGAAGAAGAAGCCACATCATAAAGTAAAGCTCCGATTTCAGGTAAACACCAAAAAACCTAACGTTTGAAGTTTGAAATTAGGGTTTTCGCCCACCTGAATAGGGCTTGCTGTTGTCATCTGATTTTTGTGATTTTAAGGGTTCCAATGGGATTAAAACGTGATTTTTCATGGGGTTAGGTCAGAGTTAAATTTTACGAACCCAAAAACACCGAAAACCTAAAGAATAGCTTGCTGCCAGCTTCACTCGTGTTTTTAAAGTAGTAAATGAAGTCCATTTTCTATGAAAATTTTTGTGCATAAAGTAGACATCTGGGGATTCATTTTGATATAATATTTTGTAATTTTTCAAGGTTCCAAACGAGAGAAATAAATAGTAGCTCAGAATCTGAAACCCTGTTCTGGACCAGCGAGCGGTATTTTCAAGTGATAAATTTATGCGCATGTTTTTGACCTCTAGGGATATCTTTATCATAAACTAGACATCCTAAGGGTTCATATGCCACTTATTTTGTGTCCATTGGAGTTTTTTGGAATTTATAAAAAATGTTTGAAGTTGGGCCAAAATCACTGGAATTTCTGGAAAGTTTGACTAGGGCTCGAATTTCTCATAAAATGGAAGAGAATTTTTTGAAATACTAAAAACAAGGTATTTTGATGTTGTATAGGGTTAAGGCATATTTGGGAAGGTGATTAGGCATCATAAAATATTAAGTTGGTGCACAACCCAGGTAGTAACTGCTTACTCAAGTACTTGATATGTGTTTGTTGTATGTTTGTTTGTCATGTGTGTTTGTATTGCCAAATATGCGTACACGCAGCGGAATTAAAAAAAAACTTTTACGGATCCCTTAAGTGGATCGCTCAACCGCGTTTAGATCAAGGTTAGATTTCAGAATCGTACCTATGCGAGCTTGCTTGCGTTCCGTTCTCGTTTGCGCCTCGAACCTCGTGCGCCTCAAACGTCATACGTGTCAAACGAGGTGGCATCTTTTATCCGTGCTTCTTGATCACGTGGGCTAGCACCTTCTTGTTCGATCAGATAGGAGCTGACTTCGCGTGTCCTCTCCCTCTACCGGTATCCACACAAACGGCCACCAACACTGACGGCAGCGTGCTAGCGCCTCAGTATTCTTGCGTCTCTCTCTCTTTTCTCTCTAGGATTTTGTTTTCGCGGCCGTCTAATTCATTCGTCTGTTTAATACGACTAGATCATAATCTCTTATAGAGTTTCTAAAACCTTAATGCGTCGTATTAAAATATTCAAAATTAATCTAATTAATTTCGAATTTTGAATTTGGATTAAATAATATTAATTAAATCTGTCCAACAGATATAATCTAACTATTTAATCTGAATTAATAGGCCTTCAGATTTAATTTATATTTATAAATTAAATCAAGATATGATATCCTTATATTTAATTTAAAATGAGATACGACATCTCAATTCAAATTAAATCTAATATTCAATATCTTTATTCGAAAATTCAATCTAAGATACAATATCTCAATTTATTATAGTTATTTAATTTATCAAATAAATTAAATACTGTTCTGGTGTAGAACCAGGACCCTAGCCCTAGGGGCTAGTATGTTGATATTGGTTAGGACTTGACCTAGGAGCGATTCCTAGGGCCTACGTACCCTGAAGAGGGATCAAAGTCCACGTAGTTCGAGGATTACTGCAGGCGTTTAGCCAAAGGGGTGGTGTGTGTGCTCTGTGTGCAGTATATGCAAATGAGAGAGAGCGTAGAAGAAGATGTGTACCTTTAGGGTTTAACTCTTATTTATAGAGTGTACCTTAGGGTTAGATCTCCCGCATCAGGTGTGTCCATGAATCTCGGTAACCTCCCCTTTGAATAGGTCTTACGGTTTGGATCTGTGGGTCGGTTGAGATCCTTGCGCAGACTGCCCCCTGATGGGCCGGTTATCTAATGGGCCTAGATTTAGGTCCATAACAGTTGCCCCCAAGCTCGGTAGTTCAGGTCTCTGAGCTTTCGAGATTAATTATTTGCTTGGCGGTGAAATACGGACTTGGCCAAGATGTATCCAGCTCATCCGGGTTGTTTGGGAAGAAATAAGATCCCTTGCTTGTGTGCGCAAATCGCTTAGTTTGCTAATTTCAAATGCTTGTTCGAGTCGGTTATTGACAACTGTATAGCAATTGCCCCCAGCCCGGTAGTCCAGGTCTCTGGGCTGCCGGGGTGGATCTGTTGTTGAATCCGGATATCGTATCGGAGTTGCTACCACTCATTTGAATTTGATAAAGTATCTATCCGAGTTTCAAAGAACTCCGGAGTTACTTGTATTCTGATTGAATTGCCCCCAGACATGTAGTCCTGGTTAATTTGCTTTGAAACTTCATTTGTTTCTTTTTATGATCGTTAGGATCTCTCTACATCAATCATCCGGATCTCCGGGTTGATTGATTGGAGTTGTATCGACTTGATCATTAATGAAAGTTTGTTCACTTCCCGATCAATTCGAATATTTATGTAGTGTTTCATCCGTGTCCACGATGAACTGATATAGTGAACTCACATTTGTTTTTGGAGTACTATTGAGTGACCGGGCCAGGGTCATAGATGTGATATGCAGAATCTGCGAAAGTGCATCCGGTATTGAAACTGTAAAGTAATGAGTGATCAGTATTTAGACTGCCTCGTATAATTCCGGGTTCGTTGACCGGGTCATCCTAGGATAGAGGGAAGTTGTCACCTGTCCGGGTTCGGTTTTTCACCGAAGCATCCGAGCATTTTGACCTGATCACGGTCGGCATGACAGTTCCGCTTGATATCCCGGAGTAAGTTAGGAAGCGTCCAGGCTGCAATAGCTCTACGGAGACAACTCCCTTCGACTGAAAAGCCAGGTTTTATTCTTCAGTTCGTATTTGAATTACGACCGGGTTCAGTGACCCTGTATTCGCTCTTTGGTTCATGTCTTTGTCGTTAGAGCAATTTGAGGAGATTGAATCAATGCTCTCGATTGAGAGTTTCTTTACTTATTTGCAGTTTGTAATCCAGAGTTTACACGGACTTAACTATACTTTACACGGAGCCCGGATTTTAACTGTATTAAGTGTAACCGGGGTTCGTCTTCTTACGTCCCTCCAAACTTTATATGGAGCCCGGATTTTAACTATATTATGTATAACCGGGATCCTTCTGCTTTTTGCGTCCCACAAAACTTTACATGGAGCCCAGATTTTAACTGTATTAAGTGTAACCGGGATCCTTCTGCCTTTTGCGTCATGCAAAATTTTATAAGGAGCCCGCGACATTTTGGACGGAGCCTGGATTTTAATTGGGATCAGTGTAACCGGGGTCTGGCTTCTCATTTCCCGAAATACTTTACGCGGAGCCTGAGTTTTAACTGGGATCAGTGTAACTGGGGTCGACGTTCTTCTATTTTTGGAGGTGGATTCCATCCAGTTTAATACGGCACCCTTGCGCCCAGTGATGGGAGGGCACCAATAGCTCGAAGGAAACACATGTTTTATGTGGATTTGAGGAAATATGAAATTAAAAATTATAGGTGTCGTAACCCTGAATTTGTTTATCCAGTATGGGTGTCGTAACCCTGAATTTGTTTATCCATTATGGGTGTCGTAACCCTGAATTTGTTTATCCAGTATGGGTGTCGTAACTCTGAATTTGTTTATCCATTTTGGGTATCGTAACCATGAACTCGGTCATTTAAATAGATTTGGTGGTCGTAGCCGTCTTTACCCGAAGCCCGGATTTTAACCAAATTCGATGTAACCGAGGTCGGGAACACATGGTGTGTGGACTTGACGGAATATGCAATGAACAATCACATATAAAGAAGCAAGATTTAAAAGAAAAAGGTACCTGACCTCCACGAATAAGATCTTTTACCCCGCAATTTATGCAAAATTTAGAATTGACAATGATGGTTGTCATATCGAAACAATCCAAGTTGATGCAGTTATTAAGAGTAACCAGGTTTAATCCGTTATGGGTGTCATAACCCGAGATTCATTAGTCCAATATGGGTGTCGTAACCCTGAATTCGTTTATCCACTTTGTTGCCCCCCAGACCGGTAGTTCAGGTCTTGAGCTGCCGGGATGTGTTGATTAACCAACCCGGATCAGATCGTTCGTGATTGTCGGGATTGCTTGCGTGTTGACCCGAGATTCCGAGTTCATATACTCTAACCTCGAGATTCCAAGTTTATATTAACACCGAGATTTCGGTTTGATATACTTTACACGGAGCCCGGATTTTAACTGTATTAAGTGTAACTGGGGTTCGTCTTCTTGCGTCTCGCAAAACTTTACATGGAGCCCGGATTTTAACTATATTAAGTGTAACCGGGATCCCTCTGCTTTTTGCGTCCCGCAAAACTTTACATGGAGCCAGGATTTTAACTGTATTAAGTGTAACTGGGTTTTAAATACTATATATATATAATATCATTATTATCACTAAATAATATCATTATTATTTTCGAATTTAATAATACACACACACACACACACACATACACACATCCTAGATTAAATAAGTATTCATTAAATCTTAAACACATTTAAGATTCAATGAATCTGGACACTCCTGCTCGTGTTTGGCTATTCTTGTGTGCGACCCTGTAGGGCCACATGAGATTGGCAGCGAGCCAATACTGTACTAGCCCACAAGTCGCAAGCGGCCTCTAGCAAGACATTGCGACTACCCAATTCACATGGGGATCGTTGATGTGAGATAACCTATCGTACAACCATGTCACGTCCCTTTTGTCACGCGATAATTTGGTCAAGGATGAGGCATGGATAATGTCAACTTCCTGTTCTAGACCATTACTTTCTCGATTCTCGAGTAGTCTAATAATTGAAATGGAAACTCCTTTCCATCGTAGTATGGCCATACATTTCTCAGACTCACTCATCGATGGGGCCCAGTATTATCTCTCTACAAATGTGAGGGACAAATCTCATCTTGACCACTCACATGATGATCTCAGGTCATAGGGCATCGTAACGCGATTATACATGAGATAAGCTTATGACTAAATCCATGCAGCTTTCTCATAGTGGGTCCAGCACCTTGTACTCTTACAAGTGCCAATGACTTTGATTCGTATCTCCATACCTCATCAAAGTCATAATGGTCTTATCTCATCTTCGCTCCCGCGTAGATGACCGACTAGGGACATTTAGGATAATCTATTAGATATCTCCAAGGATACAGTTATCAATGTAAACATGAAAACAGAATGATAACTAAAAGAGAATACTTTAAATAATAAAATCGTCCAAGGTACAATGACTTGCCCCTAGGGCATAATTTCCAACAGCATGTTGGGGTTCGAGTCCCTAACTATTGTGTTCCTAGCGCTAAGGATTGGTCCGGGGCTGGCCTAGTTCGGGCGACTCTACGGGCCCATGATTTTGGTAATCGGAGGCTTGCGTTGGTGAGGTAGCTCTACGGGTTCAACAGATTGTGGTGATTGGTTTATTTTGGTATGCTTCTGAATGCATAAGTGGTATGTTTGGCTTGTTGATTACGATTTAACATGATATGATTGCATGCATACACTATACACATATAGTACGTGAGTTTGACAGTTACTTTAGGGTTCATTTTTGAACTCCAGATAAATCTGAAGTTACAGGGGATCGTGCCTGAGCAGGGAAGACCTTTTTTAGAAAGGTAGGGCATATCACTGCTAATTGAAGAATAAGGAATGCCCTATTATGCTTTGTATTTATTTTTGGGATGACTGTATATCTTTTTGGTATTTTACTTTGGAAAACTATACCCATAACCCTTCGGGAACTTTTACTTTTTAATTATTGCACTTTTACCAGTCCAGTAGGTAGTCCAAATCAGTAAAATTCTCTGTTGCGCGTACTCTGATCTATAATTAAAATGGACTAATAACTGAGGAAAGGTAACAAATAAAAGGGATCCCTCTAACTTGCTATCCGAAAGGGCGAGGCTGGTAGGGGTGTAACATGCACGAAGGCTATCTACTGGAATTATTGCCTCACATCTATACATTAACCTGAATGGAGTTTCTTTGGCTGAAGTTTGAGTACTAGTCTGATAACCCCACAAGATAGGGTATAGCAGTTCAACCCAATTGGACTTTGCCTCCTCCATTCGCTTCCTTAATCCATCAACAATGATTTTATTCGCTGCTTCAGCTTGTCCATTCGATTGTAGATGCTCTACCGAAGAAAAGCAATGTTTGATCTGGAATCTAGACATCATTTCTCGGAAACCCTTGTCGATAAACTGGGTCCCATTGTCTGTTATCACCTCAGCCGGGTTATCAAATCAGGAGATAATGTTTCTTTCAAAAAATATTCGTACTCGAGTCGAGGTGATTATCGTCAAAGGTTCAGCTTCTATCCATTTGGTGAAATAATCGACAACTACTACGAGCCATCATAACTGCCCCGGTGCCGCTTTGAAAGGTCCTAATAGGTCCATGACCCATTTGAAAAAAGGCCACGGCCGAGATCTATCTTAATTCCTCTGGGGGTGACCACATTATCTTGGCATGCTTCTGACAGCTATCACATTTTTGGACACGATCCCGTGAATCCGCCTCTATTGCTGGCCAGTAATAATCGGCTTGCATAGCTTTTCGGCCCAAAGCCTTGGCACCCATGTGTTGGCCATTGATTCCTTCATGGATCTTGGCCAAAACATACTCGGCTTCTTTCGACTTCAGACACTTAAGCATAGGAGAGTGCAAACCTTTGCAGTACAGCTGATTCTCGACCATGGTGTACTTGGCTGCCTCTCGTACCATTTTCTTTGTCTCAAGAGCATCATCAGGGAGGACACCCCTTTTCAGGTAGTCTACAATTGGCTTTCTCCAGTCCTCAGCTGCTGAAATAACCATAACACAACTCGACTTAGATAAGCTTTGCTGAATTATAGTTTTGTGGTTGCCTAAATTCTTTGTACTTGTGAGTTTGGACAGGATATCAGCCTTGGTGTTCTCTCTTCTAGGAATGTGGGCGATGGTTACCTCGTCAAAGTCAACCATGGCTTCTTTCACCTTACTCAAATACTTTATCAGCAAAGGGCCTTCTCTCTCAAGAATTTTTCCAACTCGGCCTTGACTGCGGGGTTTAAAGCTTTACCAACTTTGGTGACTTGCCCCGGTTCAGTACCCAACACAAGATCCTCCAACGCTCTATCCGACTCTAGCCTCAGGATCTCGATGGCGTCTTCTTGCACATCCAGGTCTACCATATTTACTGGTTTGCTCTGTTGCCTGGTTCTGCCCCTGCTCACACTTCTATCTCGGTCATGAATCCAGGGTAGAGAGGGAGGGCTACTTTCACTTCCTTTGACCATTTCAAAATAACACTGTCAATATTCTTTTTGATCTCCCTTGACGGTAACAACTTCGTTCTTGTTATTCACCATCCTCAATTTCTGATGTTTGGTGGACACTAGCATATCTAAATTGTGAATGGTTGGCTTCCCCAATATCATGTTGTAAGAAGATGGGAAATCGGCAACGACAAACCTGACCCACTCTGACTTGAATGCTTCCTTCGTTCCCAACGTCAATCTGAGGTCAATGTACCCCTTAAGACAGGTATGCTCCCCATTAAATCTTGTGAGGGTTGTCTTACACGGCTTTAAGTCTTCTTGGTCGAGTTTCATTCGTTTGAAGGCATCCCAGAGGACGATATCTACTGACCTTCCAGCATCAATGAAAATCTTTCTAACCCGGTAGTTTACCAAGGTTCCTGTAATCACCAAACCGTCCTGATGGCTTGGGACTACATCTTTGAGATCTTCTTTAGTAAATCATAACAGAGGAAGTTCTGGCTTACTAAGCTCTTCTTTGAATTTCGGATGGTCCCTTATTGAGAGAACCTCCCTTAAGTATTTCTTCCTCTGGCTCGTCGAGTCTCCTCCTCCTCCAAATGCTTCGCTGATGACATTGCAGTCGAAAATCACCGAGTTCTGACTATTTGCCACCACTGTTGGAGGAGAAGCCATATCAGACACGTCCTGAGCAAGATGCACAGTGTTTAGGCTCGGAATGACTATTTTCTCCGGCTGTAACAGACGCTAGGGCATTTGCTCCTCAAGTTAGGGTTGCTGCTCCTGATTGTGTTGTAGTTGATTCGCCCCCACCCGATTGGGATTCCTAGGCGAAGGTATTTGGCTACTGCTTCTTATTCCAACCATCGTTGGTCACAGGAATTGAAATTTACGGTTCCCCACGGTCGGCGCCAATGTTCTGGTGTAGAATAATAATCTCTCCAAGATATCTACATGGCAGATACCAAAGAGAGGATGATTACTGCAAGATATCTATGAGGAAGATATCAAGGAGAATGTTGGATCACTGTGCACGTATATGACATTTAGCCAAAAAGGGGTGGGGTGTGTGCACAGTGAGGCTGAATAGTAAATAGGATGAATAGAGAATGTGTATCTTTTAGGTTAACCTCCTATTTATAGAGATTACTTTTAAGGTTTGAACTCTTGGGCTTTGTGCATCTCCTAGCTCATGCAACAGCCGCTGCACTATAGGGTTGAGGCCCTTGATTAGGAAATCCCTTAATTATAGCCTTGATTATAGATTGATTAAGACCTTCCTTCATGGTAGGCAAATCTTGAAACTTATTGCCCTTGTTGGCCTACTCTGCATATGGGCCTGACATGAGTCCGTAACAAATTGTATATAAATAACAATAAAGTTTAAGTTATAACAAATAATATTTTAATTTTTTATTTAATGAATGTGTAAATTAGTTCAAAGTCATGACATGAGTTAGTGAAGGAATCACTTAGTTAATTTTGCTTGCTCATTTGTTTGCATTTTGCTTGTTTTCTTGCTTTTGTGGATGTTTCTTTTCCATCCCATAATTGAAATAGTTCAAAGCCATGACATGAGATAATACTGAAAGTGGCATTTAAAAAAAAATAAAAGGGTAGGGTAATTATGTGTTTTGGCAACATTTTTGAATCCCAAATTAGTCCTGGTGGGTTAATTTGATATTTGATAAACTGGACATCCTGATTTGTGTTTTCTATATTTCTAGGGTATTTCAGTGTTCTTTCCCCAAATAAAATCTCATTGTAAAAACAAAAAATGAAAAATAAAACCTCATCTCAGTGTTCACTCGTCAGTCTCATCTGACTCCAAAATCCCCGAGCTCCACGAGAAATGGTGACGTCTTTGAGATTACCCTCTCTAACCCACCTCTTCTCCTCCCCCTCTATTGCTGCTATTTCTAGTATCTCTGGCCGGTCACCGTTGCTTCTCCGGCGTCGCTTCTACGGGCTATGTCTCCGGTCGCGGCCACTTGCAGCTGGCTTCTCCACCCAAAGCACGGCGGCGGAGACACAAGACCGAATAGATAGCTTGAAGAACCGAGTACCCGATCAAGTTATAACGCCCAGGTCACAGGACTTCAATGCTTGGTACCTCGATGTTATAGCCAACGCCGAGCTAGCCGATTATGGGCCAGTTCGCGGGACTATGGTCATTCGGCCTTATGGCTACGCAATATGGGAATCAATCCAGGTTAGCTAATAAAGGAATCTCTTTGTTTATCACTACATGTTGTGCAATCTACGAAGATGATTTCTTCAATAATGTTCATTTGTTTGTTGACATTTGGTGTTTCAGCAATTTTGCCCCGCTGCTGCCTCTAAGTTTGTAAGGCAGTTTGAAATCCCTAATTAACATTTTTTGGCCCCCTATTGTGTGCAGGAGTATTTGAATGTGAAGTTCAAGGAGACTGGACATAGTAACATGTATTTTCCACAGGTGAGGACTTCAGATGCTGTATTATGTTGGGGGAGCGAATATACAGCAACTTGTTATGCTATGGGTATATTGAAATTTTACAAGTGACACGTTTGTTTTCCTATTATTAGCTTAACTGATGAAACTGTATGGTCCGGACGAAAGAGGCTAACTTCTGGTTTATGTTGTCTTGTTCCCCTTTCCCTGTCTAAAATTGTACTTTGGCATAGTAATTTTACGTAACACTCCTCCATATTGTTGGCTGCAGCATTTGCCATATTATTCTTTTCAAGATTAATGTTCTTTTTATTACCCACAGTTTATAGCGGTAAAGAAATGATGAATAGGCTTAAGAGTTTCTATGTATCTCTCATCTGTTATATTATTTATTCCATTGTCCTTTTGTTGTTACAAGCTAAATCATATCACTTTGTGGTGTGCGTTTATGTTGTGAAGTTGACAGTAATACAAAGATCTTTTTCATGTAGTACATAACAGAAAATAAAAGTACAATATCTATCATTTGCATTGTGATTTTTATCCAAACTGTCCTGCAGTTTATTCCATACTCATTTATAGAGAAAGAAGCTAGTCACGTTGAGGGTTTTAGCCCAGAGTTAGCGCTGGTGACCATTGGAGGAGGCAAGGAACTTGAAGAAAAACTTGTGGTGTGTATACTCATCGCTCAATCGTTACAATTGTTTTCAGATATGTATCTTTTTATTTTATGTTCACTCAATCTATGACTGAATTGAGGAAATTGCTAATATGTGGTTCTACTATGATGTGACCTAAGTCTTGGCTTTGATTGTTGCAATTCTTGAGGTTGTGGCAGGTCCGACCAACTAGTGAAACTATTGTGAATCACATGTTTACTCAATGGATTCATAGTTACCGTGATCTCCCTCTTATGGTTAACCAGGCAAGTGCTTTGCATATATGATCCTTTTCTTTTGTTTTATGTTTTTGGTACTGAAGTGTCTTGTATATATGAATATATGATTAGAATTCAGAAGACTGTTTTTGTTTGATGAAACAATTCATTACCTTGTTTATTTCTTCTGCAAAATGAATGGCTTAGTGGGCAAACGTCACAAGGTGGGAGATGCGAACCAAGCCATTTGTGAGGACTCTGGAATTTCTTTGGCAAGAGGGCCACACTGCTCATGCAACTCCTGAAGAGGCAGAAAATGAGGTCTGCTTCCTAAGGCATCAAAACTAAAATTGTCTTTACTACCTTATCTGAACTCTTTTTATTTCATCAAGATAAAGATTAGCTGTTCAACTGCAGGCTAGACAGATGATTGACATCTATACCAGATTTGCTTATGAGCAAGCTGCAATACCTGTTATTGCAGGTCGAAAATCTAAAGTGGAAACATTTGCTGGTGCCTCTAAGACTTACACAATTGAAGCCATGATGGGTGACAAGAAAGCATTACAGGCAGGAACCAGCCACAACCTTGGGCAAAATTTCTCCCGTGCCTTTGGAACACAGGTATTGTTTCCCTTGAAAATGATACCTGTTAAGGCATTTTGAAATAATAAGGTTGTTTATGTAGGAGAAACAGTGGCAAGTAGAAACATGGGAGAAGAGAAGAGTGGGATGGGGTAAAACTGGGAAAGAGTAGTACTTTCATATAATTTAATCCCCACTTGTCCTAGGATCACTTAGTAGGAAAGCCTTACTTTACATTTTATAGTTCTAATATTAAATAAATATCCTTTTGAATATAAATCTGATCATATTAGAAAAATCCTGGTGCACTCAGCTATAATTGATCACCCTGTTCACAATTTTTTTCTGTGCAAGTATGATATAATTCTGCAAACAAAAGTTTTAATATTCTTGGCTATTCTCCGTTTATTGCATGCATCATCAGTTTTGATATTGCCTAAATATGTTGTAACATGGTTTGAACATTAATCCATAAAAAGCACAGCCACCTGGTGTAAAGACAAAAATGGACCTTTTGATTGGTTATAGCATAGTGTCTCAGCTAGTGCCAGTCTGACCTAGGAATAGCTTAGAATGCAGTAAGTTGGAAATTTTTTAGGGTATGAACCCCTTTTGTAGTTCTTCAAGTTCATCTTATTTCTGCGGTTATTTATAATTTTTTTTATCATTGATGATTATTAATATGATCCTGTGATGAGGGTGTAGCTTTATAAAAATGTATATTTGTGCAGTTCACAGATGAAAATGGACAAAGACAACATGTTTGGCAAACATCATGGGCAATCAGTACCCGTTTTGTTGGAGGTATCATCATGACTCATGGTGATGATGCCGGCCTAATGCTTCCCCCAAAGCTTGCACCAATACAGGTGCATTTTGATATCATTTTACATCTAAAAAGATTTAATTCTTAGTTAAAAGTGGTTGTTGGGACACTTTACATCTTGTTGGTTCCAAGTCTGATGGTGTCATTATCCAATATGCCTACATCTGTCATAAACTACTTGCTCACTGAATATCCAACAGATGAGTGGTTTTAATGCATAGTTTAATAACAACTCGATGATTCCTTACCACTATTTCAAGGTTTTATTTTGTATGTAACTATTATAGACCATTATAACTTATGGGCGTTTTCTTGATATTCATGGGGTGCTTCAGGTGGTAATAGTACCCATCTGGAAGAAGGATGACGAGAAAGTGGCTGTTGTCAATGCAGCATCATCTGTAAAAGCAGTTCTTCATTCTGCAGGGATTAAAGCTAAGCTTGATGACTCAGAGCAAAGAACCCCAGGGTGGAAATTCAACTTCTGGGAGATGAAGGTTTACTTTTAATCTTGGATATTCTACTTTGTTTACTAAAAAATTCTTTGGTTGCTTTTACTCCTGATATATGCTTATTCCAATTTAAGAGTACTGATCAGACTCACCTTATTTAAACCGTCATTGTTCAGGGAGTTCCTCTTAGAATTGAAATTGGTCCTCGGGATTTGTCTAGTGGAACTGTGGTGATATCAAGGAGAGATGTTCCTGGGAAGCAAGGCAAAGTATTTGGAATCTCTATGGAGCCTTCAGTTTTGGAGGCTCATGTTAAAGAAAAGTTGGACGAGATCCAGTCCTCTCTATTGGAAAAGGCAATTGCATTTCGAGACAGGTTCAGTTCTTTTCAATATGTCTCCATCTGAACATTATCTGATTATCTATATATATAGATCAGTGCATCCAACTCAGTAGCTTGCATTGCTCTAGAGAAATGCGATTTCTGTCATCATTTTTGGCCTTCCATTATACTCCTGTGATTCTTAATTAACTAATTTGAGTAGATTAAGAAGGGCAGTTAAATTAATTAATATGATATATTTTTTTCAAAAATACCCTAATCATCTTACTTAATTCCCTTCCTCTCTCTCATACTTTATTTATTGTTGAGGGAACATCAATAGGGTTAATTTGGGAAAAAATGGATAAAAATGTGAAATAGTTCATACATTTAGGACTAATGTCAACTTTCTAATTAGGTTCTACATTAAGGACCAGAGGGAGTATACTTGTACTATTGCATGCACTTGCACATTCTTAACCTTGCAGACCAGCTGATTGAGAAGCAAACTATTCTCCTTGCAGTAATATTGTGGATGTAACCTCATACGATGATCTTAAAGTAGCAATATCCAAAGGCAAATGGGCAAGAGGACCTTGGTCTGCTAGGTAGTATTGGTCCTTCATTTCACTATTTTATTTTATTTTGGCTTGGAAACATAGATTCCAATATACTGGTAAAAAGACTCAGAACTCTAATACAAGCTCTATACAAAATGGTGCAGTGATGAAGAGGAGATTAAAGTCAAAGAAGAAACAGGAGCAACTATCCCCCCCCGGGTCTCTCTTTTTGGAATTCTCAAATCACATGATCTGGCAGTTGATGGTTAAAACTCTTTGGTGAAAGTTTTGGTACTTTCCTGCCGAGTCATTTCTTGCTGTATAACTTAGGTTAGTTCAGAGCATATAATTTGTTGATTTGATGTAACTTTAAAGCATTTGTTCAGTTCATTTGATGTAATTTTTTATGATATCTAGAAATATGATTATATTTATGCCCCCAGGAACAAAGTATAGTGTTTCAACTTTTAACATTTTTTTAAAAAACAAATTTGGGTTTTGAACCATTCAACATTTGTTTAAGGTTGATTGGCTTGAATGTGATTGAGTTGTGGTGATATAATTAAATTAATATATTTTTAATTACAAATGATGAATTATAAATAAAAAGCTATAAATAACAAATTTCATAACTTAATATTTATTTATAATCAATTGAAAATTAATTAAGTAATCACTAGTCATATTCACTAAATTAATAATTATTAGTAATTGTGGATAAGAATGGTACTTATGTGAGATTAATTTATGTAAAATTTTTTTTTTTAATATTATATCGTTATCCACAAGCAACTGAAAAAAAAAAAAAAAAAAAAAAAAACTTCTAATTGACTAATAAGTTGTTGGTTGGTGTGTTGAGCAGTCTCTCTATTTCGGTAAGGTAATGAACATAAGTTTAAATTTTGAGAAACACATGTTAGAAAAAGTGAAAACCAATTATACTTTAAGTATTAAAAGGGATTATACTCTTGATTAAATAAAAATGTTTCCAATTTATTGAATTGTTAATCTTGTTCATTTACCGGTTCTTTCTTTTTTCCCAATCATGTGCTCTACTAATTTTATATTAATTCTGTAAAGATTTTAGACTTTTTTTTTTTTTTTGGTATGAAGGTTTTAGACTATTTTATCTGCAAGTTCACTATTTTTTTGGTTGAACTGGTGATTTTGTTTTTAATAATAATGATTTTTAGAAAGCTTATTTTTATGGATAAAGTGCCTCTACCATGGAAAGTTTATTATTTAAGTTGAACAAAATAAGGTGGAGAATTTATTCAATATTTATCTAAAATTGAATAATAATAATAATAATAATAATTTAAATATATATTTTCAAAAATTTTATCATATTGTTTGATTGATTACCGTGTTACAAAGTTAATTAATTTTGTAAATATATATTTTAAATTTTCCTTGAAAATAAATTTTTAATCTTGTTTATTTATTAAAACTTACTTATGATGTAATCTTTTAAAAATATAGGTTGTCTAAAATGTTTTACAATAATATACATGTATTTTTAATTAATTATAAAATTGTAAAATGATATAATTTATAGATCCTTATATCAATGTATTATAATTAAACATTTTTATATATTTCATTAAGCATATTTTTGTTAAAACAATTACTCAAATTTTTGATCAAGCTATTCATATTGGTGGGAATATTATGATAATTATGCAAATAATGCAAATAATTATAATAGCCTATTATTACCGTAGATCACCATCAATTACCTTATGTAATCTATATATAGCCATCTACACCTAAGAATGAAATAATTGGACTATTATATTCATAATCTATCTTGTCCACATGGTTTTTAGAGCAGCAGGCTCTACATTATCATTACCAATTGGGTCGTATGGGTTTGTTTGTTCAATGGCTCAGGGGTGGGATGTCCAAAAAACCTGGTGGTCCGGTCCAACCCAACCTAATCCTTTGAAAAAAAGCTCATCAAGGAAAGTAGACCAGACTAGACTAGTCTGGTCGGGCTAAAATGAACTTTAGTCCAAGGGGTCTGGCCTGATATTTTCCCCCCTTACATTGCCACTCAGTTAGGTCCACAAAGGCACAACTCCAGCACTTTAAGTCCAACATATATGCTTTATATCAACAACAACAAAAGTGTCCAACGTATACGCTCGTCTCTCCGTCTCTCGTATTCACTCAGTCTTAGAGTTCGACCTCTGTCTCTCATCCTCCACCATAGTCACTTTCCCTCTCGTCTCTCAACAACTTGACCTCAACCTCAGTCCTCCATCCGCTCGCCTCTCAATTGCCCTCCGTCTTGCTTCAATTTAAAGATTAGAAACCCTAAGACCAGAAACCCTTTGACAATGGTGACGAGAATCAACAAATCGACCTCAGACCTCCGGTAAGGTTTTGTTCTTCCTTACCCACTGATTTCGTATTTGTTTAATGCTTTAGAATCTAATCTCTGAGTGAAAACTGAATAGTGTGTAATAATGGAACTCTGAGTGTGGTTGATTTTGAAGTGCGATTGAACTCATAAAAATATAATTAGTTCTTTCTCTGAAAAATTGCAACTTTCTAGTTTCTTTGGCTTAGATTTGGGGAGAGATTACGGTTGAACTCATAACAATATAATCACACATTTCGACTAAATTCCTTCGGAAGTCAAGTCACAGAGTTGAAATATTGAAAAATTGCAACTTTCTAGTTTCTTTGGCTCAAGTCCTGGACTGGTTCAAGTAGTCCGCTGGATTGGTCTGGTCTAGCCCAAGCTTGGGCTGGTATTGGTCCAGACCAGACATCAAGCTGACTTGTCTCACCCAAGGTCCCTCCTGGACCAGACCTCAAGTTGACCCCAACCTGGTCTAGTCTGGTTCATGGACATTCCTACCTAGGGGTTTCTTACGAGCAACACTAGGAAACTTTTTAGCTCTTACTGCCTACCCAGGGATGACCGGAGATCTCCGATTGGCTAGCCCCTAAAATTTATCAACCAACAGCGGCACATGGAGTCATGTGTGCCACCTAAAACCTCTGCGTCAGAACACTAGTCACAGCATGTGGCAGTGTGTGACTTGTCCACACCAACCACCATCTTTTTCACTGGCGACAACACATTGTTTCCATGAGTTCCTTGTCCTTCCCAAGTTTGAAATGTTTTCCTTCAAAGTCTTTAGCTCATTGCAGAGGATCAGACACACTGTTGAAAGGTTTTTCATAATTTTGTTCTCTAATCATAGGGCAATGCCAAAGTTCTTTCTTGGGAAAATAACTAGAAATGGTGATGTGGGTACTCCATATTTGTATCCAAGTTGTTCAAAAATTATTTTGCTAGAGTATAATGGTGATAGAGATTAGGACACATTGTTGAAGCTTCTGATCCAAATGTTAGTATGTCTCAGCGTCTTCAATCTGGTCTACAATACCGGTATTACTCTCTATCAACAACTAGATCTTAAACTAATTCCGAACCAATGGTGATTGTAAGTTAACTCTATTACTATGTCTACATTCTAGGCTAAAAAGACAACTTTCATCAAGCTCTCAAAACATCACGAAACACACCCGAGTGGATTGTTAATTCTAGAGCATCGGATCATATGACTGATTTCCAACAATTGTTCACTACTTATGTCCCATGTGCTGGCAACCTAAAAGTTAAAATTGCATATGGTTCTCTTGATGTGCCAAAATTAGCATGCAATCTATTATTAGCCAATCGACAAAACAAGATAATCGTTGAACAAAATTTCTACCATCTCATTGTGCTTTTTAGGATATATCATCAAGGATGACGATTGACCATGCAAAAGAATGTGAGGGGCTCTACTTTCTTGATGACGTAGAAGTGAGCTAGCAACATTTCACACATGTATGCAATTCTATATCTCTAAAAATGATTTTGTTATGGCATAAGAGAATACGTCATCCTAATTTCCATTATATATCTCGTTTGTTTCTGTCTCTTTGCCCAAACACCAACATTGATATGAGATGTGAAGTATATGAATAAGCCAAACACAACTAATCATCATACCTTAGAGCTCTATATACACCCTCAAAGCCTTTCACTACTATCCATAGTGACTTGTGGAGACCATATCATATCCCAAACTGTACCAAAACCAAATGGTTCATTTCCTTTATAAATGATCATACTCGTCTCTGTTAGCTTTATCTCTTAAAAGAAAAGTATGAGGTGCCCTCCGTGTTCATGAATTTTTTTCACCATGATTAATAACAAATTTGATATGAGAATAAAAGTCATTCAAGTGACAATGGCATTGAGTATTTCAACTGAACCTTGAGTAATTTTCTCCAAACCCATAGTATTATATATGAAAGTTCTTGTGATAACACTCCCCAACAAAATGGATAACTGAGCATAAAAATCAATGCATACTCAATGTTGCATGGGAAATAATGCTTACTTGCAATGTGCTAAAATTACATTGGGGAGATGCCATCCTACTTGTGTTAGATCTCTATGGGTTTTGATGATAACTGATAATTATAAACACAAGTTGAAATTTGTCTTTGGTAAGTTGAAAAACTAACTGTCAAGGCAAACTCAAGTTTTGAATAGAAAACTCAAGTTTCATCTTAACAGGGAGTAGCTCAATTTTTAAATGAATTAAGAAAACTCCAGTTTGCGTAGGCAGACTCGAGTTTGTAATATACAGAGAGCACTTCAAGTTTTTCACATTAAGACAAACTCGAGTTTATTTTTACAAACTCGAGTTTGTACCTTACAGGGACTTATCAATATTTTCTAAAAGTAACAAAACTCCAGTTTTCAATCAGTAAAATCGAGTTTTTGTCTTACAAAGAACCATCAATATTGTTGAACTAAGCCAAACTCCAGTTTCCATTTGGAAACTCAAGTTTTGCCAAGACAGAGAATTCTCCGAGTTTTCAAACTTTGTTGGAAACTCGAGTTTGTATTTGTAAACTCGAGTTTGTAACACACAAAGAGCTAGGGTCCTTTCTGAGTTTAATAAAACTCCAGTTTTTGTTTTAAAACTCCGGTTTTCATTTGAAAGAATATTCATCAAAGTTTTCTCTTATGAGGAAACTCGAGTTTGGTTTTGGAAACTCGAGTTTTCACTAGACAAAGAGCTTTCACATTTTTACTAACTGAGTAAACTCCAGTTTTCGCTTAGCTTGAATCTTCAAAGTTTTTCATACTTAACAGAAAACTCGAGTTTGTGCCAAGCAGAGAGCTTTGCTCATTTCAGTGATTTGAAAACTCCAGTTTACTTTTGGAAACTTCAGTTTTGATTTTTTGGACTTAAACATGTTTTCACTATAAAAGTCCAAAACTCGAGTTTGTCATTAATCAACTCGAGTTTTGCTCCATTACTCAAAGTATGTTTTTAAACTCAAGATACGACATTCTTCTCTGGAAGAAGAAAACTCGAGTTTTGATTTGGAAACTCGAGTTTGTGCTTTGAGCATAGTTACAAACTCCAGTTTGGATAAACAAACTCGAGTTTATGTCGCTGTTTTTGAAATTCAAACTAGACGAATTTGTGAAATCTTCATGTTTGAGTTTAATACTTCATATCATCACTCATTACTATTCCTAGCTATGTTTAATCAGTTTGCTAACGAGTTTCAGATGATTTAGAGAACATTAAATGAAGATTTAGACAAAAGCAAAAAGTGATGTCAGCTCATTAAATGCAAAGTCCAAAAAACTTACATCCTTTTGGACAATCATTCTACACACATTGCAAAGGGATTAATGTTTCCTTTCCTCATCCAGTAGCTGCTCTTCCAACGGATTGAAAGTCAAGAAGTCAACCATGAACTTCTGTGCAGCTGGATTAACCAAAGAGTAGAGAGAGAAGAAGACAAACCTTTTGCTAATCCATCCTTAATGTTGGCAACGGTAACAATAAAGATTACAACGGTCATTTAATGCTCTCTTAGTATAAATAGAGCTGCATTCAATTCTTCTCAACAACCAATCTGCTGAAAACGAAAATCATTCAAGTTTCCAACTACTCTTTGAGTTTTCCTGTGTAAAGTATCCTTTGATACATTGTACTTCAGTGATTATCTTTATCCACTCTTAGAGAGAGTTCATTTATTGTAAATCATTAATTGTAAGAATCTCAAGTCAGGGGACTTGGAGATTGAGATATTGATTGCAACTTGTAAGGGGGAGTAAGTTCTAGTGAGAGAATTACTCTTGAGTTACAAAATGTGTAATCAATTGAGATAGTGAAAAATCCCAGAGAGTCTGGGGACTGGACGTAGGTCAAGAGATTGGACCGAACCAGTATAAATTCCTTGTGTATTGCTTCTCTTCCCTATACTTTGTCTAGCTCTATTTTTAGTGTTAAAAAACAGAGCAATTCGCAAAGAATTTTATAATCCCCAATTCACCCCCCTTCTTAGTGATTAAGCTCCACTTTCAACTTGCCACCTACCTTATCAATTGAGTTCCAAATGAAGTCATATACTTTTGAACTCCTCTTCAAAGTTACAAAGTGTCTTTCCCATTGCCCACCTTGAATCTAACCTTCACTTTCGTGTGTTTGTTTGCTCCGTGGTTATTCATGTGCATCACCACAACAAATTTAACCCCCATGCCATAAACTATATCTTTATTGAATGTTCTTCTAAAAAGGGATACATTGCTTCAATCCCACTTCAAGACACACTTTTGTAAGCTTTGATGTCAACTTTTAGGAAGAAGTCCCTTCCTATTCTAAGTCTTTACTTCAGAGGTAGTGTATGAGTGATGAATCTCATACTTGAGAACTAGAACCTAATAGAGAGCATCTTTGCCTTGAACAATATCTTTATTGGATGTTCTACTAAATATTAATGTTAAAAGATAAATTAGAAAACAATATTCGTTTTTAATATGGTTTTTAAATAAAAAATTATACTTCAAGAATTTTGGAAGAATATGCTTTAACAGTGTTAATGGTTTGAACTAAAATGTAAGTTTTTATAATAGAGATGATGTTTGTATAATTAAGTTAAATATAAGGGTAGTTAAAGTATTTTACTCTATGATTGTAAAAAGAGTTAAGGTCCTAATTTTATCTAGAAGTATATGTGAAATCTAAATCTCTTAATTTTAACTATTAAAATTCTTTTTATTTGACTATGTGATGTATGATGGCAGTGCACGCACTAATGCTGCATTCTAGTCATAAGAGAAACTTTGTCTATGTCCTTTCCTCTCACTCTCCCACACTGTCTTGGCTTTTCTCATATACCCATCCCTTTCCTTTTAAATCTGGACCTTTTAAATTTTAAACCAACAATAACAAAAAAAGAAAGGAAAATGATGAGAAGGGGTATAGGAACAAAGTCAAGTCTCAAACACACAATCTCTCTCTTCCTCTACCGAGAACTTGGCTATGTGTTTGGTTTGAGGGAAGGGGAGGGAGGGTATGGACCATCCTTGGTGTAAAAAGTCAAATATGACTATGATGTGACATGCTGCCAAACTATTTATTAATTAATGTGCGGAAAACGATGCAAAAAATTATCGAATTTTGAAAACTTTCCATAGCCAATTTAGTCAAAATTTTCTCTCCCTTCCCTTCAAACCAAAGCCTCTAGGGAAGATATAGACCACATTGCTATTAATGAGAAGAATATTCATTTTTGTTGAGAGTATATTTTTTAAAGGGATAAGATATTGTTACTACCATTTTTTGCTACTACCAATGTCACTACCACTTTTTCACTGTTAGATCACAATCTCATATACCTTTATCATTTCTCTTTCCTATTGAGATTTTGATCTAACGGTGGAAAAGTGGTAGTGACATTGGTAGTGACTAAAAATGGTAGTGACAATATCCTATCCCTTTTTAACATCTTAAAAAAATTTCATGGGCTATTTAGTAAAAATGAGAAACAATTTCTCCATCCCCCTCCCTCCCTTTAAACCAAACAGTCAGTTACTACTTGTTGTCACCATCTCGTCTTCCTTAGGTATCGTGCTTGTAGTTCTTGATTGGGTTTTTGACCCTTTTGCCCTTAATTAATTAATTAATAACCAAAATGCCCCTGTGTGAAACTATATCACTCTTCTGCCCCTGTTTAGTCAATTACAACCCAATATGTAGTCGAGTAAATAGTGCCATTTTTATTTTTTTTATGTTTTCCCATGATGTAATCGACTAAGCTACAGTACTTAGTTGATTACATCGTGACAAATAGGTTTTTTAAAACCCCATTTGGGGCAAATCAGAACCCTCATACTCGATTAGACCACCCAAGCCTCTCCCCCAGGGGCGGATCCAGGAATTTATGGAAGGGGGGCACTATTGCTGCCCCCGAAATTTTTTTTTCACTTGTCATAGCAAAAAAGAAGAGAAAAGGTTGAATTTTCCTTCTTCAACATAGAGCAGCCATATCAATTGTTCTACATTAGTGCAACACTCATTTCATCATTATCAAAAGTATAAGCATGTAGGGGAACAAGGAAGAGAAAGCTAACATCTTTTGTTTGAGCCAACCGGTGATGAGCAATACCCAGCTAGCACTGCTTCAATAATAGAAGACGTTGAAAATTTTTCTTAAGAAGTTGAATTACACTAATTAAGCTTAAGCCTGGGCCTTCAAAAGGCCTGAAGCCTATTTAAAGACCTACTTAAAATGTAGGTCTTTATATAGTCTTAAAACATATGCATCCAAGTTCATATATAATTCATCAAGTCTATTTAATTCATCAAGACTAGGCTTAAAGTAGGCTAGGCCGCAGACCTCTGATAGGGCCCTGGCCTATTTCCACCCCTAAGAAGGAGGAAGGAGCAAAGCAAGCACGTCTCGCTAGGTCATAAAGAGAAAGGAGAAGAATGAGCCGCGTGTTGAGGACGGAAGCATAGAAGGGATTTTTTTTTTTTTTTTTAAAACTAAAAAATCAAGGGGGGGCACGTGCCCCCCTTCTAATGTATGTGCATCCGCCTTTTCTCTCCCCCTTGAAATTTTTCCCCAAAAGCTCCTTGAATCCATTGGTGGGTTGAGAAGGGATCTTAAATCTAGTGGCATTTGTGTTGAGAAGGTATGTACTCATCTCCATTTCCGATTTGCCCATCGTTTTTTTTGTTTATGTGAACCTTAATTTTGTTTCTACTTTCATTGGGTTGTTTTGTTATGTCTCTTTGATTGATTCGAGTATTTGATTCCTATTTAAGGATGAAAATGATGAATGTATATGGGAAATTGAAAAAATTTACATCGGTTGATATTCATTTTTTTTTTGTCGAATTACAGTTTAGTTTTTTTAAATTTTTTGTTGTTGATTGTGTTTGTTTGTGAATATGATGAATGTTTGTTGTTTATACTGATAAATGTTTGTTTATGTTGTTTGAATTTTAAGTTTTTCAAATTACTCATCTCCTTGAATGTTTGTTGTTTATGTTATTGTGTTTGTTTGTGAAAATGATGAATGTTTGTTGTTTGTTGATGATTTGTAATGTCTCTTTGTAGGTCTTTGTTGTTATCATGCATCATAGACAAGCTCCCACTAACACCAGCAGTGAGGGCGAGAGACGGATGAAGCAAATACAGGAACGTGGGTCATCCTCCTCTAGGCCATAGCAGCCTGAGCCCGTTGTTGATCGTCGTTTTAGTTATCTGGTTGATAATGATGCAGCACAACATGCACGATTCATGGCGTCTTTTGCTAGCTGACCCATTTGCAAGCTGAAGTCATTAGATGGGGCCTTCTTTGCAAATGAGGGATTTGATATAATGCCCTTGTTGGAGGGTTCCCATTTGTTGTTTGTTGATGGTTTGTAATTGGGAAAGAATGCATATGATTTCTTCCAATCACCAAATAACTTCACAATGGCCTTTATTTTTGCTTTCAAGGCCTTCCTGTATGTTACATTATATCCATATAGATCTTGTATCCTCTCTTGTATCAGCACTGGTTTCATAGCTGGATCTTCTCTTAACATACCTAGTGAAAACAAAGCAAATTCTAAATGTACTGTCAATAAACAAACCGAATGTAACTGCACAAAAATAGAAAACATACTGATAATGGTTGCGCATATAACATCTAAATCCAGTTGTCTATGATCCCGGGCAAGACTCTGGTTTAAGCAGGTGTGATCTTTAGCCCACTTACAGACCACCCAACTATTTCTATTATTGGGGACCATTACCCTCATATACCAGAGACAACCGTCAATAGGATTTTGACACCTCATCAAAAACGTATGCTCATCGCTTTTTTCAACTATGGCTGTACGACGAGACTTCATATAATATAATTTCACAGCATGTTGCATTTCAGATTTAGAAGGAAACTGCTGATACAAATATAATGGATCACCTAAATGCCAACCACCTTACAAGTCATCATCACCATACAACATCTCCATCTCATCATCACAGTGTGCCCAATTAATGAAGGAATAGTGCGGGCTTTCGTTCCAAAATGGCTCAATCTCAGGCCCTACATCTGTCAAATTGTTTTTTTTTGTCAGAACCACTAAATAAAAAGTACAAATACAAATTTACTAACTTACCGCTACTAACTAGGTCAACACGAAGCAGTGACGTTGTTGCGGTACTCAGGTTTACTGGGTTTGTGTCAGCAACAAAATCACCCTCCACATCAGTATTTGAGGTGTCACCTAGTGGAATAACATTCTCAGGTTTGCCCTCCTCATCGCTGTGCATATTCTCGTCTTCCTCACCCTCATCTTCCTCCATCAATGTTATCTGACTTAAGACTTGTGAAGGTGCAGATAAACTGACAGCTCTGTCTTCTTGACCAAAAACTGTGGAGAACTTGTATGCATGGGTACCGATGATGATTCACCAGATTCAAGCTCAACATATATCTCAATAAAATTTTGTGATTTCCGATTAGTAAATGCATCTATGACACACTCTACATCTTCATCATCACATACATCGTTACTAATGTAGTGTACACTATCCTTACCGACTATAATCTCCACTTTGGCAATCAACCGATGAATGCAATGGCTGCCATGTAGCCCCAATTTTTTGTAAATTCTTTCTTTGAGCTTGTTGTATGTAGTGCCTCGTTTGATTTTCATCATTTTCGTTTTTTCCTTCAAATTGAACACCATTGGGACCTTCAAAATTCTTGCCACTATGGTAGATTACAGTAATGTGCGTGTGTGTTTGAACTTGAACTCATCCTTCACAACAGAAATTGGGAGATGCAAAAGGGTGGGTTTCAAATTTTACAAAAAAAAAAAAAAAAAGATTAATTAAGTGAAACTACAATGATTACGCAACAATAATACTTTGAACAAGGTGGAATGGTATTACACTTTGATGAGCCACACTAAAAGTGAGAAAAGAGATAGATTTTTTTTTGGGGGGGGGAGGGGTACATTCGAGTATAAAGGTTTCGATTTGCCCCAAATGGGGTTTTAAAAAACCTATATGTCGCGATGTAATTGACTAAGTACTGTAGCTTAGTTGATTATATCACGGGAAAACATATAAAAACAAAAATTGGCACTATTTAGTTGACTACATATCGGGTTGTAATCAACTAAACAGAGGCAGAAGGGTGATATAGTTTCACACAGGGGTATTTTGGTTATTAATTAATTAATTAAGGGCAAAAGGGTCAAAAACCCGTTCTTGATTGCCTCTTGCCACTTAGTCCAAGTCCGTAAGTTACTCGATCACTCTCTCGAGTCCTACTTGCCGAGTAATCACCCATCTTCGTATCTATGTTGATGTTTTCCCTTTTGGTTTGTTGATTCACGGATGGAAAAAAGGCTTTTAAGACCGGACAAAACAGGTATATTAGGATCAAACCCGCGACAGGTCTTGTTCCAGGCGGTATTAAAAGTCTCCCTATTAAGACCGGACTTGTAACCGGTCTTAAAGAAATTCTTTTAGACCGGACATTTTAAACATCCGGTCTTAAAAGTGTTTCAAAATAATTAAAAAAAAACTCAAATGAAACAACCAGTACCAAATCACCAGATCTGACAACATTTTGAATGTCCCTCCGTCATCAATGACGGAGAACCAAGAGAAGATTGGAAGCAACAACAACAAGAAAAACAAAAAAGATGATTACAAAGTCCAGAAATAAACAAAAATAACAAGAAACAGAAATCATTCACCATGAAAATCGAATTTGAA
Organism: Acacia pycnantha; assembly: GCA_025563575.1. Classification (NCBI taxonomy): domain Eukaryota; kingdom Viridiplantae; phylum Streptophyta; class Magnoliopsida; order Fabales; family Fabaceae; genus Acacia; species Acacia pycnantha. The sequence continues at coordinate 532,626 of JAMWYP010000156.1, forward strand.
GTCCAGATCTACAAAAATCACAAGCTTAAAGCAACCAAATCGAGCAGATCCTCTTGTCGGTGCTAGCAAAGCTTCAAGCAACCAAAATCGAAGTCCGGAAGGCGGCGTGGAAGGACCCATAGATCGAAGAGGAAGGAGCCGCCGTCGTCCAGAGTCCTCAAAGTAGTACGCTTTCGCTGTTACTGAGGATTGGAGTCGACGCCATCACAAAACCCTCGAAGCATCTCACCGCCAATGTTGCTAAGGATTTGAATGTGTGGCTCTTGGGATGACTTACAAAGATTTCGAGTAGGTTAGAGGAAGAGGATGACATTCTTGCTGAGGATTTGACCCGTGAGGCTCTTGGGACACTCATTGAATCTATAACTAAGCAAATGTTATATCACCAAGAAGACAAAGCAGACTTACGGACTTAACAGGTTTAGCGAATTTATTTTTTTTTTTACACTTTTAAGACCGATTTTTTGAAACAACCGGTCTTAAAAGTATACTTTTAAGACTGATTGTTTTAAACAACCAGTCTTAAAAGTGTAAAAAAAAATTGATGGTAACAATTTCGTAAATATATAGAACACTTTTAAGACCGGTTGTTTTAAAAAGCCGGTCTTAAAAGTGTTCTATATATTTACGAAATTGCCACTGGTCATTTTTTTTTTACACTTTTAAGACCGGTTGTTTGAAACAACCGGTTTTAAAATTGTTCTATTTATTTACGAAATTGTCACCGGTCATACTTTTAAGACCGGATCTTTTATAATCCGGTCTTAAAAGTCTTCTATATATTTACGAAATTGCCACCGGTCATACTTTTAAGATGAATCTTTTATAATCCGGTCTTAAAAGTGTTATATATATTTATTGGAAGTTAAGATTTAATTAGTTAGCGTATACGATTATATTGTGCAATTATCTTAATTAAGTTATTAGAGAGATTTTAGGAATTAAGTTAGCAGATCATGGTTTTTGAATTTCGTAATTAAATTCCTGATTGTAATCATCTTAATTAAGATGTTAGAGAGATTTTAGGAATTAAGTTAGCAGATCATGGTTTTATGAATTTCGTAATTATATTCTTGATTGTAATAATCTTAATTAAGTTCTTAGAGAGATTTTAGGAATTAATTTAGCAGATCATAGTTTTTTGAATTTCGTAATTATATTCCTGATTGTAATCCCTAGATTATAGGAACTGCCTAGGTCAGAAGATTATTTACTTATTAGCATTTGTATATAATTTCAATTAAGCGAAGAAATAAATCATCGCATTCTCGGACTCATCTCTGATTAGCGTCTTCTCACAATATTTACGAAATTGCCACCGGTCATACTTTTAAGACCGGATATTTTATAGCCCAGTCTTAAAAGTATTCTATATATTTACGAAATTGTCACCGGTCATACTTTTAAGACTGAATCTTTTATAGTCCGGTCTTAAAAGTGTTCTATATATTTACGAAAGTGCCACCGGTCATATTTTTAAGACCGGATCTTTTATATAGTCCGGTCTTAAAAGTGTTCTATATATTTACGAAAGTGCCACCGGTCATATTTTTAAGACCGGATCCTTTATAATCCGATCCAAAAAGTTCTTTATATTTACGAAATTGCCACTGGTCATACTTTTAAGACCTGATTTTCTATAATCCGGTCTAAATGAGGCGGTTTTAAAGCTCTTTTTTGCACTAGTGATTTTCCCTTTTGTTATCAATTTTTTCGTTGCCTCTACCAATTTGAGCTTTGGATGTCGCTGTGACTTTTGAAGGTCTTGTGTTTCTAGTGAAGGTAATCTCAACTATTGCTAGGGTTTGATTCTATTGAAAGGAATTGAAATATGGATATTTTTTTTTGCTTTCTTCTGTAATTCTATATTTAAAAAATATAATTTGAAGGATCACACCATTTGTTGCGTCTTTCGATCTTTGGGTTTCTCACAATGAAATTTCTTATATGTTCTTGCATACTGAAATTTCTAGAGTTGCTTTTATGATTGTTTATGATTAATTTGATGTGGTTTATGAATTGATAATATGATATTTTAATAATGCATCCATGAATGGTGAAGATGGTGAAGATGTCTGAGCTTTGGTTTCTGTGATTTAGAAAATGAAGATATGGAGTAGGGAGGGAAAATGAAATAGAATAAGGTACCGTAGTTTTCGCAGAAGGAAAGATCGAAGATGAAGCTTGGAGAAGTTGGAAGCATACGGTGGGCGACAATTTTAGGAAGAAGAAGATGAGGGAAATAATTTTTTTATTTTTTCCTATTATGTAAATCTGTTATTATTATTTTTTTTTAAAAGTGAGATGGATGCCACATAAATATGCCACATCAATATAAACAGGGTCAACTAACATTAGACCTTTCGAAATGTTAACTTGGGAGCAACATTGTTATGTTTTCTAAACTTTTGGAGTAACACTAAGAAAAAGAATTATGTGACAACATTGAGCTTTCGCATATATTTCCAGGAAAAATTTGGGCTGTAGCCCTTATTTTTAAATAATTGCCCTAGGATAACCGTTTTTATGAATGGGTACAATGGGGTGCTAACACCTTCCTCACACACAATCAACTCTGAACCCTACTTGATTTTTGTTGACCATTTTTCAATTTTAAAAGTTTTCAAAAATTATCCTTATTTTAAAAAATTTAGTAATGACTCTTATTTTTCCTCCCTCTTCAGGAGACTGAATTTCGGGTGCTACAATGATTTTTATTTTTATTTTTGCAAACATTAATGATTTTTATTGAAACTTTAAATATGGAAATTTTAGAGTTTTGAAGAAATTGAGGAGATAGTTATATTTTTGTGACTCTAGTAAGTGAGAAAAAAAAAATGCCGTTGTAGTTAAAATTGGAAACTTCAAATTTCTAAATTTATATCTCTACACGCATATTTATTAATTTATTTACCAAATGATCCAAATAACTCAAAAAGTTATTACTACCTCCGGTCCTAATTATAAGAATACTTTTGTAGTATAATTTGTACTACAAAAGTGTTCCTATAATTAGGATCAGAGGGAGTATTGTATAGTAAATTGATTATCGTAGTTTGATTTATGGTTTGTGAATGAGCTCTTGGATTATGAGTGTTATGATATTACTTTATTATTTTGGTGAGAGGTAACCACTTTTTTCTTGTTATGCATGCTTGTATAATATTTATGAGTGATTTTTAACTATATAGAACTATAAATTTGCTATTTGTTTGTGATATGCACTATGAAACCACATTTTTTTATGAAATCATCTTGTGGGACTTGTTTTCATTGAGAAATGGCTAGTGGCATAATATTATATGAGTTGATATTGTTTTATGGGATTGGAAAAAATTGTCTTAACAACTTGTGAATTGTTAATGGCATGTGATTAACCATTGTGAGTATATATTCTCTTTTGTACTGAAATGAGAGGGGATGGTGGATATTGATTTGAGGATATTCATAGAAGAAATAAGAGGATGAATTCTTGTAAAAATGAGGAAACAAAGTGGTGGGCTTCTAGGTGCATACTTGTTAGTCTTTTGGTCCATTTGCATTTAGTAGGGCTGGGAAACCCCACTAATACATTAGACAGTGGCGGAGGCAGGTTTTTTGGTCTTTGTCCGCACAATTGGTGGGGGGTTTCAGAGGTTCAGGGGTAAGGCCCCCAATTTTTTTTTTAAAGAAAAATTTTAAATGCATTAAAAAAAACAAAAAAAATATGAACCAGAAAAGAAAAAAAATAACTTAACATAGAAAAATAATAATTAAGACTCAACTAAGCTATTACAACAGAACAATTACAAAATCATTTTTTAATGACTTCCCATTTTTAATATATTTGAGATATATTTGGCAAGTCATCAATGTTAAATTAAAAATATTTTCTTAATATTTTAAAATATATCAATATGGATACAATTTTTTTTTGTAGGATTTCAAATTAAAAAAAAAATTGAGTGTAAGAAATAAATAATATTAATTAGAAGTTTTCTAAAAAAGAAGAAGAAAGAAATGACCTAATGAAACTGACAGAATGCATACAAGATGAAAAAGGGTATAATAAGAATTTTGCTTTGTTAATTTGTTTTATATAATTTGTATTCAGTTGGAATTAATGTAATGGGTTGCAGATATGAGCTGTATTAGTTGTACTCCTTTTTATATATAAAGACACCACGTGTACAGATGAGAACAATGAAAATAACCTTTTCTTTTCTCAGTTTCAATTTCTCCTTCTCTCTCTCTCAGCTTTATTCTTCTGTCTCTTTCGAGTTCTTCCGCGTAGCTCCTCTGGTTTGGTGAGTTCTTAGATCGATATACGCATTAGAAACGCTAAATAAAACCAGCATCCCAATCCCCAAAATCTTATGTCTGCACCTGCGGACAGAGGCGCAAGCGTGGCTCCGCCACTGACATTAGAGGAGGAACCCATGGTCCGGTCTTGTGTTCTATGGATCAGTGAGCTTATTGAGTTGAATTACCTACTAACCTATAGGTTCAGTCCCAGGAAATAAAGGAGGTTAGAGGATAACTTTTTGTGTATTGATTGTTGTGCACCATGCGATAATTATAAGAATATGATTATACTATTGTACATTGATAATCTAGCAACCTGTAAATTGAGAGTTAAAACGCTGAAGAGTTTTAACACATATACTGATTTCAATAGTCAGCAAAAGAAGATTAAGAGGCCGGGGAAGCAGGAAGTCCTGTCACATTGATTCAGATGGTTCAAACTTTGTTGAGGTGGTCTTTAGACTTGTGTTTCTACCGCATCTTCATTAGCCAGGTTATTGTCTTCAGGGGGTTGTTGTGAAGCTTGTTGGATGGCGTGGATAGAAGTTTTCAGTTCTTCCTGACTCTCCAAAAGAAAATCTAACTTCTGTATGCTGTCTTCTTGCTGGGCCTGTATTTTCCTGGAAAAAACATTCCAACTTTAGCCAAAAAAAGAGTCTGATATATGATTAATAAATGACCGTTGGACAGTTAAGTCAATTAGAAGTGATGTAGGTAAGATCTTTAGTCTATATAAACCCCTAAGCTATTGATTTCATGTCAGACTTGTGAATTGAATCATCAGTAAAGTGCCATATTCAGAATTTCTTTGTTTCTCTTAATCTCCCTCTATTCTTATTCTCTCTCTTTTCTTTCTTCTTCTCAATACCTTATCAGTCTGTTAGAAAGTGCAACTCATCCGCCATACATAAATCACGCAAAGCTTGTAGCTGTCAAGGAATTACATACACAGAGAAATATTAAACTGGCCTAACATCAACAATCTACAAATATTCTGAAACTACACTTGAAAAGAAAAAGAAAAACTAAGGCATATTGAAGACAAAGTCACATACATAGGAGGTTAACGTACAAGATACTTTTTAAAATCTATATCATGTCATGAATATAAGATCTAGTGTTTTTTCCCCGAGAGATTAAGAAAGCTAACTAAATTATATTAAAGTATTTATGGTTATTTTTTTCCCAACTATTTTGTCTAATTTATAAACTATATATAATCACAATATATACTATGATCTAATCATTTATTTAGCTTCTATATTAAGAACCCGATGGAGTAATACAAATTAATACAAATTAGTAATAGTCCTGCCTAATAAAATGAGCATACTTATGAATAATCCTGCTTTGAGAATTCTGGTGCTTCCAAAATTTTTGTCTTCGATTCAAAGGGGTTACAAGACAAGAACAGTTCCTTAACAGTTTTTGAGGAAACTATTGTTCCTCAAACAACTCTTGATTCACCAGAAAAGTGGTTTAGAATACCTGCTGAGAATGTATCTCCCAAAGAACTAACTGCTGTGACCTGTGCGTGGCTTAAAACAAAATTGTAGGTGTAATCAAGAACCTATTATGGACGAAGCATTTCTCATACATTTACAGTTTCAGTAGCTGACAGTTTTCAGTTCAAGTTCACGCTGGTGGAGACAGACAGAGTGCCATTCTCTTACTAAAGTGAGCTATTCTTTCTCAAATTTCAAAAATCCTAGTTGAATAAGAAAAGAGTGGGAAAAAATTGATGAGTCAATCCACAGTGATTTTTTTAGAGTGTGTTTGGTTTGAGGGGAGGGGAGAGAAAATTTTAACTAAATTGCTTATGGAAAATTTTCAAAACTATATACTCCCTCTGGTTCTTATTATAAAGCATCAACTAGTAAGTTTAATTTGATCCTTTTTATAAGGCACTTGCTTATTCCCAAGGAGCATTAAATTATTCTTTTCCATGTATGCCCCTAATAAATAAGGGTAGTGGGTGAGAGTAATAATTAATATGATATTAGAGTTTAGTGCAATTAGTAGAGGTAATATTGGAAGTTACTTAAAGTGTAGGCTAACTTTATTGACTTTAACTGTTTTTATTGGTTTGGGAGAATTGTTAGTTGATGTCTTATAATAAGGACCAAAGGGAGTAGTTTTTTGTATCGTTTTCCGCATAATAACTAATGGAAACATTTCACATCATGGTCATATCTGACTTTTCACACTAAAAACTTTCTCTCCCCTCCCCTCCCCTCAAATCAAACACACTATTTGCTACTGTTTGATGCATTGTATTCATAATTTCCATATGAAAACTGGCACTTGATAAGGATTCTGAATATGCGTGAGCTTTGGTTTTAATGGGGAAGCTTCTATTGCAGAAGCAATCGAATACTAAAGCTACTGCAAATATTCTGAAACTACACTTGAAAATGAAAATTGAAAGTCATATATTGAAGACACAATCACATATTCAGGAGTTTCTTTCCAAGGTAAAGTATAAGATACCTTTTAAAATCTACATCATCCTAGAAAAACTAATACTAAAAATTAGCAATAACCCTGCTTATCGAATGAGCATACTTATGAATAACTTGAAAAAATCATCCTTGTGTGTGAAACTAATGACAAACGTGTTCATGTTATGGAAAGTCCTAAAAAGGAAAGATGTTAGTGTTACATATATTCAAGTAGGGTATGCATGTGAGAACTCCAAGAGATAGGACAAAAAGACTTATTCAATATAGAAAAATATGAGGTATTATTGTTTAGTAATTAGTCCTTAATTATTTGATCTAATTTTCGACATTCCAACCTAGCGCACATGAAAAGAAATCCTTAAATATATGTTCTTTGCAAATGATATAGTATCGAGAAGTCAAGAGATGATGTATGCATGCATCACAAGTTTTACAAAGGGCAAGTGAGAAATGATTTGGAAGTAAATAGCAGAAAACATAGCATACAACAAGTTTCAAACTATAAGTATATGGGATCGATATTACAAAACAACAATAAAATCAAAATGGAAAAAGACTTTAATAGTCATTTGTGACCACAAATTACCTACCAAGTTTAAAGAGGACTTTTATGAAATTGCTATAGGATCAATGATGTTATATGATAGTAAATGTTCCACACTGAAAAGATAACAAAAATGAAAGGGGTGGTGGAGATGAGAACGTTAAAAAGAAAATAAAGGTGAAAATGTAGAAAATAATTAAAAAGATCGAAAATGTTTCTATATGCGGAAAAAGATAAATACCAGGGTGAAAATGTAGAAAGTGAATAAAGGTGGTCTAAATATGTGTAAAGAAGGCCCATAAAAGCACAAAAAAAGAAGGATCTGGCTTTGGTCCTTTGCATCGGACCGTCCGCTGCGTTTTTTGCCTAACAAATTAATACCGCATACGGTACACGTACCGCATGCGGTAAATTATTAAGTGCAAAATGCCGCAGCAGACGGTCCGATGCAAAGGACCAAAGCCAGATCCAAAAAAAAAAGACTAGTCTTCAGCTCAAAAAAAAGATGTAGTGGGAGACGAAAAAGGGAACTTAAAGTCTTAGGGTGGGACTTCATGACAAATGATATTTCTGAAAAATTAATTGTTGATAACGACGTCTTGCAATCCAATAGCTGACCTTCTTACTAAGATAAAACTTCTCGTGTTTGTTGATGTGCAAAGGTGATGAATACACAGAAAATAAAACAGAATGGAAAAAAGACCCAAGGGTCATATTTATAAGACTCAAAATACTGCTAATCATATGCAAAGACGAAAAATGGAGTTTAGAAGAGTTACCATGTAACATCCTAAATTTTGGGACATTAAAGTTTGAATAATATATGGAAATTAATTATGAAATTTTGGCTTAAAAGAATTACGAGAATAATTATTAGAAATTTAGGCTTATTTTCCCCATAATTTATTTTGGGAAAAGAATAATTCAAATACGGAATAAATTATGCCTGAATTTTAGAGATAATATTTTAAGGCCAAAAGAAATTTAATTGAGAAAGAAAATCCTTAAATGGAATTAAGGATTTGATTTTTATAATTATATACTTACAAATAAAAGTTTTATAGATGATTCAAAGTGGATCAAGTAGGGATTAATATGAGTCCACACCTTCAATTCATTAGTTACAAACCCAACAGCCAAGATTCATGGACACAACCCCTTTCTTTTATTTACTCCCTTCAGCCCATATGTGGAAAAAAAAAAAACCCATGCAACCCACACTTTCCCCAACTAACGACAAAAGCAATCAAAAAGACAAGAACAGTAAAATATATATATATATATATATATATATATATATATATATATATATATATATATATATATATATATATATATATATATTCATATTTACATTACACCTCTTCAGCAAAACCGAAACAGAGGCGTATCTGGTTTTTGATTCATTTAGCCAAAAACATGCTAAGGGATCAGAGTCATAGCGGTGATTACGACGTGAGGGGTTTTTCAAAGCAACGACCCATACCATAGCAGTAGCAGCAAAGCCATCCCTCCACTTTGCTTCTCGAGACACACACCCTCGGACCAGCAGCTTTCGCACCGTTGGACTGGACTCTAAATTCTCTTATTAAATCCTCATTCGCTTTGCCTCAACTGAGAAGGAGAAAGAAAGAGAGGGAGGTTGGGACTGCGTGTGTGTGTGTTCTATATTGAAACTCGGTGAAGCTAAGAGAACGAGAGACGGAGAGTGAGAGTGAGAGCTCTTATCCTCATTTTCCTTTGGCCTTTCATCAGAAGCTAAGAGAGGAAGAGAGACTGGAAACGCAGAGACAGAACCGAGATTTCCAGCTGAGATAGAAACGCAGAGACGAGAGAAAGATATAGTGAGAGAGAGAGTCACAACCGAGAGTTTGCAACGTGGAACCTAGGGGGGGACAAAACCAAAGGAGAACGACGAGGAACTTGCATGAAAGCTTGAGGGATGACCAAGGTGAGTTCTTGGAGCCTATTTCTTCTATTTTCCATGGCCTTAGTGTGCTGGGTTTGCTGTTTGCTCAAGAAGGAGGATACTGAAAACGAAAAACCTCTGTTATCGGACTCACAAACAGAGTGTCTTTCGCTGGTCTGTTTCTATGGAAAACGTCTTAGTTTTGCACGAAATTTTTATGGAAGATAGTAGACACGATAAGGTTTAAAACGAGCTAAAGAACACCCAAAACGGACATGTAGATTGAGAGATATGATTTTTTGAAGTTGAGCTAAAAATCTGTAAGAGTTTCGGAATAGTTCAGGAGCAGCAAAATGACGTTGCAATTCGGATGCAGTAAACATTTGAGTTTTTACATGATAGCTTTACAGTAAATGGTAAACTCAAGAAGGTTTAAAAGGAGCTTTGGAACACCTTAAACGGATGTCTATAGCTCGAGATATAATTTTTGGAAGTTGAGTCATAAGTTTGGAATGTTATTTGGACAATGATCACGTTTTTGAAATCTGGGAATGATATAGTGTGTCATGGCTATTGGTATTATTTTTCTGTGAAATTAGACATGCTAAGGAACACATAGGTTTTGGAAGCACCTCATTTGTATTTTTTTAGAATTAATTACGAATTTTCAAAGTTTAATCAGTAAATTCTGGAAAATTCTGGACATTGTTTGTGTTTTAAGAAAGTTGGAATTTTTCCCAGTCACAGATCAACTTGGTGACTTTAATTTATGAAAATAGACTTATCAATGTTTAAATAGAAATTGGATTCACTCAATTTGGAGTTGTATCGGTCAAATTATGAATTTTCTAAATTCTCAGAAAAGTTAAAAATCAAGTTTTGATAAGTCTTGAAATAGTTACGTATATTATTAATAGTGCATAACCTTCAAAGTAAAGGTTCTTCTTTTGGATAACTTGTCCATTAAGGGTTATAAAGACTCTAAAGTGACAAGGATAAACCTTCTTAACATTTTTAAAGGACATGGCTCTTAATAAAATAGATAAATAAATAATAATAAACAATATTATTATTTATTAAGAAGGGTATTTTTAGTGAGAGAATTTTTAGGGGTTAATCTATTTTTAATCCTCTCAAAATTAATTCACGTAGTTAGTTACTTTACGACACAAGTAGTGACTAATGACAATGATAAACGTTTATAGGCATACCTTGACACCTCTACTGATCCCATCACCTTCGGACAAATTAAGGATTCAAGTTTGAGGTGTGTAACTGTTATCTCATTAGCTTGTATGTATGTATTCATGTATGACTGATCATGGTTGCTAGATAATTTGCATGTATGTATCCTAGCTATGGATTGGGGCTGCGTGTCCCATAGGACCGCGTGTCCTAAAATGGAGCTGCGTGTTCCAAAGGGCTGCGGTCCTTGGTCGTTAGGTGCGGTTAACAAAGTGCGACTTGTTTATTGTGAATTACTCTATGCTTATACATGTGTTATACCGTGATTTATATTTCATACCCGCATATGAGATTAACTGTTACCCCCGGGTTCATTCATTTGAACTCCAGATCACATGAAAGAGACAGGTGGTGGATCGGGATCAAGAGGAAAGATGCAACTGTAAGGGTTAGGAACCTTTTGAAAAAATATAGGTAGTTGGATTGTATTTTATCGTTTATCATTTGTCTATTATGGAATAATGTATTAACATCCCACTATGGGATGGATTCGAATCGCGAAGAATTCTTCCTCATGTTTTTGAACTAAGTTATTTTGTTAAAGTTTTATTCCGCAATTAAGTCGTCCAAATTATTTCGATGCCTGTGCGCTATAACTCTGATAAATAAGGGTGTCAAAAGGACGGGCGTTACAGTTTGGTATCAGAGCATCGATTTGGACAGTTTTTGAAAAAGGATTTAACAAAACTTAGTTATTCCGAAAACAGAATGAGGATTTACGAAGGAGAATTACCCCCTGACGAACTTTGCGGGTTCTGTCGTACACGCAGAGGAACGATGAGGGTGCAAATTGCTAGGAAAAGAGTATTGATTTAACCTTGGTTATGGGATACGGAAAAGACAGATGTGGTAGCATAGAATATGGGTTCTGTTGCTAACCCTAGGGCTCCTGATATGGAAGTCAAGGTCTAAATCAAATTCTCGCAACAAAATGTAAAAGGGAAACAGTATAGGGAAGTTAGTACTGCTTAAGGAATAGTAACTTACTCACTAAGTTTCCCTGTGGGGACAATGACTTTCTGTTTAGGTTTCCTTGTAGGAACAGTAACTTATTGACTAAGTTTTCCTGAGGAAGACAATTCCTGCCCAGTAAGGGCCGGACACCATGCATGCAACGAGGCATAGCTCCGGGGATAGGGGTCTTTGACTGAGTCCTTGGCGGTGGTGGTCCGTTACATAAAAAGAATACAGTGGATATCAAGGGGACAATACTTAGCATTTTTGGGGAAGCCATATGTGTTTAACTTAGATTGGTATATAGATGGGTAGTCAGTACCCAAAGATAAGTGTACTGGTATTAGTACCCCCAGAACAAATCGGCACCCAGAAGTTAAGCATGCTTAAGCAAGAGAAATCTCGGGATGAGTGGTATCCTGGGAAATATCATAGGAATTTGGGATTCCTTTGATTTGAGGCTTAAGTACCCGGAGGCAAGGACAAACTTGCATATGCTGATTAGACGACGACGACAACCACAACCACTATTCCAACTACAACTACAACCACAACCACAACCACAAACCCAAACCCAACCACAAGCACAACCACACCCACAACACTAACAACCACAACCACAACCACAACCACAACCACAACCACAACCACTATTCCAACTACAACTGCAACTACAACCACAACCACAACCACCATTCCTACTACAACCCCAACCTCAACCACGATCGCAATCCCAACCACAACAACAACAACAACAACCACAACCACAATGACAACCACAACCACAATCGCAACAACAACAACAAACACACCCAAGTGATTTGAGAATGGTTATATGGTGATCCTGAGGGATGCCATGATAGAGCAAATACGAAGATGATTGAGATAAAGATTATGCCTGGAGTTAAACTGATAGTCCATATATATAGAATGACCTCAGATGAGATAGTAGAGTTAAAGGCAGTGGATTACAGAACTACTAAAGGGTAGGAACTTGATAAAGATATGAATTCTCATTATAATGATTCAGAGACGATTAACTGAAGCTACTTATGGGAAATTTTGATCGGAGAGGGCAACCTACGGGGAGTTCTGATCGAGAAGGTCTACCTACAAAGGATGCTGACCGGAGAGCCTGACCAGTCATAAAAAGACTGAGTTAAGCATCGAGTAAAGTGCCGTAGAGCGGAGCCACCGTGACGACGAACCGTAGAACGAAGCCGTCGTGACAATGAACCATAGAGTAGAGCTACCAGTGTATCGGATCTCAAGGTAAGTACATTGTAACGAATCTCATATCTTATGGGTTCCCTAGAGAAAAGGTTTATGTGATCCATTATATCGCTATAGAGTGCTCCAGTGCTGTATGACATATTTTTGTTATGATATGACTATACAATGGGCAGTAGGACCTTTGGGACTAACGTGTCCATAGGTCGTTGGACATGTATATGTTTGATGAGAAGCTCTAAGTCCTGTGAGAATATGTCTATAGGCTGGCAAAAGCTCACAATGTTAGACAACAAATACTGAGAATGTCCCGAAAAGTTTGTGAAACCCGAGGATAGCAGGCAATTTCCGGAATAGCCAAGAGACTAAAGTAGAATGGACTAAGCATTCTATTAATGACCTTAGTAGCCAAGGACTAAGGACATAATGTGTTAGGTAGAAATGACCTTCTAAGACTAGTTGTCTGGTCCCTGTGAACGTTTAAAAATGGAGTTTTAAACTTGCCAATGCACCCACTATATTTGAAATTTTCAAAATTTAATTTTCGAATTTATATTTTCGAAGTTGAGTTTTCGAATGGGATGTTTTCAACGGAATTTAAGACCAAGGAAGTGGTCACTTTTGAAATGATGTTGTCTCATAGAAGGGTTTGGTAGAAGTAGAACCCATGTTTGAAATTGAGTTTTGAACTATGTGGTGTAAGGCAGTACAGAACCGGAAGAGGTTAGAAACTGTAGTAGACGTACTCAGTTTGTTGAATCTTGCTAGATGTTTTAGAATGTTTTGAATTGCTAGCTATTGTTTAAAGCTCTTTTGAGGGGATTAGTTTTTGAAAAGCTGATATTCGCACCAACAGTGTATGCATCCAATCTGAGTAGTTTCGCCTTGTAAGGGCGCATGTTTTACCTTGTTTGGTCGGGACCCACGTAGGTGTTTGGAGCAGAGCTCCTGGACATTGTCCTTATTCCCAGGTGGGGATTCAGGTGGGGTGGCCCGTTAATGTGCCAGTGCAGACACTGGGTCCTGAGTAGGGATGGAAACTCTCCCACATTGGTCAACAAGTGTGTTGCCACTACGGTGGTTCGTGTATGAAAGGATTGGAATATGTCGCTGTATCGAAAGGTTGAAGTGGTGGCGATAGCTTTTAAATTTGGAAAATGAATGATCATGCTCATTAACGTGTGCCGATAATAAATGTCTTGAAAATAGTCCTGTAGTGAATTGTTTTCATGAAGATATGAGCTGGAAGCGATTAATTTTAAAAAGGTCATAACACTATTACTGTTTGTATAGTGCGGATTGTGAAAAGTACTCCAACCACATAAATTTTCAATGAGTGAAAATTTGGAAATGAGACAGCATAGTTGAAATGAAAAGTGGTGCAGTTGGTGATTATATTGATACCGGAACAGAAACTATGAGAATGACCTAGAGATCTGAACCAGGTAGGTCAGATAAGAATTGTCGGCGTGCTAAATAAAAGAAAAGTGGTTTGAGAGCTTAAGTTGAGAAAGCTCAAACACGGGATAGACGAGCAGAGGCTCGAGGTGATAAGACCCGGTGTGCAAGTTTGCACAGGGCGGTGTCCCTAGGCTATAAGACCTGTAATGCTTAAGCACTTTATAGAATGCTGATTGTCATGGTGACTTTAGACTGGTGTCTAGAGTACATCTTGAGGCTGGCATGACATTCGTTGTACCAAGTGATAGGTGAGATGCCTAAGGCTTGAGGATGATTTCCCAGCCAATGATGTGGTAGTGAAATGAGCCAGAAGGAAGATTGTAGTGGGCAGAGAAGCCTGTGTAACCAAGCGCTCGAAGGACGGACTAGTGGGTCCTGTATAGTTGAGAACTATACCTGGGTACAGACCGGATAAGAATGTGGTATGAGGAGTTGTGTGCTTAGTAAGCATGCATAGGAAAGGAATAGACTAGATTTCTAAAATAATCCCCAAAGATATATGTTCAAATTTCGAGGACGAAATTTAAATTAACGGGGGGAGAAATGTAACATCCCAAATTTTGGGACTTTAAAGTTTGAATAATATATGGAAATTAATTATGAAATTTTGGCCTAAAAGAATTACGAGAATAATTATTGGAAATTTAGGCTTATTTTTCCCATAATTTATTTTGGGAAAAGAATAATTCAAATACGGAATAAATTATGCCTAAATTTTAGAGATAATATTTTAAGGCCAAAAGAAATTTAATTGAGAAAGAAAATCCTTAAATGGAATTAAGGATTTGATTTTTATAATTATATACTTACAAATAAAAGCCTTATAGATGATTCAAAGTGGATCAAGTAGGGATTAATATGAGTCCACACCTTCAATTCATTAGTTACAAACCCAACAGCCAAGATTCATGGACACAACCCCTTTCTTTTATTTACTCCCTTCAGCCCATATGTGGAAAAAAAAAAAAAAACCCAAGCAACCCACACTTTCCCCAACTAACGACAAAAGCAATCAAAAAGACAAGAACAGTAAAACATATATATATATATATATATATATATATATATATATTCATATTTACATTACACCTCTTCAGCAAAACCGAAACATAGGCGTATCTGGTTTTTGATTCATTTAGCCAAAAACATGCTAAGGGATCAGAGTCATAGCGGTGATTACGACGTGAGGGGTTTTTCAAAGCAACGACCCATACCATAGCAGTAGCAGCAAAGCCATCCCTCCACTTTGCTTCTCGAGACACACACCCCTCGGACCAGCAGCTTTCGCACCGTTGGACTGGACTCTAAATTCTCTTATTAAATCCTCATTCGCTTTGCCTCAACTGAGAAGGAGAAAGAAAGAGAGGGAGGTTGGGACTGCGTGTGTGTGTGTTCTATATTGAAACTCGGTGAAGCTAAGAGAACGAGAGACGGAGAGTGAGAGTGAGAGCTCTTATCCTCATTTTCCTTTGGCCTTTCATCAGAAGCTAAGAGAGGAAGAGAGACTGGAAACGCAGAGACAGAACCGAGATTTCCAGCTGAGATAGAAACGCAGAGACGAGAGAAAGATATAGTGAGAGAGAGTCACAACCGAGAGTTTGCAACGTGGAACCTAGGGGGGGACAAAACCAAAGGAGAACGACGAGGAACTTGCATGAAAGCTTGAGGGATGAACAAGGTGAGTTCTTGGAGCCTATTTCTTCTATTTTCCATGGCCTTAGTGTGCTGGGTTTGCTGTTTGCTCAAGAAGGAGGATACTGAAAACGAAAAACCTCTGTTATCGGACTCACAAACAGAGTGTCTTTCGCTGGTCTGTTTCTATGGAAAACGTCTTAGTTTTGCACGAAATTTTTATGGAAGATAGTAGACACGATAAGGTTTAAAACGAGCTAAAGAACACCCAAAACGGACATGTAGATTGAGAGATATGATTTTTTGAAGTTGAGCTAAAAATCTGTAAGAGTTTCAGAATAGTTCAAGAGCAGCAAAATGACGTTGCAATTCGGATGCAGTAAACATTTGAGTTTTTACATGATAGTTTTACAGTAAATGGTAAACTCAAGAAGGTTTAAAAGGAGCTTTGGAACACCTTAAACGGATGTCTATAGCTCGAGATATAATTTTTGGAAGTTGAGTCATAAGTTTAGAAAGTTATTTGGACAATGATCACGTTTTTGAAATCTGGGAATGATATAGTGTGTCATGGCTATTGGTATTATTTTTCTGTGAAATTAGACATGCTAAGGAACACATAGGTTTTGGAAACACCTCATTTGTATTTTTTTAGAATTAATTACGAATTTCCAAAGTTTAATCAGTAAATTCTGGAAAATTCTGGACGTTGTTTGTGTTTTAAGAAAGTTGGAATTTTTCCCAGTCACAGATCAACTTAGTGACTTTAATTTATGAAAATAGACTTATCAATGTTTAAATAGAAATTGGATTCACTCAATTTGGAGTTGTATCGGTCAAATTATGAATTTTCTAAATTCTCAGAAAAGTTAAAGGCTGAAGTTTTGATAAGTCTTGAAATAGTTACGTATATTATTAATAGTGCATAACCTTCAAAGTAAAGGTTCTTCTTTTGGATAACTTGTCCATTAAGGGTTATAAAGACTCTAAAGTGACAAGGATAAACCTTCTTAACATTTTTAAAGGACATGGCTCTTAATAAAATAGATAAATAAATAATAATAAACAATATTATTATTTATTAAGAAGGGTATTTTTAGTGAGAGAATTTTTAGGGGTTAATCTATTTTTAATCCTCTAAAAATTAATTCACGTAGTTAGTTACTTTACGACGCAAGTAGTGACTAATGACAATGATAAACGTTTATAGGCATACCTTGACACCTCTACTGATCCCAGCACCTTCGGACGAATTAAGGATTCAAGTTTGAGGTGGGTAATGGTTATCTCGTTAGCTTGTATGTATGTATTCATGTATGACTGATCATGGTTGCTAGATAATTTGCATGTATGTATCCTAGCTATGGATTGGGGCTGCGTGTCCCATAGGGCTGCGTGTCCTAAAATGGAGCTGCGTGTTCCAAAGGGCTGCGGTCCTTGGCTGTTAACTGCGGTTAACAGTGTGACTTGTTTATTGTGAATTACTCTATGCTTATACATGTGTTATACTGTGATTTATATTTCATACCTGCATATGAGATTAACTGTTACCCCTGGGGTTCATTCATTTGAACTCTATATCACATGAAAGAGACAGGTGGTGGATCGGAATCAAGAGGAAAGATGCAACTGTAAGGGTTAGAAACCGTTTGAAAAAATATAGGTAGTTGGATTGTATTTTATCGTTTATCATTTGTCTATTATGGAATAATGTATTAACATCCCTCTATGGGATGGATTCGAATCACGAAAAATTCTTCCTAATGTTTTCGAACTAAGTTATTTTGTTAAAGTTTTATTCCGCAATTAAGTCGTCCAAATTATTTCGATGCCTGTGCGCTATAACTTTGATAAATAAGGGCGTCAAAAGGACAGACGTTACATACCACACATTACATAGGTAATTAACTGAAACAACCCTAAGTCTACTACTCAGACCAGTAATTCATGCTTAAGATTCAAGCAGCAATCATCTTGCAAAACTAACCTAGATAGGAATTTGATAACAAGACAGGATGAATCGAAATCTAAAATCCAAGATTATGCATAATTAAACCTTAATTTATCAGTTACAAATCCTGGCATCAGATTTAGAATTACTTTAAGCTGATATAATAATATAAGTACTACCTCGTCATGGTACATTACCCTGGCCAAGGTAACCGCACTATTTTTGGAATCTCAATATGAAAGGAAATAAAATAAAATAAAATCGTTGCCAAGGGAGAAAAAAGTACCAAAACAAAGATTCAATTGCAGCCATTCTTACATCGCCATGCACCCGATGGACCTTATCAACATTCACAGAGGGGAAAAAAACCTAGAAGGTGCTGAAACAGGTTTGGGACTGAAAAGGAGCTACAAATCTCGTCAGTGTTCAATCAATTCGTCGCTACCTCCTCTCCTCTGCATATATATGCTCTTCTTTTGTGTTCAGATGTCGCCGGATCTCCTTGTCTATTCTGTTCATCAAATCATCAGTAGGTATTTTAAAATCCCAACGAGTACTTCAATTTTTATCATTTAAGTTTTTAAGGTGCACGATAGAGATAGAAAGAACGTTTGAAGTCAAGAAGAATAGGTTTCACATCTTACAAAATATGCACTTATAAGGCTTTGAAACACAAGTTTGCATAGTTTGCGCAACAATGGCAATACATAATTGTATCCGGAGATATTCCCAAAATAATGTGGAATTTGGTCAAGCTAAAGAAGGAAATGTGGGTTATGAAGATAATGATGATCCCTTTGATGCAGCATCTTCATTATTATCTTCAACACAAATGAATCATGTTCGTGATCAAATCAGAAACCAACTTGTAGGGGATATGTTTATTTAAGCACTTCATTGGATTGTAATTTTTTTAATGGTCATTTTACTATTTTATTTAGAAAATTTATATTAATTTTTAATTTTTTATTCCAAATTATCACATTTTATACTATATATATATATATATATATATATATATATATATATATATATATATATATATATATATATATATATATATATATAATATGTATGTGTGTGTGTGTGTGATTCATGTCCTTTTGAGTCATTTTTCATTTTAACTATCTTTTCAAAAGCTATGTCAAATAAGTTCCTATCAGGAAAAAAAAAAACAGTCACTTCTATCACCGTTATCTCAAACACAAATCACATTAGGAAAAGTCCAACAGAAAAAAAAAGTCCATCAGGAAAAGTCCAGCAAAAACAAAAGCTACTTCTACCACCGCCATTCCAAATAGGCCGTAAGCCTTCTCCAAGCAATATCTTATTTTCTATGGCCGATCTTACCTCCTTCTCACCGGTCCAAATCACTATGGATGAGCCTATCTCACCTTAGCAAACCACTAGCCCTTTCATCTTAGATCTCATACCTTATGGCTCCCATCCACTTGATGAGCCTATACTTCAAGAACAATCTCATAAATCTCACCACTTTGATAATTCTGATACTCAAGGCACTAAGAAGATTGATGAAGAGATTGAGGTATCGTCTGAGCCCTCCAAAGCAACTTCTTAGCCTCCACCACCACCTCAATATATCCCTATCTATGTGCATGACCCTCAAGATCTAGTCAAGATTCATGTCATTTACTTTCCTGAGCCTCAATCTGATTCCCCACTTTTTCTCATCATGAAGGGTGATAGCATTGATGATATGCCTCTTCTCGTATTCAGGCAACCCTTCTTCACATCCCTTTTTGATGATGCCAAAAAGGGGGAGAAGACTTAGGGTGGTGTGGATGGCACAAGCCTAGGGTGATACTGATGGTTATGCATGACACTGCTTTTGAGTCATGGAGTCTAGTGTTATGTCTTATGTTCACAATATTTATGTTGTTGTATCTATGTGACAAACCTTATCTATTTATGTATGAACATGTTGTTAGTATGAATGATAAGCTCTTGTATTATATATTCATCCACTTGTGTTTCTCTTTGCTTATGATCGAGTAATTACTGTGGACAATTCAATATTTATGTCCGAAACAATTTTTTAGAAACTTGCTTTCAAAATAAAATAAGTTTTGTCATCATAAAAAATGGGGAGAATGTTAGATTCTATGTTTTGATGATAACCAAATTATTTATATAATTTAATTAAAATAATATTAGCTTGGGCTTCTTACTAATAAAAACTAACAAGTAAATATAATAATAATAATAATAATAATAATACGTCCACCACTTAAATATATGCCTAGCAAATAATGATATAAAAAGTTTTTAATTACTTATATAATCAGATTATAAATAGATAATCTATAGTAGTCATGGACTTTTACTAGCCATGACTAATAAAAACCCAATTCTTCATGCTCTACATGTCCCTCACAATCTTCTAAGCTTATCTGAATCTCATCAGAATTACCTATCTCTATTTTGGACTCCCTTGGGTTTAAGTTCATCTTCTTTGATATAAAAGATAGGTGACATAATCGTCTTGGGCCTCACGTACTCTTATGATTAGGGCTCCATTTTCTATACAAAATTTGTTTTTAAAAAAAAAACAGAAGAAGAAGCCAATATCCAACTATCCATTAACAATAGAGGGAAAACAAACTATACAATTACCTTTCGTTCAAGTAAACAATTTTATACAGTTTAAGAGTTTAGTTGTTTAGTTAATTTTAGCTCAATATCTTTTTCTTAGAAACAACCATATTCAAGGTACTATTGAGCACTAAATGTAAGCACATCTCCTGACAAGAATTGCTTCATTAGTTAGAAATCAAATTTCTAACAATTAAAATAAAATTTGGTATAATATAATGGTGTTGTACAATTTATATAGCACACCCCATCAAGTAGCATAAGGCCTTGTTGTTGTCGTTGTAAAATAAATTTTAAAAATTACAATCATCCTTAAGAGTTAAAAGATACGTGTATCTTATTTAGTTATACACACACATACATTTTTATATTAATAGTTAATAAAGCATTACTTATTTCATATTTAAAGAAACCTTGCCCCATTGACCAGAGAGCTACGTCAGAACATGAGAGGGGCTACTTATAAATGGGACAACGTATGATTAAATTGTACTATATAAAGGCCAATTAATAATCGTCGAAGACTTAATCAATTAGGAATTAGATGTTTAAGGATCATTTAGGCCAACAAAAACCTAAAAAGAAAAATATGGTGGTTGGGCAACGTAAGAAAGAGGTCACCTCAATGAACCCTTTCACATGAAGGCCAGTGCAGTTAGTATCAAACATACTATTAAAAAATGGGACAGATTATAATCTCATCTACCTTTATCATTTTTCTCTCCTATTGAGATTCTAATATAATGATGGAAAAGTGGTAGTGACATTGGTAGTGACCAAAATTGATAGTGACAATATCATATCCCTTAAAAAATAGCATTCATTTAGATTTGTGTTTTTTCTTTCTTTCTTTTTTCAAAATTTAGATGTGTTTTAGTAACTCCGTTTTAGGGGATTATGTTTTTTATAGTATGTATCACACCCGTAATTATATGGTATATACATGAAAATTCCATTTATTTGTAAATTAAACCCTTTTAATTTCGATATTATTTTTTTCAGGGTTACATTTTAAAATTTTTGTACATTTTATTTAAATTATATTATTTTAATCATGATTGGGTTAATACTGATTCAACCACAATTAGATCATTGATCTTTAAACCATTTTTCCCCAGAGATCGGCCTTAAACCATTGCCTCCACCAAATTCAATATGACTTTAAATCGTACCTTGGTATTAAACAAGGGGTTTAAACTTATCATGTTGTATGAGAAGAAAAAGATTCCTACACACATGAAATGGTGGGACCCACATCACTATTTCATGTGTATGTGATATGGAAATACACTTCTCCTTACAACACGAGAAGTGTATTTCCCATTAAACATACTCAATTAAATAAACGGCAATCATTATACATTAAATTTGGAAATTTCCATCTGCAATAATTCGAGGCTCCATTTAGGATCATTCAGAGAAATTAATTCATACTCTAAAAACATTCCAAAAATAAATTATTTTATTAATTTGTATATATGTATAAATAAAGGAAAAAATATTAATCATTTGCTTACAATTTACTTCAAATTAACAAAAGGATGCAACGAAATTGTACCTAGTTTTGTTCTTTACAATTATTTGGAAATTACATTACAATCATATAAACTCATACAACAGTACCAATAATTGATTTGGGAATATTGTAGTTTCCATTGGTAGAAAAAGAATCGATGTTCTCTTGTTTATTACAGGGCTCTTGTAGTTAAAAAAGAAAAAGAAACCTGTTTGATTTATTGTATAAAGAGAATACACACACACATATATATATATATATATATATATCCAGCAAAAGGGATCCAATTCCTAGGATTTAGCGAATGCGCGATACCCGAAGGTGAGAACAAAAATAATGGCAATGTGAACGGAACCCATTTCTATGGCTATATTGTAAAAAGTCATATCCCATTTAAAAGAAAATTAAATGACAACATATTATTATCATCTCTTAAGACATTTTTAAAGTATCTTTTGATATATATATATTCCTATTGATATGTTGAAGATTTTTCTATCGCACATTAATAAAGTCTAAACTGTTGATCTTTATCCTATCTTACTCACTCTTGATCTTTATCATATTTTACCCTTCCTAACCCGATTTATTCTTAGTTGGTGTTTGGATTAAATTAGTTTAAGTTTATCATATATTTACTAATAAAATAATATTTGCCACTCATATTGGATTAATTATAGATTTATTTTGAAAAAATTAAACAACGTTTAAATCACTACAAAAAAAGTCAGATTTGTGATGGAATTTGCGAAGGACTTACGTCCATCGCAAAAAGTGTCGCCGCAAAGCATTTTTTGCGACGGAAAATATAGGTTCAGTCACAAAATTCTTCATTTGCGACAGAAAAATAATTCCGTCACAAAATTCTTCATTTGCGATAGAATTACTATTCCATCGCAAAATTGAATTTTTGCGACGGAGTGTATTTCAGTCGCAAAATTCAACATTTGCAACGGAATAGTAATTCCCTCGCAAATAATTTTGTGAGGGAATTACTGTTCCGTTGTAAAATTCAATTCCTCAAAAAAAATATATAAAAAAATTACGAAATAAAAAAGAAGTGTATATCGATCATGAAAATATATAGTAGCAATCATAAGAGTTTACATAAAAAAAATGAAATATAAATAATAATGTTGCCAACAAAATGGACTAAAAAAAGTCTAAACAGCAGCAGTATGGTCATCATCATCACCCAGGAGCCGACCCTATACCCTTGTTCTTCAATAGAGACTTGAGTAGATCTACATCTGCTTCATCATCTGCTCTCGCCGATTCAACTTCTCTCCTTGATGATTCAGCTGATCTTCTTGTTGATTCATTAGCTGTTCTAACGCCTTCACCCTCTTAAGCTCATCTGCAAAAACAACATTAGGAAGTTAGTTTATTTTTTGTACTTCATTTAAATGGACAGGGGAATGAAAATGTAACAATTAATATCAAAAGTATTATTACGTTTACTTGTAGAAACATCTCCAACAAGGCTGGATGAGCGCTTCGTAGACTTCACTCGGCTGGTAGAGGCACTCATCCCAAAGAGTCTCCCTTTCTTGTCAAATCCATCTATAGCCTGAATGAAGAGATTCTCGTTATTTGACTGAGAGGATGCAAGGTTGTTCTCAATTTGCGAGGCTCTCTCCTATGACAACTTCTCACATGTTTCCTACAAGCACAAAAATACATCACAAATAAGACATGTAAAATGACATAAATATGTTGGTGTCTGAAACAAATAATAAATATAATAAATGTCCATTGCTAATTGCTGAGACTTGGCATTAATTCAGCGCTTCCCACGATCTACAGACTCCTGGGAATGGGTCTGCTCAAAGGTAGCCCAATCAACCAATTCTGCAGGTACTTATACTTTGCCTTCAAACACAAATGATGATCGTTAATTAATTACTTCAAAGTACAAAATATTGAATATCGAAATAGAAAATAACGTATACTTACAATGTTTCTTCGATGCTGACTTATTGGAATGGAGCCGCTAGTATAAGACGATTTATCCATTCGAGACCTATTTAACTTATTTTGCCCAAATCTCTGCTATCATTTCTCATCGGCGGCCTATTTTTTAAATAATTGTGCTGCACTCTTAGGATGAATCCAAGTTGTCTTGCCTATATTATTTGTCAATTTATAAAACCGATCAGACAACCACCGGCCTGCCTTATAGTTATAAGATTTTTTCAAATCTCCTCGATGGGCAGGAAACCACATAAACTTTCCCTGGAAATCAATAATGAACAGTTAGTGCTCCAAATTATAAAAGTACTTAATGAGTTTGCATTTTGATGAAAAGAAATTAATAACCATAAAGCACATAACTTACCAAAAAGTCATTGAACCAAGCATCGCAAACCCCTTGAGGAATCTCTAACCAATTGCCCCAAGGGTGATCGTAATTACGGAATACTTGCTCCTATATGAAATCCGTTGCCACACCATAAGGCTCAAACCTGAAAACAAAGGAAATGTTGCAAATATTAGCATATGAACAAAAGGTAAAAAATCCTAACATTATAGTAACTTTACATGACTTACTCGGTGGTGCCTATACGATGGATCCACATCTGCCCTGTCAGACGATCAACTGATTCCCACACTAGTGTATCAGAGGAACTATCTTCCCCGACCTGGCTCCTAGGCAACATAGTTTGCTGAAGGAAGAAATCTGAAGTATTGAAAAAGTTAGTACATAGATGCTTAAAGAAAACAAAATATATGTAAATCAATTAGAAATTGTAAACTAAACCTGCTCTACCCCTTGCTATAGATAAGTGGGAGTGGTAGGCACACTTGTACCGCCCATAACGAAGTTGGTAGTAGACGGTGAAGATGACAAATTAAGTAGAGGCAGATCTTGGGAAAAGGTAAGCCCTCTACCTATAGATGGGGCAAATGATGTAGTCCTACCCCCTCTGATAGGATGGCCCCGGGCTTTACCACTACTACCTGAACGCCCAGCTAAAGGATCCATCTGTAAACACTTACAAACATTGTGAATATATATAAATATAATAAATATACTTAATATGTCAATAGCGAAATAAGGAGTATCTAGTATAACAAATCGCCGTAAACAACGAACTAACACAAATCAACCGGATAATTGATGTTCTTCGACCTTTGCTTGCATACCTTCCTCTAGAGTCTCATAGTTATCGAATTCAGATTCACTGTCAAAGTAAATCTCTTGTGCCTCATCGTCTGATTCCTCATTGTCAATCTAGATAGGAATTAACTCTAACTCTGAAGCGGAATCAAAGAGATTGTTAGGTACATCATCATCGGCAATATTTATGGGCAGTACATGTTCCATATCAGCTTGGAACAGTTTAGTCATATCATCATTTGTTTCTGACTCTTTCGACTTGGGTATAATATTCCGTGCTTTGGTTTTGATAAATTGCCTCCACCCTTGGCAAGATGTAGGTATGATGTATAATAAACTTATTCCGCCTGTTGAGCAAGTATGAATGGGTCATAACCAACTGTATATCTCCTTGACCAGTAGATCTCAACATTTCCATATTTGTCCACTTTTGTCCCACGCGGAGTGTTATCAAACCACTCACATTTAAACAGAGTCACCGACTTGTCCCACTGGTAATCCAACTGAATGATGTCAATTAACTTTCCGTAGTAGTCACCCTCGACCCCGTCAACTTTTCCACCTTGACAACATACACCGTAATTGCAACTATTTTTGTTTGCTTCAAAAGTTGTAAACCGATACCTATTGATTACATATTTTTTGAACCGGGGAACAACATATACCATATGATTGGTTTTCCACGAAGTAGTCTTGGAACTATTGAGGAAACTCAGCCTTCATGAAGTGATCAACTTCAGAATCTAACCTTGAAGGATTTCTCGATCGGGCCCAATTAGAGAGGTAACTATAACAAAAAAAAATGAAATTAATACTTTAATACTTATCGTAACAGTAAAAATAGAGAAAATCTTACTCTAAGTACGGGGCGACCTCTTCTCAGTTGTTTAGAATATACCACTCTACTACTTGCTTGTCTCTTCTTTCCAGAGTTGACCTACATTGCTTTCCCATTGTAACATCCCATTTTAAAAGCGGATTTTTTTTTTTCAATCAGAGTAGAGCAATGGAGCGAAAGAGTAACTGATACATATTCAAATGTAAACCATAGTGTAACATTATATGGATACAGTCATCCAATTGTTCTCAAAAGTAACTACTTAAATAAATAAAACATCCTCAGGTACCGGCCTAGTCATGTTGTTTTCCCTGATCTCCAATCCTCGGTCCACCGGACCCTGAAGCTACAGCTGAGATCCAATTTACCACATTGGATCTTAGGTAACGGTTAACCTCATGCTCAAACAATACAGTATACAGACAACAGATATTCAAGACAATACAACAGTATATCAATACATAAGCATACAGTAGATGCATGATCAATATGACGACAGAACATAAGCACAAATCAGTATGTAAAGCCCCATAAGGTAAACAATAACAATAGCTTGCACAGAAACCAATGCCACGATGTACAGTAGTGTCCTCAGCGCTAGGAAAACATAACGGCATTATTATGCCTATAACACGTGTAAAAACTGTCTGTATATCAATCTCTGAACGTATCTATCACATATAAGTACTTAAGCAGCACAGGATTAGTGTTACAGTACGCGTCCGTACCTCCGTTGACAATATACGGAACTTCTGGTACGTTTTGACGAAAACTGCACTTTTGGCGGAAAACAGCGGGTTGACAGCGGCACGTCGGACAGCGTAACGACAGCAGATCAAGGTTACTGATGTCCTATAAGAGTAATATCACATTTATTAGTGATTTGACATCAGGCATTTTAGGTAAAAATTACAATTTTGCCCCTATTCCCCTAATCGACGGAATTTCGCCAGCGCTTCGCTACTTTGACTCCGACTTTCCAAAATTTTGCCAGAACTCCGACCCCACCATGATTTTCAAAATTTAAGACTAAAATACCCCTATCATATGGTATCTAATCATACTTGGAAGATTAAAGACCTAACCAGAACTTCTACTAAAACTACCGAAAGAACTTAAGACTAAAGACCGAAAAACTTACTCAGAGCTTCGTTGCGAATTTCCCCGGACTTCCTCCTTCCTTCCTTGCTGCAGAATTTTGAACTAGAGAGAAGAGAATGGTGTGAAATTTCAAAAGGAGCAAAGGCCTATTTATAGGAAAATTCACGGTCACTATTCACACTTTACCAAACTGAATACCGACCGTCGGATCACACACGGATGAGGTGGCTTGATCTTGGCCCTCCAACCTATCTTGGCCGACCTCACCCCCCCCCTTAGGTGGAAAAATATGATGTCATGCATGACATCAGTTGCTTGTTCCAGAAGCCTAAGCCGGTAGAATTTTCTCGATCGGCGTGCGAATCGCATAATCGCGTAAAATTTCAGAAATCTGGAATCACAACTTTGAAGATCCTTCCTTACTCACCAAAAATTTCTGGCCTAAATAAATTTTTAATCCCTTCCAAGCATTCTCCGGTCATGCTGAAGTTTTACAGAAAAACGTGCTGGTTACGGAAGAAATTTCCGGAATCGTCAACTTCTGGACAAAAATTCACTGATTCCAAATATGTCCAGAAAATTCTCAACTTATTCCCAGATGTTGAGTTACAATTTATTTTCTACAGGTTTCCATTTGGGACTATCTGCCTTTTTTTATAGATTACCCTATTCCGTTTTATTACTTAAGTATTCTACCGATCACGGAAATGACTTCTGGGACTGTCCAGTCCGAGATAAAAATTCACTCATTTATTTTTCTCTCTGACTTTAGAAATCTTGTTCATGGTTCACTAGATAGGATTTTATTTCTATCCGTGGTCATTTATTCTATTATAAATTATATTAATATTTTATTCCAAGTTGCATAAAAATCATGATATTTTCACATTCAATCCTATCCTATTTTTTTGTCCAATTTGGCTGCCCCCCCCCCCTTTTTTGGATTTGTAAATATTTTCTTTAATTTAATTAATTAATTAATTATTTATTTATTTCAATTTTCTTAAAAATTTCACAAAATTCCCTTATTGGTCCATTCTTGCATTTAGGCTTAAAATTACCTAATCTCACCAATTTTTCTTCATATTTTTCAATTAATTAGGAAATATATTTATGCTAATTTTTTAGCCATTACCACTAATTTTAGGGTTTTACATAATTATTTATGGATTTTCCTTTGTTCATGCTTAAGTAATTAGCCAATAATTACTTAATTAACTCCTTACTATTTGTTGCTAATTTTCTTAATTAGAATAACTCATTACCTCACAACTCTTGCATTGACATTAGTATTTTATGTCCCATGCATAATACTAACATTTACGGGGGTATTCTGGTCATTTCAATACTTTTAGTTTATTCCCTTTTAATTTTTCCAAGGTTATATTTTATTAAATTACTAAAATTAGAGACAATATTCCCTCTTAATTTTAATAATTATTTTACTGCCTCCTAGGATTTTTCATAATTTTCCTAGATCTTTATATGCTCCTAAGGGCATTTTAGTCATTTTGACTTCTTATTCTTTTTCCCTAATTTTCAAGAGATTTTTCCCTCATAAAAATGATAAACACAACATAGAAATTGAGACCACAAATTTACTTATCAAAAATAGCCATTTTATTTATCCGGGTTTTATATTTCTCCCCCGTTAAACAAAATTTCGCCCCCGAAATTCACTCTATCGTAACTAAACTCTGGGCCATAAACTCTGGATACTTCTCCTTCATCTCTCTCAACGTTTCCCAAGTTGTCTCTTCTGGTGATAAACCCTTCCAGACTACCTTTACTATCGGTATGGTCTTGTTTCTAAGTCGTTTCTCTTTGTGATCGATAATCTGCTCCGGTTCGACTACGAAGGTATTATCATGTCGTACTTCAACGTCCTCGTACTCGATGACATGATCACGGTCTGGTTGGTACTTCTTCAATTGTGACACGTGGAAAACGTCATGGAGATTACTCAGATTCAGGGTTAAGGCTATCTGATAAGCTACTTGTCCTCGCTCGGCCAAAATCTCAAACGGTCCTACATACCATGGACTAAGCTTCTTCCTCTTAAGCGTTCTGCTGACACCAGTTACTGGGGATAACTTTAGAAATACATGGTCGCCAACATAGAACTTCAGAGGTCTTCTCCTTTTGTCAGCATAGCTCTTCTGTCTGCTTTGTGATGCCAGGAGTCTTTTCTTGATCAACGCGATTTGTTCGGAGGTCTGCTCAAGCATATCCGGCCCAAGTAAGTGCCTTTCAGAAGAATCTGTCCAGCATAAGGGTGATTGACACTTCCGCCCATACAATGCCTCGAACGGGGCCATTTGTATACTAGCATGATAACTGTTGTTATATGCAAACTCGGCTAGCGAAAGATGTCGATCCCAATTTCCTTTGAAGTCTAGGGCACATGCTCGCAACATATCCTCCAGCGTCTGTATCGTTCTCTCAGATTGACCGTCAGTTTGAGGGTAATAAGTCGAACTGAACCTCAGCTTGGTACCCATACCTTCATGTATTGCCTTTCAGAAACGGGACTGGAACCGTGCATCCCGGTCAGAGATAATACTCTTAGGGACTCCGTGTAGCCTCACGATCTCCTTGATATAAATCTCCGCCAATCGTTCCGGAGAGTAATGGATGCTGATGGGAATGAAGTGTGCTGACTTAGTTAATCGGTCAACAACTACCCAGATCGTATCGTGATTCCTGATCTTGGGCAAACCCACCACAAAATCCATGGTTATGTTCTCCCATTTCCATTCCGGCAATTCTAGTCCTTGTAAAAGACCAGGGGGTCGACGGTGTTCAATCTTCACTTTCTGACAGGTCAAGCATCTGGCCACGTACTGGGCTACATCTTTCTTCAACCCGAGCCACCAAAGTTCGGATTTCATACTCTGGTACATCTTGACCATGCCTGGATGTAGAGTGTATTTACTCTTATGAGCCTCATCCAGTACTTTCTGCCTCAATTCATCAACTGGCGGTATGTAAACTCGCTTTTTATACTTGACCAAACCATTAGGTGATAGGTCATGGTCTTAGGTCTCACCTCGAGAGATCTTCTCACGTATCTCAATAGCCCAATCATCTTGCTTCTGAGCTTCGTCAACTTCGTCTCTCAGATCATACTCCCCTTGACTCACAAGAAGAGTTGCAAGATAGGCATCAGCTGGTGCGTGGAGACCCATGCAGATTTGATTTGATAGATACGGATCTCACGAAATCTTCAAGTAATTTCTGCTCTTGAATCATCATGTATGCCACCTGCACCGTCTTTCTGCTAAGAGCATCAGCAACGACGTTTTCTTTTCCTGGATGATACTTGATCTCCAGGTTGTAGTCTTTAATCAGCTCCATCCAGCGACGTTGTCTCATGTTGAGTTCTCGTTGATCGAAAAGGTACTTCAGGCTTTTGTGGTCACACTACAATTCTATGGTTACATACTGGCATCGCTATAGACAACATAAGTCTCATCTGGATCTGGGATGATTAACACCGGTGCTGTAGTCAACCTCTCCCTCAGTCTCTGAAAGCTCTCCTCACAGTCGTCTCCTTATACAAAGGGTTAATTCTTCCTTGTAAGCTTCGTCAATGGTAAGGCTAGACGCGAGAAATCCCGTATGAATCTGCGGTAGTATCCCGCCAGACCCAGAAAACTACGTATATCCGTTACTGTTTCTGGCCGTTTCCAGTCCAGAACTGGTTCCACCTTGCCTGGATCAACTGCAACTCCGCTGCTTGAAATAACATGGCCCAGAAATTTAACTTCCTAAGGCCAAAATTCGCATTTGCTCGCCTTAGCGTAGAGTCACTTTTCTCTGAGTATGCTTAATACTTGTCGCAGATGTTCTTCGTGCTCTTCTCTGCTCTTAGAATAGACAAGAATGTCGTCGATAAACACCACCACAAATTGATCTAGGTGTTGTCGGAAGATACGGTTCATGTAATCCATGAATACTGCAGGTGCATTTGTTAATCCGAAAGGCATCACAAGTAATTCATAATGCCCATATCTGGTCCTGAAGGCCGTCTTGGGAATATCACCATCTTTAACACGCAACTGATGGTATCCCGAACGCAAATCAATCTTGGAGAAAACAGTGGAACCAGATAGTTGATCCAAAAGATCATCAATCCGAGGAAGTGGGTATTTGTTTTTGACGGTTACTTTGTTGAGTTCACGGTAGTCGATACAGAGTCGGAAGCTTCCTTCTTTCTTTTTTACTGTGCGTCTCTCTATTTTCTATCTAGGTTTCTCGCGGCTTTCTAATACGCTCGACAAAATGTCCGTAGGTTTTTCTAAACCTAGTAGACGTATTAAATTCAAAACCAATTTTGAATATGGATTAAAAAATATATTAATTAAATCTATCTGATAGATCTAATCAAATTTATTTATTTAATCCGAATTAAAAGCCCACTGATTTAATTTATATTTATAAATTAAATCAAGATATGATATCGTTATATTTAATTTAAAATGAGATCCGATATCTCGTTCAAATTAAATCGATATCCAATATCTTTATTCGAAAATTTAATCTGAGATACAATATCTCAATTTATTATAGTTATTTAATTTATCAAATAAATTAAATACTATATATAATAATATTATTATCAATAAATAATATTATTATTATTTTTGAATTTATTATATATTAAATCAAGATATGATATCGTTATATTTAATTTAAAATGAGATCCGATATCTCAGTTCAAATTAAATCTGATATCCAATATCTTTATTCGAAAATTAAATCTGAGATACAATATCTCAATTTATTATAGTTATTTAATTTATCAAATAAATTAAATACTATATATAATAATATTATTGTCAATAAATAATATCATTATTATTTTCGAATTTAATATATTTATATATGCATATATATATATACACACACATCCTAGATTAAATATGTATTCATTAAATCTTAAACACATTTAAGATTCAATGAATCTGGACACTCTTGCTCGTGTTAGGCCATTCTTGTGTGCGACCCCCGTAGGCCCACATGAGATTGGCGGCGGGCCAATGCGTATCAGCCCACAAGTCGCAAGCGGCCTCTAGCAAGACATTGCGACTACCCAATTCATATGGGGATCGTTGATAAGTACAATGACTTGCCCCTAGGGCATAATTTCCAACAGACTCCCACTTGCACTAGGTGCAATCATTAATTACCTTAATTCTCATTGCCCTAACATGACGCTCATGTTCCACTTGTGCAAGCGGCTTAGTAAGAGGATCAACGTCATTGTTTATGCGATATAACCTATCGTACAACCATGTCACGTCCCTTTTGTCACGCGATAATTTGGTCAAGGATGAGGCATGGAAAATGTCAACTTCTGTTCTTGACCATTACTTTCTCGATTCTCGAGTAGTCTAACAATTGAGATGGAAACTCATTTCCATCGTAGTATGGCCATACATTTCTTAGACTCACTCATCGAGGGCCCAAGATTATCTCTCTACAAATGTGAGGGACAAATCCCATCTTGACCATTCACATTCCTCCGCATGAAAATCACCGATCCCGATCATAGCCTTTATCATCACCCTGGTCAAAGGTGACTTTTGACTAGGTCAAAGACCAGCGACTCATCATGTAGGAATCCATGATGATCTCAGTCAAAGGGCGTTGTGACGCGGTTATACATGAGATAAGCTTATGACTAAATCCATGCAGCTTTCTCATAGTGGGTCGGTCCAAAGACCTTGTACTCTTACAAGTGCCTATGACTTTGATTCGTATCTCCATACCTCATCAAAGTCACACTGTCTTATCTCATCTTCGCTCCCGCGTAGATGACCGACCAGGGACATTTAGGATAATCTATTAGATATATCCAGGGATACAGTTATCAATGTAAACATGCAAACAAAAAGATAACTAAAAGGAGAATACTTTATTAAATAGTGAAATCGTCTAAAGTATAATGACTTGCTTTCTCCTGGTACTTTGCATAATAAATTCTTTTTGTTTCACCTCTATCATTGATTTCTCTGATAAGATGAAATCGCTTGAGTATATGGTTGGTCCTTTGATGTGACCTAGGCTCCTTGGTCTGCGCAATAGTGCCGCTATTGTCACGAGCAAGTCTATTGGATTTGAGATGGTAGGAACCACCCTAGTTCATTAATGAACTTACTAATCCAAAAGGCCTCCTCACCGCATCCGATGCCGCTATATACTCGCCTTCTATTGCGTAATCAACTACAATGCTCGCTTAGAGCTCTTCCACTCACCGCACCACCATTCAACAGAATACATACCCCGATTGCGATCTTGAATCATCTTGGTCAGTTTGGAAACTCGCATCTCGTGTAACTAGTCACACGAGCTCATCTTCCAAGCCACCATACACCAAGAATAAGTCCTTAGTCCTTCTTAAGTACTTAAGGATATTCTTGACAGCAGTCCAGTGACCCTCACCGGGATCTTGTTGATATCTCGCTGGTCATACTCAAGGCAAATGACACATCGGTCGAGTACATAACATGGCATACATGATAGATCCAATGGCGGAGGCATATGGAATCTTACTCATGCGGTCTCTTTGATCCTGTGTACTAGGACACAGATCCTTACTGAGATGGATGCCATGAGACATGGGCATGTAACCCCTTTTAGAATCCTGCATACTGAATCTATGCAGTATCTTGTCTATGTATGTGCTCTGACTTAGGCCTATCAGCCTCTTAGATCTATCTCTATAGATCCTAATCCCAAGGATGTAAGTGGCTTCGCTTAAATCTTTCATTGAGAAAGACTTTCCTAACCAAGACTTGACACTCGCAAGGTAGGAATGTCATTCCCAATGAGTAGGATGTCATCAACATAAAGCACTAGAAATACAACCGTGCTCCCACTAACCTTCTTGTAAACACAAGGTTCATCTATGTTTTGAATGAATCCAAACTCTTTGACTACTTCATCAGAACGATGATTCCAACTCCGAGATGCTTGCTTCAAACCATAAATGGATCTTTGAAGCTTGCAAACTTTACCAGAGTCCTCTCGGACGCACAAAACCCTCGTGGTGTGTCATGTACACATCCTCAAGGAGCTTTCCGTTAAGGAAGGCTGTTTTGACGTCCATCTCGCCATATTTCATAGTCATAATATGATGTAATGGCAAGAAGGATTCGATTGATTTGGCCATTGCAATCGGGGAAAAGGTTTCATCATAGTCCACACCATGAGTTTGAGTGAATCCTTTTGCAACCGCTCGTGCCTTGAAGATATTTACTTTGCTATCCATGTCGGTTTTCTCTTTGAAAACCCACTTGCACCCAATGGTTTTTACACCTTCGGGTGGATCGACTAAGGCCCATACCTCATTGTCGTACATGGATTGCAGAAGATACCATTCCGAATAACAAACACTTTGTGATCGGTGGGATTGTAGACATAGTATCCTCTAGTTTCCTTAGGATACCCCCACAAATAGGCATTTTGAGGATCTGGATGATAATTTATCGAGGCTTGATGTTTGACATAAACCTCACATCCCCAAATTTTAAGAAATGACAAACCGGGTTTCTTCCTACCCATATCTCATATGATGTCTTTTCAACTGCCTTTGACGGAACACGATTCAGTGTGAACGCAGCTATTTCTAGGGCATTGCCCCAAAAGGAAGGTGGAAGATCTGTTTGACTCATCATAGATCGAACCATATCTAATAGAGTTCGATTCCTCCGCTCAGAAACACCATTCCATTGAGGTGTTCCTGGAGGAGTAAGTTGCGAGACGATCCCACAACTCCTAAGATGGTCAATGAACTCTTGGCTCAAATATTCACCACCCCGATCGATCAAAGTGTCTTAATTGTTTTGCCAAGTTGATTTTGCACTTCATTTTGGAATATTTTGAACATTTCAAAAGATTCCGACTTATGTTTCATTAAATAGATATATCCATATCTACTAAAATCATCTATAAATGTAATGAAGTACAAATGACCCCTCTGGCAGATGTATTCATTGGTCCACACACATCAGTATGTATGAGGCCCAATAAATTGGTGGCTCTCTCACCGTGTCCAAGTAAAAGGTGCCTTTGTCATCTTTCCAAATAAAAAGACTCGCATGTATCAATTGATTCAAAATCAAATGAGTTAAGAAATCCATCTTTATGGAGTTTCGAAATGTGTTTCTCATTTATATGGCCTAGACGACAATGCCATAGATAGGTCAGATTCAAATCATTTGACTTGATCCTCTTAGTAGTTATGTCATAGATTCGTCCATTCAATTTTCTACTGTCCTTGAGATCCAACATTTATTCAAATGTGAGATCCACATGTAGTATCCAATACCCATGTTGAGGAAGTAGAAAAGCGAATATCTATGACATAGATACTTGAAGCGACAGCCCCGCTATCCTTCTTGTTCTTCTCCAGATTTTCGAGGTTGAGTTTGCAATTTCTTTTCAAATGACCAAGTTCATTGTAAAAGAAGCAGACTCTATCCTTCAGAGGTTTTTCCTTCTTGGCTTTCCGTTTCATATACCCCTTCCTTTCTGAATGGACAAAATAGAACTAGGCCTCTCTAAGGCAGAAGCCTCCACATGTTCTAGATCTCTATTGAGGTCTAGAAGCATAGTGGCAAGCATCAGGCATCTTGCATCCACGAGTCATCTTTATGCTTCGTATAAGCATCAGCCTGAGCTCTTGGATCAGCAGCTGAAGGCTCGTCAAGAATGGGTTGATTAATGAGATACCCTTTTCTTTCGTGTTTAGGATCAACGCTTAAGTTCCCAAACATGTCAAGAGAGTTTGTCTCATCGAGTTCGTCCTTTTCAAGGACCGATCGCATTGATGGTGTTGAAGTGTTACTAGACTACATGATTCTACAACTAAAGGTATGCAAAGTTTAAGTAGTAACCTCCCACCGAATTAACAACCCTCATTATAATTAGTGGGCTAAGATCCATATTTGGCTTAAATTTAAGTCCGCTTAAGGTGACGCTTAAATTAAGTTATTTAGGTAGGCAAACCCCTTGCCAATTACATCATATGTAACTCTTAGATCTTTATGGGATTCAATCATCATATGACATGGCATGTTTAATCCCATCTAATGCCTTGAGATCCAAAACCGTTTTGATAATCTCAATTAAGTCAGACAATAATGAATATTGAGTATCACCATTACTCACTCTTGTCTCACCAAGATAACTCGATGCATCCACTTTGGTGGAACATACAAATGGGCGATCTAGGTTTTGACAAGTATTCATTTATTGGTGGCATTATGACTTAAGATTTTATTTAGAGGGTATAATTAGATTAATCCTATTAATTATACTTATATGAATGCAATCACTATTGTATCTCATATAATATCTAAATTAATTATGAGTGATCTAGTCAAAACATAATTAAAAATTCTAAATTAATTACGAGTGATCTAATCAAAACATAATTAAAATTCTAAATTAATTATGAGTGATCTAATCAAAACATAATTAAAATTCTAAATTAATTATGAGTGATCTAATCAAACCATAATTAAAAATTCTAAATTAATCATGCAATCATCAAATCAAGACATAATTAAAATTGTGACACAACATGGCTCAACCTTAACCTAAAATCCTCTCAAGCCAATGAGAGGACTTCTCTAAAACAAAAGAAGTACATCAGAGTATTTTAAGAAAGAGGCATGGCTCGCAGCCATATTTAAAATTTACAACAATTGTAAAACTCTAGAGCCATGTTGTTCACCATACCCAAACAACTTTTGAAAGGTAAATCACAACATATATTAAGTCATACAATTATGAAATAAAATATTATGATTAATCTTATCATGATTTAAATTTTCTAATTTATATTATATTATAAATATAATATAATATCATGATTTAAATTCTCTAATTTAAATTATATTATATACTATATATAATATAATATCATGATTTAATTCTCTAATTTATATTATAAATACAATATAATATCATGATTTAGATTATCTAATTTATATTATATTATATACTATATATAATATAATATCATGATTTAAATTATGTAATTTACATTATATTATATACAATATATAATATAATATCATGATTTAAATTCTCGCGCTACGACAATCAGCCGGGATCCCTACGGCGGTCTCGTTAGAAATTTCAAAATAAAATATTATTTTCAAAAATAATTCCCCAAAAAAACGTGATTTTTTCGAAAATAATTTCCAAAAAAAAACGTGATTTTTTTTTCAAAAATTTCAAACCCTAACGAACTGATCGACATCAGATCTGAACGTTTCAGATCCACGCGAATCGGCTACACGGTCCGATCCGAACAATTCGAGAACCGACGCAATATCCGACTAGCTATCCGTAGAAACCCTAACGCGAGTTTTGTAATTCAAACGCATACAAAGATCGGTTTTAGCATATATATCATATATATATATAAACACGCGTAAAACCTAATTTAAACGCACGGTTGAGTTGGCTCTGATGCCACTGTTGGGATCCGTACACGCAGCGGAGTAAAAAAAATTTACGGATCCCTTATGCGGATCGCTCAACGGCGTTTAAATCAAGGTTTAGGGTTTCCGAATCGTACCTTTGCAGAACAATTTGAACTGGTGGGCTACCTTCTCGATCGCGAGGCCGACTCTTTAGAATCGCCTTCCTCTACCGGTATCCACACGAATGCCTTCGAAACACGAACGGAGGCGTGCTAGCGCCCCGAACCGTGCGTCTCTCTATTTTCTATCTAGGTTTCTCGCGGCTTTCTAATACGCTCGACAAAATGTCCGTAGGTTTTTCTAAACCTAGTAGACGTATTAAATTCAAAACCAATTTTGAATATGGATTAAAAATATATTAATTAAATCTATCTGATAGATCTAATCAAATTTATTTATTTAATCCGAATTAAAAGCCCACTCGATTTAATTTATATTTATAAATTAAATCAAGATATGATATCGTTATATTTAATTTAAAATGAGATCCGATATCTCGGTTCAAATTAAATCGATATCCAATATCTTTATTCGAAAATTTAATTCTGAGATACAATATCTCAATTTATTATAGTTATTTAATTTATCAAATAAATTAAATACTATATATAATAATATTATTATCAATAAATAATATTATTATTATTTTCGAATTTATTATATATTAAATCAAGATATGATATCGTTATATTTAATTTAAAATGAGATCCGATATCTCAATTCAAATTAAATCTGATATCCAATATCTTTATTCGAAAATTAAATCTGAGATACAATATCTCAATTTATGTATCAGCCTACAAGTCGCAAGCGGCCTCTAGCAAGACATTGCGACTACCCAATTCATATGGGGATCGTTGATAAGTACAATGACTTGCCCCTAGGGCATAATTTCCAACATGATATTGATCCTGTACCAGGCATCAATTCAATACTGAACTCCACTTCTCGGATAGGAGGTAACTCGGTGAGATCCTCCGGAAACACGTCTGGAAAATCATTCACCACAAGAATATCCTGGAGTGAAAGTTCAACTTCTGCCTTGACTGAGAAGAATACCATGTATGCGTGGCATCCCTGCTGCATGCATCTATCAGCCTCCGTAGCGGAGAGAAAGTTTAGGCTTCCTTCAACCTTGTCTCCGGGAAAAGATATCTTCTTTGAGCCACAATCGATCATCGCATCGTTGGCCGTCAGCCAATTTAGACCGAGTATGACATCAATGCCATGAAGTGGTAGACGGATAAGGTCCACCTTAGAAACTCGTCCATCCACATTTGCAATACAATCCATACATGCATCAGAAGCTAAAGATTTTACACCAAGCGGTGTAGACACTACCAGATCAAAAGGTAATCTATAGGCATGCATTCCTAAACGATTTGCACAATCATAGGAAATAAAGGAATGACTGGCACCCGAGTCATACAATGCTTGCAATAGATTCCCATTAAGGTAGATTGTACCTTGGACCATTTCCGGAGACTTGCTGGCCTCTGTATCTGTCAGTGCAAAGATTCGGCCGGCGCTCTGAGGTCTTGCCTCTGCAGCCTTCTCAGTACATTCCCGGCTGAAGTGTCCAGGCTTATGACATCTGAAACAGATTTGTTTCCCATCACAGTTGACTCCCGGATTGTACTTCTTGCATTTTTGACACGTTTGGGATCCCGGTTGTCTGGGATTGTACTGTTGCCCAGCTTGATACGGCTTCTTGTTTCCGCCTCGGTTATTGTTCCATGGCGCCTTCCTCTTCTGTGAGGAACCTCCGCGGTTAGACCCACCGCGACCAGCATTGTTCCCCTCTTGGCTTCGGAATCTACGTAGTTCTTTCAAGTTGCGCTCGGTCAGTCTGCAAGACTCCACAGCTTGAGCCATGTTAGGGAACTGCTGAGATACCAGCCTCGCCCTAATGTCATACTTCAGTCCGTACACCAACCTGTTAGCCTTCCAGCTTTCATTGACATTGCTCTTCAGATACGAAGAGTATCGTGATAGGTTGGTGAATCGAGCGAAGTAGTCATCAAATGTTTCTTCTTGCCCTTGCTAGATATGCAGAAATTCCTCCTCCTTAATCACCTGAATCGAGGGAGGGAAATATTGCTAGTTGAATTTCTCCAAGAACGACTCCCAAGTAACAGGGCTCTATAGAGTTGTGGAAACACTCTTCCACCATCGGTGTGCATCGCCTTCAAGTTTGTAGATTGCCAGCTGAGCCTTCCGATTCTCCGGGCATTCAATGACTTCGAAGATCTTCTCCAGACTTAGAAGCCAGTCCTCAGCCAATTCATTTTTTCCCCGGAAACCGGGTGGCTTGAGTTTGCAGAACTGGTTTACCCAGCTTTCTGTGGTCCTTTCCCTTCGTCCTCGCCTAGGTGGTGATTGGGATCTCTTAGACCCCTCAGACTCCTCATCATGTTCTTCATTCTGGTTGTCATCATACTCTTCTTCTTCATCGTCATTGTCATCGTCATTCTCCTCATTTCGCCCTTCCTCGTGTTGTCGAGCTTCTAACTGTCTCAGGGCTTCCTGATCTTGTCTGTTTTGTCTTTCTAACAGTGCATCGATCAGAGCTCTCTGCTCTTGTAGGGTTCTTCTCATTTCTTCTATTTCGTCATGATCCGGTTGGTTTGGTATTTGGTTCCGTCCAACCTGAGGCTGTCTGCCTCCTCTTCTACCACGACCTCGGCCTCTGCCTCGGCCTCTTCTTCTAGGTGCACCGGCACCTCTTACGTTTGCCTTATTTTATCTTTTCCTTTATTTAACCATAACAGATATAAATATTAGAAAAGTAACTCAACAATTGGCATCCAAACATATATATTTTCATATATCGCATAACATTTGTACATAGTTAGTAATAACCTAGTACAAGTCATATATTACAATGTGTTATTCAAAACGTATTTTACAACCCCTCGGGTTTCTAGATACACACTATACTATACTAGCTTCTACTAGTCCTTCCACAGCTTTCTTCAACTGTTGATCCCCAGCTACATGTGTTGGCGAACCATACTCTTCAGGTAACAAAGGTAGATCAGGGTGCTTATGATGGTTCCTTCATCCAGTAGTTCATTTATGAACCTTGCCCAGAAGCGGGTACAAGGAAAGTAAAACAGGGTGGATCTGATCCAATCCCCAGGTGGATGATTGCCACAGACGGCATGGTAGCTTTTGATTAGGCTAAGGAACATCAGATATCTGTCTCTAATAGTTCCGGTATGGTTCTCGGCTTGCCATTAATATGACTCTAACTGTAGTGTTAGGGCCCTATTACTGTTCAGGATATAGTGGTAGTCATCGGGGTCGGTATCCTCATTGTCAATGTTTTGAATTTCGGGGTAATCGAAATTATCCCCTACGGACGAGTGAGTTGACCCATCAGGGCTTCCTGGTTCGGGTTGATTTTCTGGTTCCAGGTCATCCCAGTAATTACTAGGGGTTTCAAGATCAGTGTATTCCGAAGCAGGGTGGTATTCGGGCTCCGGATCACCAAGATGTTCAATGGAGAAGTCAGGATCATTTAGCAGGTCATCATAGTATTCTTGGATTGGGTTGGCCATAACAACTGGGGGTTCGGGTTCGGGTTCGGCGGAGGGTAGATAGGGTCAGGATTCAATCTTAATCCCACCATCTCTGGTATTACGGATCTTTGTGCCGTACGTCTCCACCTTCCAAAGTAAAGGGTATATGGGTTATCATCCTTGTCCATCTCTACACATTACACCAGTGGTCATATCAGTACTTATTTTCAAAACTGTGCTCAAAGTTAAAAGGCTTTTGAACATAACTCCGTTATCCGAACAGAATGGCCAGGTAAGTGTCTACCATGGGGGCCTCACCGACTTATACGGCGACTTATGGCACACCCACGTAGACTAGCCTTGCCTTCGACACCAAACTGTTCGTGGTAACATAGTCAAATTCTTGCCAGAATGCATGCTCTGATACCAAAAATGTAACATCCCATTTTGAAAGCGGATTTTTTTTTTTTTTCAATCAGAGTAGAGCAATGGAGCGAAAGAGTAACTGATACATATTCAAATGTAAACCATAGTGTAACATTATATGGATACAGTCATCCAATTGTTCTCAAAAGTAACTACTTAAATAAACAAAACATCCTCAGGTACCGGCCTAGTCATGTTGTTTCCCCCGATCTCCAATCCTCGGTCCACCGGACCATGAAGCTACAGCTGAGATCCAATTTACCACATTGGATCTCAGGTAACGGTTAACCTCATGCTCAAACAATACAGTATACAGACAACAGATATTCAAGACAATACAACAGTATATCAATACATAAGCATACAGCAAATGCATGATCAACATGACTAGGCCGGTACC
Source organism: Acacia pycnantha (assembly GCA_025563575.1). Lineage (NCBI taxonomy): Eukaryota > Viridiplantae > Streptophyta > Magnoliopsida > Fabales > Fabaceae > Acacia > Acacia pycnantha. The sequence goes on from JAMWYP010000156.1 coordinate 574,339, forward strand.
TGAGGATGTTTTGTTTATTTAAGTAGTTACTTTTGAGAACAATTGGATGACTGTATCCATATAATGTTACACTATGGTTTACATTTGAATATGTATCAGTTACTCTTTCGCTCCATTGCTCTACTCTTATTGAAAAAAAAAAATTCCGCTTTTAAAATGGGATGTTACACCCATAACTCGACCTGAAAATTTAAATATTGATATCTGACCACTCGTATCACCGCCATCATCGTTGCGAGGTACCCCTCTTCATCTTGATATAATGTCAGGGGGATAATAGTATGATGCAAATTTAGTGGCCTCTTTGACTAGATACGCTTCAGCAGCAGATCATTCAATGTACCTTTGATTTTTTATCTTGTACTTAAGTGTGTGTAAAAATATATAATGTAGCACCATGTGGGTCAATTAATAACTGGGCACAATATATATATATATATATATATATATATATATATATATATATATATATATATATATATATATATATATATATATATATATATATATATATATATTACCTCTCAAACGGATACATCCACCTATATTGTTATGGACCTCCCACCCTTACTTCATCGGCCAAGTGAACATGCAAATGTTCCATTGAGTCAAATAAGCTAGGAGGAAACACCATCTCTAGCTTGCATACTATTATTGGCACGCTTGACTCCAGATGCCGTAACTTTTCGACATTAAGCTCAGAAGCACAAATTTCTCTAAAGAACATGGAAAATTCTGTCAAAATAGTCCATGTATGCTTCGGTAGTGCTTTGAAGGCCCACAACAACAATCTTTGAAAGAAAACATGACAATCATGACTCTTCATCCCGAATAACTTCGCCTCGTCCGTGTCACACATCTTGACAAGTTTGATGTATAACTGTCTGAAAGTTTAAGATCTTTAACCCATCACAATAATTCTAAATTCCGCTCTTTGTTCAATGTATACAGCGCTCTAGGTTTAGAAGTCCGACCAGTGGCATACTTGATCAAATGCAAATCAGGCCTTCTACAAATCGCTTCTATGTCTTGTCTTGCGTTGACTATATCCTTCATCTTTCCCTTGGTGCCCATCATGGTGTACAAAATATTGTAAAACACATTCCTCTCAATATGCATGACATCAAGGTTGTGTCTTAACAATTGATCTTTCCAATATGGTAGATCTCAAAAGATGTTGCGTTTGTTCCAATAATGATGAACGCCATATCCCTTAGGTTTGTTGGAAGCAGCTCCCTCTTCAATACTTTGAATGTGCTTCACTGATAAATCCCAATTTTAATATATTTTATCCCACTTTATTCATTTATTTTGGGGACTATTTTAGGCTAATTTGGAATTATTAGATAATATTTGGATTGTTATTCAATTTTAGGAAATAATATAAATCAGAATTAATGATGAGATTATTGGGCTTACATTATTAATATTCTGATTGATATATTTTGATTGAATAATATTTGTAAATATATGATAGATCACGATTTTATTCAATTCTTGCAGGATAAGGAAAAGCATGTTTGAAAATCCTACGAGCATAATTGACCTTAGAAGTTAAAAGAAGATCTAATGGTGGAATTTTACTGGGCTTCTTAATTTTTAATGGGCTCAAGTTAGTACCCAAAACTCTCTATTTCTTAGATAAAAGTTAACCTAGCCGCCCAGAAGGAAGGACGCTCTCATTTAGAGCCGAGGTTGATATGGATGCGACACGGTTCTGCTATTAGCTAGAACTTGACAAGTTGGTTTTGCCTCCAAAATTCATCATTCATTCTCCCATTCAATTCAGCCAGCTGCCACGCACTCACGGCCCCACCGTCAATTCCATTAAGCAATTCCATTCTCCCCTTCCATTCGCAAATACGCAGCATCCCATTCATTAATTATTCAGCCACAAGATACCTTTTCCAATGGTCGTGGCTTGTTGCCTAAAGGAGTTTGAAGAGAACTTCATGGAAGCTTAAGCTCTTTTAGGAGGAAATTTGGGAGGAGCATGGAGAAAGCTAAGGCCAAGGAAATTACACTTGAAGATCACAAGGGAGTATTGTTCTTTTTATCTTTTTAATTCAAGACTTGAGATAGTTTAATTTTAAAGGATTTCAAGTTATGTTAATTGAAAACAATCTAGTTTTAGATTGTAAACATATTTTTATTGGATTGGATTGATAATTTGGATTTTTTGTGCTTGAGACATTGCTGGATTTTTGTTTGCAACTTTGGATTGTCAAATGAATTCATAATTTAGTTTTCGTTATTAATTTAATTGTCAATTTGGTTTATCATCTTAATTGTTTAATTAGGTTGATAAATTGTCTAGTTGTTTAATTGGATAATTGTAAACAAGATTCCAAATTTAGAAATTAACTGTGATTGGTTTTTAATGAGTTTAATTAGCCACCACTTATTTCACTATGAGTTTTCTAGTGGAATAAGTGTTATTGAACTTGAGGGTTTCCCATGTTTCAATTAGGTAATTAACTTCATTAATTTCAAATTCATATAGATTAGTTTCATCTTCATTTAGGTTTTAGAGTCAATTGAATCTTGCATTTAGTTAGTTTAGTTTCATTTTATTGCACTTTTCATCACCTAAATCCAACCTGAAGAAAAACCCACAGATTGCTCCTTGGGAGAATGACCTAGGTTGACCCTATATTGCATAATTCATTAGGACCTAGTTTAATTGATTGCTTTAGCGACAAAATCAACGCATCAACTTTTATTCACCCACTAGTGCAAAAAAGGGCTTTAAGACTGTCTCATTTAGACCGGATTATAGAGAATCAGGTCTTAAAAGTATGACCGGTGGCAGTTTCGTAAATATAAAGAACTTTTTGGACCGGATTATAAAAGATCCGGTCTTAAAAATATGACCGGTGGCACTTTCGTAAATATATAGAACACTTTTAAGACCGGACTATAAAAGATCCGGTCTTAAAAGTATGACCAGTGGTAATTTTGTAAATATATAGAACACTTTTAAGACCGGGCTATAAAATATCCGGTCCTAAAAGTATGACCGGTGGCAATTTCGTAAATATTGTGAGAAGACGCTGATCAAGTCCGAGAATGCGATGATTTATTCATTCGCTTAGTTGGAATTATATACAGATGCTAATAAGTAAATAAACCTATGCAGTTCCTATAATTTAGGGATTACAATCAGGAATATAATTACGAAATTCATAAAACCATAATCTGCTAACTTAATTCCTAAAATCTCTCTAACATCTTAATTAAGATGATTACAATCAAGAATTTAATTACGAAATTCAAAAAATCATGATCTGCTAACTTAATTCCTAAAATCTCTCTAACAACTTAATTAAGATGATTACAATCAGGAATTTAATTACGAAATTCAAAAAACCTTGATCTGCTAACTTAATTCCTAAAATCTCTCTAACAACTTAATTAAGATAATTGCACAATATAATCGTATACGCTAACTAATTAAATAAATAGAACACTTTTAAGACCGGCTGTTTCAAATAGACGGTCTTAAAAGTACTTTTAAGAAAACAGATGGTCTTAAAAGTGTAAAAAAAAAAATTATATAGAACACTTTTAAGACCATTGTTTCAAACAGACGGTCTTAAAAGTGTAAAAAAATATTATATAGAACACTTTTAAGACCGGTTGTTTCAAACAGACGGTCTTAAAAGTGTAAAAAAAAAATTATATAGAACACTTTTAAGACCGTAAGACCGGTTGTTTCAAACAGACGGTCTTAAAAGTGTTCTATATATTTACGAAATTGCCACCGGTCAAATTTTTTTTTTTACACTTTTAAGACCGGTTGTTTAAAACAACCGGTCTTAAAATATACTTTTAAGACCGGTTGTTTCAAAAAACCGGTCTTAAAAGTGTAAAAAACTACATTCGCTAAACCTGTTAAGTCCGTGAGTTTGCTTTGTCTTCTTGGTGATATAACATTTTCTTAGTTATAGATTCAACGAGTGTCCCAAGAGCCTCACGGGCAAATCCTCAGCAAGAATGTCATCCTCTTCCTCTAACCTACTCGCAATCTTCGTAAGTCATCATAAGAGTCGCACAATCAAATCCTTGGCAACGTTGGCAGTGAGATGCTTCGAGGGTTTTGCGATGGCGTCGACTCCAATCCTCAGCAACAGCGAAAGCGTACTACTTTGAGGATTCTAGACGACGGCGGCTCCTTCCTCTTCGATCTATGGGTCTTTCCACGCCGCCTTCACATAGATCCGGTTTGAAATCAAACCCAGATATCTTCTTGCTTAAGTCTGTTTATTTCCTACATTGACCGCTCCTGCTCAGATCTGGACTTCGATTTTGGTTGCTTGAAGCTTTGCTAGCACCGACAAGAGGATCCTGCTCAGATTTGGTTGCTTTAAGCTTGTGATTTTTTTTTGTAGATCCGGACTTCAAATTCGATTTTCATGGTGAATGATTTCTGTTTCTTGTTATTTTTGTTTATTTCTGGACTTTGTAATCATCTTTTTTGTTTTTCTTGTTGTTGTTGTTGCTTCCAATCTTCTCTTGGTTCTCCGTCGTTGATGACGGAGGGACAATCAAAATGTTGCCAGATCTGGTGATTTCGGACCGATTGTTTCATTTGAGTTTTTCTTTTTCTTTTTATTATTTTGAAACACTTTTAAGACCGGATGTTTAAAATGTCCGGTCTTAAAGAAACTCTTTAAGACCGTGTAAAAGTCCGGTCTTAAAGGTCGACTTTTAATACCGAATGGAACAAGACTGGTCGCGGGTCCGGTCCTAATGTACCTGTTTTGTCCGGTCTTAAAAGCCTTTTTTCCACCCGTGACCCTCTCCCATATTTCTTGGCCACTTAAACAACGAGGTTCATTTGCCTGTTCAACCACACCATGCCTGAAGTCTTTTTTATTTTTCCTAAGCAGATGATCAATAGGCAAGAATCGCCGGTGCTTGTCAAACCAACAGACCTTGCGACTGTATTATAAGCTAAAACCCATGTTCTATTCGAGACATATTGGACATGCATGCTTACCCGATGTTTTCCAGCCACTCAACATCTCATATGCAGGGAAATCATTTATCGTCTACATTAAGGCAACCCGCATAGTGAAACTCTACCTCAATGATACATCATACGTAAGAACCCCTTAACTCCACAACATCTTCAACTCGTCTATCAAAGGCCTGAGGCATACATCTATCTTCTTTTTTGGCTTAGATAGCCCATGGATTAACGCGTTAAGAAATAAAAACTCTCTTCTCATGCACATGGAATGTGAGTGGTTGTACGGAGTCATAATCACAAGCCAATAGGAATAATTCCTACCCATCTTGTTGAAAGGAGCGAACCCATCTGAACATAAATCAAGACAGACATTACAGGGATCTGCTACAAACAAAGGATTCGCCTCGTCAAATTTAAGCCAAGCTTCGGCATCGGATGGATGCGTCACAAATTTTTCATCCCTGCGATGCTTCCGGTGCCATCTCATGTGAGCAACTGCTTGTTCTAAAGAATACAATCTCTGTAGTCTAGGCACGAGAGGAAAGTACCACATCTTGCTTAATGCTTGAAAGGTCGTTTTCTTTCCATTCTTCACAACTTTGTACCTATCATGTTCACAGAATTTAATTTACATTTGGTCCACTCAGATCATCCTTGTAATAGAGCATACATCCTTTGGGGCAACAATGAATTTTTTCACATCTAAGCCCAAACTTTTTCACCTTTTTTTGTGCTTGGTAAAAATCCTTCGACAAATTATTGTCATTCGGAACAACCTTACCCACAATCTGCATCATTTCGTTGTAATTCTTCTCACTCATATGGTGATCACTCTTCAAGCTAAGTGTTGCTAGGATAGCTGATAGCGATGAATATTCACTATTTTCAATGTGTTTGCAACCTTCCTATAATGGTCGTTGCACATCTTGAAGCATTTTATAGAAACTTTCGGCTTCCAGATTAGGATCCTCTCCCATGTATGATGGTTGAGTATGTGTACTGGAATCTCCCATGTATGATGGTTCAGCATGAGTAATGGGATCAAAATATTAGCCAATCAACGGTCCCGCGACATCTATAACCAACTGTTCGTCCGTCGCAAAACGGCGTCCAGAAGGGCACCGTTTTGCGACAGAGGTCTAACGCATTCGCAAAAAGGCTTTCCTTATTGTGACGGATGTCAATTCCATCGCAAAATGGCGTCCCAATGGACGCCGTTTTGCAACAAATACCAAACCCTGTCACAAAACGGCATTTTTAGCAACGGATTTCTAGAATCCGTTGCAAAACTATAAATTTGTAACGGATTTTTTTATCCCTTGTAAATAGAGGCATGTTTTGCGACGGAACTAATTCCATCGCCATTTCATTTTATATGGTATATACATTAACGTTCCATTTATTTGTAAATTAAAGCCTTTTAATTTTGATATTATTCTTTTCAGGGTTATATTTTAAAATTTGTGTACATTTTAATATTATTTTAATCATGATTGGGTTAGTAATGATTCAACTTGATCCTTAAACCATCCCCCAAGGCTGGGGAGATCGGCTCTAAACCATTACCTCAACCAAATTCAATATGACTTTCAATCGTACCTTGGTATTAAACATACTCAACTCATTAAACGGCAATCATTATACATTAAATTTGGAAATTTCGATCTGCAATAATTCAAGGTTCCATTTAGGATCATTCAGAGAAATTGGGTTCACATTAGGTGCTTTTCCCTTAGGTGCTTCTTATGTGCTTTTCCCTCTAACTAGAGGGATTAGACATTTTTTTTTTAAATTTTTGTAAATTTTTTTATAGATTCTATTTATTTAGATTAGATTATATGTTGCATGGTGAAATTTTTTTTGCACCCAGTATCTCAAATTAATTAAATTTCAGTCCTGCATTCAAAAATATTTTTCCTGTAACTCCAGTATCTTGAAAATTAATTAATTTGACATATTGGGTGCAAAAAAAATTTCACCATGCAACATATTTAATCTAATCTAAATATATAGAATCTATATAAAAAAATTAAAAAAAATTGTCTAATCCCTCTAATTAGAGAGAAAAGCACATACGAAGCACCTAAGAGAAAAGCACCTAATGTGAATTCACTGGCAAAGGGGTCGGACACTCTCACCAAAGGGAGGGTTCGATCCTGGAGTTGGTCAAGACGCTGGGGGAGACATCCTAGCTCCTAGGTGCCTAGCTAGGTTAACGCCTGAGGGTAATAGATGGCTCGCCCTGCCCAACATCGGTATCACTTAGGAGGAAGGGAGATTTCGCCCTGCCCTTGGATTGTGGGTGTAATACCCGGATAAATAAAAGGGGTATCTTTGATAAACAAATATATATGGTCTTAATTCTGTATATATTTGGTCTATTTTTCTAAGTTAATTCTTTAGGAAATTAGGGAATTTAAGGGCCAAAGTGTCAAAATGACGAAAATGCCCCTAAGGGACATAAATAACTTAGAAAAATTATGAAAAATCCTAAAAGGCAGTAAAATGACCAAGTGAATTATGAGAATATATTCTCTCTAATTATGGTAATTTAATAAATTATGAACTTGGAGAAATTGAATAAGAATGCTCAAAAAGTATTGAAATGACTAAAATACCCTTGTAAATCCTAAAATAATTCAGAGGACATGGAAACAAAAATGTCAGTGTAAAAGTTATGAGGTAATGAGTCATTCTAATTAAGAAAATTATCAACTATTGATAAGGAAGTAATTAGGTAATTATTGGCTAATTACTTAAGCATAAGCAAATGAAATTCTTGAATAATTATATGAAACCCTAAAATTAGTGGTTTTTGGCCTAAAATTAGCAAAAATATATTTTTTAGTTAATTGGAAATTTTTGAGAAAAATAGTTGAGTTTAGGTATTTTTAAGCCTAAATACAAGAATGGACCAATTAGGGATTTTTGTGAAATTTTTGAGAAAATTTAAATAAATAAATAATCAAATAATTAATTAAATAAAAAATAAATATTTATTGAATAATAAATAGGGCCAGCCGAATTTTGCAAGAAAATATGAAGATAAGAGCAAAAAATTAATATCTAGATTTTTTAACAAGTTGCAATATTATAATAATATAATTTAATATGATGAATAGTAATTAAATAAATAGGAAATGGATCCTATCTAGAGATCTAGGAATAGGATTCCCAAAGTCAAGGTAAAATATTGATCAGTGGATTTTTATCTTCCGTTAGACTCTTCCGGAAGTAAATTCTGAAGCCATTTGTGCATTTTCCTAATAAAACAAAATAGGGAAAAATGCAGATAGGCACATTTTTGGACCTGAAAGAAATAAATTCTAACTCAACATCTAGAAATGAGTTTGAAATTATCTGGACATATTTGGACTCAGTGAATTTTTGTCCAGAAGTTGATGATTCCAGAAAATCGTTCCGTAGCCGGGCACGCTTTTCGAGAAACTTCGGCTGAACACGGAATGCCCTGTATGGAATCAAGATTTAGATTAGAATAGACATTTCTAGTAAGGAAGAAAAGATCTTCAAAGTTAGTTAACCGAATTTTGAGATTTCTCCGAAATTACGCGAATCGGGTACCGATCGGGGAAATTGGACCGGAAGGCTTCTCGAAGGTGACACGTGGCCACCTCCCATTGGCCAAGCCCTCTTGAATTTCGGTCAAGTGTGAAAGCAAAAAGGGAAGAAAGGGTTTTTTTTTGAAAAGTAGTGTTTGACGGTCCAGATCGTTTCTCACAAAGTTGATCCGACGGCCGAAATCCTTCCCTCTTTTCTATAAATACCCCCCTCCTCTTCATTTTTTCTCACATTTGAGAAGTGGAAACCGATTCTAGAGAGAGAAAGAAGAGAGAGGTGCTCTGGGAAAATCTGCAGCGAAGCTCTGGGTAAGTTTTCCGGTACCGAGCATTTAGTTTCCGTAGTTCTTTTAATAGTTAGAGTAGTAATGTTAGAGTAATATTTAGTTTTTCAAGTATGATTAGATATAATATGATAGGGCTATTTTTGTCTAGAATTTCAAAAATTATCATTGGGTCGAAGTTCTGTAAAATTTTGGAAGAAAATTTGTAAGAGTAACGAAGTGCTGGCGAAATTCCGCCAATTAGGGGTATTGGGGCAAAATGGTAATTTTTACCTAAAATGCCAGTTATAATGTCGAATCACTAATAAAAGTGATATTACCCTTATAGGATATCAGAAACTCTGATTTGCTGCCGTTACGCTGCCCAACGTGCCGCTGTTGGACGTTTCACAGTTTTCCGTAAAAGTACGATTTCTGTCAAAAGTACCTACGCCGTCAACGGAGGTACGTTCGCGTACTGTAACACTAACTCTGATGTTTACTGTATGCGTATTTGTGGTTGAGGGTCGGTTGATATGTTGTGAGTTTTGTTATGTGCTTTTGGATACATGCACTACGTGTGACACACCTACATGCACTACGTGTGATACATCTACATGCACTACGTGTGACACATCTCTATGCACTCCGTGTGATACATCTACATACACTCCGTGTGATACATCTGTTATACTGTTAATGTGAATGACTGTGGACTATATACCGTATATGTAAATATGAGGCTAACCGTTACCTGAGATCCAATGTGGTAAATTGGATCTCAGCTATAGCGTCGAGCTCAGGAGGCGGGACCGAGGAGAAAGGCAAGCGGCCGAGTAGAAGACCCAGTGAAGACTTCCTTTGTTGTTCCAGACTTACGGCATTTAATAAATATATATCAGTTACTCTTCCGCTCAAATGCTCTACTCTGATGATTTGAAAAGATGTTTTGGAAAAAAAAATTATACTGCTTGTGAAAAGTTGGGATGTTACATTTTGGTATCAAAGCAGTAGTCCTGGCATGAACTTGACTATGTTACTACGAACAGTTTGGTGCCGAAGGTAAGGCTAGTCTACGTGGGTGTGCCAATCAGTCACCGTATAAGTCGGTGAGGCCCCCATGGTAGACACTTGCCTGGCCATTCTGTTCGGATAACGGAGTTATGTTCAAAAGCCTTTTAACTTGGAGCATATTTTGAAAATGAGTACTGATATAGCCCAGAGTCAATGTACCACCCTGTTTCGGTATACCGGTCGGCATCGATATACCATCCTGAATTGTGTACCACTTTCGGTGGGTGCATCACTCTAACCCAGAGTTTATGGTGGATCTGGGCCACGCTGATTGAAACTCCGAGACCAACAAGGATAAGTACATGTAGTATTTGACTCATGTAGAGGAACTTCTGATACGGAATTCCATACCCGTTTTCGAGTAGACCAAATCAACGAAACCCTGAACGATGGAAATATTTCGGGTGCCTGTTCATAGTGTGAATATGAAGTGCGATAAGTCTATGTGCAGTACTAGTGCGATAAAATCTGTGATATACTAATTAAACGTTTTCCCTAATAGAGGAAAAGAACGCAACATGGCGAACCTAAGAGGAGCTGGAGCTCCCAAAGGCCGAGGCAGAGGCCGTGGCGGAGGACGAGGTAGACAACCTCGGGTAAATCCAGTACCAAACCAACCGGAGCAGAATGAGATACAGGAGATGAGGAGAACTCTGCAAGAGCAGGGGGCTCTCATAGCTGAACTCCTTGGGGAAAGGCAGGAGAGACAGAGACAATTGCATGATCGACAAGCTGAGGGAGAACAACATTCTGAAGAAGAAGAGGAGAACGACGAGAGTGACGAGCACGATGAGGAATCTGAGGGATCAGAAAGGTCCCAGTCACCTCCACGACAAGGGAGAGCTGTGCAGACCACACAACATTGGGTCACACAGTTTTGCAAGCTCAAGCCACCTGCTTTTCATGGGAAGAACGAGTTGGCTGAGGATTGACTGATGAGCTTAGACAAAATCTTTGATGTGATGGAATGCCCGGAGGACTGGAAAGCTCAGCTGGCAATTTATAAGCTGGAAGGGGACGCACATAGATGGTGGAAGAGTGAAGCCACGACGTTGCGGACCCATGTTTGCCCTGTCACTTGGGAGATGTTCATAGAAAAATTCAATGAACAGTATTTTCCTCCCTCAGTACAAGTGATCAAGGAGGAGGAGTTCCTTCATATACAACAAGGCTCCGAGGAAACCTTTGACAATTACTTTGCCCGGTTAACCAATCTGTCCCGCTATTCATCTTACTTAAAGAGTAATGACAACCAAAGCTGGAAGGCAAACAGATTGATCTACGGGTTGAAGTACGATATCAGAGCAAGGCTGGTATCCCAGCGTTTTCCTGAAATGGCTCAAGCAGTAGAGTCTTGCCGGATGACCGAGCGCAACCTGAAGGAGTTACGTATCTCACGGAATCACAATGGTAGCCGTGCCAATCATAGTGAAAGCAACCGTGGAAACTCCTCATGAAAGAGAGAGGCACCCGGGAGTGACGACCATAGAAAGAGCAAGAGGCCATTCCAGACAGGGCAATAGGACAACTCACGAACGCCGGAATTCCAACCATGTCCTAATTGCGGAAGGTACCACCCTGGTAATGACTGTGTTGGGGAACGGATTTGCTACAATTGTCGGAAGCCGGGACACATTAGTACAAGCTGTCCTGAGAAAAATGCAGAGAGACGAGTTTGCTACAGATGTCAAAAACCAGGACACATTGCCTCGAACTGCCCTGAGAAAGCTGCGGGATTCAGGCCACAGAACCAGGTCGGATTTTTGCTCTAACCAATGAAGAGGCCGGAGGACCTTCAGGGGTGGTCCACGATATTAGAGCTCCGTAGAAATCTAGTTCAGTTATAGTATGATCCGGGTGTTAGACTGATCAATTACTATTAATACTTCTACGAATCCTTTTGGGATGCATATATATATTTTCTTACGATGTAATAGTAGCTACACCATTAGGTGTTAGCTTTTAGCTTGTAAAGCGTGTTTTGAAACAAGTTGCAAGTATAATATAAATCTTGTTACTACTTCATAACGTCAACGACAATCTCGATTGTGTTAAATTAGCGCCATAACAAACAATGTCAAACGAAATTAAAGTGCTGAGAAGGCAACTTGAAGAAATAGCCAGAAATGGTAATATAGAGGTGTAGTTTTTGGATCTAGCGGGATAGTACCGCAAATTCATAAGGAATTCTTTATAACTTAAACGAAGTTCACGAGTAAGAGACCAAATCATTAATGTTGAACAAAGACTGTGAGACAAGATTCCATGGATTGAAAGAGAAGTTGGTCACAACACCAAGAAATTGGTCATCCCAAATCCAATTAGATTGTATAATGGTACCAATAGGAATGGATCGGGATATGTCTAGCTGCAGCATGACAGTGTGATGACTTCTCACTCTCAAGTCTCTTAAAGTCAAACCAATTCACACATAACATAGTAATAATCATTATCATAAAAAATCACGATAGTATCATTAAGTATAAAGTATCTTATGTTGCCACGGTGTATGGGAATCAGGGGAACATAATATATTGAAGTACGACATGATATTCATGAGTATGAGATATATGGTGTTGCCGCGGTGTATGGGAACCACGGGGATACTGTATATCAAAATACGACATGATGAATGTGTAGTACGCGGTATTATGGGTGCCACGGAAACACTTATATACGCAGTGTTATGGGCGCCACGGAAACGCTAAAACACTAAAGTACGCGGTGTTATGGGCGCCACGGAAGCTATATATATATAAAGTACGCGGTGGTTGACGCCACGGAAAACACTATATATCAATTTAGAAGATGATAAAAAAAAAACCTTATAATCAAGCTGAAACGACTTCTCGGTCACCGAAAGAAATGATCTAAGAATGTTCTGATAGAATAAGTATCCGGAGCGTATGGTCCGGAGTCTGGTTAGTGCAACGGCTAGATAGTACGAAGAATGGACATGTGAGTCCTGTATTTAACCGGAGTACCAGTTGAATAAAACTGATGTTGGAATGTTGGGATGCGTGCTAAGTAAGTATGCATGGACAAGGGTTAGACTAAAGGTCTAAGTTATTTCTCCGAGGTGATACGCATAAATTTCGAGGACGAAATTTTATTTAACGGGGGGAGAAATGTAATACCCGGATAAATAAAAGGGGTATCTTTGATAAGCAAATATATATGGTCTTAATTCTGTATATATTTGGTCTATTTTTCTAAGTTAATTCTTTAGGAAATTAGGGAATTTAAGGGCCAAAGTGCCAAAATGACGAAAATGCCCCTAAGGGACATAAATAACTTAGAAAAATTATGAAAAATCCTAAAAGGCAGTAAAATGACCAAGTGAATTATGAGAGTATATTATCTCTAATTATGGTAATTTAATAAATTATGAACTTGGAGAAATTGAATAAGAATGCTCAAAAAGTATTGAAATGACTAAAATACCCTTGTAAATCCTAAAATAATTCAGAGGACATGGAAACAAAAATGTCAGTGTAAAAGTTATGAGGTAATGAGTCATTCTAATTATGAAAATTATCAACTATTGATAAGGAAGTAATTAGGTAATTATTGGCTAATTAATTAAGCATAAGCAAAGGAAATTCATGAATAATTATATGAAACCCTAAAATTAGTGGTTTTTGGCCTAAAATTAGCAAAAACATATTTGTTAGTTAATTGGAAATTTTTGATAAAAATAGTTGAGTTTAGGTATTTTTAAGCCTAAATACAATAATGGACCAATTAGGGATTTTTGTGAAATTTTTGAGAAAATTTAAATAAATAAATAATCAAATAATTAATTAAATAAAAAATAAATATTTATTGAATAATAAATAGGGCCAGCCGAATTTTGCAAGAAAATATGAAGATAAGAGCAAAAAATTAATATCTAGATTTTTTAACAAGTTGCAATATTATAATAATATAATTTAATATGATGAATAGTAATCAAATAAATAGGAAACGGATCCTATCTAGAGATCTAGGAATAGGATTCCCAAATTCAAGGTAAAATATTGATCAGTGGATTTTTATCTTCCGTTAGACTCTTCCGGAAGTAAATTCTGAAGCCATTTGTGCATTTTCCTAATAAAACAAAATAGGGAAAAATGCAGATAGGCACATTTTTGGACCTGAAAGAAATAAATTCTAACTCAACATCTAGTAATGAGTTTGAAATTATCTGGACATATTTGGACTCAGTGAATTTTTGTCCAGAAGTTGATGATTCCAGAAAATCGTTCCGTAGCCGGGCACACTTTTCGAGAAACTTCGGCTGAACACGGAATGGCCTGTATGGAATCAAGATTTAGATTAGAATAGACATTTCTAGTAAGGAAGAAAAGATCTTCAAAGTTAGTTAACCAGAATTTTGAGATTTCTCCGAAATTACGTGAATCGGGTACCGATCGGGGAAATTGGACCGGAAGGCTTCTGGAAGGTGACACGTGGCCACCTCCCATTGGCCAAGCCCTCTTGAATTTCGGTCAAGTGTGAAAGCAAAAACGGAAGAAAGGGTTTTTTTTGAAAAGTAGTGTTTGACGGTCCAGATCGTTTCTCACAAAGTTGATCCGACGGCCGAAATCCTTCCCTCTTTTCTATAAATACCCCCCTCCTCTTCAATTTTTCTCACATTTGAGAAGTGGAAAATGATTCTAGAGAGGAAAGAAGAGAGAGGTGCTCTGGAAAAATCTGCAGCGAAGCTCTGGGTAAGTTTTTCGGTACCGAGCTTTTAGTTTCCGTAGTTCTTTTAATAGTTAGAGTAGTAATGTTAGAGTAATATTTAGTTTTTCAAGTATGATTAGATATAATATGATAGGGCTATTTTTGTCTAGAATTTCAAAAATTATCATTGGGTCGAAGTTCTGGTAAAATTTCGGGAAGAAAATTTGTAAGAGTAACGAAGTGCTGGCGAAATTCCGCCAATTAGGGGTATTGGGGCAAAATGGTAATTTTTACCTAAAATGCCAGTTATAATGTCGAATCACTAATAAAAGTGATATTACCCTTATAGGATATCAGAAACTCTAATTTGCTGCCGTTACGCTGCCCAACGTGCCGCTGTTGGACGTTTCGCAGTTTTCCGTAAAAGTACGATTTCTGTCAGAAGTACCTACGCCGTCAACGGAGGTACGTTCGCATACTGTAACACTAACTCTGATGTTTACTGTATGCGTATTTGTGGTTGAGGGTCGGTTGATATGTTGTGAGTTTTGTTATGTGCTTTTGGATACATGCACTACGTGTGACACACCTACATGCACTACGTGTGATACATCTACATGCACTACGTGTGACACATCTCTATGCACTCCGTGTGATACATCTACATACACTCCGTGTGATACATCTGTTATACTGTTAATGTGAATGACTGTGGACTATATACCGTATATGTAAATATGAGGCTAACCGTTACCTGAGATCCAATGTGGTAAATTGGATCTCAGCTATAGCGTCAGGCTCCGGAGAACTGAGGACCGAGGAGAAAGGCAAGCAGCCCGAGTAGAAGACCCAGCTGAAGACTTCCTTTTGTTGTTCCAACGGAAACCTTCCTTTCTGTTATATTGTACCTTTGAAACACACGGTTACTGTACCGTTGTTGTATCCAGCCAGACTTACGGCATTTAATAAATATATATCAGTTACTCTTCCGCTCAAATGCTCTACTCTGATGATTTGAAAAGATGTTTTGGAAAAAAAAAATTATACTGCTTGTGAAAAGTTGGGATGTTACAGTGGTTGAACCCAACCCCTTTCCTAAAATTCGCGTATCAAAAAAAAAAAAAAAGTCATATCCTATTTAAAAGAAAATTAAAATGACAACATATTCTTATCATATCTTAAGACATATTTAAAGTATCTTTTGATATCTATATATTCTTATTGATATTTTGAAGTTTTTTCTGTTGCACACTAATAAAGTCTGAACTGTTGATCTTTATCATATTTTACCCTTTCTAACCCCATTTATTCTTAGTTGGGGTTTGGATTAACTTAGTTTGAGTTTATCATATATTTACTGATAAAAAAATCTTTGCACTTATATAACAACGTTTAAATGAACTAAAAAGTGGATTCTTAGATAGAATATAGTTACAATAAGGCCAATAATAACAAATAGTAGTGGTTGTGGGGAAAAAATAATAGTGTGGTGTGTTAATTCGATGCTCTAGAACAATGTTTTTTTTTCAAAAAAAAAAAAAGTTAACAGTTATTGGCATTGATTCTTTTTGTTTCTTTCAATTCTGATATATATATATATATATTCATGACTAATTAATTTATGAATAAAAATGAAATTTTGATTTTCATATAAAAATACTTTTTCGCAACATACAAATATGTTGTTTATACTTTTTGAGAGTATTATTACTTATTACTATAAAAATGGAAGAAAAAACCAATGAAAGGCATTTACCTATTTAAAAACTCAAGATAAGTAGTATAAAAAGGGAAAAAATAAAGAAAGAAATTGTGTGGTTCTAATCCTACTACGAAAAAAGACATTCCATCATTTTTTTCGATTATATATCACAGGTTTGAACCGTTTATCTATTGTGGCTCTATATATTCTTGGTACAAAAACTTAATGGTTCTGAATTGTGATATATTTAGTAACATTTATAATTTTTCTAATACAACACATGTTTTGTATTGAGGCTTGTTGGTAAGATCATGATGTGCCTAATGCTAAGATAATACATAAGGGGGTGACATAATTAGTCGTTATATATTTCAGAATGCTAGTGTAATGTATAACAGTCTCACATAAATAACTGTTATATATTTAGTAATATACATAACGGTTTTTACAAAATAACTCTTATCAATTAAGTATTCAAGAAACATACATAACAATTGTTACCTAATAACCATTAAGTATTGATTCGAAACGTTTAAAAAAAAAATAAGAGTTTCTGCTTTAGGTTATATGTGTGTGTGTTGTCATAAGAGATGATAAGAATGTGTTGTCCTTTTAATTTTCTTTTAAATGGGATATATGCAAACGGGATCCAATTCCTAGGACTTGGCGAATGCGCGATATCCGAAGGTGAGAAAAAAAATAATGGCAATGTGAACGGAACCCTTATGGCTATATTGTGAAAAGTCACATCCCATTTAAAAGAAAATTAAAATGACAACATATTCTTATAATCTCTTGTGACATTTTTAAAGTATCTTTTACATACATACATAAAGTTTGAATTGTTGATCTTTATCCTATTTTACCCACTCTTGATATTTATCATATTTTACCCTTTCTAACCCGATTTATTCTTTGTTGGTGTTTGGATTAACTTAGTTTATTTTTATCATATATATATTTACTGATAAAATAATCTTTGCCACTCATATTGGATTAATTATAGATTTATTTTGAAAAAATAAAACGACATTTAAATGAATTGAAAATTAAAGTGGATTCTATAAAAAAGATAGAATATTTTTTCCAATGAGGTGAATAATATAAAATAGTAGTTGTTGGGGGAAAAAAAACAGCAGTGTGCTCTGTTAATTCGATGCTCTAGAACTTTTTTTTTCCCCGAAAAAAAAGGTAACACTTATTGGCATTCAAAAAAAATGTCAACACTTAATATTGGCATTGATTCTTTCTTTTTCTTTTTCTTTTTTTAAATTCTGATATGTCTATGTATGTATGTACTACACTCACAAATTCATGACTAATTAATTTGTGAATTAAAACGAAATTTTGATTTTCATATAAAAAAACTTTTTCACAACATACAAATATGCAGTTTATACTTTCTGAAAGTGTTAATACTTATTACGGTAAAAAGGAAAGAAAAAACCAATTAAAGACGTTTACCTATTTAAAAACTCCAGATAAGTAGTATTTTTAAAAAAAGAAAGAAAGAAATTGTGTACTTCTAATACTACTACAAAAACAAGGCCTTCATCGCAGTTATTTTCAATTATGTCACAGTTTTAAACCGTTATGTATTGTGGTACTATATGTTATTTACATAAATACTTAACAGTTCCAAACCATGATGTATTTAGTAACATATATAATGGTTTTAACATAACACTCGTTCCATATTAAGGCTTGGTGAGAGTATGATGTGCATAATGCTAGGATAATACATAACATACATAATTAAATCGTTACATATTTTGTAATGCTAGTATAATGCATAATGGTCTCACATAAATATATTTAGTAACACACATCACAGTTATTACAAAACAATTGTTAAACATTCAGGAAACACACATAATGTTGTTACCTAATAACCATTAGGTATTTGATGCAACACTTTTTTTAAATAGGAGTTTCTGTTTATTATGCTTAGTTTTGATGATGACAAATATTCTTATTAATATCTAGAACAAAAAGTTTGTAACATATACATTGACTAATTAACTGCTATATTTCATGTAGATTAGTCCAAGTTGAATTATAGAGAATGATCAAGAGAAGAGAAGAAAGAAAAAGTTGAATTATGCAGAATGATCAAGTGGGGAGATTGAAGAAGAAAGAACTTGCTGAATGGAATGAGAATATCACTATTCAAGTTCCTATATTGATACTAGAAGTCTCCACGATCAAATGAAAGTTGGAATGGCTCAATTCGAAGTTAAAATAAGGCAAAACGAGCTTCAGGATAAACCAACTTGAGTTAAGGACTAAAATGCCTCGAGTTAATGACTATGCTACAGTGCTTTGTGCCTCCAGAACAAGTTGACTCGAGTTAGGCCACTAATTGACTCGAGTTAGGAATGTTTTCAATAACTTTGTTCAACTCTGTTTCACATTTCACTCAGGTAAAGTCTGGTCTAAACCAAAGATTGGATTGAGATGAAACCAATTTTGTTGGAAACTAGACTTCTAATGCATCATTTTGACATAAAATTCAAGTCCAAAGAAGTTTAGATGAAACAGCTATGAATTTTTGAAGATGACAGTGAAATTCACGCCACACAACATACCAAACTTCAATATTTTGAGTGTATCTCTCAAACGAAAAATCCAAATGAGTTGAAACCTTTGCCATTTGAAACTAGACTCAAATACCTTTTCAAAAACATCAAGGTCATGGAAAACAAAGGTCAATTGAAGGATATATGATGTTTTGAAGTTGACAGTCAGTTCAGGATGTTGCAAAAAACGCTGGTCAAGAACAGCTTTCATTCATCGAATCATAATGGTCAGAATGCAATGAGTGTAACATCCCAAATTTTTGGACCAGAAGGTTGGAAATAAAATTGTGATAAGAAGGCTTCTAGCCAATAGAGTCCAAAAGCCTTAAGCTTATTATGAGGAAAAGTTTAAGATAATTATTAAAATTATTTTGGACCTCAAAAATTTGGGAAGATTATAAAATAATATTTCGAGGATATAGAGATATTATGGTGGAATTAATTATGATAAATTTAGCCTGAATAAATGTTAAAATTAATGTCTGGAACTTAGGACATATTTTCCTATAAATTAAGGACAAATAGATGGAAACTTCTATTAGTAGACTAAAAATGTAAATGAGTGAAGGACAAAATAGGAATTTCCATTGGAGGGTCAATGATGTAAATAAGTGGAGAAAGAATGGCAGTGGATATACTCTCCTCTTGACCGTCATATACTACTTGGTCAATAAAGTAAGGGTGGCAAATTGGTAATATGGTAGTGTTTCATTGGCCAATACATATATTACCCTTCCCATTTAATCAAAGTCAGCAGAGAGAGAAAGATGACAGCAAAAAGCCATCAACCATACTTCACTAGCGTGATTAGCTCACTCTCTGAACACGCAAGATCAGAAGCACCATACTCTTCTAGCAGCTTAAACGCTCACGACAACAGACTCTCCATACGTTCTTATTTAAGCATTGTTTCTTGAACTTCATTCAATCACTTTGCTCAGCTCAAGTGAAATTGAGAACAAGAGAGGAACATGAGAGAGTGAGAAAGAGAGAGAGAGAGAGAGAGAGAGAGCCATGGCTGGAGAAAAATGGAGGAGCTGATCATGAAGCTTGAGGAATCAACTAAGGTGAGTTCCTTAAGCATTATCCTTCTTATTTTCATGGCTTTAATCTGCTGCAAGTGGTTTAGTTAGAAGAAAAATGTGATCATGCTCTGTTCTTCTTGTCTAAAATAGAGAATCTTGTGTGTTTCTGTTTCTTAGTCAAACGTTTGAGTTTCTCCACGAAATTTTTACAGTAGACAATAGACTCAATAAGGTTTAAAACAAGCAAAAGAACAGCCAAATGGACATGTAGATTGAGAGTTGTGATTTTTCAAAGTGTCACAGCAAAACTAGAAAATTGTCATTTTCCAGAAATGAACAGTGATTTTCGTGAGAAGTTTTGTAACAACCCAATTTCCAAAAGCAGTATAATTTTTTTTTTCATTAAGACATCATTTTAAATAATCAGAGTAGAGCATCGGAGCATTGAGTAACTGATATGTACATATAAAATGCCGTAAGTCTGGTTGGATACAACAGCGGTACAAAAACCCATGTGGTTCAAAGGTAATATACAACAGGAAGAAATCTTCAACCGGATCTTCTACGTGACCTGCTTGCTCCTCTTCTCGGCTCTCTGGTCCTCCGAACCCTGAAGCTATAGCTGAGATCCAATTTAGCGCATTGGATCTCAGGTAACGGTTAACCTCATGCTTATAAACAGTATATGTCCAACGGTATTGCAAATTTTACAACATCGATCAAGCCGGTACATGATCATTTAATAACAACATAAAAGCGTAATAGTGATCTAAGTACGATACCTTAATCACGGTGTGTCTAAGTACGGTTCCATAGACATGGTGCATCTAAGTTCGGTTCCATAGACACGATGCATCTAAGTACGGTTCCATAGACACGGTGCGTCTAAGTACGGTTCCATAGACACGGTGCGTATAGCACTGAATAGCATGACCAGGTAAGTGTCTATCATGGGGGCCTCACCGACTTTACGGCGACTATTTGGCTTACCCATATAGACTAGCCTTGCCTTCGGCATCAAACTATTTACACAGCATATCAACACATATATACTTTCAATAATCATCAGCGTTAGTGTTACAGTACGCGAACGTACCTCCGTTGACGAATGTCGGCAATTTTGGCGGAAACGGCACGTTTTACGAAAAACAGCGAAACGTCCAACAGCGGCACGTCGGATAGCGTAACGGCAGCAGATCAAATTTTCTGATGTCCTATAAGAGTAATATCACTTTCGTTAGTGATTTGACATCATAACTGGCATTTTAGGTAAAAATTATCATTTTGCCCCTATACCCCTAATTGGCGGAATTTCGCCAGCACTTCGTTACTTTGACTACTTTTCTTCCCAAAATTTCGACAGAACTTCGACGCCATTTTGATTTTCAAAAATAAAGACTAAAATATCCCTCCCATATGATATCCAATCATACTTGAAAAATTAAAGGCTATTCTAGCATTACAACCCCTATTTTTGAAAGAACTTCAAAAGCTTCAACTTTTCGGAGACTAGATCCCTACTATGTTTTTACCTCTTCAGGCATATTTTTCAATGCAATGAGGCCTAAAAACAAGTATAGGAATTTCATCCCCTACTTCCTAGATCTAACTAACAATTCTACTAACTACCGAACTAAAACTCGAACTTGAAAGCTAAAGCCCGAAAGACTTACCCGTTGAAGACTTCAACAGAAATTTTCCCAGAGCTTCTCTCTCTACTTTCTCCCTCTAGTTTTCGGCTAGGAGGAGTGGGAAATGGTGTGAAGAAAACTCAAGGGAGGACATGCCTATTTATAGAATTTCTAAGGGATATGTTTGGAATTTTTCACTTTGTTTTCAACCTTGGAAATTCAAACACAAAATGGTGTAAAATTCTTGACCATGGATGCCTCTTGGACGAATTGGAGAGTGATGTGGCTGCTTTGGAGTGGTCCAAAAATGGTGACTTGGGTTGCTTTAAAACCCGGTCTAATAGAATTTCCCGACCGGTATTCGATTCGCGTGATTTCGGAGAAATCTCAAACTTCTGGATTTACAACTTTGAAAACATGTTCTCACTTACTAGAAATGTCCAAGTTAACCTAAATTTTGATTCCATATAGGGCTCCAACAGTCCAGTTGAAGTTTTCTCGAACAACGTGTCCAAACGCGTCTGGTTTCAGAACGCATTTCTGAAATCATTAACTTCTTCAAAAATCCACTGATTCCAAATATGTACATATAAATTCAAACTCATTCCTAGATGTTGAGTTAGAATTTATTTCCTTCATATCCAAAAATGTGCCTATCTGCATTTTTCCCTATTTCGTCTTATTAGGAAAATGCACAAACGGCTTCAGAATTAACTTCCGTAAGAGTCTAACAGAAGATAAAATTCCACTGATCAATATTCTACCCTAACTTTGGAAATCCTATTCCTAGATCTCCAGATAGGATCCGTTTCCTAAATTCTAAATTACTATTCATCATTTTTTACTTTAATTAATTATAATGTTAAAATAATAGCAACTTGCACAAATTTATTTTTCATTTCATTATTATTATTATTATTTTCTTTTCTTTTTTTTTCTTCTTTTTTTTTTCTGCTCTCTTTTTTTTTTATTTCGTTTTTTTATTTAATTAATTATTTAATTAATTAAATAATTATTTTTACATAATTTTTACAAAATTTTCCCATTGGTCAATACTTTGATTTAGGCTTAAAAAATAGCTAAAATCAACTATTTTTCTCCAAAATTTCCAATTAATTAGTAAACATATTTTTACTAATTTTAAAACAAAAACCACTAATTTTAGGGTTTTACATAATTACCTGTGAATTTCCTTTACTTAAGATTAAGTAATTAGCCAATAATTTCCTAATTACTTTCTTATCAATAGTTGATAATTTTCTTACTTAGGATGCTTCATTACCTCATAACTTCTGTATTGACATTTTTGCTTTCATGTCTCTTGTATTATCTTAGCACCTACGGGGTATTACGGTCATTTCCTTACTTTTGAGTATTCTTCTACATTTTCTCCAAGTTTGTAACTTATTAAATTACCTAAATTAGGGACAATATCCTTCCCTATTTCAAATAAATTTTTACTTGCTTCTTTTATAGCTTTCACAATTTTCCTAAGTATTTATGTCCCTTAGGGGCATTTCCGTCATTTGGCACTTTGGCCCTTAGATTCTATAATTTCCAAGAGATTTTCCTTTAGAAAATAAAATAATTATAACTTAATATTTGATATCCCATATTCACCTACTTTCTATAGGTATAATTTTACCAAATTATGATACGTATTTTTGGGATATTACAAGTTTTGAAATAGTAAATGATTGAATTTTGTCATGAAAATTTTTAGAAATAAGGTGGGCACAACAAGGTTTAATTTGATAGGTCACACGCCTTATTTGAAGTTGTATTTTGAGAGATACGAATTTTTGAAATTGACCTATTAAATCTGGAGTTTTTCTAGACTGTATGTCGAAGTATATACATATGGCGCTGAATGTGTTTAAGTGTAGGGAAAACTTGGTATCAACCCGGATCCCGGACTATTCATCTCGGATCTCGGATCCTGGACACCTTACCCGTCCACCCTCAATCACCTTAACTCGGATCCTGGCAACCTATATTGGATTCCAACACTCTAACTCGAATTCCAACTGTTGGGATCCGTACACGCAGCAGAAGGATTTCATCCATTTAAATTTTTTTGCGAATCCCATAGGCAGATCTATCAACAGTGTTTAAATCAAGTTAGTTGAGAACCGTACCTATACGAACTCGTGTGTGCGCTTTGCGAACTTGTGGGCTAATGCCTTCTTGCTAGATCAATCTCTAGGAGCCGACTCTATGAATCCACTCCCTTTACCGTCCACACCGAACAACACTCCAATATGGATGGCAGCGTGCTAGCGCCTTCTTATTTTGCGTTTCACGTCTTTTCTCTAGGATTTTTTGTTGGAAATTATGCCCTAGGGGAAAGTCATTGTATTTTAAACGTTTATGTTATTTGAAGTATTTCTCCATTTAGTTATCATATCATTTGCATGTTTATAGTGATAACTGTATCCTTGGATGTATCTTATAGATTATCCTAAATGTCCCTGGTCAGTCATCTACGTGGGAGCGAAGATGAAATAAGACCAGTATGACTTTGATGAGCATGGAGATACGAATCAAAGTCATAGGCACTTATAAGAGTACAAGGTGCTGGACCGACCCACCATGAGAAAGTTGCATGGATTAAGTCATAAGCTTTTCTCATGTATAACCACGTCACAATGCCCTTTGACCTGAGATCATCATGGATTCCTACATGATGAGTCGCTAATCTTTGACCTAGTCAAAAGTCACCTTTGACCGGATGATGATAAAGACTTCGATCGGGATTAATGGTTTTCATGCAGAGCAATGTGAATGGTCAAGATGAAATTTGTCCCTCACATTTGTAGAGAGATAATATATGGCCCCTCGATGAGTGAGTCTGAGAAATGTATGGTCATACTACGATGGAAAGGAGTTTCCATTTCAATTGTTAGACTACTCAAGAATCGATAAAGTAATGGTCAAGAACAGGAAGTTGACATTATCCATGCTTCATCCTTGACCAAATTATCGCGTGACAAATGGGACGTGACATGGTTGTACGATAGGTTGTATTGTATCATCGATCTCCATATGAATTAGGTAGTCGCAATGTCTTGCTAGAGGCCGCTTGCAACTTGTGGGTTGATACAGTATTGACCCGTTGCCAATCTCATGTGGGCCTGCAAGGTCGCACACAAGAATAGCTTAACACGAGCAAAAGTGTCCAGATTCATTGAATCTTATATATGTCTAAGATTTAATGAATACTGTATTTAGTCTAGGATATATATATATATATATATATATATATATATATATATATATATATATATATCATTAAATTTGAAAATAATAATGATATTAATTATAGATAATAATATTATTATATAGTATTTAATTTATTTGATAAATTATATAACTATAATAAATTGAGATATTGTATCTCATATTTAATTAAATAGAAATATATCATATCTCAGGTTTAATTTATAGAAATAAATTAAATCAGTAGGCTTTTAATTCGGATTAAATAAATAAATTAGATTAGATCGGTTGAACAGATTTTATTAATGCTATTTAAATCTAAAATTAGAATTCAAGATTAATTGAGATTAATCTTGAATATTTTAATACAACCCAATTAAGGTTTTAGAAACTCTATAAAAGATAATGATCTAGTCGTATTAAAATAAGGAACTTCCGCAAAATAACCCTATATAGAAAAGACGTGATACGCAAAGTAAGAAGGCACTAACACGCTGCCTACGTGTTGGAGAGTTGTTTGGTGTGGATACCTGTAGAGGTAGTGGATTCATAGAGTCGGCTCCTAGAGATTGATCGAGCAAGAAGGTGTTGTTACCCCATGTGTTCATAAAGGACGTATACAAGCTCGCATAGGTATGGTTCGTAACTAACCCGATTTAAACGCCGTTGATAGATCCTCTCTATGGGATTCATAAAATTTTAATGGATGAATCCTTTCGCTGCGTGTACGGATCCCAACATTTTTTTCACGACATGTCTCTCTTATTTCAGTACGACTACAACTTCATTTTATAGAGTTTCTCAAACCCTAATTGGGCCGTATTAAAATATTCAAAATTAATCTAAATTAATCTGGAAATTCGAATTTGGATATTAATTAAATCTTTCCAACAAATCTAATCTAAACTATTCAATTAATCCAAATTAAAAGCCTGTTGATTTAATTTA